>CP092882.1:71786485-72448968 GCA_030710605.1 Cordylochernes scorpioides
TGAACGCTAAACACGAAATTGTAATTGTTTAGTGTGCTGTGTTTAATGGGAATATATTAATTGAGGCTTATGATTATAAAGCAACACTTAAAGCCTCCCCGCATAAGTTTCTTTTTTGTGAAAAATCAATATTAATTTCAAAGAGAAATATGTACTATTTCTAACTTTTTGGATGACGTATGAAAAGGTTGAATATATGAAGAGTAATGGTCTATATATGATTGGATGACGTATGAAAGGGTGAAAATATGAAAATATGCAGTCCTTTATAATGTATTATAAGTTACTTTAAGTATTAGTTACAAACGGAAAAATACGTCCAGGGTAGCCTAGTGGACATGGCACCTGCCCGGTAAGCAGAAGGTTGTGGGTTCGATTCCCGCCCCTGGACACTTTTATTTTTCCGTTCGCCATTATTCTTCATATTTTCACCCTTTCATAAGTCATCCAATCATATATAGACCATTACTCTTCATATATTCAACCTTTTCATACGTCATCCAAAAAGTTAGAAATAGTACATATTTCTCTTTGAAATTAATATTGATTTTTCACAAAAAAGAAACTTATGCGGGGAGGCTTTAAGTGTTGCTTTATATTAATTGAGATAATTGAAGCTTCGTTTGGAATTATTTCTTCTACAGAGATATCTGAGTAAAGGGGATATTTAGGGGTGAGATTTTATAAATTTGTAAAAATAAATATATTTTAAAAGAGGGGAATGTAATACCAAGAAACAATGGGGCTAAATGTAATAAAACGACCGTTGTCGGAGAGTTCCAGTTAATTGGCTTGAAACTACAACTTTAAAGTGTTTAGTAATTGGAGGGAATATTGGTGAAGTTTTCAAAACTCTGCTCAATATATTGATTAGCGCTGGTATTTAAGCTGCACTTGGGGAAGACCCAAGGAAATGATTGCGGCAGCGCCGAAGATACAAGTTTGGCCGCAAAGGCTCAAAGGATTGATCAAGGCGACACCATTGCTGCAAGTCTTATAGCTGGTTTTAAAGGTCGAACATTGCAAAGGCTCAATGAATTGATCAAGGCGGCACCATGTCTAAAAGATTTGGACGCTGGTTTTAAAGGCCGCAGGTTGCAAAGGCTCAATGAATTGATCAAGGCGGCCCAACAGCTGAAAGATCTTTACGCTGTTATTAAAGACCACACATCGCAAAGACTCGAGGAATTGATCAAGGAAACACAACAGCTCAAAGATATGAACGCTGGTTTTAAAGGCCGCAGGTTGCAAAGGCTCGAGGAATTGATCAAGGCGGCCCAACAGCCGAAAGATCTTAACGCTGTTATTAAAGGCCACACATTGCAAAGGCTCGAGGAATTGATCAAGGAAACACAACAGCTGAAAGATATGAACGCTGGTTTTAAAGGCCACACATTGCAAAGGCTCTTGGAATTGATCAAGGCGACACAACAGCTGAAAGATTTGAACGCTGTTATTAAAGGCCACACATTGCAAAGGCTCGAGAAATTGATCAAAGCGGCACCAGGGCTGAAAGATTTGAACGCTGGGTTTAAAGGCCGCAGGTTGCAAAGACTCGAGGAATTGATCAAGGCGGCACAACAGCTGAAAGATATGAACGCTGTTATTAAAGGCCGCAGGTTGCAAAGACTCGAGGAATTGATCAAGGCAACACAACAGATGAAAGATATGAACGCTGGTTTTAAAGACCACACATTGCAAAGGCTCGAGGAATTGATCAAGACGGCACCCGGGCTGAAAGATATGAACGCTGGTTTTAAAGGCCACACATTGCAAAGGCTCGAGGAATTGATCAAGACGGCACCCGGGCTGAAAGATTTGAACGCTGGTTTTAAAGGCCACACATTGCAAAGGCTCGAGGAATTGATCAAGACGGCACCCGGGCTGAAAAATATGAACGTTGGTTGTAATCTCATATATAGAACGAATTTCAACAACTGGTGAACTTTTTTTGCTTATCCCTAGTACACGTGGTACAGGCCATGATAATCATGGTGGGTAGTTATCGACTGCTTTTACTGTAAGCGCACCACATGTCTACAACTGGTGAACTGAAGGTTGAAAACGAACTGGGAAAACTTGGCTCACCAATGGTGAACCTTCCCAGAGATTTGACCGGTTTATTCACCAGATCTAATTTACCACTGTGTTGTACTGTTCATTCTGCTTATACAGTTACAGTACTTAAATTCTTGATGATTGTATTTAACGAAACTAAGGAAAGAGGCTTCTGTAAATTGAAGAAAAAAAAAACTTTTCATCTTCAGTTCACCAATTGTAGATATTTGTTGTATAGTATTGAACGTGATTGGTTATTCAGCTGTCAATGTTGAGTTTGCCATATTCTCAATCATTTTTATCAAATATACAACAATCTCCAAGATCAAAACAGCCCAATTCAATATCACAGCGGTATGGTAGATTAAACTGGCGAAACCATTGGGAGGGTTCACCACTGAAGAGCCAGGCCCTCCCATTATTTTATAATTGCAGTAAAGGCAGTAGAAAATTGTTTTATTAAAAAGAAAGAGAATCATACACTAGTTTAAAATTCTTATAAAATATATTTTTTGTAAATAATTCCTCAATTAAATTTATCGTTCCAGCTATCTAGTTAAAGAGTGTGTGTAAGGAAGTAAACATGTGATTGTCCTTATTTTATATAATTTAGAATGAAATTTATTTAAATTGAGAAACCAAATATTGAGATCCCAAATAACGACAAGATTTATTCGAAGCTGCACTTAAAGAATTGGTATAAAGTTGTGTGGCTAAATCAGTTTAAAACAAATTTAACTCCAGAATTGCAGCATAAAAACGGAGGGGCACTTAAAGATATTACGTTTTCCAGGAAAATATACCTCATAATAAAGCATTTTATTGATAAATCAATGAATTGACAATATTGATGGAATTGGGGAAAGTGACCAATCTCTGCCCGGGACACAAAAGGTTTTAACAAAAAAGATCTTTTGTTAATTTTCAATTGTTAAGTTATATAAAATATCTTATTTATTACCAGTTGCAAACAAGACACGCTATATCCGATCTGGATAATTGCGCGTGAAACTATTTACAATAATTGTAGTAGAGTAGGTAACAGAATTATCAAAAAGAAAATAAACAATTGAGAAAAAGAGCATTAAATAAACATATCCATTAAACAAATAAGCAACAACATAGGCAGATAGAAGAAACCACAAGGTAGTTATTTACAATATGATTCTCATTGAATCAAAATGTCAAAAATAAAGACACACTTTTGCCGTTTGATTTAAACTGTTATCAATAAAAAAAATATATAGAAAAATATATCGCAGCTGGCTTAAACGTAAGCTATATCTCAGTGCTAACCAACAAAAGCTTACGTTTAAGCCATCTGCGATATTTTTTTTATTGATGAAAGTTTAAATAAAACGGCAAGTGTGTCTTTGTATTTGAGACTTTGAATCAACAAGAAATAATTATAATGACATAGGTGCAGAGGTTTGGAGACAATTTGTTGCGGCACTTCTATAGGTTACAAATATCGTTATAAAGCTTGCTTGGCTCAAATAACTTGAATGGCGAATCTAGGTAACAAACCTTAGAGATCCTGTGATCTGATAACCATTTTTTACGAAATGTCGAAATATAAAAAGCTCGAAGTAACTCAGAACTCAATTATAAACCCAACCTTTGTAAACCTTTGTAAATGTAAATGTGGGCTTCACAAACATTTCTACTTTATACGACGGCTGGAACACGGTGTAGAATAAAGTCTGGCAATGCCATAGTTTCAAACCTGGAATATGCAAATTAGTCTATATGCATATCTATATATATAAAAATGAATGTTTGTATGTTTGTTGGTCTGTTGGTATGTCCGGTATACAAATTCGCAGTAGTTCACTAATTCAAACCAAAATTTCCATACATAGGTAAAAAATAACGGGGATGACGATAGGCTATTTTAAAATATATATAAATCATTTATTAAAACTATATATTCAAATTATTCAACTTAGCTCACGAGCAGCGCCCTCTAGAACACTCAGACGTCGACGGCGGCGCGCGACGATTGGCTGCCGGCGCAGCACGTGACTTCCCTGCCCCCTGCCCCCCCCCCCCCCCCCGCCAGGTAAATGAGATTTCCCGGCTGCCGGCCGGTTGAGCTCACGAGCAGCGCCCTCTAGAACGCGTGGCGATTTTGACGGCGTGGCACGCTCCCGGTTGGACAGTTGCGCGGGGGCAGAGTGACCTCGCGGGTGCCCTCCGGGAACTACGTCCATCTTCCATATGTAATATACATTTAATCGTGTAAACCCGGGCGTTGCCCGGGTCATTCGTCTACAAATTCGCAGTAGTTCACTAATTCAAACCAAAATTTCCATACATAGGTAAAAGAATACTGGGAAGACGATAGGCTATTTTAAAAATATTGCTGTTTCATGTTTGATTATCAGATACAAAATTATATCGGGAAAAATTCCAAAAAACAGAGACCTCGGGTGAAACAGGGTACATTTAATAGGGTAAAACCCGGGCGTTGCCCGGGTCATTCGTCTAGTTTCCTATATTTGTTCTACATACCTTTCCGCCCCATTTGACGAAACAAACACGTCTGAAGAAACGATTAGTTCTGGGGAGAATCGCCGTCAACTACGGATTATGTAATTTATATAGAAGCCCTATACCGTGCTAATTTGCATACACCACTCGGCATACTCGAGCGAAGTCTAGAATAGCTTTTACCAAATAGCAAGAAGAAATTAGTTAAAAAAGGAATACTAATTATAGAATAGTGAAGTATAATTAACATATACAGGATGTGTGCTAAACAGTAGTTTACAATTTCAAAGTATGCAAATAACGAATTGATTTAAACGAATTAGCTTGAATAGTGCTCTAACTTTAAAGGTTTTGTTTGTATGTATATTTCGGATAACAGAAACTTGGAATAACATCGCCTGCACAAGAAAAGTTCGATCTGAAGAGTTTAAACCTTAATCATGATTATGATAATCATCAATACTATTATATATATATATAAAACAAAGACGGACAGATAGAGGGGTCGGCTGGAAAATTATTCAATACATGTAAATAAATTACAAGTCAGGTTATTTCACAATGTAAAGTACAATTTGGAGCATCCTGTATGAACTTCTCTGTTATTCCAATCTATACAGACAATATTCACGCAGACGATGTGACGAACGACATCCCAGATAGTGGATTGAACTTCCATATACAACGTATAAAACACATGTTATAAACTCCATGTATAGTCATAAACTACATGTATACTCATAAACTCCATGTATTGCGATTTAACCGCCACTCTGTTTTGTGACGACGATCTAAGTTCTATAGAGGTAGTCACTCACCTCTATTCTTGGTCGGCGGGGTTGAAGGTTCAAAATTAAGGCGTCGCTGCTTATAGCACTATTAAAATATACGACGAAAACAGGAGGGAAAATTATATTTATTACAATTTAAGAAAATAAGTAAAGTATTATTTAATTAATTATATATTTAAATGTTTACACTAAAAGAATAGGAGATCAGGGCAAATTCTAGCGTTCGAAAGTTGTTTACAGGTTCTTCTGTTATTGTTTTCTCATTTTAGCCGCTGCATCCCCGTAGCCGCTTCCGCCGGCCTCCCATTGGCTGCTTCGGACGGCTTCTTTTCCAACATTTCTCCCACCTTTGAGTTGGCGCCTCGACGACTCAAACATGGAAAGGAAAAGTTCAGTAGATCCAATCGGTTGGGTCTCTTGATGGGCCGTCCGTAACTTGACACAACATTCGGGGTATCAATGTGATGTTGCTCTTGTTGTGAAGTCAAAGGGTCCTCTTCAGTTGTCAATCGAACTTCTTGTGTGGGAGATCGCTCCGTTAGAGGGTCTCGACATCTTATCTCGGGCGTTATCTCTAAATTGTAGAGTTTTTGAATAGGTCGTATTTTATCACCTGATGAAGTTTTCACTTTCGCAACCCTCACAAGTCCGTCTTTTCCTGGATAGAGTTGGATTATTCTGGCTAACGGCCAGTGTAGTCTCTTTAAACTCTCTTGTCCAATGAGTACCATGTCTCCCACCTTGAATGGTATGGTAGTCTTCAGGCGTCTCGTTTCTTGTCTCAGGAATCCAAAATATTCGATACGAAATCGTTCTCTAAGATCTTCTCGTACACGTTTGATATATTGATATTTGCGGGAGAGGGTCTGGTTATCAATCAAGTCCAGGTCTGGAACGCCAACCTCTCTGACCTCATGTAAGAACAACGAAGGTGTCAATGGAACAAGATCCTCACTTTCTTCAGTTAGGTAGGTCAGTGGGCGTGTGTTCATCAAGCGTTCGACGTCACACATTACCGTGGACAGTTCTTCATATCCCAAGGAGGTTTGACCGAGAATCCTAAAGAGCAATTGTTTCATCATTCCAATCAAACGCTCCCACCATCCACCCCACCAAGGAGCATCAGGCGGTATGAATTTCCAGGTGAAGTTTTTCAATGTGGGATCACATTTTAATCTCGAAAAATCAATCTTCTTTAAGGTATTAGTCATGCCTCGGAAATTAGTCCCGTTATCCGAATACACAATCAATGGGCGGCCTCTTCGAGCAATAAATCGGCGGAAAGCTTGGAGGAAGGCTTCCATAGGCAAAGATGTCACAAGTTCCAGATGAACTCCTCTATACACTGCGCATGTGAAGATGACAATCCATGCTTTCTTCTTATTCTTTAAGATAAGATGTCCAGTTAGATCAACTCCTGCTATTTCGAAAACTGCAGCATCTCGGTCTTCTTCCTTTATTCCAATTTGTAAAAATGCTTTCTCAATATCGGAAGAGACACCTACTTCATATTTCCGGAATTTATTTAAAAGTCTTGGTATAATTCCTATCAAATTGGGTCCCTTATCCAGACAGTCATTCAGGGAAAGTTTACCTCTCTTCCGGGCCGACGCATTAAATACTGGCCTTATTTTAGAAGTTTGACTGTTTCTTTTATACACTGGTCGATGTGGCAGGTAGTGTACACCATCTAGTTTATCCTCTCTGGCATACTCGATTATCCCCTGTTTCATCCATTCTTCAGAGATTTGTCCATACTCATTCATGTTTCCAACTTCTTCAAGTTTTCTTCTTACAGAACTTAGTTGGTTTTCGGCTAGGTCTCTATTCGAAGGAATCCTTTCCTTGTCTTGCACCCAGGGTAGAACTACCTCATAGCGCCCCTCGATATCTCGCGTCGTGGTGTGGGCGAAATGTTCCTCCATTTCATCTTGTAATGACTGAGTCTTCTTCTCAACCTCCGCGTCAGAGACTCCAATTGCATCTAATTTCCACAAGTTTTCTAGATCCAAAGATAGAAGTGTGGTCACGCAAAGGGAGCTGATGTCATCTCTCACCTCCGTTGGAGGAATCTTTCCCATCACAGTCCATCCTAGTTTGGTACGGATTGCCACCAGTCCAGATGAGATTCTTCACTGATCATCAGTTAGCAATCTCCCGGCGATGTCCGCGCCTATAAGGACTTCTATACGGTCTCTCATCAAATCAGACACGTCGAGTTCTTCACTCCCTTCTAAAAATGATCTTGGACACACCGGAGGTATGCTTCCACAGATAAGGGGTTGACCTAGTGCTTCAAACTCACAGCGATAGGAATTATTGATGTCAGATAAATGAATGGTATAGACCTCATGTTCAACTACGTCGGTACTCGATCCTCCAAACAAGGAATGCCGGAAGAACTCTCTCCTTGATTGTTCGTATTCCATTTCCATTGCTGTGCTATGTAAAATATATGATCTTTGGGATCCGGTGTCTATTATAGCCCGTGCCGTCTTCTCCGTTCTGTTCCCTTTGAGGGTCACTCTCAAAGTAGGTAACAAGACGTCTGGGGAGGTTGATAAGTTGGCGAGAGTTTCATCTTGCACCGTTGGAGACTTAGAAGATCCACCTCGATCTAAAATCAGTTTTGTGCACATGACATCCAGGTGGGAAGACATGTTGCAGATCGAACAACGGACTACATTTCTGCAAAATTTACTTAAATGAGAAGGCCGAAGACATTTATAACAAACGCCTTTTTTCTTCATGAGTGATCTCTTTTCGTTTAAATTAATATTAGCTGCAAAGTCACACTTAGGGCTTCCATGGTTGTCTTTACCACAAAATACACATTCATTCGATTTGTGAACTGAATTCAAAAGTTCTGAAGCTGTCGCCATTGGTTTTTCATTGTAGAATCTTGTCTTTGGATGTTTGTTTACCAAATTAGGTTTAGAAGTTGATTCATTCCCGGTACCGATTTCGTTTCTAAAACTCTTCTCCCGTGCAGTTAATTGTCTTTCCAGAAAGGTAATCAAGTCATTAATTACGTAACCTGTCGGGAGTTCTTTGTTCAATTCCAAATTAAGGTCTGCAGGTAGAAGCTTTATTATTATCGGGCACAACAGTTGCCCGTAAACATCAATGGACACGTTTAGTGACTCGAGACTTCTTATTTGAACAGAAAGGTTGTCAAAAAGTTCGCGGAAGGTTCTTACATCGCTTGACGTTTTGAGTGGTCTCATTGACAACAAATTGTTCATATGTCGGCTAATCAAAATGTCTTCTCGCCCAAATCTGTCTTTAAGCAATTTTATAGCTTTCTCATAATTGTCCGCAGATAAAGCGAAACCTTTGACTGTGTTTAGTGCAGTTCCGCCGAGATGTGACTTCAGATAGTTAAATTTATCGATCGGGTTCAGTGAGTTGTTCTGGTGTATAGCTGCATCAAAAGAATTCCAGAACGTCAGCCATTCACTAAAGTTTCCATAAAATTTCGATATCATCAATTTCGGAAGTTTCACAGTCGTGCAGGAAGGTACATAATGTCTCATTTTATTTTCATCTATTCGTGAGTTCGAATTCGGTATATTTTCGCCATGAAAATCTGATTGGCGAATCTTTTTATTTGCCCTAAATCTCCAAGTAATATATTTCTCTCGATATTCCTCTACGCCCTGTAATTCCTTCTCTAAATCGTCAGTTTCAAGAAGCGTTTCTATTTCGTGATCCACTAATTTAAGTTCGTTAAATGATTCATTCAATTGTTCTAATAATTCTTCAAGATCAATTCTAATTAGCGTGTCAAGTCCACTTTCAATCTTATTGCATGTTTTCGTTAAATATGATCTGTTAATAGCACGCTTCTTTTTTAAACGTAGAATTAATTCTTCCGCCATCTTGTAAACAAAGCAGCGAGTAGGGTTAGCTAGCGAGTTCCAAAATGGTCAGCTTAAAATGATTTTTTTTTCAGAAATTTACCTTCAACAGTCCCGGCTGGGATGCCAAAAATATTGCGATTTCACCGCCACTCTGTGTTGTGACGACGATCTAAGTTCTATAGAGGTAGTCACTCACCTCTATTCTTGGTCGGCGGGGTTGAAGGTTCAAAATTAAGGCGTCGCTGCTTATAGCACTATTAAAATATACGACGAAAACAGGAGGGAAAATTATATTTATTACAATTTAAGAAAATAAGTAAAGTATTATTTAATTAATCATATATTTAAATGTTTACACTAAAAGAATAGGAGATCAGGGCAAATTCTAGCGTTCGAAAGTTGTTTACAGGTTCTTCTGTTATTATTTTCTCATTTTAGCCGCTGCATCCCCGTAGCCGCTTCCGCCGGCCTCCCATTGGCTGCTTCGGACGGCTTCTTTTCCAACACCATGTATAGTCATAAACTCCATGTATACTCATAAACTCCATGTATAGTCATAAACTACACGTATACTCATAAACTCCATATATAGTCATAAACTACATGTATACTCATAAACTTCATGTATACTCATAAACTCCATGTATACTCATAAACTCCATGTATACTCATAAACTACACGTATACTCATAAACTCCATGTATACTCATAAACTTCATGTATACTCATAAACTCCATGTATACTCATAAACTCCATGTATACTCATAAACTCCATGTATACTCATAAACTCCATGTATAGTCATAAACTCCATGTATACTCATAAACTCCATGTATACTCATAAACTCCATGTATAGTCATAAACTACACGTATACTCATAAACTCCATGTATAGTCATAAACTACATGTATACTCATAAACTACATGTATACTCATAAACTCCATGTATAGTCATAAACTACATGTATACTCATAAACTCCATGTATAGTCATAAACTCCATGTATACTCATAAACTCCATGTATACTCATAAACTCCATGTACAAGTTATAAACTCTATGTACAAGTTAAAACCCCATATACAAGGTATAAATTCTATGTACAAGTTATGAACTCCTCATGAACAAGTTATAAAAGCCATGTATACGTCAAAACCTCATGTAAAAATAATAAACTCTATGCACAAGTCATAAACTTCATGTATATGCTAAAAACTTAATGTATAAGTTATATAAACTAAATATAAAAGTTATAAACTAAATATAAAAGTTATAAACCCTATGTACAAGTTATAAACTCCATGTATACAAGTTTTAAATTCCATACCCAAGCTATAAACTTTATTTACAAGTTATAAACTCCATGCCCAAGTTATAACTCCATGTAAAAATTATAAACTCCATGCCAAAGTTATAAACTCCATATGTACAAGTTCTAGGCCTAATGTTCCAAGCTCCATTCAAACATCTCCCGGGGAGAAACCCGGTCCTTCATTCAAAATTCCAATGACCCATTTTTAATAGCAAATTTTTCTTCTCGTGAATTTAAAATCTTTCTCCAAAATGCATCAATCAAATAGCCAGCTAGGGGTAAAAAATTACCACAAAAATGCTAAAGCTAAATATTCTCGGAATTCTAAACAATTTTTTTCGTCACGGCCATTTTTCTTTCTTTCACTTTTATAAAAATTGATTTTTTAAAAGTGCCATAAATAAATCCGACAAAAACAAGTCCCCATGTGAAAGATGCGATTTTAATATTTCCAGTAATTGCCCACACAGCTGGATTGGACTTAATTACCTCGCATAATTATTTCTTCAGATTATCCAAGGATAATTTGGCCTGGGATATCTACTGGATAAAAGTTAATGGATACATTTTATATATGATCACAGCTATTTAAACATATTTTAGAAATTTCTTCACTTCTATAGCTGTGTTATAGGAATTTCCAAAATAATTAACAACTCCAATAATGAGTATCATCACGGCACTATTTAATATCATACGACTATTCTTTACGACCTAAAATAATTGTAAATATGTATATAGACAAATGTCATACATGTATGACAGCGTAAGTGTATCTAGGGGGACATAGTGCTTTAAATTGAAATAAATAAATCTAATGGCACAACTTCTGCCAAGTCCAACTGTTAAAAACATTTTTCCATTTTGATTATAAAATATTTTACAGGGAAATACAGTACTAAAGTGATTTAAATCTTAATATATAACTAATGTGAAATAATAAATAACACGGAAGCTTCTCTCCATGGATGATTCTCTTTCTTTATATTTTCTTGTCCTCCGTGTTTTACTTCTACAGCAGTATATGTGTGATAAACTCAATATTAAACTAATATCTTGTAGAATATGTATATATTATTTTGTAAATCATTTTATTCACGATCGAACGTTGTATTGTATGTATTACATCCCAAACACGATGTGACGCCAGCCATCTCTGTCTTGAGCTCGATGTACCATCTTGGCGACCGTTAAACCAGTGAGTTCCTTTAATTGGTCCATGAAGCGTGTCGGTGGGCGTCCAGGTATATGTTGCCCATATGTCTTTCCAGTCAGTATGGTGTACTCCATTCCCCTGCGATGTGACCGAAGAATTTCAAACAATTCCGTTGTACAGAAGTCGGTCATCTTTCGAAATCGATGATTATGTATATTTACTTATCATTTAAATATTATGAGAAATTGATAGAATATTTTAGACACGTTTGATTCTCTTAAAAGTAAACAAATATCTACTGACCATTTAATTTTCACAAGAATCATACACGCGTCTAAAATAGTTTCAAATTCTCATAACAGGTGGCGCCCTAATATATAAATATTGGATACATATTCATTTTATGATATATACTGCCGAAAGCTTGAGAATATAAAATAGAGCAAGAAACAAAGCCCCGTTTTATTAATTAATTTCCATATTTCAGAGAATCTTACCTTCCCCGACTAGAACTACTGTAAGAACTTTCTATGAACAGGTCCCGAACAACAGCCAGTCTGATGCTAAGTATGGAAACTTAAATAAGTTTAAAATTTTCACCTATATATATATAACATATGCAAATATTATATTCATTATATATCTCTCTATATTTAATATGTCAATATGTATATATGTATGAAAAAACAATAGAAAAAAATAAAAGATAAGTGGGTCAAGTGTTGATATTAAAAATAAAGAAGGCATCTCCTGACCACGAGCACATGTGCTTTTTAAATGGCAGAGCGCCATCTAGTGGAGCAAGAATAAACTAAACGTTTATTTAGCTTGCTCCGTGATATTTGGCTAACCCAATTTCTTGAAAAATCGCAAACAGCGCGAAACGCGCTCGTGGATGGCTTTTCTTGATTTATCAAGAAATTGGGTTAGCCAAATATCACGGAGCAAGCCAAATGAACGTTTAGTTTATTCTTGCTCCACTAGATGGCGCTCTGCCATCTAAAAAGCACATGTGCTCGTGGTCAGGAGATGCCTTCTTTATTTTTAATATATATACATATATATATGTATGTATGTTACGCACTTACATATTGACATAATAATATATAGAGAGAGATAATGAATATAATATTTGCATAATGACACTTGATAACCTACTACGGAGCTCTACCAGATAAGTTAATTAAGACATCTCCTGATCGTGTAACTAAAAGTTGCTGATGGCTTGCGACATCTGTCGGAATAAATATCAACTAGTTGTTTTATTTATTCCAGAAAAGAAAATAAACGATAAGTGGACGGCCGCGTGAGCTACTCCCTGAGATTCTGGGGGAAGACAAACCTGGGGCTGATAGCAACTCTCAAAATTTCTAAAGTACTTGTAGGAACCTAGCAAACAGATCACAGAATACGTGGTTAAAGATTTGTCCTCAGCTACTTATCTTATTTATTCAGAGCAAATAATTCGAGAAGCCCTTGCTGAAATTAAGGAAGGAATAAAGTATGCAACACATTGAGGAGAGAATTAAGGTTGGCGATCCGGCAAAACAGCAACATGATGTAACAGCATTGTTTCCTCAATATGGTACATTGTAGAATTGTATCACATTAGACAACACGCGGCAGATCCAAGAGATGCCTCTCATTGTAACAGCGGAGTTGTCGCTCAGTCAACATGTTCCATGCCGGCGGCTTCACAACATTCAAAGTGGCCGATGGTTCCTTCTCACATCTTATTGACCAACGTCAGAACTCTAAGACAAACTCTACTCTTATAGAAACTATTTCCCATTCAAAACGTTTAGACTTGGTCAAAAACAACTTTTTCAAATAACTCTCTGATGTATTATCGAACAACATCACGTCCCGATGATCAAAGAATAAAAGTTGAGACAACTGGTGAAAAGCTGCTCCGCGCTTCTCCATTATTTATTTCCCCAATTTTAAAACTTTCCATCAGATCGAAATGTTTCCGAATGAATAACATTCAAAAAGCTGGAAATAATTTGGAATATCCTCAGCTGAAGAAGTTATCCCGAATCTGATCTCTTAGAGATCTGTTCTCCATTTTGCCAGCTCTGTGTGGTGACGTCAGAAACCTGACGTCCACCAGTGAGCTGACATTCGAATTCCTCTAACTTTCATTAATGTATATACGCAACAAGGTTTTGCGAGAGGAAGATATCCATGGACCTAGAGAGACACCTCTCCCTTTAAATATACAACAGAACTATGTCCATCACCTTGGTAAAATACTTTACTAATGGTGATAGAGAATGAGGCACAATACCATTTTGGCAAATGGAGAATTGACCAAAAAACGCGATGAGAGAATAATAATAAAAACAATCACAAGAATCAGAACGAAATATTAAAAAGGGATGACAATACATCCAGATGGCACAAGAACCTACAGGACATGTAACAATTGTCCTGGTGTGGAACTAACACCTACCCACATATTTTCATGCCCAGCAATGGCCACAGCCTTGCAGAAAATTGACATGAACCCAGAACAGTAGCTTTACACATCCAAGATAGATGAAATTGCGACTGCTGTGATAGAGATCTACGGAGACATCTGAGGCTCTTCATTGGACCATTTTGGCAAATTCAGACAACCGAAACCATTGTATACAAGTTGGCTTTTTGTCTGAAATTTCCAAAACTGGTGTTTTAGCGCTCATTCTCTATTACCACTAGTAAATAATTTACTCCTGTGATGAACAAATTGCATCGTTCTGATGAATAATTAAAGGGAGATGTGTCCCTCTTGGTACATTGAGAAATATGGTAAGACTAAAATCCTTCTATATAATTAGATATTAATTTTAAAAAGTAGAGCAATCCATTATTAAATATTTATATAATAAAGAACATATATTGTCAAATAATGTATGTACCTATATATTTCGACTGGCTGAATACCAACCGTTACCAAGTTAACAACAACGTATTTGGTTTGTATTATTGTACCTTGTTGTACCTTGACAAAGGCTCAGCAAATAGAACTATTGGCAAAAAGATTATTATTGATCCATTCTATACCTTTCATTATACAAATAATTATATTTGTAGTTCATCCTTGTGTTCCATTCAGGATGGTAGGAATTTACAATTAATTGGATATCGCGCAGTGCGGAGATCCGCGTTAATTCTGTATTTAAAAATAACTGTAAACATGTTGAAAATGGAAATTCTAGGATATATTTACGATGTAATACTCTGTTGTAAGGTGTATATTGTTGTAGTGTTGTCTATGCTACATCTCTGCCTATATATCACAGCTTTGTTAGATTGTTGTGTTGGCTAGCGGTTATTATTGGATAGGTCAGGCCGCTGATAAGCAAGAGCTGCTAGAGTATATATAATGTCATCTCTTTTCCTTCCTTATTGTTTATAAATACCTTTAAGTAATAAAGGATCTTCGTAATTATCAGCCTTCTTCTACGAATATAGCCTACTCCACGCTGACGAGCGCCAACCGCGCGAAACGCGTTCGTGGATGGCTTTTCTTGATTTATCAATAAATTGGGTTGGCCAAATATCACGGAGCAAGCTAAATAAAAGTTTAGTTTATTTTTGCTCCACTAGATAGCGCTCTGCCATCTAAAAAGCACATGTGCTCGTGGTCAGGAGATGCCTTCTTTATTTTTGAATCTATAATTGTTCCCAACAAGTTATGGGCCCAGCTCGCTTCCACTGCGCATTTTAACTCTAGTTCTAATGGCGATTTTATGTAAAATCTTTTCTACTGGTTCTCGTGTCCCAAAGCTCGAGATTTGCCAAGTTCAAATTAAAAAACGGAAATTTGCCCTCGAATCCTGATATTTCCACCTTAATACCAAATAATGTAATATAATATACTGCCGCCTGTGATTGTAAAACGACACTTGAAGTTACACCGCATGAGTTTCTTTCAAACGAAAAATCAAATTTTTATTTCAAGGTAAAATATCGACTGTTTTTAACCTTTTTGGATGAGGTATGAAAAGGTGAATTATGAAGAGTAATGACGAACAGGGTAGCCTAGTGGACATGGCATCTGCCCGGTAAGCGGAACATTGTGGGTTCGTTTCCCATCCCTGGACACTTTTATTTTTCCGTTCGTCATTACTCTTCATAATTCACCTTTTCATACCTCATCCAAAAAGGTTAAAAATAATCGATATTTTACCTTGAAATAAAAATTTGATTTTTCGTTTGAAAGAAACTCATGCGGTGTAACTTCAAGTGTCGTTTTACAATCACAGGCCGCAGTATATTATATTGTATTATAAGTTACTTTATGTATCATTTACGAACGGAAAAATACGTCCAGGGTAGCCTAGTGGACATGGCATCTGCCCGGTAAGCGGAACATTGTGGGTTCCCATCCCTGGACACTTTTATTTTTCCGTTCGTCATTACTCTTCATAATTCACCTTTTCATACCTCATCCAAAAGGTTAAAAGTAGTCGATATTTTACCTTGAAATAAAAATTTGATTTTTCGTTTGAAAGAAACTCATGCGGTGTAACTTCAAGTGTCGTTTTACTAAATAATGTGTTTCATAACTGTTGCCTCCGGGAAATAAACAATATTTCTAAACGCTTTTGTAACTTGGAGATACCTCTGTCTCATTTCCTATATATTTACACATCTGAGCGACATGCAACTTCTCCCTTTTATCCAAGACATCTATGGATTTTTACTCCACTAGAGAACTGAACACTATTAGAGAATAATTGACAGATAATGGATACATCAATGAGAATTAATTAATAAACTTACATTTGAAAACAACAGTCTTTCTACTAAAGCAGATATCTACAATAGCTGTATGATGCCATATATATATATATGAAGCAGGATCTGAGAAATCAGCTTATATTTTAAATAAATTTAATATAACCGCCATTTATATATAAGCATGAATCATCTTTGAATACAATAGTCCGGGATCACCAAACAGAAGGAGGAGATAGGAAACACCGTTGGGTATAGAATTCAATGTAAAGGTTTCAATGTCTCCTACATTGGAGAGACAGGCCGCTTCCTGGGGTCCAGACTTCAGGAACACAATTCTACTTGGAAATATGCCAAAGATAGATTCGCCATGGTGAAGCATGGTCTTCAATCAGGACATCAGCCATATTGGGACGTCCACTATCTACAGGGGTAACAAAGGAAGTTCCTGGAGGCCACAGCACCAATGAAGCCAGTATGTAAATATATAAGTAGATAATCTACATATCTTAACTTAATTATTGTTTTTTTTTAAATAGCAGCCAACTTCATTTGTTTATATTTTATTTTACTTATTTACATAAATTCTTTGTTTAAACTTATCATATACACTCATTAATTTCCATTTTTCTTTCTTTAAAATATTCTTCCCCCTCTATCTCCCTTGTTTATTAATTACATAACTATTACTATTACAAAAACCTTTAAATTCCACATTTATTTATTTAGTTTTATTTTACCCTCTTTTTTATTCTTTTGATACGTCTAATTCCCCACTTTATTGAATTTTGACCAATGGCAATTTTGCTTTAATGTGTTCTACAATAATTTGTAAATTTATTTTCAGCCTTTGGTGCATTAAATTGATAAAGAGGGCGATTGATAAAGAGAGCAGTCTTACGAAATATTTGTAAAAAAATGTTTCTCTTTCATAGATATAAGTTCGCCATTTTTTATCCGATTGTATTCTGTGAATCGCGCTTTTTAACTCAATCTTTTTACATATACATGGCCAATTACTTCTTCCTTATTTAGAATAATATATGAATAATATTAAACAAATCAACTGATTTTCTTATAATGGGACGTTGAAACTATAAGAACCAACAAAAACAGTATAAAGTGATTATATAAGTTTAAAGTCTCGGCGTATTTAGAACTACCTATAACAAAATTGAAAGGCCAGAAATTACACTCATGGACAAAACATAAGGAAGTTGAATATCTTTGTTGTCGACGGTCGTCTGTTTTTTTTTTTTTGAAGGTTGTCCACACTTGGTTATCTCGTGTGTCTTCAATAAAGGTCACTGTAATATCTTTCAGAGTTATTGTCTGAATCCCGATATATATGTTACAACTTCCTTAAGTTTTGTCCATGAGTAGATATCATCTTTTTTATTATCCCTATAACACGTGGTACAGCTATGATAATCATGGCGGGTAGAAGTCAGCGACTGCTTTTACTGTAAGTTCACCACATATCTATACATGTGAAAAGCAGTTCGACTTTGCACTTACAAATGTGTCAAAGCCCCGTTTAGTTACTTGCACTCGCTGATGGGGTAGATTTTATAAGAATCGGGGGTCATTGGAGCATTTTATCTTAGAAAAAAGTACCCAATACGGGATTCGATCCCGGAACGTAGCGGTCGAAAACCAACGGTTTAGACCATCCTTCAACCGACCTTCAAGGATACCGACCATCACACCAGATTGAAGCAATATATATACAAGTCTGCCAAATCCATCCCTAGATAGAAAACGTCGGCCATTTAACATTCACCCCGAGCTCGAATATTTGCCGGGGATTTGGACAGTTTTTCCCGAGCTGTGCTAATTAGCAGTAAATCTAATTGGCCGCCATCGGAGGATGACATTCCTGCGTTGAAAGAAGAACAGTTCAAAATGCTGAAAAAAAAACAATTAAAAAAGTTTATTTGGTGCAACACCTGTTTCATTATCATAGCGGATTTCGACAAATTACCAAAAAGACGCCGTAACTCTTTTTAAATAAAAAGAGTTGCGACGTCTTATGCCTTTTTTTGTAACCTGAGTATATATTTACTATACAGCCATGATAATCATGGCGGGTAGAAGTTAGTGACTGCTTTTACTGTAAGTGCACCACATGTCTACACATGTGAAAAGCAGTTCGATTTACAAATGTGCCCCCATTTATATAAATAACGCAACGTGCAGATATTGGATGTATTAGGACACCGATGTCTCCTCTGATGTAACACATCAACTACAGTCTTAACTGCAACTTCCTTAAGTTTTGTCTATGAGTGTAATCACACAGGGAAATATCGCAGCTTTCGAGATTCGCTTTTTTCATGAACGTCATCGAGCCACGTGTTCACTCCCATTTATAAAATTACCGATATCTTGTTGAAGTGCAAATTCTGAATGGAAATCCGACATATCCCTCACGTGTGGACTGTAATTCCAGATATTTATTGCCAGTATAGCTCGACCTGGAGTGTAAAAACAAAAAGGTTACAACGTGTATGAATCTCTGCGCGGAGTTCCCAGAAGTGGGCACAACGACACGCCAAGAGGGAGGGATGGATCTAAATATGACACATCGCGGACGACAGTAAATTTAGCCTTGAGAACGGTTGCGACATCTGAAGTCATCCTTCCTTCCTGGCGATGGGACAGTGCTGCCTGGATATGTCGTTGACATTTGTAGCAAGTTTTTCACTTATAAGAAATTTGTAACAAAAATATTTACTGGAAATGTGTTTCTTTACAATTATACCATCAAATAGTATCTCTCTACAGACCTTACTGCAATGATATAAGTTATTGAATTTTTAATTAAAAAGACATATATTGGATCAAAATATCATTTATTTTACCAATATTTCAGTTGGCTGAACGCCAACCTTTATCAAGGTGCTATAACATTTTAAAGTGTGTCAACAAAAAATGTTATAAAACCTTGATAAAGGTTGGCGTTCAGCCAACTGAAATATTGGTAAAATAAATGATATTTTGATCCAATAGATGCCTTTTTAATTAAAAATTTATTTATGGATTGCTCTATTTTCAAAAGTTATTGAATGAGAGGGCTTGGATCATCAGTAATGAACCCTCTCAGCGGTTTCGCCAAATTAATCTCTATACCGCTCTACTATTGTATTGGATTGGTTTGGAGTATACCCTGTATTTACTATGGAAGCCAGTTTAAAGGTGTTTAGTGAACCTAAGGACATAAGCACATAGGTCTGTTTATTTATTTGTTACACATTTTGTCGATAGAGGCGGCAATTGAATTTATAAACTTGTAAGACGCGTACGATTCTTTTTTAAAATTAAACCATTTTCTTCTGCCCTTCTTGCATTGATAAATTAATGGGAGGGCCTGGCTCATCAGTGGTGAACCCTCCCAGCGGTTTGGCCAGTTTAATCTACCACACCGCTGTTTTCCTTTTATACCGATACTGAAGATAACCTCTTGGTTAAATGAACTATGGACATAAGCTTTGCGGACAGTAGAAATACATATAAATGTCAATATATAATACATTTAAAAAGTTGCTCAGAATATTAGAGGAATGCTGCTTAAAATGTGGATTTTTTTATGAAATAAAATTCAAGATATTGTGTAACCCATAGAAAATGCAAGGTATATCAAACCAGTCCAATACAATTGTAGAGCGGTCTAGAGAGTAATTTGGCGAAACTGCTGAGAGGGTTCACTACTGATGAGCCAAGCCCTCTCATTCAATAACTTATATCATTACAGTAAGGTCTGTTGATGGTATTATCGAAAAGAAACACAGGAAATGTATTTGTTACAAATTATTAACTTAGAGAAAAATATTAGCAGCCGAAAACCACCATAACAAGTAAAAAACTTACAAGTTTCTTTCCGAGCCGTTGACCAATGAGAGCTATGTCTACAGTTGTCCATAGTTCAGAATATGGTTAGAGAATGGGAAGAAGACAAAAGAGGTTGTTATGTCTCCCCACACCAAGGCTGTTTATGGCTATATTGCCTATTGTTCCAACACATTGTTTATTTTTTTTATCTCTTCTTTGGATTCTGTGACGAGCGTAAGATCAAATTTCTACAGATATTATATTGCAATAATTAAGATGGATAAAGAGAGGGCATGGCTCATCAGTAGAGAACCTTCACAGAGGTTTCTCCATTTTATTCTCCAGCTGCTCTACTCCTGTATTAGACCTATTGTCTTATATGCAGATATTACATACAGTGTGTTCATATAACTCTGGACATAAGACACTGTAGAGATAACGGTATGGCTATATAACAGTTTATAGCATCGCACCATTTAAATAAGATTTTCTGTAACCTCACAGCCTGTTAGAACACATCTGTCAAATATCACCATCCCAGGCTCATCACAGAAGTTTATTTACTTCATAGAAGTGAGGAACATAGGATTGAGAAATATAAAAGAAACAGGGGTTTAATATACACTCATGGACAAAATTTAAGGAAGTGGAAAGTATTCGATATCGCTGGTCGTATATATATTTTTTATTTTGAAGGAGACAAAGGTTGTTCACACTTGGTTATATCGTGTGTCTTCAATAAAGGTCACTGTAATATCTTTCAGAGTTATTGTCTGAATCCCGATATACATGCTAAAAGGTACAGCTGCCTTAAGTTTTGTCCATGAGTGTATAGAGCATTATTTAAACTTAATACGTGGGAGTCAAATACAAGTCATGTTATTGCTATCTGAGATATTGATAAGGCAGAATTTGGATTATAGATTATAAACACAAGGTAATAAGACCAAATCCAAATAAATAAATAGTGTGTGACGTTTCGGTAAAAACGTTGTTACCGTAACGTCACACATTATTTATTCGGATTTGGTCTTATTACCTTGTGTTTATTTGAGAACTTGTTTCGGGGAACACCCTGTTTTTACATATTTCCTGATCTCTATTACAATAACCTATATTGTATATAATGACAGAGAAGACCATTCCCCACAATATGGCGACATCAGAGAGATAAGAAAAATTTCCTTAAGTTTTGTTGATGAATGTAAATATTAAATAAAGTTAATCCAGACACAGCCCTAACTGACCTTTGTTTGAGTCAAAAAGAAGCATAAAGGTCTTTTTGATGAGTGGACTAAGAAATGGACGAGTGGGTAAAATCCTCGATTCCTGACAGCATGAACTGGGATCGAATCCCGCATTGTACACTTTTTTTCTGTCAAGAGCCTGTTCATATTTCTCATGAAATAACATAAGCTAGGTTGTTCTTTTTGAGCGGTACCTAATCAAGTTATTCTGGAACAGGAATGAGTGGAGCAGCATTCACTGACGTTGGTCCTTCACGAACTTCGGGTTTCTTAAACACGTCTCTGCCTTTCGAAACATTATCAACGTTTCTGCAACTAGAATTATATTTACCATGTAGAAAATAATATTTATCCGCTTTTCAGAAATTTTAGACATCAGAAATCGCCGCTGATAGAAAGCTAATATTAACGCAGGTACGAGAAGGTAGGAATATTTCTATAAAATATTAATTTAGTGTTTTTAGGGCGAGGAAAGCGAAGATTCCACACTCGCCTGTTTAGTGATTCGCTAACCATGACGTATGTACGAAGGAACGTGTGGCCATTGGACATTTGTTGGACCTGGAGGTTGTTGTTGGGTTCTGCGCTGCCTGGAGTATAGGATCTATGCTTTCTTCCTGTGGTGAATCTGTATAAGACCGATGGTCTTAATAAAGCTTTGTGTGATTTAGTGTTTTTAAGGCTTGTTAATGTTCATGAATGTACACACGTTCCGTGATCCACACGGTCAGATGTTATAAAAATTGAATCATTCCGAGAATTTGATGCAAGTATTTCTGCCTGAAATATTCACAAAGAATATCTCCATCGTGTCAAGTTCGACCAGAAATCGGAATTCCCAGGTTTCAGGAAGGAAGTGAAACAGAATACATAGATATCGGCTGCTTAGGTTACGTCAATGTCACCAATTCCTCAACGTTCCGCTCCAACGGTTCCTCCACTCAGCGATTTTTAATCCCCCCATTTAAATTTATCTTTTGATTTTCTTATTTCTCCATCTCCCGCCCAAATATTTCCCAATATTCACGTCATTGAGCTGAGATTGCCTGGCTGAATGATATCGGGGCAGCCATAGACCCTCCATTCATAAATTCACCAAAACTACGAGTTCTGTGTTTATCACAAAGTCGTTTATTATTATTCTCGTTTTATGTACTCCTATAGCAGGCCACAGAGATGCCCGAATACTTGAGATTTCATTAATAAAATGAAACTCATCTCCAGAAACCAGTTGTATTATTGTAACAGTACACAAGGTAATGGCGGTGATATAGAACGTAACACAACACCAAATTCCGACAAAAGCCAACATGGTTTCGTACTAAGGCCTTCATCAGTACAGGGATGCTAAGAGAGGAGTTATGCAATTGGACAAATTTGCCAAAAAGGTGTTTGAGCTGCAGAGCCGATGTCCAGGCAAGAATCCAACATGCGGGAGAACAGTATTCATGTACTAAAGGAATTACGTTTTGTACTGGGGTGAAGAGCAAAATAAATTGTATTAATGTATCTTTAAAGGGAGAGGTACCTCTTCGGTTCATATGAATATCCCCCTCCCGCAACTTTATGTTGTATGTAAGAATAGATTCACCCATTGTAATATATGTAAATATGTTGTTGGATCTTAATGTTTTGCTGAATTTGCATTTTCTCAAAAATCAGATTCATTATTGTAGCACGAGTATCCAGTGGAGCCTCGTCCCCCTTTCCCTCATTTCCGTAGAAAATCAAATTATTTTCTCTTTGCTTCATCTCGAAAAAATCCAACCTTCTTTCCAAGTCATTTATCCTTTCCGAGTTAACACTCGCTGATTCAGCCGTCTTCTCAAGGGATATCTCAATGTACTGGCATCGTCAGCTCTCCCATCCCTGTTTCTAGCGAAGTTTTCCAATCTTTGGCCCAGTTCATCTACCTTAGGATTGCTATTATGTCAGGTACTTCTTTTTCTTTATAGGATTCCATTGTCATTTGCTTAACTGCCCTAGGGCCAGGAATTTTCTCAATTCCCGAAACTATTAGTAACATAATAGATCTTAGAATTAGTTTTTCTAGCAAAAATTACAGTCATTCAGGTTAAGCCTTGCTACAAAGGGAATTTGCATCTTAAAATTTGCATAATTGCAAACGCAACTGTTTTCTTTAATATTTGTAACAAAGCAAAAAAATGGCTAAAAGAGAGAATTATAAATCTCATTTTACATCAGTTAAAGTAGGATAATCCACCAGATGTAAAGAAAGGATTACTTACCTGGAAATTGTTTGCAGCACGTGTATGCGGTGTTTGCTGCGACCTATCTCCACCTGGCGGCGTATTCCTATATATGTAAATATATATGTTATATTAATATATTATTTTATTTAAAAATATGTTTCATAGATTCAAATACTCTGTTAAATCGACCTCCAGAGGTCAAGCTTCCCCTATAAAAACTCCTTGTTGTTGTTTCTCGATGGCCGGCTCAAAACTTTTGTACATTATGTAAATAAGTTTTTCATTTTTTAAAATTCTTATGATGCCTAAATTCAGGAAGAAACTATTTTATTTATATAACATATATATATTATTTGCCATATATATAAGGAGAAATTACATTATTAATATTAATGTGTGTGGTATAATTCAAAAAATGAGTTGAAGGATTTGAAGAGAGACATAAATATCTGCTCAATGCTGATTCAATATAAATAGACAATAATGGAACGGATGAAACTTAATGAGTAGAAGGAAGTTTATATTTTCAAGATGAATGTTCTGAATGTTGTTTTTTTCGAACAGCAAGATTTAAAAACGGAACCATGTTAACAACAGCTGGACACAACAAGATGGCATGAGAGGCCATGTTGTGTGCATCCAGCATTCTGTATTCTCGAGAGGACGGACAGAAGCAGATCGGTCAAAACGTATGTAAATCTATCCAAGAACTGTAGGAAAGTTCTTAGTACCCGGTGTACAATTTATAAGAAATTTAAACTCTTTTTGATATGATTCTTTTCAAAATAAAACAATTATATACTGTCCTTACTGCAATACTAAATTAATGGATGGGCCTGGCTCATCTGTGGTGAACCCTCCTAGCAGTTTCGCCAGTTTACCATATCGCTGTAATATTTGCATATATTGATCTGTTTCTATACTGAAGCTTGTTATAAGAGAACAAAAGGAATCCAATCGTTGCCTGTTGAAGGACGAAAGCTTGCCCATTATACAGCACAGATCTAGGGACTGACGTGTGGGACTGACTCAGCGGAGTCCCGGCAGCCATAAGGCTGGAGTTCCCGCACAGTCAAATATCATTAAATCTGTTAATATGATAATCCCTTCAGTAGAATTATAAATAAAGGACGTTGAGGGAAGTGTTTCTCTTATACCACGGCCAACTAGGTGTAACAGCCCTTCAATAGAATTTTATCATCGCAGTTGTACAAGGGCTGTTACACCCGAAAGCTTGTATTGTTGTCTTCCCTCACAGATTGTAATTAATGAAATTTATTTCTCAATCAGGAGAAGAGAATCGATTTATAATTTGATTAATTTAAAAGCGCTCATTTGTTTAAATAAAATAATTTCCTGCTGTTCTTACTGCAATGTGAGGGCCTGGCTCATCAGTAGTGAACTCTCTCGTCAGTTGTATAGTAGGAACTTATTTTATTAATAAAATAAACGTTCCTGCTAAAATAGTTCATATTTTAGAATATAGGTGGCGCGCAATTGACTTATTTAAAAAATGATCAAGAGGAAATTCCAATAAATGTCCGCTTCAAGGTTCCTTTGTTGTTGAAGTGGATTGTAATCTTATATAGAAATACAATCTGCCATGATGGCTTCTCCCATCAAGAGGGTTTGAAGGTTTTGACAACAGCAAAGAGAAAGAGGTAACACTGCATTTGTTAGAAATTATAAAAATCGTTTAGTTTTAAACCAGAAAAAATGGGCAAGTCGACAGACGGTGGGGGTTCGAAAACAAAGGAAGTTGGTATAAACAAACAAAGTAAAAATCCCAGTCAAACAACTCCCTAGTCTTGATTGTAAGTTTTTTAAATAGATCTCCGGGCTATGGTTGTTTTAACTCGACAGTGGGTCTTCCTTTGTTATTTTTATTGAAACTGGTCGAATGGGCCCCACTATCTTTATTGAAGCTGGTCAGGGGGGTTTTGTCTTCTTCTTTCTTATCTCCACTCAATCATATTAGGGTGTCAAGCTTGTGATTTGACGACAATCATGACTAGGTGAAGTAGAATGCGTCTGCCTTTGTCATTAAGACTGGGAGCACTACTCAGTGGCAGGCCAACTTAGCTCCAAAAGAAATGACCGTCTCTGACATGAGGAACAGACGACATGTGCAGCCGCTCCTAACATGGAGTACAAACGCTGCTCATCCTGTATCCCTGGATTAGGAGCCCTTACAGAAAACTATCAGCCGGGCCAGCTGAGCCCAGGTTTTTTAGAGAGCTTGTTACTGCTCCCCCTCCTCCTTTTTCATCCGGGCTTGAAACCGGCAAAGGCGGAGTTGGGGGCTCTGTCATTATTTAATGTTTATATTTGACTTCAAATATTGTTTTCAATTTTCACTATGCTTCCAGCCCACTTGATGGACTGCTTCAATCACATTGCAAATGTACAAAATTTCAGATGACCGTGGAATATACTAGAAAATAAATTTGCATTGAAAATTTGCAGCATCGTTTCTGGTCACGGCCCTGCCAACGGCTTACAACACGGTCCATATCGGATAATGGGTAACTTAACTGGGAAAATATTCTATATTAATCAAAAACAAAGGTTCAATATAGCCACGCGTGGGTTATATGTAACAGCAAGCTCTAGTGCATATAACCCGGGTAAAACTGCCGGTTATAAAATGAGCCATTTTGGAGGAAGCTAGATGCAACTTTAATAGCTGGCTGCGATAGATTTAAATTGCTCAAGTTAGAAATGATGATGTTGTACACAAAGTTACATCTTTTAAACTTAATAATTCAGTTTGTGTAAAGATTGAATATATAAATTTATTAATTCTTTGAAAAATAAATATATTTTTAGATGTATATTAATTATTAAAAGATATCTCTAAATATACATTTTTGAAGTAATCAAACCGGAAAATTTAGTTAGGTGATTGATTCATTTCAAACAGATTAAAAAGCATAAATTAATTAAATAACGTTTTTTTTTGTAATTAAAAACAATTTTCAGTATTAATTGCTAACAGTGTTTATTTGAACGATGGCCTGGGGGCAATATTCGTGTTTTTCCTCGATGGTTTTTTTACTTTAAGAAGTTATAATTAGAGGGTTTATACGGCCAAATGATATCTACAACATAAAAACATGTATGACGTCATCGCTATACACTTTTTGTCGATTGATAGTTAGAAAAATATTTTTTTTTGGAAGTTATGCAAATATTAATTAGCATAGTTATAGTTGCATAGTTATTTGAAAACAAAAATGAAGTGGAAATGTATATAAAGAGAAATAATTACGGTGTGGCGTTAGATTAATTGGTGAGTTAATGACGGAATGCGTTAATTGGTACTGTCCCCTTTCGACAGGGTGGTTGACGTGTTCTTCACATCTCCCCTGGTAGATCCTTAGAGGGCCATGTTGTGACATCGCTGGTCGTCCAGTGTGTGGCTCCAGCGACCTGCACCACTCCCATTCGAGAGGCGTTGCTCATCATTGTTAGGAACTGATCGGTGGACCTCCACTCGCAGTGTCGGCAAGGCAGTGAGACCCTGGCTGAACCCACGAACTCTACAACAGCGGCAGAACTACCACGTACACTATTTATTATTTCATCATCACATATCCCAGTGTGATATTTTCTCGTACTTATTTATTAACTGATGTATTGTTGTTGTTGTGGTGTCCAATGAAGAGCCTCAGATGTCCCAATGCATCTCTATCACAGCAGCAGCAATGTCCTCTATCTTGGGTGTGTAAAGATGCTGCTCTGGGTCCATGTCAATTTTCTGCAAGGCTGCGGCCATTGCTGGGCATGAGAATATGTGAGTAGATGTTAGTTCCACACCAGGACAGTTGTTACATGTCCTATAGGTTATTGTGCCAATTGATGTAGATTGGAAACTATTAAACGCGTATGATTCTTTGCAGTAAGGGCAGTAGAGAAATTTATTAATTTTTAAAAGAATCATACCCGTCTATAATAGTTTCGTATTTTCAAAACAGATGGCGTGCTAATGCATTGACGTAGGATGTATGAATTGGTGTCAATACAACCTCTGTACGTGGGTGTACAGTAGCTGAACTCTCTAACAGACTGACGGGAAATGGCCAAACGTTTATTTTCTCCCTCTTTTATTCAATACCCGGAATTTGCAGTTTTAAACAGTTTTATAGCTTCCATTATTATAAATAAGTAAAGACATAAATGTAAAGACATACATGTATGACAGAGCAAGTGTCTCTAGGGGGACATAGCGCTTTAAATTGAAATAAAATAAAGGTGATAAGGCAAAAGTGGATTATAGATTATGAACACAAGGTAATAAGACCAAATAAATAAATAGTGTGTGACGTTTCGGTAACAGCGTTGTTACCATCTTCAGTACATGATTCAGTACTTTTGTCTGAAGGTGGTAACAACGCTGTTACCAAAACGTCACACACTATTTATTTATTTGGATTTGGTCTTATTACCTTGTGTAAATTAAAATAAAGTTAAATGTGCATTACTTTTGTCATCAAATTTAAACCAGCATATAGAATGTCAATACTCGGTATAAACTAAGGAGTTACAACAAGGATATTTTGTGGCGGCCATATTTGGACTCATTCGGCTTCCATGATGTCGCCAGGACCACCGGGTAGTTCCCACCCTCCAGGCTGACAGGTCCGATGGACGAGGTTGTCCTACTGAACTGTCAACCAATTGGCTGGATCGTCCACATCAGGCACACAGGGACACTCTCCTGATGCTGTTTATCTAGGATAGATTCCAATGACGTGACTCTTGTCGCCATTTTATAAACTCCATAGTATCACATGAATATTATATACACGCATGATTCTTTTAAAAATTAAACAATTTCTACTGTTCTTACTGCAATTAATGGGAGGGCCTGGCTCATCAGTGGTGAACCCTCCCAACTGCTGGAACCACTGATGAGCCATTAAAATAATTGTTGGGCTATAAGTTGAAGCTGGACTAGATGATATAATAATGGAAGGAAGTAGTCAATTATCCCACTACATCTTTCGATTGAAATGGATAGATTAGAAGCACGCAGAGTCGACGCGAACAACAGGCAAGTGTTAAGCTCCTTTATTTTAGACTAATGGGGGAGGGAAGATGAGCTGCCCCCTGGGCAGCACTGTGATTGGCTGGCCGTGACGTAGTGGTGAGTAAGTCCTCCCCAGCAGAAGTAGGCTTATTCAACGTCTTCAAGAATCATACGTGTCTATAATAGTTTATAATTTTCATAACAGATGGCGCGCTGATGCATCATAATACTATGACATGTTGTGATTAAAGTTTTGGATGCAAAAGCCTCGACAAATCCGTCTAATGTGTCACTTCCTCCTTCGGTGAAAACTTCCCATCGAGCAATAATGGCTCCGGGTTTACCGCAGACTGGGATGGGGGGTTGTGGTGCAATAGGAGGATTGTTACTACCGTGGATTGGCGTTCTGCATTTGCATATCTCCATGAAACCATGCTTTATTTTAATAGTATTTATTTTGTTTGATAATTTTTATGAATATTTTCATTTTATAATGTGCGAGCTCTCTGTCACATACAGATTAGCGTCTCGCATTCTATTAACCAAGTTGTTTGGGGTGAGCACAAACCTATAAGCCACTAGCTTTCTATTTTTAAACATTTAACTTGTGTCTACCTTTTATATAAGAATTTCAGACACGCATTGAACAATTACTGTATAGCTGGGGTGGGAGTTGTTAATTCACAGATAAATGACAACCACAACTAGGCTGTGATTTACAAACGCTGCATAGCGATTGGCCAGTTTAATGTCGTTTGGTCGAGAACTGCGCAGTTATAGAAATATCCGTCTATTGCGCATACATTCGACGATCTTTGAAAACAACGTAGTTATCTTTTTCAACGTTGCTCGTTGTTATAACACCGACTAAAACATCTTCAGTGAAATTTGGCGCAATTCTTTGTCCACAGTTATAGTGGAAGATTTCCAGTAATGTTGGGATAAAATATCAGACGATGTTCACTACACAACGTTCCACACAATAGACTGGTCGAATTAAAACATTTGCTCCCGACGCGAAACGTCCCGCCGTTGTTTGACGCAGCGCAAAATCTCCAAAATAAATATAGCCGACCTCCTTGGAAAAAATGGCGAATGCCAGCCGTGACGTCAGCACGTGATTTGTGGCGCCATTTCTTGGCATTTGACCAAAGCCTCGCACCAACCAGCCTACGTAACAAACATGTTTCATATTTGGGAAGACAACTTGGGTGTGCATGGACATCGTGTAATTACATATTGCATGTGTTGGTCGAAGCTGATGGAAACATTTGAATCATTTCTCACAAACACGATGGATGACAGAAGGAGATGGAATTAGGAATTACCACACATTGGGGAAATTCTGTATAAATTCCAAAGTGAAGTCGCCTCACACCTATACTGCTTGATAGAACTTCATCCTGACTTTAACATTTGGAAGAGGCAGGCTTCCACGTGCCACATTCGTTGTGTTGGCGGTTGTCGTGGATGGAGCTGGGAGTAAATTTCTGAGAACATCTGGACTCGCCGCCGGACTTTAGACAACAAAAGTGCGATCCTCGATCCAATTCTTTAGACCCATTTCTTCAGGCGATGTGTTCTCGAAGTGGACTCAAAGAGGAAATCAAGAAGTTTTGGATCATTGCTTCTTGTACTGGATGATCCTCAGACTTCTCCCTGAAGCATTGGGCAGAACATGGAGCGATAGGGAGGCTCCTTCGCTTTCTTCTTCGCCGATATCTCTCGACTCCCTAACTTCTCGCCGATATATCTCACACCGACCTACTCGTCTCCATCTTCTTCAATACTTGCACAATCTAAGACTTGAAACATTTCATAATTTTTAACGATACCTTTTTCTTTATATAATTTTAAACGACTTCTATACCTTCAATGATGCAAAAGTTGAAATTGGAATCTTAAAAAAAAACAAAGTTGTTGTGACTTTTTCACCGACCCGAGGCCGCTAGTTTGCGGCAACGGTTGATAAATGGCGTCTAGTTTTGACGTCTAATTTGACGGTAGAGGCGACCTTTATTTTTATAGATCAGTTTCCTCCCAGAAATTTGTAACCTATACAATGCATTTAGTCTATTGTCCCAGTGTAATGATGAGCCACAACGCCAGTTTCGGTAAATTCAGTTAAAAGCCAACTTGGTTTCGGACATCAGCCCTCATCAGTACAGGGACGGCTTTGATTTTATAACGTCATACGAGGAAAGCTATGAAATCGATTGTATATATACACATTTTATAAAATATAATTATAACTATATATATACGCTTCTCTCTATAAAAGTCGCCTCTATCGTAAAAAAAAAAAAAAAAAAAAAACTGGGGTCATCTATTAACCGTCGCTGCAAACTAGAGGGCCCAGGTCGGTGACAAAGCCACAACACCAGCTTTGGCAAACTGAGAAACGTCCACCTAGAGACCATGGTTTCGGGCTAATGACCATCGTCAGTCTAGGGCGGACTTTATTCCATGAGATCCACACGGGATATAATGGAATCTTGACAATCTGCCAAAGAGGTGTTTGGTTTGTAGAGTGGCTAGGACAAATCTATTGCCTAAAGATAGAAAGTTCGCTGGGAGAAAATTGATCTATGGAAAATAAAGTTCGCCTCTCCCGTCAAAACAGACGCTGAAACTATGCGCTATCTATTGACCGTTCCCGCAAACTAATGAACTCAGGTGGCTTTCTCACCGACCTATATATATACACTTATGTGGACAAAACTTAAGTAAGTTTCAACATGTATATCGGGATTCAGACAATAACTCTGAAAGATATTACAGTGACCTTTATTGAAGACACACGAGATAACCAAGTGTAAAAATAATTGCATACGTCTCCTAAAAAAAAAAAAATAAAGGGAGACGACTGGCGAAATCAAAGACTTTCCACAGTTTTGTCCATGATTATATAATGTACTATCAGAGGTTTAAGTTGCAGAGGTTTTCGCCAATACTTCCGAAGATACGAAACTCTAGGTAATGATCTAAAAACCAAAATTTTTCTTCATTGGATTCAGCTAAAAAAATTCAAAAATTGTGCCAATGATACTAATACGTACAATTATTAAAATTTCTACAGGTAAACTCCGTATAATTGGTATAATTGTATAACGAATTAAAAGTTTTACGAAGGAGCATCTTTTATTATACTTGTGCTAGCTTTCGAACCTTTCGGTTCTTCAACAGGCGTGGCTAGTATGACTACACTAACAGGGTATAAGCGCGCTTGAGCCATTATATACAACATATAAATTTACATGCGGAGTGATATAAATAAAATAGAAATAGGAATTATGACTATGAAATATAAAAAAATAAAACTATGCAAATGAACTTAAGGGTTGGAGTGGATCCCCCGCTTGGCTTTTCTGTGTTGAGGTGTTTTAAATTATAATGGTTTTAAACTTTACAAATTTTAAAGTGTCACACTACTTGCATACAGTGAATTTCTTAATTTTACTTAACTTTTAGCGTATATACATGTAGTTTCCAAAATTTTATCTAAATTTTAAAAATCTTTAAGTTCATTTGCATAGTTTTATTTTTTTATATTTCATAGTCATAATTCCTATTTCTATTTTAATTATATCACTTCGCATGTAAATTTATATGTTGTATATAATGGCTCAAGCGCGCTTATACCCTGTTAGTATAGTCATACTAGCCACGCCTGTTGAAGAACCGAAAGGTTCGAAAGCTAGCACAAGTATAATAAAAGATGCTCCTTCGTAAAACTTTTAATTCGTTATACAATTATACCAATTATACGGAGTTTACCTGTAGAAATTGATGCCTTAGTCGCTTTCACGGTCATGAGCCACCCAAATTCCGATTGTTCCTTTTACCTACGCCAGCTCAGAAAGAAATCGGCACAACTGTCAAGATGGAGGTGTCACCTGCGCTTCAACCGAATATGCAAGGACCACCAGTTCATCCCACCGTCCCTCCGAATCAAAGACCCGGTAAAGAACCCTTTCTCAGAAAAGATAACAAAGAAGTTCCAGTGGGACCTGTTAGAGTCCAGAATCCAGGGATGTCACTCCAATATCAGGATCATATCTAAAACAGTGAAGGGCCTCATATTTCACATTCGCCAACTCCTTCCCATGGCAGAATTCACCGAAGTAATCATGTCTATCACTAGAGACATCCAACTCAAAGAAAATATCCTTGCAGGCAGGCAACAAACAAAGATGTCATATTGGGTAAAGAAATACCAGTTCCCGCAGCCTTTCTAAACAATTCATCTAATGGAATAGTTAACTTGTCCTCGATGCCCTTAACGGAAAAGGAGGAAAGGATGTTAGCATTGGGGTTACATTACGTTCCTCCCGACAAGCCCGACATACCCAGGTTAATAGCAGGAGTGGAAGGTGCACTCAAAAACCTCAACCATATGGAAACCCTCAGGATTAGACACGCAGTTACCCAGGTCTTGCGCAGGCCCTATCACCCAGTGTCATATGCCCGGGATCATCGCTCCCTTATCCACAAGCTAAAAAAGACTAGTTCGCTGGTCATCACCAAGGCAGACAAGGGAAACCAGACGGTGTTGATGGATAGAGCTGATTACGAGGGAAAAATGATGAACATACTCGCTGACACATCCACATTTACGAATATCTCAACATCTGCGAAAGACGCCATGGTCAAGGGCTACAAGTCATCACTTAGGAACTTGATGAAGGCGAAGCTGATCACCAAGGAACAATTGACTCAGTTCACCGGTTCCCTCACACGGGATGCATACATATATGGTGGTCCTAAAATACACAAGCCTGGGGTACCACTCCAACCCATCATAGCATACCACCTCTCCCCGGCACACACCTTAGCTAAATATCTGGCCCAGCTATTGTCCCCCATCATGAAGAACAATCCTAATCAATACAACATCACACACCCACCCAGTTTCATTCAGGAGATCACACAAATGCAGCCACCCGCACATCACACTATGGTTTCATTTGAAGTCACAGCGCTATACCTCTCCCTTCTACACGCCCTCATTTTAAACAAATTACAGTCCTTTCTCAAGTCAGCAGGTATTCAAGATCAAACAATAACCCTGATAACCCAGCTAACGTCCTTATGTCTTTCCATTAGTACCTTTACATTTAACCACCAGCATTATAAGCAGATTAGAGGCACCCCAATGGGCAGCCCTCTTTCATCCATAGTTGCTGAGGTCGTGATGGGGTCCTTGGACCAGTGGATCAATCAGACGCATTCTTCCGACATCCATTATTGGAGGAGGTATGTGGACGACATCTTCTGTATAATCAAACCGAATAAGCTCCAACCTATTCTTAACACTCTACATTCCTTTCACGCAGACATCAAATTCACATATGAAACAGAAATAAACCTGGTATTACCTTTTCTGGACATCCTCATTATTCGCACTCCACACAGATTACACACAGCAGTTTATCACAAAAAGAATATCCCACCCCTATACACCCATTTCTCCTCCAATAGCCCGGTAGCCTATAAAATAAATACAGTCAGGACCTTAACCAAAAGAATACATACGCATTGCTCATTACCTATATTCAAAGCCATAGAAAAAAAAACAGAATTACCACCCTTCTAACCACTGCAGGATACCCGGGAAAATTCATAGATAAACACACGTTTGATCCCACTGCTCCGAGGACCTCCACGACTTATAGAGCCGTTTGCTATCTTCCATATTCCTCGTTCTCTGTTACCATTTCCAGAATCCTTCGCCCATATGGTATCGAAGTTTATTTTAACAGCCCCCCCAATCTTGCTGCCCTCCTCAGGAATCCTATCACCAAAGCAGACACACCCAACAATCCCATCCACTCCACCGGAGCAGTATACGCGGTTTCTTGCCAGGATTGCCCAGCCTCCTATGTGGGGGAGACTGGCAGAACCGCGTATATCAGAATCACCGAACACAAACGAAACATAAACAATAGAGACCCGAAGTCACTTATATACCAACATATTTCAAACACTGACCATAGCTTTAACTTAGATCATCCTAAAGTACTATATCAGCACATAAACAATAAGCAGCACAGATTGGTACTGGAATCCATCATATCAACACAAACAAACAGCATCAATAGGAAAATAGATATCTACCGGAAATATATCATATAATATCTCAATATTTATCCCGTGATATGCTCTGGTGTGTGGTCGGGTTGGAGTGGACCCCCCGCTTGGCTTTTCTGTGTTGAGGTGTTTTAAATTATACTGGTTTTAAACTTTACAAATTTTAAAGTGTCACACTACTTGCATACAGTGAATTTCTTAATTTAACTTAACTTTTAGCGTATATAAATGTAGTTTCCAAAATTTTATCTAAATTTTAAAAATCTTTAAGTTCATTCGCATAGTATTATTTCTTTTATATTTCATAGTCATAATTCCTATTTCTATTTTAATTATATCACTTCGCATGTAAATTTATATGTTGTATATAATGGCTCAAGCGCGCTTATACCCTGTTAGTATAGTCATACTAGCCACGCCTGTTGAAGAACCGAAAGGTTCGAAAGCTAGCACAAGTATAATAAAAGATGCTCCTTCGTAAAACTTTTAATTCGTTATACAATTGTTAAAATATTCAAATAAAAAAGAAATGACATCGGGAGGACAAGATATATCTCTACAGCTGTACACCATGTGTCTTATGAATTCAAATTGGTGTTTTTTTGCGTTTTTTAATATCCTCAATTATAAATAATTAGAATCAAATTAGTTGCCCTATTATTCGAACTTTTATAAAGTTTTGAAGTAGCTCGAATTGTTATTTTTTCACATACAAATGGGACGGAAGTCATTAATTAAAAATTTGCAATTTTGAATTTTCTTTATTTTACTTTCGTCTCCACCAACAATTTAATGATGTTATTAGAGGAATTGTTTCCTCGCGGCTTTATTTCCGACTTCAACAAAACCTTTTTCTACGTTTCTGTATTGTTGCCTCTTCCAAACCTGAAATCCCTTAACCCAAGTTTGATGGGGTTTGGATGGATTCGTTAGCCACAGTTCCGATTGATTTTTCCCGAATTAGAAACCGCGAGTAAATAAATATTTTATATTGTTTTGTTATTGATTATTTTCTCTCACACTTACCACAAAGGTACACGTGTTACTAGTTTTGATAATAATGGAAGATAGTTAGCGATTGCGCTTACAGTAAATGGATGTATGCATATATGTAGAAAGCAGTCCGACTACAGGATACAAGAGCCCCGTTTGGCAACTTGCACTCACTGGTTGGGCTTGAGATACTTCAAGCTTACATTGCCAGTTTCAATTATTACATGGTGCCGTGGTATACAGACACCGGGTGCCATGGTCCCACTCCAGCCGTGTTCCGTGGCTCCAGGACAGACACCGGGTGCCATGGTCCCACTCCAGCTGTGTCCCGTGGCTCCAGGAAAAACACCGGGTGCCATGGTGACACTCCAGCCGTCAGTGGCTCTAGGACAGACACCGGGTGCCATGGTCCCACTCCAGTCGTGTTCCGTGGCTCTAGGACAGACACCGGGTGCCATGGTCCCACTCCAGCCGTGTTCCGTGGCTCCAGGAAAAACACCGGGTGCCATGGTGACACTCCAGCCGTCCGTGGCTCCAGGACAGACACCGGGTGCCATGGTCCCACTCCAGCTGTCCCGTGGCTCCAGGACAAAAAGTTTGTCCCTGCGCGGCCCAGTTGCAGCGGCCGGACACGCGCGGCGCTCCGGTCTCCCCATTGATTGTATTTAGCAACATCTGGAGTCGAGGGAGGGCGCATGCGTGTGGGGTCGGTATGACATGAGTGTTCGTGGGCTCGTGCTCCTAGCCTCGCTGCTGGTTGTGGATTGTCTGCCCGAGGCCATCCGCATAGGTAGGTTCCCGGAATCCTCAGATTTGCATAAATCTCAAACTTTTCCTCTTCAACCCAAATCTCCGTTTGGAACTTTTTATTTTTAGTTCTCTTTTCCTCTCTAACTTACTTGCACCGAAACATATGCAAATAAACTCTCGCTGCTTTCTTATGCAAACATTTGACTTCAAGAGACATCGACAGCATGTGCTGTCCGGTGTGAACGGACGTCATGGCTACAGGAAACTTCTCTTGTAGGTCTTATATTTGATCTTGTTTAAGACAATTGAAGATTTGTCACTTGTAAAAACTTCATAAATAAGATACACGAGGTTCTTTTAGACTTTTTAAAACTCCAAAACCAATAATATATATCAGTTAATTTCTCCATCTCTCTCAAACTTTCTAGAAACTGCTAGAACGAGAAGAAAGTTTTCGGAACATGTTCTCAGCGCACAGAACACATTGTGTCCGAGTCACAGCTGATTCTTCCATAAGCTGAGAAAGGAATTTGTTCCGAAAGCTTTTGCCCTATCAAAATAAAATTGCAAGCTTATTCAAAGTTGTAAACCTTCAAAGTAAACTATTTATTTATAGCGCCGCGTAGGTTTCTTTAAAAAAATATATTAAACTCGGCTAACAGTTTAACTCCTGAAATTTCAGTAACTTCCTGTCACTCTTTTCAGAGGAACCCTGGTTTTACTTATATACATACATCGTTGTATGTAATACAGCGTCACGTATATATAGTGTTGTTGTGCAGAGATCTTACCTTTTTAAATAAAATCTTCTATAAAATCAATAAGTCCTATTATCCCAGAAAAATTATTTATTATACATTGCTACACACTCATCTACACTTCACCAGCAACTCACTGGAGAGAAAAAAATTTATATTTACATTCTTCAGATATGCAAATAAATCTAATTAAAAAAATACTTTTTACAATAAGGAATTTGCATACATAACTTCTAACAGCTTGAACAATTTACATATTTTCTTCCAAGAAATTTCAAGATGATCACCTTCAACATATAAAGAATTCCTAAAAGTTTAAAAATAAAAACATTTGCAAATTAAAAGATTACAAATATAAAATCATGTAGACATCAACATTACCATAACTATATTGTAAGATTATAAACTCAAAAGGAAATTCTTCTATAAAACATGTTTATTTCGCTAGCTTTCGGACAAATTCTTTCTTCAACGGACGTAAAGAACCCATTGAAGAAATAATTTTTCCGAAAGCTAGCGAAATAAACATGTTTTATAGAAGAATCTCCTTTTAAGTTTATAATATTATAATGTAAAATTACATATTTACATAGCTAAATTTGTCTGTATTTACCTATGTCATAGATCCGGAGAACAAATGTACGCCATCGACGCTAAAAACCTTTTTTCTCGGAATCAACTTTGAACCAACAAATGAACTTAAGAAAAATTCTACTGTCCTTTCTGTAGTCAGAGGAATAATGAGGAGGGCATTCGGTATCTTCTAAAACTTACCTAATCTATTTCCATTCTATTACTGGGCCATCACACATTGCTGTTTTTGTATTTCATGTGATTTTCAATACTTTGGATAAATAAAATTGACTTCTTCTATGGAATCCTGTAATTATATGGAAGCAAACTTTCATGGCATCAAGTAGAGACGTTCGAAACTATTATAGACGCGTAATATTCTTTTTGAAATTAAACAATTTCTACTGCCCTTACTGCAATGGAAAAATTAAAGGGAGGGCCTGGATCATCAGTGGTGAACCCTCCCTGCGGTTTCGCCAGTTTAATCTACCATACCGCTTTTATATTGCATTTTTGGAACTTCCTTTTATAGTGATACTGTTGGTAGACTCTTGGAATGGGTATTTTAGAAAACTATGGGCATAAGCTTTGAGGACAGTAGAATTACATACATTTATAAATATAAAATATGCTTCGAGCAATCGCTCTTCCGCAAATATCAAATTGTGTCTTCTATTAGAACATTTATAATATGATGTACTAGCGCGCCATCTGTTATCAAAATTCGAAACTATTTTAAATCACATTGTTTTTCCATCTATTGTTTAATAAAGAGATGATCTATAGTTTGTAAGTCAGGAGGACATTTTTAATTAGAGCGTTGTAACACTACGTGGGGCTATTCAACCGCGCTTAATTCCCTTTTTGCATAATAAAATATTTTCTTACTGTGGCGGTGGTGTCTTGTCCGTTGCTCTATGGAAAGGAGGATGCCATTGCCCCGTTAGTCGCCTACATTTCAGAGTTCCCTGTTCACGGTTACCGTAGCGGCTCACGACACCGTACTACAGGACAGTCCCTTACTTGTACTGCTTCGTGGAAAGGGTGGGTACCATTGCCCCGTTAGTCAGCCACATTTCAGAGTTCCCTGTTCACGGTTACCGTAGCGGCTCACGACACCGTACTACAGGACAGTCCCTTACTTGTACTGCTTCGTGGAAAGAGTGGGTACCATTGCTCCGTTAGTCACCTACATTTCAGAGTTCCCTGTTCACGGTTACCGTAGCGGCTCACGACACCATACTACAGGACAGTCCCTTACTTGTACTGCTTCGTGGAAAGGGTGGGTACCATTGCCCCGTTAGTCGCCACATTTCAGAGTTCCCTGTTCACGGTTACCGTAGCGGCTCACGACACCGTACTACAGGGCAGTCTCTTACTTGTACTGCTTCGTGGAAAGAGTGGGTACCATTGCCCCGTTAGTCGCCACATTTCAGAGTTCCCTGTTCACGGTTACCGTAGCGGCTCACGACACCGTACTACAGGGCAGTCTCTTACTTGTACTGCTTCTCCCGCCCGCCACGTGGAGGACTTCTGGACAGGAATTTCTTACTGCCTCGATAAAATATTGTTGGGAGATTCTGGACGTATTGGTCAGGAGGAAGGTATTTTAATTTGCATAAAGTAGTTTCATATTTAAGAAAATATTAAAACACGAATGTTTTTTTACACATAAAATCTACTGTTCTACGGTGAAAAATATAGGGAGGGCTTGGCTCATCAGTGGTGAACCTTCCCAGCGGTTTCGCTAATTTATCTACCAGATCTTTTTAGCGGGTTTTCCAGAATATTAACACGATGTATTGGCGCGCCCCATTTGCATAAAATGTTAAACGCGTAGCTTTTTTTAGAAGTTTTTATTATAAAACAAAACATTACGTGCTTTATTTAAAAAAAAAAGGCATAAGACGCTGCAATTCCTTTTTATTTGCTTGCTTAAAGAAGCTTTTGGGCACAAGTCCGTCTTCAGATAAATAAAACGTGCGCTAAATATTTTCATTTACTGTATCTAGATGACGCGCGGAATGACTCACGTCCATTTTTAGTATTGGAGATGAAATAATACAAGCCACGAGTTATTATCACTTTCCACAGATAATAAAATAATCTCCATGGCAATATTTTGAACGACATTTTTTGCTATGACGTTTATTTTGGAAATCGCCAGAGTCTGAAATCCCTGGATTTTTTAATAAAAAGTAATTTTCGTTAGTTAAAATATCTTTTGCTGCTGACATGTTCTATCCAACAATACCGATCTCAATCACACCATCTCCTGTTGTGAACAGCCTCTAATTTGATAATTAGCTAAGTGGTTTGATGATTGATTACGGCCGCCAGGTTGCGGTAATTGGATGAAAGAAATCTCTTCGAATATCACAGCAATATTCGGCTGCTTCACAACCATCGAAGATATTATAACGAACCCCATAAGTACTGGCTTCTCAATCTCTTAAACAATCGTCATTTCTTCACGGCCATTTCACCGCATCAATTAACTTTTCTTACAATTAATTCACCGCAACAATTACCATTTATTCACAATTATTTTATCACAACAATTATCATATTTTCACAGCGACTACAGAGGTTTTTCACACTTAGTTATCTCGTGTGTCTTCAATAAAGGTCACTGTAATATCTTTCAGAGTTATTGTCCCAATATACATGCTGAAAGGTACAACTTCCTCAAGTGTTGTCCATGAGGGTTGAATTGAGAGCAGGGAGAAGGTTTAACGTCAAACACACCTACGCAATAATTGTACCTAATTTATAAACACAACTACCTTAATAATCTAGGTCTCAAGCAATGGAGTTAATTATCGCAATTACCGCACAGCCTTCTAATTATCAATTAATTAATTTAGAATCTAATGACTCACTAAGAAAGGGACATATCCAGTCCAACATTTCCGTGGAAACCTCAACTCCAGGGAAAGTCGTACCCTAGTGTTCTGATTGGATGCTCACTGTCACGTGATGTCAATCAGCCAATTAACATTGAGTTCATTGGCCAATCATATCTGCAGTGTTTCTTTAGCTCAGAGGTCGTTTTGAATAACGTAATTATAAATAATTAATTGTCTCTCAGTCATGATTGTTATATTTAATCGATAATCCTATTTTCTGTAAAAATATTCTGCATCGTAATGTTGTTGTTGGGTTGAATTCTACAGCACATGTAAGGGAAGGCCCTCAGGAAGGTGCTGCCGATCGTGAGGCCCTCGTCGACCAGGCGCTCTGCCTTCTCATTGCTGTAGAGTTCCACCAGAACGTGGCCTGACGTTTTCATAAGCTGGTAAACTGGAGATTTTCCCAGCATCTGCTCCAGCGCTTAGACTGGGTGGAAGTCCGGGCTCCATTCGACAAAGCACAACCCTGGTCAAATGACTCAGGTAGAAGAGAGCAACCATGTCTAATTGTAAATTTCCTTCTTCATCTCCGTTCTTGAGCAGGTTCTGGTCTCCAGTGGCTTATCTGCTGGAATTGTGAGGTCAACCAGGCGAAACGGAGCTAGGCAATGACAAAGCTCTCTATACTGATTGAATACATTCAGAACAAACTTCTTAAAGTACTTACTGTGGTTAAAATTATTTGGGAGGGCCTGGCTCATCAGTGGTAAACCCTCCCAGTGGTGAACCATACCGCTAAACTGGCGAAACCGCTCGGGGAGTGCGCCACTGATGAGCCAGGCTCTCCCAAATATTTCCTCCACAGTAAGGACAGTAGGAAGTTCGTGCCGAATAATTCCATTTCGCACAGATAGATAGCGCTGTTGATAGCTTGCCGGGAACTTCACGTCTAGTCGAGCCAACTTTTTAATTAAAGTATTCTCAGATAATTAAACTATGAAATATTACAAAGGTTTATCTGACATCTCTTTGTAGAGTTTTGACTTTGTGTGTTGGGAGGGAATTTCTTGGAAGCTCAGTTAAATGTCATGTCGGTTGTTGGCGTTGAAAGGGAAGATTCAGATAACATGTGGCGACGTTGTCTCAGATACCTCAGAGCCAAGATTGATCGCCTTTGTGATATCATTCCTTGATATATTCTCGTGCAATTATTTCATTTAAAACCAACTCGACTGCTGCAAAGACGCTGTAATTACGCTTTGGGCCTTTGCTGCTTTGTGCTGTCATTTGAAACCAACTATATTGAGAGTAAGAATAATTTTTCGAAGGTTCAACAATAAAATTTGCTGATGGCTTGCGTCATCTGTCGGAATAACGGGAGAGAGGCGACCTTATTATTTTATAGCTTACTAGACGAATGACCCGGGCAACGCCCGGGTTTTACCCGATTAAATGTTTTTATTCAAATACTATTCGTTACAATTATAAATTGGCACCGTGGACGTTACTTTTGTGAAATGTCCCGCTCCAAACTTTACAGTCAGATTAGTTACGATATACACATGTGTAAATCTTCAAATCGAGCGAGCGTCTATAAATATTTCGATTTAGATCAATAATTCTAATTATTAAGCGAAAAAAAAAATATTATTAATAAAATTTGAGAAGATATCGATTTTAAACGTATTTATAACCTTGATAGAGGGCGCTGTTCGTGAGCTAAGCAGAATATAAATAAATAAATACCAAATACCAAATATTTCGAATTAGAGCAGTTATTTTAAACGGCGAATTAGATCAGTTATATCTAAAAATGAAAATATATATAAATAAATAAAACATACCAAATATTTCAAGAGCAGTTATTAAGCTACGCTTGGCATCATAAATGTTCGCATGTAAAGCTATTTCAGGCCTTACATATTTCTAACAACCTTTTTGAAATAGGTTTTTGAAACATGGAAATTATAATACTTCTAATAAATAGAAATAGAGTGAACACAAATAAAACATACCAAATATTTCGAATTAGAGCAGTTATTTTAAACGGCGAATTAGATCAGTTATATCTAAAAATGAAAATATATATAAATAAATAAAACATACCAAATATTTCAAGAGAAGTTATTTTAAACGACGAATTAGATCAGTTATATCTAAAAATGAAAAAATATATAAATAAATAAAACCTAACAAATATTTCAAATTAGAGCAGTTATTATATAAATATTTATATTATATGTGTTATATTTTTTTACCTATGTATGGAAATTTTGGTTTGAATTAGTGAACTACTGCGAAATTGTATACCGGACATACAAACCAACCAACAAACAAACAAACATACAAACATTTATTTTTATATATATAGAAGATATAATATAAATGAGTTTTAAAAATTGTTAAAAAAAAATGCATCGGCCGGGAATCGAACCCGGGCCGCCCGCGTGGCAGGCGAGCATTCTACCACTGAGCCACCGATGCGTATACAAAATGGCCTTATTTGGGTATTCATTCCATTCCGGATTACTTTATAACTATACCAATAAACTAGGTGGCCGATCTGGCTGGACGTGCGTCATCTCGCTCCGCAAGTTTCGGTAAACACTGCCTAAATTTCTTAATTTATTTTTCTAAATGCTTATGTTGAAATGTTTTAAATCGGTTTATGGTTTTGCTATTTAATTTTACCTTGCTTTTTTTATATAGTTCGAATTGTTTCTCTTTTGATTAAATATGAATTCTATGGTTAGGTTACTAAATTTGAAACTGGATGAAATTTTTGCATACTTTGAGAATAAATTTCAACAAAATCAAAAAAATTTGACTAAAAATGATTTATCATATCTTTCGACTATGTTAAAACAAACGAAAGATGGAATTTCTTCTATGGTTGAATCGGATAACGAGAACCTTTTGGCACAGATGAAGGAAACCGTCGGCAACATAGTGGAAGAGAAGCTCGGTGATATTCGAAGCGTGATCTCCTCGAAAGGATTATCTTATGCCCAAGTTACACAGAGAGATCATACACAGAAATTTATTGAGGAAAGACAACGGACCTTAAACACTGAAGCTACACTGCTCGCAGTTCCTCTAAATAATGAGCCTATTAACAACATAGCTCAGGCAATTTCAACTAATATAAAAAAGTTACGAGAAAACGGTAGTGGGATACGAATTAATAAAATTATTAACACCAAAAATGCAGTAGTAATAAAAACTCCTAGCGACGAAGAGGCTAAACACTTGTTAAAGGAACTGAGCATGGCGGCGGAATTGAAAGCAAATAGTAAAATTTTTACCCCGCAACTTAGAGACCCAACAATTATTATAAAAAATGTCAGTAAATTAACGGAAGTTAATAATTTAATACCAATCATATGTACCATGAATCCTGATTTGAGTGGACTAGAGAATGAAATCCGAGTGCTGTTCCCCATGAAATCCAATACCTCTCACCACAATGTAGTGCTGCGAGTTTCTCCACGAGTGTATCAAACCTTAAGGAAGAAGGGTAATTTTATCTATACCGACTGTGAGAGATGCCATATACACGACAAAGTATTAGTTAGGCAGTGCCAGAAATGTTTTGAGTTTAATCCAAGACATAAAATCAGCGAATGCTCCCATGAAAAGATTTGCCTAATATGCGGCGCGGCGGGAAATCATGAGTGTTCGCGTAAACAAAAATGTTTCAACTGCGCTAAACACCCGAGGTACAAGAATGGAAGGTCTCTTGATCACAAGGCGAACTCCAGCGAATGTCCCCTGTACAAAACCCAGATGGAAATAGTAATACAAAGAACTCAATACCATTCAGATGAATGATAACAATATCAGATGTATACAATTTAATGCAAGGAAAAGTATGATGGCAACTAGTGAGTTAGGTGTGACAATCGCAGACGATCTTCCTGACATCATATTTCTACAAGAACCATACATGTGCAATGATACAGTGAAATTTGGCAAGAATTCACGAAAAGTATATTCTAGCACAGATAAGCAAATTTATACTGCTACTATTATTTTGAACCGCAACATAATATATGAGAAAATTAACAGGTTTACAAATTCCTTTTGTACAGCGATCTCTCTCTATTTCAACGGGAAAAGAATAGTTATTGCCAATATCTATATACACCCAAACTCTATGGCTGCATTTCATATCCAATTCATCTCAGAAATACTTGAGGCCTTTGGTCAACTCCCAATTATCCTTTGTGGAGATTTCAATTCAAGACATCCACTCTGGTTCGATTCAACGACAAATAAAAACGGATACATTCTAAAGTCTATTATCGAGGAGCAGAATCTATTTGTTCATAATCTTAAAATCCCAACTTGCAGAAATGCTAGCATAATCGACTTGACAATTTCTAATAAACATTCCATTGGTCTTATACATAACTGGAGAACCTCAGCACTTTCTGTTACCTCAGACCATTTGGCAATACTTTTTGATATCTTCAATATGATAAACTTGGCAAACAATAATAGACAGACATCGACATGGAAATTCAGAGAAAAATCGGCGAATTGGACCAAATTTGCTGAGAGTATTTCGCCTTCGGATTTACTGGATTTAAATTCGGCTTCTAAGCACATTGTCAATTGTGAAGATATTGATAATGTGGTAAACAAATTGACAAATTTAGTAATTGAAGCTGCATACTCTTCTCTCGACGTCAAGCATCACACCTCTATAAACACGACTACTTCCAAAAATTGGTGGAATAAAGAGCTTCAACAATTAAAAGAACATTTACATTATCTCAGGAATTTGTATTATAGAGGGGGTAACCTGAATCCGAGTATTTACAGAGCGGCAAGAAATAAATACTTAAGAGCCATCAATAGAGCAAAAAAGACGTCGTGGAAAATATTTATTGAAGAAAATGAGTCTACGAATGCTTTCGGGAATGCATACAGGATTTTTAAACGATTAAGATCGGCCGATATTCAAGTGGGCATACCATTACTGAATAAAACTGCAGAATGCATGAGAGAGCAAAAGATGAAGGAAATGCTAACAGCATTTTTTCCTGATGATGATGTGCGGTTGGACAATGAAGAACACACTTTAATTAGAAATCACATCCCAAGTTTTACCAACAGGGAAATCATTTTTATTACTGAAAAGGAAATAAAGGATTTGTGCTCGAATCTTAATATCAGAAAGGCTCCTGGTCCAGATAACGTGAGTAATTATATGATTAAGCACTCATTATTATCAATCCTACCCAGTTTAGTCAAACTCTTTAATGAGTGTCTGGTGCTGGGTTACTATCCTGAAAGCTGGAAATATTCGGTATTAAAAATTATTACGAAACCGCAAAAAGCTGACTACGAAGCAATTAATAGCTATCGCCCAATTTCACTAACATCAAATTTCTCAAAAATATTTGAAACGATCATTAAAAATAAAATACTCAATTATTATAATCATAATAACTTACTGAGCCATAGACAACATGGATTTACGAAAAGAAAATCTACAATAACGGCATTGGACAAAATAACCGAGACCATACTGAAACACAAACAAAACGAATTGGTTGCATTGATTGCCATTGATATAAGTGGTGCATTTGATAATGCGTGGTGGCCTGCCTTAATAAAAAGAATGGACGAAGACCACGTCCCAGCAGTTCTTATAAAAATTATCCAATCATTTTTAAATCGGAGAAGAAAAACAAGTCTCACCTTCTCGAATACAACAATTTCGAAATATTTATCAAAGGGATGTCCTCAAGGCGGACCATTATCACCTTTATTGTGGAATATAGTCCTGAATGATTTGTTGATCAACTTCGCATCCCCAAATTCTGAAATAATCTGTTATGCGGATGATGTTTCGATTGTTTGCTGGCACAAGACCATAGAAGGGTTAAAAAACGAAACAGAAAGAACTTTAAATTATGTAATACAATGGTGTACAAGAAATAAGCTAAAGCTAAGCCCGGAGAAAACCGGCTTAATACATATGCACGGCAAACAAAATATTCCAATGGGAACTCCAAATTTCATAATAAAACCAGTGGAAGAGGTAAAGATTTTAGGTATAAAATTTTCTAATCACAGAATTAAGTCAAAAATTAACTTCACACCCCACATTAATGATATTCTTTGTAAAATCAACCGTATGAAAAATCTTTTGTTTTCGCTCTGTGGGAAGATGTGGGGATTGGATGCTAAAAAAAGATTAATTTTATATAAAACTCTTTTCAGGCCAATACTAACCTATGGATCTGAAATATGGTATAAATTTATTAATAAAAGAAGTAAGCAAAGATTAAACTCTCAGCAATATCAGATTCTTCTTTGGGTAGTGAGAGCCTATAAAACGACCTCATCAAATTGTATTCATAGTTTGGCAAAAATACCTATTCTCACAGATCAAATAGAATCGTTGATAATAAAATACGATTTGGCCAATTTATCAAAAGAAGAAATTAATGTATTCAGACCGCATGCCCCGACTATAATTCATAACTACATAGAATCAAGAATGGCTGAAACAATAGCTAACACTAATGAAACATTCAGAAAATTTTTCCCATTTGGAATTCCTTTTTATTTTCGTCCGAATTTTTATAACTCACAGTTCGTCACGGGTCATGGTAATTTTGGAGAATTTCTGTCGAAAATCGGGGCAACGGATGATCCTAGCTGTTTCTGTGGAAAAGAAAACCAAGACTCAACGCATTTATTGATGGAATGTCCGATATTCCACAGCTACAGAAGTAATCATTTTTATCCCATCGAAGAGGTTTGCGAATTTGTATATAACAAAGACACTTATGTAAAATTCAATAATTTTTGTAAGTTCATTTTGGATTTTCTCTTCTGTTTAAGAAAATCATAGTTTCAGTTTTAATTGTGTTTTTAACCGGTTATTGTGTTGTATATACTGAATTGTATATAGGTTGCTAAAATAATTTATTTTGGATTTTCTCTTCTGTTTGAGAAAACCATCGTTTCAGTTTTAATTGTGTTTTTAGTCGGTTATTGAGTTGTATATAGGTTGATAAAATAATCCATTTTGGATTTTCTCTTCTGTTTTAGAGTGCCATCGTTTAAGTTTTAATTATGTTTTTAGTCCGGTTATTAAATTGTATAAAATGAATTGTATATAATCTACTAAAATGTATTTAGGCGCAAGTATCCCGAGCTGGGATATCGCGTCCGATATGTCAAATAAAATAAAATATAATATAAATGAGTTTTAAAAATTGTTAAAAAAAAATGCATCGGCCGGGAATCGAACCCGGGCCGCCCGCGTGGCAGGCGAGCATTCTACCACTGAGCCACCGATGCGTATACAAAATGGCCTTATTTGGGTATTCATTCCATTCCGGATTACTCCGCGTAAAAAAATAGTTCTTCAAATTAAAAAAAGAAATAGCCAAAAATTATAAGCAAAATGTAGCCAAAAATTTTCCTCAGGTTTATAAAAAGCGACATGCAAAATTTGGAACCAATTGGTTCAGTAGTTTTTGAGTTTATCGCGAAACAGACAGACAGACAGACAGGAATTGACTTTTATATATATATAGAGATATTTATTTGATAGATGACGCAAACCATCAGCAACGTTCAGTTGAAGGTCAGGAGATGTTCTTTACTCAAATTTCTCTGTTTATTCAAAAAAGCGGTTCCAGAGATGCTTCGATCAGTAGGGTTTCTCTCGGAGGTTTATGTGCCTTGTCTCTAGTGTTTGTCGACGGATGAATGTCATTTTGAAAACCTAGGGATTTATTTTATTTAGGAAAGACAAACTTCACAGGATGACACAGCAATTTATTTGAGAGACAAGAGAGGATACGATCACTGCCTCACTTACTAAGCTCGGAAAGCTTACCGCATCCTGGATATGTCTGGTCTTATCTAAATAGTTGTGGCAGAGCTTGACTGTATCTTCTTGCCAGACTTCTTCTGATCTCCAATCGAAGCCAATATGCTTCCTTAAAAGTGCCCACAACACCCTGATGACACTAATAATTCACCAACACCCGATTGTTACTGACACACCTTTATTAAACTTACACATACTTATAAACAGAATTATATTTACAAATATGTAAATATTTTGGCTGATTAGGAAAAAAACAAGAAGAGAAATTTACATAACGGGCGTCTCCAGAGAGAGAATAAACTAATAATCTGTTTATAAAATAATAAATATTCCGCTACAATATAAAATAGAGAACTGACTTCCTGCAAGGTCGGGGTCACCTCTACTCCACCAACTGTGTAAATAGCCAGGACAAGCTGACTCGAATGTAACATCTGAAAACTGAGACGAAATAAATATAAAATAAAGCAAGAAAGTCATATTCGGAACCCGTTTAATTTATTATTTATATTTCAGAGGATTTTACCTTTATGAACATATATACATATGGAGCGAGTGTAAGGGCGCAGATCATATATTGAACATATAAAACTTGTGAAGACAAAATATAGATCAAGTGGGAATGTACAACACTTGGAATAGAGCAGCGTCCAAAGAAGCCGAAGGATCCTCTAGCCAGGTGGGCCAACAATGCACGGAGGAAGGAAGGAACAAATCAGTTATTTTCAATAACCGAGGTCAATTTGCATCAAAATGGGAGTTTTGAGTTTCAGAAGTTTGGAGACAAATGAGGTTTTGTTAAGTTTGGATAACAGATGTGCTATTGAAGTTGATTCTCCTGTTTTTACATTGGCAACCCCACATGTCGGGGTGTTGTAGGTGGGTGAAATATAGCTTGTCTTCGAGGACGACTTGACATTTGTTGAGAAATTATGGTAATAACCCGGTATAATTAGTTATTTCCACAATAAACAAATTATTTTTAAACACAATGAAATTATTTATATACCAAGTTACTTGGTTAATTTTTCTTGATTGGGATTTACTATTCTCATATCTCGCTCTTCCTTTGTTTCGTTTGTGTACACAAGGAAGTCTAGCGCTGTATACAAGTATAACACATCCAAGAAATGTTTACACATGTTATCACAGGATTTCGACAAATCACATTAATCAACCAGACGCGATATTGAAATATTTGCGCCTATTTACAGAGGAAACAAACAAACAACAAACAGATTAGAACTTGAATTAAATATTTACATGGATTATTCGACAGAGTTCATAAAATTTATAATTTTTGTTCGATCAAATGGAGTATTCAATTGATCAAGGGATTTAACTATACCTGGATGTCAGGAGTTGTCGCATCTACTGGAAGTAATATCTACTAGTGGATTTGGACAAATTACATCAGACGCCTCAATTCTTTTTATTAATTGGTTAAAGTAGATTTCGGGTAAGTCAGCAAACTAAAACGTTAAAAAAATCAATGAGAATAGTTGATATTTATTCCGATAGATGGCGCAAGCCATCAGCAACTTTCAGTTGCACGATAAGGAGATGCCTTTTTCATAATCAAACGTTTTAGTTTCTGATCGCGAAATGCTCCATTTATGGATAGGATTCCCAGATAAAACTCCTGATAAATGTTCGAACAAAGTTTTGAACTCCCAAAAATACTTTTAGAAATGATTTGATGATTTATATTTTTAAAATGTTTATTTAAACGTGGAGCAGAATAGGTTTAGTTGTGTTGGCCACAGCAGGAGCTATTGAATGTTCCATTGTAAATCTCCGATACAACGTTGTTAATTAGCAGGCGGCTGCTAATAACTGTTAATTAATTTGTTAATTGATACACATGTGGATTAAACTAGAGTGCGTATATCGGCCATTGTACTCGGAGATACAACCAGACCTTCTTCATGGATTTTTTTGAACATTATTGGTTGGCTGGAAGTTTATTTGGGACAGCTTAATTAACATATTTTTTTATATTTTTCTAACGTTCGGTGACTCTTTGTTACTCTTCTCAGGAGAAATATCATTTCTGAGTTCTAAGTAGATAACCGTGTAGATATACAAGTAGATAATCGTGTAGATATACAAGTAGATAATCGTGTAGATATACAAGTAGATAATCGTGTAGATATACAAGTAGATATTCGTGTAGATATACAAGTAGATAATCGTGTAGATATACAAGTAGATAATCGTGTAGATATACAAGTAGATAACCGTGTAGATATACAAGTAGATAACCGTGTAGATATACAAGTAGATAATCGTGTAGATATACAAGTAGATAATCGTGTAGATATACAAGTAGATAATCGTGTAGATATACAAGTAGATAACCGTGTAGATATACAAGTAGATAATCGTGTAGATATACAAGTAGATAACCGTGTAGATATACAAGTAGATAATCGTGTAGATATACAAGTAGATAATCGTGTAGATATACAAGTAGATAATCGTGTAGATATACAAGTAGATAACCGTGTAGATATACAAGTAGAAGTTCAGAAATAATCATCCCCCTGAGGAGAGTGAGACGTCGGGGATAAAATTTATAAAACTTGAAGATCTAAAATATAGAGACACCATAGCTTCAAAACATTACTGAACCTCTTATCGGAGACTCCGTCATGTCATACCAAGTCAAAAAGAGTCGTTCAGTCTTAAACAGTTTCTGATAAGCGACCACCACCAGAAGAGTCCAGATTCAGGCATGTTTCAGGTTCACTGAAGACACTGATGTGCCCTACAGATATAGTACTAAAACTAATTGTTAACGTTTTTTTTTAAGAATAATATTTCACTGAAAGAAATATTCCACTCATGAAACTTAATCATATTTCCATCAAGATGTCTGAAGTATCCTTTTAAAGAACTTCTATATCACTGTTGATAGCAAACATTTGTTGAAACAATATTGGATGTGGCAGGCAATCATTCATTCAGGCAGAATCTTGGAAACAGGATGAATCAGTCACATGGAATTCCATCAAACATATTCTATTGTTTTGCTATATGATATTGTAACAGTATTTATTATTTTATTAACAGAGTATTATTTTTTATGTTTATATTTTGCTATACTCTGTACACTTCCCTCTTTTACTTATCTTTTGTTTTATCATTCGTAGTTTTGTTCTTGCCTGAAATAAATTGTTGTCTCATCCCCAAATTGGTCTTCCCTAATTTTCCACGTGGCAATATTAAAATTTATTTCAAAATGCCCATTATTATATGTTCTTAAATTTAAAGATACGTCGGCCAGTATAAATATTTTTATAGATTTAAAGATATAATAAAAAGATTTATACCGGACGAAGTATCTTTAATTTGAAGAACTATGAATGTCACCGGCCAGGCAGCCTCTATCTTTACGGTAAAATATCAGCGTCATTTTTCATAAAAATTTCCAATGTTGAAGGCCTGAGTTAGTAAATTTGCCGTAACACCAAATGTAAGTGGAACAAATGGATGGTTCTATTTTAACTTCGATGGAGGGAATCTCTAGGGCCTAAGATTCTCTGGCTTGGTTCATGTTTCACTATGGCAGCTGATTCTATTTGCCATTCCTCCTTCAATATCTTTCTCTACTGAGGGATATGGTCTCTCCATACTTCCTCCGCCATCCTCTTCATCTCGTGTCGTCCAGTCCATTGTTTTAGATCGTCTGTGTATCCCTTTCGTCTCCTTCCCCTCGATCTCTTCCCCTGGAGCTTTCCCTCCAACACTGTCAGCAAAGCTTGCATTCAGGCAACATGGTCTAAGTGAAGTACTGTAAACATCTTGAATAGGGCGCAAGTTATTCAAAGAACTTCAGTGAAAGAGTTGGAGCACCTGTAAGACAGGTTGTGTCCAGTAATTGTTGAAACATCTCAGCATACTGGGAAACATAATCCCGCATACATTGTCCGAAATTCTCGGCCGTTTAAGCTACCTAACTCCAACAATACAGCCGTTCTTGGAAAAGTAAAATTTTCTCACAAATAAATATAACGTTGAATTCACCGCAGAAATTTGAAAAAAAATATGCACAGGAAGTATTCTTAATCATAAAACACGTTTCCGATATTATTTGTGGAAAATTATTTTCTCTTTGGCACAAATTACAAGCATCCAAGAAGACAAAACCATCTAGAAAATCTGAAATTATTGAAAAGGTAAAAATCCTTGACAAACTACATCTATTCCTCATTAAGAAAATGAAAAAAGAGATTTTAAACATTCTGAACTAATTTCTACTTCCTGTTAATTAAAACCTTTACATATCCACATCGCAATATATACTTCCAGGTAATTAATACGTTTGCGTATGCAAATATAGCTCCTTCCTAATATCAAAAACGTTTATAACTCCCGAAATACCTATTTTCCGTTAATTAATATTGCCACATGGAAAATTATGGAAGACAAACTTCAGGACGAGACAGCAATTTATTTAAGGCAAGAACAAACTATGAAGGATAAACAAAAGATAAGCAATGAGGGAAGTTTACAGAGTAGTAAAATATAAACATAAAAATGATACTCTGTTAATACTAGTGTAAAATAATAAATGCTTCGCTACAATATACACCTATCCCCCGATTTACACGGTAGATACGTTCCTGAGAAAAACGTGTAAATCGGGGGATAGGTGTACACAGAAATAAAAATAAAACGCATTGACAGGTTAAAATATGTAGTCAGCACATAAGCTCGGGATTCCTCGTGATATGTGTACACAGCGCATGTGTTCAATCACAGTAGCATTTAGTATAGTGCGATAAAAACAAAAAAACATCTTTTTTGGAAAACCGTGTAAAAGCGAAAACGTGTAAAACAAGTACCGTGTAAATCGGGGGATAGGTGTATATACCGAAATGGCTATGGCACAATAAAACGTTTATTTTCACTGAAATAGCCATTTCCTGCTAATTACAACGTTTTTTATACCACGATATTGTTACATCATGATTAATGGCGTATTTCTTATATCATTTTTAATATATTTGAAATTTAAATTATATATTTATTTATTTTTATATTCTATGATATTTATTTAAAACAGATTATTTTTTAGATTATCATCATTTGTATTTAGGTACACGTGTGACTTCACTGCTCTCTTTGATGTGAGGAAATAAATAAATGATTCTGGAGGCTACTTAAAGTAGACTTATCTCATTATTCCCTTATATAAATTTGTAGGATGGTTGAAACACGCTCTGGTAAGATGCAAGACCCAGCACAGGAGAGAATCATGCCTGAAGAGTCTGCCAAGCCGCAACCTGGTGCAACAATTGGTAGAGATGCTAGTTCCGACCCAGTTGTCCTGAATCCCAACATCGACATCCCCAAGTTTGATGGAACGGAAGACCCTCGCCCATGGATTGAATCTCTTGAAGAAATTGGCTTCCTGTACCATTGGGCAGACTACATTATCTCTCGTTATGCTGCCATGAATATGATTGGTAGCGCCAAAACCTGGCTGAACCTACACAAGATAAGTTTCACCAGCTGGGAAAATTTCAAGAGCCGCCTAATTCAGGATTTTGCCTCAGACGCCAACAAAGAAGAAATGAAGATGAGGCTAAACAGAATGCAGCAGTGGAATGAACCTGCAATCAGGTTCGCAGAGGATATCCTTGTACTGTGCAACAAGGTCGACCCCCAAATGGAAGAAGAGACTAAAATAAACTGGGTTATTGGAGGGTTAAAGAAAGAATACTCTTTTGCCCTTCACCTAAACCCTCCTAAAAATACCAATGAACTTCTAGAAATTTGTAAAAAGCTGGATTTGTTCGAAAAGAATTACCAAGAACGTGCAGAAAAATCAAAAGCTCTTTATAATGGACCACGCTCTCCTCGTCCCCATCATCAAGAGCAATGGAAGAATGCTACGTCGTTCAGAAGACCATATCAGAACACCTCCAAGCCCCAGGCCCCCGCTCCGAGGTACTACCAGAACAAGCCTCTGCCCCAGGTATCTGCCCCTAGACGATCTTACACTCCCAATCCTGAGCCAAAACCGGTCTACCCAAGTAAAACATACAATAAGAATCCAAATTCAAATAGGAATAGGACAGAAGACGGGAGACCAATATGTTTCAAGTGTAACAAGCCAGGACACGTAGCGCGGTATTGCAGAGTCAGGTTTGTAAGAATTGTGGAAGAGGACCCCATAGTTACACAAGACAAGGTCGAAGAAGAAATCCGAATGGATAATGGAACTCAGAAGTCGAGACCTCTGCTCTACGCGGACGTAAGTAATAGCCCGTACTCGAGTATCCCTACAAGGAATAGATATGCCGCATTAGAAGATTTAAACTAAACATCGCGCCTGAGTCCGTCAATCAAAGCAAGTCGACCATAAATGGAATTAAAAAGTTGGACCCCAAATATAAAATGAACATTAACGTGGATAGAATCGGTATCTGCGAAGCTTTGATTGATACAGGCGCCGATCTTTCAGTGGTCGACCTTAATACAGCTCTCAACACAGGTCTTGAAATAATAAATCCTGATAAAATGTGCTCCGGACCCGATGGCAAAGAATTAGATATCGTAGGAAATATTATTTTAAATATAAAATTTGATGACAAAACAATCACACATCAATTTGTGATAATGAGAACACATTTGCGAATATTTATACTTGGACGTGATTTTCTTAAGAAAATGAACGCAAAAATTGATTGTCAGCGTGAAATAATCAAATATGACTTGACAGAAAATCGTGACGTAATCAAATATCAACAGAAGAAAATAAAAAGTGCAAAGGATGCCATTATACCAGAACTTTCTATTAAATTGTGCTGGAGCCCTGGCGGCGGACGGTTGGCTACTCTGCAACCCTAGAGCTGACTCACTTCCTGTTGATGTAACCCTACCTGCGGCGTTGCCATCGCCATGTTCCTTCTCTCCATGTGTGTTTACTTTTAATCTATATATATATTCCCTTTACCTTATAGTTAATTAAAGTATAATTAACGTTGAGCGCTGTGTGTAATCAATTGGAATACAACAAAGATTATGAGACTGAAGAAGCGCAAGGATTAAAACGTCAGACTGAAGAAGCGCGAAGCCTAAAACGTGAGTAAACAAATTTCCTTTGATTACTTGGACCATCCTTTTTTTCTACTTACCAAATATTTTGTAAAATGGCAAACACAACGATTACAAAATTAAATGGTGCTAATTACTCCAGCTGGAGCTTCCAGATGAAACTCGTTCTAATCGAAAACGATTTGTGGAGTTTGATCAATCCAGGAGAGGCTAAGCCTGACCCTAGTGACCTTGTTGCAACAAAACTATTTTTGTCGCGGGAGGGTAAGGCGTTTGCAAAAATTTGCCTCGGGATTAATGATGAACAACAATTGCATGTTCAACCTTTGAATACTCCGAAAGAGGTCTGGGAGGAACTGGAAAAATTATACGCACCAAAGGATAGTAGATATCGAGCCGTACAACTAAGAAGGCAGTTATATGGCGAAAGGTTGACTCAGCACAGCAATATGGAAGGGTATATGGGGAAGATAAACTACATTGTAAACGAACTGGCCCAAATTGGCGACAAAATTGATGATGGCGATTTGGCTATGGTTCTTTTGGGTGGATTACCAGAGGATTGGGACACCGTTGTCTCAACCATATGTAACTTGCCTGATTCAGACTTCACGACCGCCACAGTTAAAAGACGGCTGTTGGCAGAAGCAGAAAGGCGTTCGTCTAATCTAACAAAAGATGTGGGTGCCATGGTCGTTAATGCCTCTTCGAAGCCCATTGAAACCGAAAAACAATTTAAAGCAAAGGTTGTTTGTTTCAAATGTGGAGGTAAAGGCCATTATGCAAGGGAATGCAGGAAGAAAGGAAAGAATGAACAAAGACCAAAGAGGTTTGACCAAAACAAAGGCGTAAATATGTCGGCAATGTGCAACACTTTGTTTGGAGCTACCGCAGATACCTGGATCATAGATTCTGGAGCGACGCACCATATGACTCCCAAGAGAGATTACTTCACATGTCTGAAAGAGTGCACAAGCAATATGAGTTCCATCACTGTTGCGAATGGCTCTTCTATAGAAGCATGTGGTATCGGTACTGTCAGTGCCAATATTGTTGGACACAAGGGAGATGCCAGCAATATGGTTGCCCAGAACACCTTGTATGTTCCAGATATGCGTCACAGTGTTCTGTCTGTACTCCAAATGATAGAAAACGGTAGAAAAGTTGTCTTCAACAGGAGTGGTTGCCACATTATGGACATGAAAGGTAAACTCTTGATAGAGGGAAAGAAGTTGGGTAGACTTTACTACGTCCAGACTACTCCATCCTCTCCGATAGATCAGAATGATCGTGTTTCTCTTGCATCTGAATGCAAGGAAGAGCTTACACTGGAACTTTGGCACAAAAGGCTGATGCATGTAAACGCATATACAATAGCAAAGATGGCCAAGAACCAAAGCGTAAGAGGACTTGATTGCAGCCCGGCAAAGCCAGAAAAGTGCGAAGACTGCAGCCCGGCAAAGCCAGAAAAGTGCGAAGACTGCTTGATCGGCAAGTCTTACCGTCTGCCATTCCTTCAACACTCACACAAGGAGGAAAAAGAAATCATGCCGTTGGACTTGGTGCATGCGGACTTGATGGGTCCACTCGACGTATTGAGCTGGGGAGGAGCCAAGTACGTCTTAACCATCATTGATGAATCTACGAGATATACAAGTGTATTTTTCCTGAAAAACAAAGGCGAAACCCTGGGAAAAGTCAAAGAATGGATTCAAGAATCTGAGAAACAAACCAGCCGGAAACTAAAACGGATACGTACGGATAATGGCTTGGAATTCTGTTCCAAAGAATGGGACACTTTCTGCAAGAGCGTTGGAATAGTTCATGAACACACTATGACGTATACACCCCAACAGAATGGTGTGGCAGAAAGAATGAATAGGACACTCCTAGATCTTGTCAGGAGCACTATATCTGGAAGTGGTCTGCCAAAGGCTTCCTGGGCGGAGCTGACTTACACCGCAGCCTATGTCAGAAACAGAGTTCTCAACAAACACAATGGTGAAAGCACGCCATATGAACTGTGGACAGGGAATAAGCCTAGTCTTAAACACCTAAGAGCTATTGGCTGTCAAGTATTTGTCCATATTCCAAGACAAGTCCGTAAATCCAAACTCGAAAGGAGAGCTATCAAAGGTAACCTTGTTGGATATGCACTCAGAGGACGTGGCTACAGAGTGTGGATTCCTGAGATGAAGAAAGTGGTGGAATCTCGGGACTGTGTCTTCAAAGAAAGTGATGTATCGAGGAACGACAGCAACCGGGAGGTGCTTCCATCAGTTGAACACTACAGCTATGGGACTCAACGGGAGATTGAAGAGAATCCAGTGTCTTTATTAGATCAAGAAGACGTGACACCTACAGAAGAGGACAGCCATAATGAAGATACTGTGAAGCCTTCTCCTACTCGATCTCATCCAATGATCCTAAGGAACCAGAGAAATGCTCAGATCTCAATTGCACTCCTCAGTACTGAAGTAAATAAGTGGAAGAAACCTAGCGGACATTTTGACCAAGCCACTGGGGAGAAACCTGCACGAACTTCATCGTTCGAGACTCTTAAGCGGCGAAGTGATCCATGAATAGGAGGTCACTTCGAGGGAGGAGATTGCTGGAGCCCTGGCGGCGGACGGTTGGCTACTCTGCAACCCTAGAGCTGACTCACTTCCTGTTGATGTAACCCTACCTGCGGCGTTGCCATCGCCATGTTCCTTCTCTCCATGTGTGTTTACTTTTAATCTATATATATATTCCCTTTACCTTATAGTTAATTAAAGTATAATTAACGTTGAGCGCTGTGTGTAATCAATTGGAATACAACAAATTGATTAATGCATTTGTAGAAGCAGAGGATGGCGAATACATCATCGAGGAGAACCATAAAATGTTTCAAACAAATGGACTTCGACTAGCGAGAAGCTTAATAAATGTTGTGAATAAGGAAACATATATCTGGATAACAAACCCTTACCCTCGACCATTAAAAATATTAAAAAACCAAACATTGTGCTTTGGAAGCCAGCCAGCCGAAGTGAATCTTGTGGAAGAAAGTGAACAAAAAGAGCATGAAGAACCCCAATTTCAGATAAACGAAAATTTAGCATATAAGGAAAAGGAGCAATTGAAACAAGTTTTGGAAAGGTACGAGGATTTGTTTTCGTCGGGATTAGGAAGATCCAACTAAGCGAAACATCGGATCGATACAGAAGGCGCGAAACCGATCAAACACAAGCCGTATAGGGTGAGCGCGAAAGAGCGAGAAATCATAAAAGAACAAATTGATGAAATGCTCAGAGACGGCATAATTAGACCATCCTCGAGTCCATGGTCCTTCCCTGTAATCTTGGTCAAGAAGCGAGATGGTAAGTACAGATTTTGCGTTGACTACAGAAAATTGAATGATGTAACAGTGAAGGATGTTTACCCAATTCCCAGAATTGATGAAGTATTGGATACACTTCAAGGATCCAAATACTTTTCAGCAATTGACCTTAAATCAGGATATTGGCAAGTAGAGGTTGAGGAGAAAGATAAAGAAAAGACAGTCTTCACTACAGCACATGGCCTATATGAGTTCAACGTAATGCCCTTTGGTCTATGCAATGCCCCTGCTACATTTGAGAGGAACATGGAAAATATGCTTGGTAATCTTAGATGGCAAATTTGCTTATGTTATCTAGATGACGTAATCATTTATAGCTCGGATTTTTCAACACATCTCAAAAGAATAGAAGCTGTTTTAAAATGTTTTCGCGAGGCTAATTTAAAATTGAACAACAAAAAATGCCAATTTGCTTTCGAAGAACTGGAGATTCTTGGCCATATAACTAATCAACATGGTATAAAACCAGCGGAGCATAATATCAAGGCTATTAGAGATTTTCCTCGGCCCAAAAAGATAAAAGAAGTTCAATCATTTTTAGGAATGTGCTCATATTATAGAAAATTTATCAAAGGTTTTTCAAAAATTGCCGATCCATTAACCAGTCTTATAAAAAAGAATGTACCTTTTACCTGGACAGAAAATCAAGAAAAAGCATTTCAAACCCTTAAAGTAGCATTGATAAATCCTCCAATCTTAGGGCACTTTGACCCGAATGCAATTACTTACATTCATACTGACGCATCTAACATCGGCCTGGGTGCAACATTAGTCCAAAAGTTCGGCGATAAAGAAAAAGTTATCTCATATTTAAGTCGAACACTGAGCAAACCTGAGCAAATTATTCGACTACCGAAAAAGAATGTCTAGCTGTTGTGTGGTCAATGTCCAAGTTACGACCCTACCTATATGGAAGGCACTTCAAAATCGTAACTGATCATCACGCACTATGCTGGCTTAAGAATCTGAAAGATCCGACCGGCCGATTAGCACGATGGGCACTGAAGATTCAGGAATATAATTTCGAAATTATACACAAATCGTGTAAAAAACATCTGGACGCTGATGGTCTATCTAGAGGACCCTTACCTGAAAACGAATGGGACGAAGATTATGAAAGACTATTTCTGAATCAAATAATAGACGAAAAGGATGATTTTATTGAGAATATTAAGGAGAACCTTAGTGGAAACAAGCGTTCAATTACACAGAACTTCAAAGAAGAAAATGGGTGTCTCTACAAGAAAAATCCAAATCCTGAAGGTAGGGCATGGTTGCTGGTAGTGCCAAAGAAGAGAAGGAAGGAAGTCATGAGTGAATACCACAACCATATGCTGAATGGCCATCTGGGCGTCGCCAGAACCACTTACCGATTGAAGAATAAATACTATTGGCCTTCCATGTTGAAAGATGTTTTAGAATTTGTAAAGACGTGCCATCTTTGCCAAAGTCGGAAAGGTTCAAATCACTTGCCTTCTGGACTTCTACAACCTATTCCCCCAGCTAACTACCCTTTTGAAAGAATCGGAATTGACTTTGTTGGCCCCTTGCCATCAACGAAAAGAAGAAGGAAGTGGATAATTGTGTTGACTGATTATTATACCAAGTATGCTGAAACAAAGGCAGTATCAGAAGCAACCGTGAAAGAAGTCTCTACATTTTTAATCGAACATATTATTTTACGTCACGGGGCCCCAAAATTTCTTATTAGCGATAGAGGTTCACAATTCACTAGCAATTTGATGAAGGAGGTAATGAAAATGTGCAAAGTGAAACACTGCTTCACAACGAGCTACCACTCCCAGACTAACGGACTAACGGAACGGCTAAATAGAACTTTAATCAATATGATCAGCATGTATGTGAACACAGACCAAAAGAACTGGGATGAAATCCTCCCTTTTATCACCCACGCGTATAATACCACGATTCAAGAAACCACAGGCTACTCTCCATTTTTCCTGTTGTTTGGAAGGGAACCCATGTCCCTCTTAGACGACGAGAATATCCCAACGGACAGTAACATGGACGATTACGACGAATATATAGAAAACTACTTAGATAAAATAGCAAGGACGAGACAGGTAGTCATTAACAACACAGAGAAGACTCAGGAAAGAATGAAAAGAAACTATGACAAAAAACACAATGAGAAAATCTATGAACCAGGACATTTAGTGGCAGTTTGGACACCAGTCAGGAAAATCGGAAAATGTGAAAAACTATTGAGAAAATATTTTGGCCCATATCGAATATTAAAGAAGCTGTCTAACGTAAATTACTTAATTGAGCCGAAAGATAATCCTGGCCAAGACCCATTGATTGTCCATGTCTCAAGACTCAAACCCTATTTTGAGAGAATTGATGAGGTAACTCACGAGGACGTGACGACCTCTGGAGAGGGGGAAGTGTTACATCATGATTAATGGCGTATTTCTTATATCATTTTTAATATATTTGAAATTTAAATTATATATTTATTTATTTTTATATTCTATGATATTTATTTAAAACAGATTATTTTTTAGATTATCATCATTTGTATTTAGGTACACGTGTGACTTCACTGCTCTCTTTGATGTGAGGAAATAAATAAATGATTCTGGAGGCTACTTAAAGTAGACTTATCTCATTATTCCCTTATATAAATTTGTAGGATGGTTGAAACACGCTCTGGTAAGATGCAAGACCCAGCACAGGAGAGAATCATGCCTGAAGAGTCTGCCAAGCCGCAACCTGGTGCAACAATATAGAGATAGCTATATACCTATTGATAATTAAAACATTTATTTATACTAAAATAAATATTTTATGCTAATAAATACGTTTATATTATTATCATAAGTTTTTCCAGATTCAACTCTATATACTATTAAAATTTCAGTCAGATTAGTTACATATTGTGGACGTGTATATCCGGCATACATACATACATACATATGGTAATTTAAGCCAACAACCCCATATTGTATATAACTTATAACAAGAATTTCATGTTGTATAATAGAAACACATCTATAAATGATATATATATATGAAAAAGATACTTCTCCCTTTTTATAAAAACGCACATCTATAAATGATTATACGCATGATTGACATGTGTCATTACATCATCATATGTAATGTACTTTGTACAAACTGAGGACAAATAAATAAAACTCAGTAATAGATTAAGAGTTGAGCTAGAGAGATAGAAGTCAAAAACGTCTAAATTCGAGATAGATGGAAGTCACAAACAACATCTAAAGATAGATTGGAAGCTGTCAGGACGGCGCCAGTAGAATGTCACCAGACGACCCACACTCTTCACATCTGGTGACATGCAAAACCCCCTTTCTCAAAAAAGGTATATAAAGCCCCCGTTCTAGCTAAAAATACAGTTAGTTAAGCATCAGCGCGAGCCCTCGTCGGTTGTACCCCAGGTCCATCTCATCCATCATGTAGACCAGTAAGAAATCTTCTATCTCTCCATCTTTCGCTCCTAGCTCAACTTTTATCTGTTCACGGAACTTTCTTAGTGCAACTGTGTCTTCGTTTTTGTGTGGACATTCCCAAGCTTTCCACTCTGCCTCGACCACGACTGCATGTACTCTGTGAGAACTCTTAAAGGTCTTACAAGGTGCAGAGAGGTACTGGGGAAAACTCCCCATCCTGACTGTTCCTCTCGGTCAACACAGTACTACAAGAGTCGACACTTCATCACCACATTTCTAGTCGACAGGATCTCATCACATTACAGTTTTAGTCGACACAGAATTCTACAAGAGGCTACCAGACCTCATCACATTACATACATGTATACATACACTGACTTTTATATATATAGAGATAGATGTAGGCAGTCTTCTATATATAACACAATAGTTCACGAATTTATTAAATTTAATTTGAAGTCTCGAGATATCGTTCACACATCATCCACCATGCACGTATATTTTCAAAATAAATGTTTTTCAAATAGTGTAATATATTTTCTCTCAATATCATAAGTATTTGAAATATGTATAAAATAATAATTTGTATGAAAAATAGTATTTATTATCGTGATACTCCTGTTGAAGAACTGACAAGGCCGAAAGCTTGAAAATAAAAAAAGTTATACAATAAACTTTGCCATGGAAGCTTTATTTATTTTATAAATATTTTGTTTATTCTTTTAAAGAGCTACTTCTGCTATTTAAAATATTTATATCAAAGTATTTACAGCCAAACGTTTATTATTATTATTTCCCCTTTGTACTAATTTTCCACGTTTATTTATAGTTTTTAACTTTTAATTAGACAATTTTAATATATATTTAGACATTTTCCATTTTAATTTAGACACATGGACTTTTTATGAAAAAGAGGCCAAATGTCTAAATTAAAATTAAAAATGTTTAAACCAAAATTTCTAAATTAAAATTGAAAATGTTCAAATAAAAATGAAATTATCTAAATTAAAATATATAAAATGTCTAAATATAAATTAAAATTGTCTAATTTAAAGTTAAAAACCTATATATGCTTGCTTATACCAGACTAGCTGCTATATGTTTCCTGAAACGTTTACCTATACAAAATAGAAACCCTACTGTTAAAATTATTTTACCAAGCATTACTTTTGTACATAGAATGAAAGACTTAGGAGAAGGGAGACGAGGGGCAAGAAATCTACATGGTCGGGGAAACTCCCAGCTGGGACAGATCAGTACAAAGGTCGATCGATGCCCGGGGAGGCAAAGTCAAGTGGACGTCTGGAATTTGGTTTTTTGTTCTGCAAGCCCCGGGACGGGGGCCATGTGGCGTCATCTTTTTTTTCTTAGTTAGCAGCTGCGGCCCAGGCGGAGCAGACGCGCCTGAGAAGTATCCTACAAGCAGCGTCTTGTGGACGGAAAGACGTCTGAGAAGTATCCTACAAGCAGCGTCTTGTGGACGGAAAGACGTCTGAGAAGTATCCTACAAGCAGCGTCTTGTGGACGGAAAGGACGTCTTGGAGTATCCCTCAAGCGGCAACTTGAGGACGGAAAGGACGTCTTGGAGTATCCCTCAAGCGGCAACTTGAGGACGGAAAGGACGCCTTGGACATCGCACGAGCCGCGACAAGAGGAAGCCAAGCGTGCGACGGTGCTGCCACCCGAGGTACGGTGTGAACCCAAAGCTCGACACCCCCCTGTCACTTATTTTTATCTCCCTTCCCTAAGATTAGTTAATTTTACTTTTTTTTGCTTAACCTTGTTTCTTGTTTTTTATGCATAATTCTTTATATATAAGTATAATTTCGCTTAACCTTTTTTCTTGTTTTTTATGCATAATTCTTTATATATAACTATAATTTTGCTTAACCTTTTTTCTTGTTTTTTTATGCATAATTCTTTATATATAAGTATAATAGTTTTTAGCCTTTTTTAATTTTTAAATAAAACCTTTTATTATACTGTGTAAGTGTGCATTTATTTCCCCCATTGTTTTTCCTTTCAATCGATCACCATTTATTTTTTTTTAAACGAACACGAACATTTTGGTGAGCCGGACGTGATCGATTTAAAGGAGATATGGAGGAAATGGATGCAATTAAAAAGCGCAGAAAAGCCATAAGAGGTACTTTCACTAGAATTATTAATGAAATAAATGGGGAATTTGAAAAGTCTCAAATTGATAGGAATGATATTTATTCTAAGTTTAATAGACTAGAGTCTTATTACACGAAACTTGTAGATCTAAACGAAAAATATCAGGCTTTATTGGTAGTGAAAGAAGGGATTACAGAGGAAAGTATTGATAGGGAATGGCAAGAATGCGATAAATATGAAGAGGAAAAGCTTGATATTCAACAGAAAGTCAGTGTATTACGGAATCCCGATAAAGAGGAAACAATCCCGATTGCTAGCGAGGACACTGTAATAAATGTGAAATTACCAGAGTTAGCCCTAAAAAGCTATGATGGCTCTCTGGAAGGTTGGTTGCCTTGGTGGGCGCAGTTTTCGAAAATTCACGAAAATAAGAATTTATCCGATAGCGACCGGTTTTTATATTTGCGTCAAGCAATTGTACCAAATTCAGAAGCCTATCGTGTTGTAGCAAGCTATCCCGTTACAGGCGCCAACTATGCTTTGGCAGTACAAGCCCTACAGGAGCGATTCGGTGACCCGAATATACTGACAGAACTATATGTCAGACGTCTATTGAATTCGGTTATATCTAATGTAAAGAAAGAAAATAGAAATTTAAGCAGTCTGTACGACGAACTGAGCAGTCACCTCCGGTCATTAGAGACATTGGGCATTGATCCCCAGTTGTCGGGTATTTTTTTATACCCTCTTGTCGAGTCTTCATTACCTTCGGATATTTTGAAAATATGGCACAGGCATCCTTCTTCGGGTTATGGTATGGAGTTAGCAAAACGGGAAGAGTCAGATAAAGGGGTTGGAGGAGCTCAAGAAAGGCTCAGGTTATTATTGGACTTTCTAAAAGCCGAAGTAAGGAGTGCTCAACGGCTGAAATTTGTGGAAAAAGGCTTTAAGCAGGAAGAACCCTATAAAAGGTCTTACAATGATGGGACCAGAACAAGGAGCAATTTCAGACCCGCCACTGTGTCTAGTCTGTTCGGAGGGCGAACTAATATAAAATGCTTCTTTTGTGAAAGAACAAATCATGCGAGTCATCAATGCCGCTCCATAATGAAAATGTCTCCGGGAGAGAGAAATGATAAAATACGTAGTGCCCATCTATGTTTCAAATGCTTAAGAAAGGGACACATACAGAGTCAGTGCCGAGAACAATTGGAGTGCAAAAACTGTGGGAGAAACCACTTGGAAGTTTTATGTGAAGGAAATTCTTCTAACCGGTTAACGAAACCAGGAAGAGAAAATCTAAAGGAAAATGCACCTGAACCCATTGCATCGCTTTCTAGTCAAGCCTGCACCGGTCAGGTCTTGCTGATGACCACGGTAGCACTGTTAAGAGGCCCAAATGCCTCTAGAAGGGTTAGAATTCTCCTCGACAGTGGAAGTCAGTTTTCGTATATCAAACAGTCGTTAGTCTGGAGTATAGGAATAGAAAGAAAAGGCGAAATAACCATAGCTAAAAGTCTTTTTGGAGGTAATAAGATTGGTGAAGAAAAGCACGGTAAATTTATGTTAGAATTAGAGAATTTAGGTAATAAAAGAGATGTGATCCATATTGAGGCGCTGGATCAACGTAAAATTTGCGACGCCATACCACCTTTGCCAAAAGGAGACTGGTTAGAAAAATTGAAGATTAAGGGCATAATATTGTCTCAGGACAATTTTAAAGGACAAGAGATTGACATATTGATTGGTGCTAACTATCTAGGTATGATTTTGACAGGAAAAATAGTTCAAGTTGAAGCAGATTTAACTGCGGTGGAAACGAAATTAGGTTGGACACTAATGGGCAATTCGCCAATTATTGATAGCAATGACAATGTGCAGCAGACTTTGAATCTGCTAACAACGCGATGCGATTTAAAGGATTTGTGGGATCTAGAAGTACTAGGCATTAGGGATCCTGTTGAAACTTGCTCCAAAGAGACCAGATACCAGGAAATAAAAGAAAAGTTTATAAGAAAAATTCAAAGACAAAGTGATCAGAGATATTCTGTAGGTCTACCTTGGAAGGTAGAAAAGGAGTCAATCCCCAGCAATCTTGACATAGCGATAAAAAGGTTAGATATAAGCACTAAGAAAATGACCTCACAGAATAAGTTGACCGAATATAGTCAGATCTTTAGAGACTGGCTGACTGAAGGACTCATTGAAAGAATCGAGGAAAATCTTCTCGAGAGAAGAGGCTACTATTTACCTCACCGCCCTGTGTACAAGATGGAATCTAAAACGACGCCCATACGTCCGGTTTTCGATGCTTCTTGTCTAGGTCATAATGGACTATCTTTGAATCAATGTTTAGAAAAGGGACCGAATTTATTGGAAAGAATCCCTGAAATGATGATAAGATTTCGGGAAAATAAATTTGGAGTCACGGCAGATATAAGAAAAACATTCCAGATGGTGGCGATTGAAGAATCTGAACGGAACTACCTTAGATTCCTTTGGTGGGAAAAGGAGAGCGATAGAGAAATAATAGCTTACAGGCATAAGAGACTTGTATTTGGCCTAAACTGTAGTCCTTTTGTGCTGAACGCCGTAATAGAATACCATCTTCAATCAATAAGAGGCCCACTTGTTCAATGGGCAAAGATTTTAGCTCAATCCTTCTACATGGACAATTGTATTACCTCGCTGGAAACAAAGCAGGAAGTGCAGGAATTTCAAAAGGCCGCAATTGAAATTATGGACAGGGCTAAAATGGACTTACGAGAGTGGGAATATTCTCTGGAGGAAAACCCTGAAAAGGGGACTTGTACAAAAATATTGGGTGTTGTTTGGAATAAAATGGAAGATTTATTAAAATGCGAACTCCCTGACAATTTGAGTCTTCAACCCAAATTAACGAAAAGGCTGGTACTGTCCATGGTTCAGCGGATATTTGATCCACTTGGATTTTGCGCTCCAGTATTCTTGCCACCAAAGTTGTTACTGCAGCGATCATGGGAGCTGAAACTAGGTTGGGATACACCTCTGCCCGAAAGTATGGCCCAGGAATTTCGAACCTGGTTGGATCAAATAAAATTCATAGAGTTAATAAAGATACCGAGATATATGTGGAATGATCTCATTTTCCCTACAGAAGTTCATATCTTTTGTGACGCTAGTCAAAGAGGCTATGGAGCTGTAGCCTATTTAAGGAGCGAAACGGGACGAGAAAATACTCTAACTTTGATTTGGAGCAAAGTCAGATTAGCTCCTATGAAGAGTATTACGATCCCTCGCTTGGAATTAATGGCCATGGTACTAGGAGCTAGACTAGCCAATGCAATCCAAGCTGCCTTGAAGAGAAAATGTGAAACAACTCTTTGGTCTGACTCTACTACCGCGCTAAGTTGGATAAAGAAAGAAATTGAGTGGAGAGTTTTCGTGAGAAACCGAGTCAGAGAAATACAGGCCACTACCAATTTGAACGATTGGAGGTTCGTTCCTAGTCAGTTGAACCCGGCCGATCTTCTGTCTCGAGGTTGCCCTCCAAGCCAGTTTGTGCAAAGAAGATGGTGGGAGGGCCCCGAATGGTTGAAAAAACCTAAAGAATTCTGGCCCAATTCAGAGTTCTCGATAAATCCAAAAGAAATAAATGTTGAAGAAAACATTATGAAAACCAACATTAATTTGAACATCGATTATAAAGACTGGATACTGACAAGGAGGTCTAATTACTCTCTCAACATCAGGGTAATGTCCTATGTTTTAAGATTTTTAGGGAAACTTAAAAAACAGTCAACTGAAACAGGACCTTTGAAAGTCTCAGAATTAGACTTGGCAGAAAAAAAGCTTATCCGAATGATTCAGGAGAAAGTCTCCATAGAGAAATCGAATGCAACCAAGAGTTTTAAAATATTAAAAAACACCGACGGACTTTGGTGTGTAGAAAGCAAACTTTTACATGGACAGGTCCCAGAAGAATTTAAAACTCCTATCATTCTACCAGGCGACCATCCCTTCGTAGAGCAACCTATATGGGAAGTGCACCTGAAGAATGGACATGTAGGGGTGCAATTCATTTTATCAAAGCTGAGAGAGAAATTTTGGATAATCAGGGGAAGGACTAGTGAAAGTACCTGTATGGAAAAAAAAAGTGTAATATGTGTATTCTTTTATGTGTATTTTATGTAATGTAATAGGCATATCTACTCTTGTGTGTATTGTGTATTTATATGCTCTTTTGTCTTATACTTAATTTTGACTTCTTTCAGAGCAAAATTTTGTGGGAGAATGTTAAAACTATTTTACCAAGCATTACTTTTGTACATAGAATGAAAGACTTAGGAGAAGGGAGACGAGGGGCAAGAAATCTACATGGTCGGGGAAACTCCCAGCTGGGACAGATCAGTACAAAGGTCGATCGATGCCCGGGGAGGTAAAGTCAAGTGGACTCTGGAATTTGGTTTTTTGTTCTGCAAGCCCCGGGACGGGGGCCATGTGGCGTCATCTTTTTTTTCTTAGTTAGTAGCAGCGGCCCAGGCGGAGCAGACGCGCCTGAGAAGTATCCTACAAGCAGCGTCTTGTGGACGGAAAGACGTCTGAGAAGTATCCTACAAGCAGCGTCTTGTGGACGGAAAGACGTCTGAGAAGTATCCTACAAGCAGCGTCTTGTGGACGGAAAGGACGTCTTGGAGTATCCCTCAAGCGGCAACTTGAGGACGGAAAGGACGTCTTGGAGTATCCCTCAAGCGGCAACTTGAGGACGGAAAGGACGCCTTGGACATCGCACGAGCCGCGACAAGAGGAAGCCAAGCGTGCGACGGTGCTGCCACCCGAGGTACTGTGTGAACCCAAAGCTCGACACCCCCCTGTCACTTATTTTTATCTCCCTTCCCTAAGATTAGTTAATTTTACTTTTTTTTGCTTAACCTTGTTTCTTGTTTTTTATGCATAATTCTTTATATATAAGTATAATTTTGCTTAACCTTTTTTCTTGTTTTTTATGCATAATTCTTTATATATAACTATAATTTTGCTTAACCTTTTTTCTTGTTTTTTTATGCATAATTCTTTATATATAAGTATAATAGTTTTTAGCCTTTTTTAATTTTTAAATAAAACCTTTTATTATACTGTGTAAGTGTGCATTTATTTCCCCCATTGTTTTTCCTTTCAATCGATCACCATTTTTTTTTTAAACGAACACGAACACCTACCTTTGATTAATTTTCCATTATATATATTTCTTTAATTGAAAAAAAAAAACATATATTAAATCAAAATATAATTTATTTTATCAATATTTAAGATAAAAGGTATTATAACATATTAATGTATGTAAACAACAAACTCAGCGTCACATAACGTCAATAGAATTAAGTTTAAAAATATTTTTGACTATATTCAATGGGGAGAAAAAAATTGATATATAAATTTATATTATGGACAAAATAAATTTTGTCAAATAAGGGTGTGAATATTTTGAATATATGGATTACTATACTATTTATGGATTGCTCTATTTAAAAAAATATATTTCTGATAAATAAATCTTTACAAAAGGTTTTTTAATATTTTGCCAAATACAGCTGACATCAATTATATTAATTTTTGCTTATTTATTTGTCTATGATTTATTTATTTATTTACAATATTGTTACAGAATATTTTGAGTTTTTAAATTTCCATTATTATATATTATATATATTATATTATTATATTTAAATTTTTATTATAATTAATAACTGATTTATTATTTGAGTTCTCAACAAATTTGTCTCTTTCATATATGTATAAATAGGTTTTAAGTATTTTACTCAAAAAAAAATGTCATCCCGCAGTTTGTCTAATTTTCTACGTAACATTTTGGTTGAGATTCTGGGTATTTTGATGAAGACAAAAGAAAGATTGCTGAGCAGACGAAAAGGTTCTGGGATTTACATTTCCCGCTGCTGGCACATAGACTTCCCTCAAAGAAGACCAAGTCCCTATACGACCAAAAGGGCGCAGTCACGCTGCCCGAAAAAAGGACAAAAAACTCCTAAGGATAAACTTTCAAGACTTCATAGGAATCCCCATGACCGGAACATGACGTCAACAAAGTGTGGACACATCAGGTATCAGAATAGATTTAATTTAATGAATATATTATTATTTTAGATATTTTATTATTCAGAAAATTGTCGTATTTGGCTTTTTTGTCTTTTATTTAAATGAGATTTAGGAAAAATACCATGAATTGAATGAATGAATTTATTTTTACAATACCATATGTCATCCTATTTTGCCTTTCATGATTTTTCTAAATGACAGAATATTTTTTACGGAATTAATATCTCCTGGCATGTAATTGGTTATACATTTTCTTTTGCCAGCGTTTTCTTGTTTATGTTCTCTTTCTGAAGACTCTGGCCCCTAGGTTTCCTGTATGGCTTGGCCATCTCTGAATCCTACAGGCAAAACGAATTAGTGGCTTATGAAGACCTCTATATTCTGGATACCTGAGATGTAATTTCAAACCAGTTTTTACGCTATATAACTGTAATCACTTGCGACATAGCTGCAACCGCCGGGACGACTGCTGCAATAGGAAGTAACCTGGAGATACAGCGAGACGTCATTTCTCCCTGCGATGTGGCCGCTGCTGTTGTTGCTCGTGGCCGCTGGCTCCTGTCTCGAGGACGAACAGGCCTGCCATGTCCTGCAGACGCCTGCCTCAAAAGTTTTTTTCCCGCCCTACTCCTTGACGTTATCTTCTCACGAAAGTGGCCACTTCCTTGTCAACCTGGTTGTCGGAGAAAATGATCTCATTTCAAGCTTCCTGATGCAGGCATCCTCCGGTAAGTTGGAGCTCGTTGACAACGGGCCATCCACCCTACTGAACTGTTCCTCGATCCACGACACCATCTCCTACTCCACTGATGTGGACATCTCCCGGTACTCTGTCATCTGGAGGCCCCAGCCGGGCGTCGTTAACGTCACCTTTCGAATGTTCGTCTTTGGAGACTTTTATAAACCGAGGATCGACTGGGATTTTACAATAGACTTCCCCACTCAAGTCGACGCCTCCTATAATAGTTGTTCCGATGACTACGTAGGATGCATAGGAATACCATCAAAATGCGAGGACACCAAATCTTGCGAAATTCTACTGATGCATCGAATTTCTCCTGATTACCTTCAGATAACTATATTCAACTTCAAGGCTTCCACTCGAGGGAACTATATCTCCGTTGGGCTCTCGAAGGACCGCATCATGGGCGACGATCTGGTCGGAGATTGCATTCTGCCTCAAACCGGGCCCTTGATCGTCCAGCACTCCTGGAACAACGGTAAGACCAACACCATACTCAACCCTTCAACCAACCGGCTCCAAAATATCTTTTACCGCTACGAGAATGGAATCCTCATGTGCTCTTGGCGCGAGAACATCATCAGCTCAATCTTTCCCAACAAACAGATCGACCTCCGGCATCCTGACAACTACTTTTTAATCGCCAAAGGACCGTACAGTAACGGTACTAAGCGGTACCATAGTACAAACGCGTGGTCGACCACAACGCCGATTGAAATTTACGAGCTCCCTGACGACTACACCACCACCACAAAGGCCCCGACAACCACCACAAAGGCCCCGACAACCACACAGAAGCCAGCACACAAATATAAAGGCTTGAGCTGGCGGTACATTTTGATTATTTTCGTGGGGTTGGCGGCTCTAATGGCCGTCGTCTATGTCTTCTCCAACTTCTGCATCGTTAGAAATCCAACGCCCCCGATGGAGGTCCCTGTGGCGGTCGTCTTGTTCAATAACTAGAGCGCTGCTGGGAACACATCAAAACTAATTGATTTCAACATTTGTATATCTAAAGTCTAATATAAAATAACTAGAAAACATATCCTGATTGCATGCAGGTGGAAGTTGCTGATGTCTTACGCCATCTACCGGATTAAATCTCAACTAATCTTCAAATTTATTTATTCCTGAATATAGTGGCTACTATAAACCATTCATTTATATTTATTCCAATAGATGGCGCAGGCCATCAGCAATTTCTCAAAGCACCTATCAGGAGAGAGATGACATTTTTCCTATTTATTTTCCTATATTTTTTTTCTTTAGAAATATTTTAAGCCAATTTTATTCACTGTTATTTATTAAACATCTTAATATTATAATTTATTTATTATTAACCAAAAGTACATCAATTATCATAATTTTTCATTCAGAATATTGCTCTCATCGCCACTCTAATCTTTTATGTTAATAAAGTGGAATTGTCTATAGTAAATTAAATTGTAATTCTACACCATGTCTTTCCCAATTTATAAAAGGTATTCTGCTGAGATACTGGGTAGAATACAAGAAGTCATTGAAGGCCATGGGTATTGTGAACTGTATTTGACCGCGACTGACTCCATAATTCCACCTCCATGTCAAATCCAAGACTTCCTCCATGAAGCCCACTCCCTAAAGACCCTCTGACGAAAAGGCTGCTCCACGCCTCAAGATAAAAGACAGCAAAGCTACCAGGGACAAGACTCCAAGTAAATCCATGATAGAAACAATAAATGTCATTAGCAACAAGATTTGAAAGCTGTGGACCACAGCTCCCATAGGAAGGCTATGAAACGCAATTTGTGTTATAAATAATAAACGACTTCCGAGGATGTTTTTTAAAATTTATTTTATCTCAAGTTTTATAATATTATTTCAAGCTTTCAGGTAATACACACCCTTATACAGTATTCTCTAAGCATAAGATACTCCTGTAGCAGGATTTACCCGAGAGAGAGAAAGCTTGAGATAATATGTAAATAAATAAACTTAACCTTGGAAGCTATTTTGTTTATCATTTATATATATTGCAAAGGATTTTATTTATTTTACAATTTGTACTAACAAATTATCAATCTTGATATTTGTGTTACTTAACAATTTTATCTATTACTACTTATCAAACATCTTATGCAAAAATGACGTGTTTTCTAAAATTGATTTTCCAAATAGTTTCATTGTTATCCTTAGGTTTGTTGTTCCTAAATTTTGTAAATGTAAATATTGTAACACATTTTATATATATTCCACAAGTATAATATGGCGAGAATTAAAATATTTTCTACACATTGATATAGTGGCATCGTGTGCGAGTGAGTGTGTAATACACAGAGAGGCTTGTTCAATATTTGTTCTAAAACACATTTTGAATGGCTTCAATTATCAAAACAGAAACTCATTTTCAAATCTAATGAAATTACACTCATGGACAAACTCAAGGAAGTATAAAGTCTTTGATGTCGCCGGTTGTCAATTTATTTTTAAGGACACAGAGGTTTTCACACTTGGTTATCTCGTGTGTCTTCAATGAAGGTCACTGTAATATCTTTCAGAGTTATTATTTGAATCCCGATATACATGATAAAGGTACAACTTCCTTTGTCCATGAGTGTATATTGTAGATTGAGTCTATATATTTGATCTTTAAGGATCGCACATGAAGACAGTGTGAACAGGAAGGTATATAGCACTATTGGTGTTTGCACAGACAGAGGCTTGCTCTGTGCAGATGGGATCGCATGATCATTATGTGATATACGACAGTGGGGGAACAAGCATAAAGTTTTTACTAGAATCCAAAACCGTGGGGTAAAGGTTTTTTGTAGTCCGAGGGCTAATGTTGGTGGGGTTGGAATTTGGTTTCTGATGTGCGGTTGGACTCTTGGGATTATAATTTGTGCGAAATATTGAGGTTCTTCAGATGTCCATTATAAAGGAGGTAAGACCAGGCGTTTTTCAACATGCAGAATAGAGGGAGATAAGACATGGCGTTTTTCAACATGCAGAATAGAGGGAGATAAGACATGACGTTTTTTAACATGCAGAATAGAGGGAGATAAGACATGGCGTTTTTTAACATGCAGAATAGAGTGAGATAAGACATGGTGTTTTTAACATGCAGAATAGAGGGAGATAAGACATGGCGTTTTTCAACATGCAGAATAGAGGGAGATAAGACATGGCGTTTTTCAACATGCAGAATAGAGGGAGAAAAGACATGGCGTTTTTTAACATGCAGAATAGAGTGAGATAAGACATGGTGTTTTTAACATGCAGAATAGAGGGAGATAAGACATGGCGTTTTTCAACATGCAGAATAGAGGGAGATAAGACATGGCGTTTTTCAACATGCAGAATAGAGGGAGATAAGACATGGCGTTTTTCAACATGCAGAATAGAGGGAGAAAAGACATGATGTTTTTTAACATGCAGAATAGAGGGAGATAAAACATGGCGTTTTCAACATGCAGATAAAAGAGAGGGAACAGATAAATTATTGCGAGGTTGGAAACCTGACTAGGTGCCATTCTCAGACTGTTGGTAGATGTTGATATGTGAAAGAGAATTGTGTTTATTCTTAAAATATTCAAATTTAATTCTATAATATGCAAATAAGTTTTACATTAGAAGAATGAGTAGCTTTTATCGTGAGGTGAGACTTTATTTTTCTTCAAATTTTCTTTAAAGATAAACATTTCACACACTTCACCGTCTACTCATTCATTTAATGTCATAACTGGTAAAAATTACAAGAAAAATAAGTTAAGGCTTGAAAGCGTTTCAATATCTTCATAGAATTTCGAAATCGAATACTTTAACATGATCACAAACACAGACGAAGTGCTTCGATGTGGCCATCGGTGACAACGGGACCATCAACGTCGACAGATCGTCCTGATTGTCTCTCGAGACATATGGACCCAGGATCTGCCGTGGTACCAGGATTCCACGTAGGTAAAAATGGACTTTGGAAAATTTCAGCAAATGTATCGATTGCTTCCTTCCATCAGTGGATATCCTTATTCGACACAACTTCTTTCTCTCACCTGAAACATTTCTAGTCACTTACATTCATGGACAAAGGAAGTTCTACCTTTCAGCATGTGTATCGGGATTCAGGCAATAACTCTGAAAGGTATTAGTGTCCTCTATTGAAGACACACGAGATAAGTGTGAACCAAATTGTCTGTGTCTCCTTAAAAAAAAAAGACAACATCAAAGACCACCAATGACATCAAAATAGGAAATTTCTTTAAGTGTTTTCTTAGAGTGTAAGTAATTGGAAATAATTAGTTAGTTTCTTAAGGGGAGGAGGTTATGAAAAGCTCGGGAGACCTGAGATGCAATTTCGAACCAGTTTTCCCGCTATATATTGTTGAGCCAGGCTGCGGTTTGACAGAATCAATCCACCTTGATTCTTTCCTCAGACATGTCTTTCCAGAGCGTGTCCATCCTACAAGGTTAGACCAGTCAATAATAAAGCAACTATAATTTTAGGTAACACCTAGAATATCTCTTAATTTATCACTTCAAAGTTTAAAGCTGTTTGTGTATTCATTTGCTTCGAAATACAAATGATTTTATATTACATAATATTTTATAACAAAAAATTATCTGTTTTATAAAAAAATATATATGAAATTTAAATTTAAAATATATAAAAAACTAGCGGATGTACCCGGCTTCGCCCGGGATTTTACCCGAGTAAAGGTTTGTCTAACGAACATTTGTTAAAACAATTCTCTATAAATTTATTTAAAAAAAAGATATATTTTGATAATTTGAAACTCGTAAATTTGAATCTCTCGATAAAGTGAACATTTTTTTCCCGGTCCCTGTGTGCCGTGTCATCCTGAATTTTGTCTTTCCTAATTTTCTACATTACAAAATCATCGTTTTATCGAGTGAACATTTTTTCCCGGTCCCTTGAAAAATACTCGATAAGTTGAATAAAATCAATATTAATTGGTTCCCTCAGTAATTGGAAGTTAAAGGAATAGTATCTTCTCCTTGGAATTGTATCATTATTCTTGTCTCAAATAAATTGCCGTGTCATCCTGAGATAATCTTACTTTTGATAAATAATCTTTAAGATAATAAACTTAGTGATAATAAAACTTATAGATAAAAAAACTTGTTAACATCGTCGCAATGGTGGCGCTGTGCTTGCGAGTTAAATATACAAATCTGCAAATAACTCTAAGGATATTCAAGATATTCAAGAAATTATTTTTCGAAAACCTTCCCGGGGATATACCTAATAATATCCCAAAATTTCACGGCGATTGGGTGTATAGTTTTTGAATCTATAGAGTACACACAGACAGACATTCAATTATATATATGTTATGAATATTTTGGTTGTTGTGGTTAGATAAGGCTTGATAAGACAAAGGATCTATTAGATAAAGGGTTGAGGTTTTTTTATTTATTTATTATCATTTACAAAGCACGCGATATCCGTCTTGGATATTTGCATGCATACACAAGTTTGGGAGCTTATTTACAGTAATTATTAATATGATTTTATTTATTACAATAGAAATTATAAACATATTTGTCAGTTAGTTAACGATTTAATTACCCTATAATGAATATTAGTGAACATCACATAAGAACAGAAATTTAGAGCTATTTACAGCATATAACTATATATCAGTTATCACAGCCCAGGCTATCTATTACTAAAAAACATTCTACAAAATCTATTAAAATTTATATACATATATCTATTATTAACTATTTGATTTAGACAATTTATATTTATTTGATTTTTGACTCTCAAGTCCTCTACAAGTCGACAGTCCGTTAAAATATGTACAGGATTTTCTTCTTCTGCACCACATGAGCATTTAGGCGAATCCGTCTTTCTGACTTTGTACAAATATGATCTAAAGTTACCGTGTCCAGTAAAAAAATTGACATTGTAAAAATTTGGCTTGACATATTTGGGTATTTGGGAATCAGTGAAGAAGGACTTGAAAATGGTATTAGTCTTCTCATAGTATTTCTGCAATTTTTCCCTTATGTAATTAGAAATTATATTCCTACTCGAAGAGTCAAATCGGTTGTAATTTATTTCGGTTTTCAACATGTTAGATTCAATATATTCAGTAAGTTTGGGGACTTGTGCAAGTATATGTGTACAATCCGATGATGTTGTACTGTAGGCCTGTATACAATGTTTTAATATACTATATTGAAGAGAATTAAGTTTGTCTTTAGACTTTTTGTTTATGAATGGATACCATATTGGATAACCATAAATAATTGTACTTTGATATAATGTCTTATACAATATCAGTCTTCGTCTAAAGTCCAGACCCCATGCTTTCTTTGTCAGGCCAAATAGGTATCCACTAGCTCTAGTTACCTTTATGATCATTTCATTAACGTGAGGCGTAAAGTCCAGTTTGCTTCTGACTCGGTGATTTTTAATAGTCACTCCTAGAATCTTAAGTTCTTCAACCGGTTTAATTAACTTGCTACCTGAGACTATTATATCGCTATTGCATTTATATATAAATTTAATATTTTTGTTTTTTCATCTGACAATTTTAATTTACGACTTTCACACCACTTATTGATTTTTCTTAATACATTATCTATTGTCTTTCTTAGTTGTTCAGGAGTTTTATTCCAACATATTAACGTAATATCATCTGCATATCCTATTGTTTCACAATTATCATCCAGATTATTATTCAGTATCTCATTAATAAGAATATTCCATAATGTGGGAGACAGTGGTCCTCCCTGTGGACATCCTTTACTTAGTTTTTTATTAATTTCAGTTGAGGAATATCTAAATCTTATTCTTCTATTGTCAAAGTATGATTGTAGAAGTTTTATCATTGAAGCCTGCACACCATCTTCATCTAGTCTTTTCATCAGGGCCGGCCACCATGCTTTATCAAACGCTGCACTAATATCCACTGCAATTATTGCTGCATATTCTCTTGTTTTATGTTCTAACGCAATTTTTATTGTTTCAGTTAGTGCAGTAATAGTAGATTTCGAGCTTCTAAAGCCATGTTGTCGATCACTTAGTAAATTAAAATCTTCATAATATTTTATTATTCTGTTATTAATTATTTTTTCAAATATTTTAGAAATGTTGGAATTAAGACATAAAGATCTATAATTTTTATAGTTATTAAAATCTGTTTTTCCAGGTTTCGGAATAATTATTGCCTCTGCTCTTTTCCATTCAGCAGGATAGTATTGTAGGTCCAAACATTTTTGAAATAGTTTCACCAATATAGGAGCTATAAATTGTTTAGTGTGCCTTATCATGTTGTTAGAGATGTTGTCTATTCCGAGAGATTTCTTTGGATTTAACTTGTCAATCAAGTCGTTAACTTCAGTAATCATAACCATCGGTTTTTCTTTATTGAGTAGTTTTAAATTATAATTTCTTATACCTTTATGGATGTTTGTATCTTCTTCACATTTATCATCTGGAAATAAGTTATTCAATAATTCCTCACCCTTCTGCAAACATTCCATATCAGTATTACCCTCCAAAATTTGCATATTTCTCTTCCGCTTAGATCCACTTTTGATGTTTTTGTACACCTTATATAAGTTTCCATAAGGGTTGTTCGATTTGTTTTCCTCCAGAAAAATTCTCCATGATGCTTTCCTAGCTTTTTCTATTTCCCGTAAATACTTATTTCGTATGCTTTTATAATATTGTTTAATATGATTAGGGCAATTTTTGTTTCTATAGTAACAGTTTCTAAGATAATGACAGTGATCCTTTAGAAGCTGTAAATTCGTATTCCACCACTTATTACTAATATTATTTTTTGTTGTCATATTATTATTTACTTTAAGTGAATTATGTGCTGCCTCAATCAGTATGTTCGTAAGTTCTTTTACCGTTTGATCAATCATTTCTGGTGTATCCACTATGTCTAGTGAGTTTTCAATTTTTTCTTGTTCAGTACTGTTAATTCTCTGACTAAAACTTAACCAGTTCGCATTTTTCTCATTAAATTTCCAAGTGGAATAATATTTTTCTGAACTAAATTGTTCGTTTGTATATATTTCAAAAGATATAGCTACATGATCTGAAATTTGCGATATCTGCTGCGTCTTCCAATTTCTGATCGCCGCAATTGCCTGTTTATTTGTCAGTGTGAGATCAATCACACTTGCATCACGACACGTGAAAGTTTTATTATTATGGATAATTAAGTTTATTTCATCTATGATAGGGATCAGTCTATGTCCATTATAATTTTTCCTGATATCATACCATAACAGAGCTCTGGCATTTAAATCGCCGCAAATTATCACCGGTATATGTAAATTTGTATTAATTAACTTCTTAATAAATTCCTCGTGCTCACTTTTCATTGAATTCGGATGTATATAAATGTTGGAAAGATATATTTTCTTACTTTTTGTTTGTATGGTTATAGTTGTAGCGAATGAGTTAGTGAATTCTGTACTTAATTGAATTTTTAAGCTGCTATTTCTTACAATTATTGCCGTATTTATATTGGGACTGTTCATCAATTGATATTTTGTACAAGGTCCTGGAAATATTACCTCCTCTTTGATTATATAAGGTTCTTGTATCATTACTATATCTGCATTTCTAATTTCATCAGATGCACAAAGCTCATTTATGCAATTTTTGCTTTTTCTGGTATTTTGTTGAATAATTTTGATTTTGTCAATATATAGTTTTCGCCCCATCATTCTGGAAGTTTATTATTGGCCCGCATCTTCTATATGTGTAGAATAGTCTGTTCTTTGTATTAGGATTTGCATCTCTTTTTTATAGATTGGGCAGTCTTGACTATTCGGTTTATGCTCCAAATCTCGATTTCTAAAATGTGGATGTTTGACGCAGTTGCAGCATTTAACTGTAGTCGAGCATTCGTGTTCTCCTTCTTTTTCACATTTAATACATTTTTTGGGATTGGGACAGTTATTCCTCTTATGATTAGGATTAAATAAAAACAGTTCTGACATTGGTTCACTAATATTTTATCTTTAATATCGCATCGTTGAATATCCGTGTAAATTTTTCCCTTTCTCCTCATAATTTGGTAGACTCTAGGTGAAACCCTCAGTACTACATCTTGCTCTGGTCTATTGGTTTTCATTGGAAATAGCACTTTGATCTCTTCACTGAGTTGAGAAAGTTCAGGGTTCATCTCACATAACGTTGTCGATAAATTAGCTAAGTTTGTCATCTTGTTGACTGATTTTATGACTATTTTTGGATCTCTTAGTTTTGGCTTGTATATTTTACTGCACTGGTTTAGATCATCTTGCTTAGTAAAACTTTCTATCATTCGATCTATATCTTTATCTTTAGGCAATTTTATTACTGTACCTTTCCTAGTATTAAATACCTTGTTAATCCTAATTTTGTTTCCCTCTTGTCGTAAAAATTTTATACTATCATTCACCTTTTGTTGTACCTGTGAGATGTTTTGATTTTCATTGGCAGTTATTATGATAGTTTGTTCCTCAGGAATTCGCTTTTCTTTTTGAATAAATTTATCTTCCCCATATTTTACCACCTCTGCATACGAGTCCTTGTTTCTGCTTTATTTTACTATTTGGGATAGATCGTTTCTAATGTCGGTATATTTTTCTGCATACATTCCCCAATTCCATTTAAACTCTGTTCTAGTTTCACTAATTCTATTACACTATCCTTTAGCTGTTTTGTTGTACTTTTTACATATCAAATATCTTGTTTATTCAACGTTTTTTGATTGTTATCAAATTTGTCTACAAAATATTTACATAATTCATCCAACCTGTCTAATATTAATGCATTCATTGTTTTGCATACCTATTGACAGCGTAAAATTTTAATGAATTATTAGCGTTATTTAAAGTATTTAATTCAATCCAAAAGATTTAGCAATATTAATATATAATTACAAAATTCAATATGTTTAAATATAAACTGGATTTAAAATATTTCAAAATATATAATATAACAAAAGTTAAATCAAATTTAAAGTATATTTACCGGAAAATTAGGAGAGATGCAATACACATCCACTCAGATAAGGCTTGATAAGACAAAGGATCGATTAGATAAAGGGTTGAGGTGCAGTCGTGATAAAAAAAGATAATTATTTACCGTCAAGTAGCTTTTATTTTCAATTACTTGAGGAAAGATTACACATTAGTTATTTTCACATTATATAGAATTTATAAAGTTAATCCTATATTAGTGATTTAAAAGGATTGATATGTTAACTACGCATATTTACAACAAAACTATACAACTAAACTGAAAGTCTTTCTAAAAAAACGATGATAACAAAAGTAAATATATCAATGAATAAAATAAAATATATATATTTTAAAATATAGAAATATTTAGAGTTTTTAGATTATATCTATATATATATATATAAAATGTAAATAATAAAGTTTATCAAATAAAATTTAAAATCTTAAATATAATTTAAATTAAGTTGATATTATAGAGTGAGTTAAGATGGATTTATATATTGATATAACTATATATAAAACTTTTAATAATAGTAATATTTATATATAAAAAGGAAATTCTATTAGATTAGCAAGCTAAATCTAAATTAATTATATAAGATAAAAGTTGATAATTATTTTTGTGTTTAAGTTAGATGAGATTAAAAAGTTGTTTATATGTATTATTTTTATATCTTATTTAGGAGAGAAAAATGTAATAAAAGTAATTATATGTTAGAATAATATGTTTTTATTTTAGATAGAAGAAAAAAATTTTTTTTTTGAAAAATAAAAAGAAAATTTAACAAGAAAAGAAGATTTAACAACGTAACGTCTTTTAGCATCGGCTTTTACCCGTCATTTAGACATACTCTTAAAATAAATAGGAATAAAGAAGAGATTTATAATGATTATATGTTTATTTTTTAGTAAAAGAGAGGAAAGAGATAAAGAAAGAACCATACACTTTTATTTCAAACAGGTAGAGAATTGAAAGGGTGTTAGTTTTTTTTTTTTAAGTTAATTAATAGTTTTTGTAATTTTTTATATAATTTTTTTTTCCTATATAATTTTAGATTTTTTTTTCCTAAGAGTAAGAATAATATGATATAATGTTTTTGCCTAGTTAAGGATAGATAAACGTATTTTAAATCTTTGCCTATTAGAAATTATTTTTTGGAACCCTAATGGTAGACCAGGACATTACACAAAAGGAGATTGGAAAATCTATTGGAGAGAGAAATCTGTGGTACCAGGGCTCTTCAGATGAAAATACCACTTCCATTTCACCCTTACTTCATTATGGATTGATTTCTCTTCGACCATTAAACTGTATAATTAAATTAATATTAGATAACATAGAAGGAGATTGTTTACTTACTTATTCAAAGTGGCGTCTGCCGCTCCCTAGAGACAGCGCACATGTGTGGATGTAACATCTGCCTGCCAGGACCCGCCGACATTGTTCTAAAAGTAACCTTCCCTCTTCTTGGAAATCTTATTTTTAAAATTGTTTGAAGTTAGAAAAGCTGTCAGAAAAGAATCATTAGAAATTTTAAAGATTGTGAAAATATGTATTAAAATTTTGTTTCCATTGATATAAGTTACATTTTTATTAAAATTATAAATTAATTGAATAATAAAACATTTATTATGCTTCAAATTCATTTATATTTGTTTTCCAGTTCCCTCCCACAGTAACTGGAGATCAAATTGAATGAATTTAATGCTTTATAATCGTTATTATATAATTAATATATTTAAAGTCATAGGAAATATATTCAGTAATTCTATCATTTGTTTTAGTGTAAGAGCAGAATATAAGTTGTTGGTTAGATTAATTGGAGAAGTTTGAAGTTTCAAATTTATAATTATATTTATTATTGCTTAGGTATTTGTGTATTGACAGCCTATTGTAAAACTTTACTGTTTTGTATTTAAAACCATTGTTTAAATACTCTTTATTAAGATTTTTAATGTCTTCAATAAAGCTTGTTTTAATGTTGTTGATTCTATAAAATCTTAAAAATTGACCAAAATATATGCCTTTGCAGCAATTTGATGATATGTTGGAATTGACATTACAGAATTTAATAATTTTAAAATTATAACAATTTATTTTGTCATATGTTCTAATTGACTTGTTTGCAAGGTTTATATTTAAGTCTAAAAAGTTAACCTCCTTGTTATTAGTTATATTTTCATTATTTTTAAGTTTCAAATATTTAGGGTATATTTTGTAAATGACATTATTGAATTGTGGGTTATTCAAGATAATGATGTCATCTACATAGCGGAACATATGCCAATTTACATCATTCTGTAGGAAGAACTCTCTTTCATACCAAAAAAGTAATAAGTTGGCAAGTAGAGGACTGGATGAAGTTCCCATTGGAACACCTTTAGATTGAATGTATATTTTGTTTTTAAAATTAATATAATTAAAGTTTAAGAAGGTTTCAAGTAATGTTTTTGCTGTTTTGTTATCTAATTTAAATGTTTTGTATTTGTTGTGAATAATTTGAATATGGAATGTTTTATCATTAATGAATTCATTTATTAAGCTCTGTATTTTATTATTAAGGTCTTCTAAACGTATGTTAGAGTAAAGATCTTCAAAATCAAATGTATGAACTGTATTCATCTTTTGTAGGTTATTTGTTAGGAAGTTAATGATTTTTTTATTAGAATCTATGAATTTATAATTATGTTTGTTAGTTATTTTATTTATTATGAATTGAAGTGTTGAAGCTAGTCTTAAATCTATGTTTTTTATGACTGAGTTTATTTCTGATGTGATTGTTCTAAATGAGATTGGTGTTTTATGTAATTTAGGAATAATATAAAATTTCGGTATGTTTGTGTTTTTGTTGTAATTAATGATTTTTAGTGTGTTTTCTACATTTTTAATATCTTTTTTGATTTTAGTTTCAGTTGTTTTTATGAAAGTGTATTTACTGTTGTTATTAATTTCATTTTTTAGAAGGTCATGATATAAATTTTTACATATAATAGATAAATTATTTGAACATTTATCTATTGGACATATGATAAAATCTTTTTGTAAGTTTTCAAAATTGTCTTTTAAGGAATTAATTTCCGATTCATTAGGGTTTGTGTATTTTAGTGTGTTGTTATAATAGTTTTTTATTTCTTTACTTAATTTATATTTCCATTCTAGGAAAGTAAATTCAAGAATTCTGTGTTTTATACTAGTTTTATTAATGAAAATATCGATGTCTTTTAATATAGATTTAATTGTATTATTGAAATTGTGTTTGATCTGAGGTATATATTTATATCCTCTATTTAAAATGTTTTGGAGTTTTGGTTCCAAAAAAGAATAATCGCTAGTTAAAATATGTCCTGTGAATTTATATTTATCTAGAACATTGTGGCAATTACATTTAGATTTTTTAAAATTTGTTAGATTATTAATAAACGGGTTATAATTGCATAATATACTGCCTATATTCTTGTTATATTTCCAGGTAGTTTTAAAATTTAAACCTTTTATAGGAAATAAACTGTTAATAGATTGGTCATTAAATATATCATTAAATTTGAAATGATCAAATAATTTGTTATTGAATTTAATAATAATGTTAATTTGGTTATTCTTTTGTTTAATTTTTCTGTATTTGAAGATGTCGTTTGTGATATCTGTTAATCTATTAGAAAGATTGTGAATTTTAATGTGTTCTACAAGTTTTATAAGTTTGCTATTATTTAATTTGAATAATGATTTAATAAAATTTTCAATGAAATTTTTTGTGTACATTTTGTTTGTGTCTAGTAAGTTATTAAAGTTTATGAAGCCTAATTTGTTGGTAGTTTTACCTCTGGTTTTGACTGAGTTATTATTAGAGTTATGTTTTTTGTATTTATTACTAATTTCATAGATTGATATTTCAGATGGTTGTGGTGTGTATGTGTGGTTAAGTTCGTCGTTAAGTCCATAAGGGTATAAAGTGTTGTGTTGATAAATGTAATTGTTTTCTAATAATAATCGTTGTTTTTTGTCTTGACAAATGTCAAGTATTTCTATCATGTAATTGTTAAAGGTATGTATTTTATTGTGTTGTTTCATGTATGTGTTACCAATTGATTTTTTGGAGTGGTTTCTATGTAAATTTATTCTTATGTTTAAAGGATTGCAAGTTTGTCCTATATATGAAAGTTGGCAAGTTTGGCAAGTTAATTTATAAATAGTGTTTTCTATCTTACAACTAGGTGTTTGAAATGTGTCATGGTTCTTGAAAGTTGGGCAAGTTTGACATTTCTTATTTAGACAATTTTTAGCGAGTTTAGAGAACATAGAAGGGGTGCTAACCCAAAAATGTTTGTAGTTTTTTTAAAGTTTTTTAGTTTGTTATTCTTTAAAACTTTTTTTTTTAATATTAAAAATTATTTGTTATAGATGTTAGTTGAAATAATTAATAATTTGTTTGATAATAAATATAGATTGTTGTATGTATATCTGTAGTAATTGTAAGAATAACTAATAAAAAACATCTTTAAACTGACTAAAACACTGAGAAAAAAAAATCTGTGAGTATTATGTGATTATAATTACTTTTATATTTTAATCTTTCCTTTAAGATATAAATTATACCTTTTGGATATGTAAATAACAGAGTTTGTCTATTAAAAATTGAAATCTTAAATATAACTTAAAATAAGTTATTATGATAGAGCAAGCTCGTATGAATTTATATGAAATGTAAATAATAAAGTTTATCAAATAAAATTTTAAATCTTAAATATAATTTAAATTAAGTTGATATTATAGAGTGAGTTAAGATGGATTTATATATTGATATAACTATATATAAAACTTTTAATAATAGTAATATTTATATATAAAAAGGAAATTCTATTAGATTAGCAAGCTAAATCTAAATTAATTATATAAGATAAAAGTTGATAATTATTTTTGTGTTTAAGTTAGATGAGATTAAAAAGTTGTTTATATGTATTATTTTTTTATCTTATTTAGGAGAGAAAATGTAATAAAAGTAATTATATGTTAGAATAATATGTTTTTATTTTAGATAGAAGAAAAAAATTTTTTTTTTGAAAAATAAAAAGAAAATTTAACAAGAAAAGAAGATTTAACAACGTAACAGTTTGTTCCTCATGATGAAGTCTTCCGATCCTGGTTCAGGGAAAACCTTATTGAAGAAGTTGACAGGGAAGACATCAAACCTATTGGACATTATCTACCACATCGCCCAATATATAAGGTTCAGAGTGAGACTACTCCTTTTAGACCCGTTTACGATGCATCATGTAAAGCAAGTAAGAGAAGTTTGTCTCTAAATGAATGTTTAGAGACTGGACCTGATCTGATTGAACATTTACCTGAAATCCTGATAAGATTTAGGGAAAAGAAAATAGGAGCCATCGCTGACATCCGCAAAGCTTTTCAGCCCGTAGGTATAGATGAGAAGGAAAGATCCCACAAGGAATACCTCGCCATGCTCGTACAAAAGGGGAATGAAACAGAGGGTAGAAGGTTTCATCCAGGCGAAGTTGTGCTGATTGGTCGAGATGATCAAAAAAGAATATTCTGGCCACTAGGCAGAATCTTGGAACTGTACCCCGGGAAGGATGGCAGAGAACGTGTAGCTAGAGTTAGGACTGCTACGGGTGAATTTGTAAGACCGTTAAAGAGACTTTTCTCTTTGGAACTTGGTTCTGATATTTCCAGGGAGGTGAGATTACCTAAGACAGAAGGGATCAAAGCCCAGGAGATTCCAACAGATGGAGAACAGTCAATTTTTACTAGGTCTGGAAGAGAAGTGAAAAAACCTACGAGATTGGGGGTGTACACCAATAATCTTTCCTAATTAAGATTTTTTTTGTGTATTCCCATACAAAAAGGTGGGAGTATGTTAAAAATAGATAATTTATAATTGTATGCTTTATAGATTTTCCCCTATCATTATTATGTATATATATTTTTATTTTATTTTTGTTGCCTCTTTCTCTTAATGGGTGGAAAGGAATAAAGAATGGAAGGAGCAAAATTTGTAAACAAACAAGACATCGCCACCCCATCCCATGCGCGAGCACCTATGCGCGGTGACGGGGAGAAAAAAGAAGAAAGGACAAACGGCAGCACCGGGGAAATACGAGCTCTGGGAAATATGAGCTCCCTGCCTCAGAAGGAATGAGTAACCACGTGTGAATGAAACAAAGAAGAGAACGCGAAGAGCGTCGTTATAGAATTGCGCACCAATTAATTGGGTTGCGATATAGTTTCCTGTTAAGGAACAGAAGAATTAATCTGGAAAATTATCTCAAGTGAAGAATTATTTCAAGTGAACTCTTGATCAAATTTATCGACAGATTTGAAAACAAGATTTGTTTTTTTTTTACAAAACGGAAGCTTAGATAAGTATTTGCAAACTTTGTTTGAAAAAGATTTTGCATTTCCACCCCTAGTTATTTTGCTCTCTACATTATTTGTTTGTATGTATATTTAACTTGTATCACTTGTTTTGTTTATTCTAATTTTAAATATATCTAACCTTTTGGCCAATTGATTATCACCCTTTTTATCTGTTTATTTATTTTTATTGCCCAGTCTCTCATTTTTGATAAGCAAAATAAAATATATATTTAGGCCATTTTTGTTAAATTTTATTTCTACAACTTGTGCAAACACAACTGGTGAATCTCTATTTTCAATCTGGGTAAGATTGACCTTCCCCACATTTTTTTTTTCAAATTCAACATTTTGAATGTTAAAACAAATTCAACAATGTTGAATTTGAAAAAAAAAAAAAATGTGGGGAAGGTCAATCTTACCCAGATTGAAAATAGAGATTCACCAGTTGTGTTTGCACAAGTTGTAGAAATACAATTTAACAAAAATGGCCTAAATATATATTTTATTTTGCTTATCAAAAATGAGACTGGGCAATAAAAATAAATAAACAGATAAAAAGGGTGATAATCAAATTGGCCAAAAGGTTAGATATATTTAAAATTAGAATAAACAAAACAAGTGATACAAGTTAAATATACATACAAACAAATAATGTAGAGAGCAAAATAACTAGGGGTGGAAAGGCAAAATCTTTTTCAAACAAAGTTTGCAAATACTTATCTAAGCTTCCGTTTTATAAAAAAACAAATCTTGTTTTCAATTCTGTCGATAAATTTGATCAAGAGTTCACTTGAAATAATTCTTCACTTGAGATAATTTTCCAGATTAATTCTTCTGTTCCTTAACAGGAAACTATATCGCAACCCACTTAATTGGTGCGCAATTCTATATCAACGCTCTTTGCGTTCTCTTCTTTGTTTCATTCACACGAGGTTACTCATTCCTTCTGAGGCAGGGAGCTCATATTTCCCAGAGCTCGTATTTCCCCGGTGCTGCCGTTTGTCCTTTCTTCTTTTTTCTCCCCGTCACCGCGCATAGGTGCTCGCGCATGGGATGGGGGGCGATGTCTTGTTTGTTTACAAATTTTGCTCCTTCCATTCTTTATTCCTTTCCACCCATTAAGAGAAAGAGGCAACAAAAATAAAATAAAAATATATATACATAATAATAATAGGGGAAAATCTATAAAGCATACAATTATAAATTATCTATTTTTAACATACTCCCACCTTTTTGTATGGGAATACAAAAAAAAAATCTTAATTAGGAAAGATTATTGGTGTACACCCCCAATCTCGTAGGTTTTTTCACTTCTCTTCCAGACCTAGTAAAAATTGACTGTTCTCCATCTGTTGGAATCTCCTGGGCTTTGATCCCTTCTGTCTTAGGTAATCTCACCTCCCTGGAAATATCAGAACCAAGTTCCAAAGAGAAAAGTCTCTTTAACGGTCTTACAAATTCACCCGTAGCAGTCCTAACTCTAGCTACACGTTCTCTGCCATCCTTCCCGGGGTACAGTTCCAAGATTCTGCCTAGTGGCCAGAATATTCTTTTTTGATCATCTCGACCAATCAGCACAACTTCGCCTGGAAGAAACCTTCTACCCTCTGTTTCATTCCCCTTTTGTACGAGCATGGCGAGGTTTTCCTTGTGGAATCTTTCCTTCTCATCTATACCTACGGTCTGAAAAGCTTTGCGGATGTCAGCGATGGCTCCTATTTTCTTTTCCCTAAATCTTATCAGGATTTCAGGTAAAAGTTCAATCAGATTAGGTCCAGTCTCTAAACATTCATTTAGAGACAAACTTCTCTTACTTGCTTTACATGATGCGTCGTAAACGGGTCTAATAGGAGTAGACTCACTCTGAACCTTATATATCGGGCGATGTGGTAGATAATGTCCAATAGGTTTGATGTCTTCCCCGTCAACTTCTTCTATAAGGTTTTCCCTGAACCAGGATCGGAAGACTTCATCATAAGGAACAAACTGACCCTTTTGTGTCAACTTTTGAGTCATAGCCTCCAAGCGCCTTTTGGCTATTTCCAAGTTATTAGGTATCGTCCCAATTCCTTCCTTCCATGGAAGAGATACAAGATAACGTCCATCATGGCCTCGACAGATTTTCTCACGAAACTTTTCTTGCATGAGAACATTTTTCTCTTTCTCAGAGATGACCTCTGTAGGATCTCGTATCCCTATTGTTTCTAATTCCCATAAGGATGCTACTCTCTGTTGGGTTGTAAGTAAGGTGATAACCATTTGAGCACTTGTCTCTGGTCTCTCTGATGAGGTATTACCTATTAAAGTCCAACCAAGAACTGTTTGAATTGCGGTCAATCCTCCTGCCAGCTGTTCAATTTTTCCTGTGAGAAGCTGCCCATAATAGTCTCCACCGATTAGGATGTCTATTTCGGTTTTATTATTGTCTACCTTAGTCAAAGTGATTCCTTTCTGATCCAATTCCCATTGCCTGGGTCCTGTTTCAACGGGTGAAATATTGCCACAAATATTTCCTATGACTTTAAATATATTAATTATATAATAACGATTATAAAGCATTAAATTCATTCAATTTGATCTCCAGTTACTGTGGGAGGGAACTGGAAAACAAATATAAATGAATTTGAAGCATAATAAAGTGATTCCTTTCTTATCCAATTCCCATTGCCTGGGTCCTGTTTCAACGGGTGAAATATTGCCACAAATATTTCCTATGACTTTAAATATATTAATTATATAATAACGATTATAAAGCATTAAATTCATTCAATTTGATCTCCAGTTACTGTGGGAGGGAACTGGAAAACAAATATAAATGAATTTGAAGCATAATAAATGTTTTATTATTCAATTAATTTATAATTTTAATAAAAATGTAACTTATATCAATGGAAACAAAATTTTAATACATATTTTCACAATCTTTAAAATTTCTAATGATTCTTTTCTGACAGCTTTTCTAACTTCAAACAATTTTAAAAATAAGATTTCCAAGAAGAGGGAAGGTTACTTTTAGAACAATGTCGGCGGGTCCTGGCAGGCAGATGTTACATCCACACATGTGCGCTGTCTCTAGGGAGCGGCAGACGCCACTTTGAATAAGTAAGTAAACAACCTCCTTCTATGTTATCTAATATTAATTTAATTATACAGTTTAATGGCCGAAGAGAAATCAATCCATAATGAAGTAAGGGTGAAATGGAAGTGGTATTTTCATCTGAAGAGCCCTGGTACCACAGATTTCTCTCTCCAATAGATTTTCCAATCTCCTTTTGTGTAATGTCCTGGTCTACCATTAGGGTTCCAAAAAATAATTTCTAATAGGCAAAGATTTAAAATACGTTTATCTATCCTTAACTAGGCAAAAACATTATATCATATTATTCTTACTCTTAGGAAAAAAAAAAATCTAAAATTATATAGGAAAAAAAAATTATATAAAAAAATTACAAAAACTATTAATTAACTTAAAAAAAAAATACTAACACCCTTTCAATTCTCTACCTGTTTGAAATAAAAGTGTATGGTTCTTTCTTTATCTCTTTCCTCTCTTTTACTAAAAAATAAACATATAATCATTATAAATCTCTTCTTTATTCCTATTAATTTTAAGAGTATGTCTAAATGACGGGTAAAAGCCGATGCTAAAAGACGTTACGTTGTTAAATCTTCTTTTCTTGTTAAATTTTCTTTTTATTTAAAAAAAAAAAAATTTTTTTTTTCTTCTATCTAAAATAAAAACATATTATTCTAACATATAATTACTTTTATTACATTTTTCTCTCCTAAATAAGATATAAAAATAATACATATAAACAACTTTTTAATCTCATCTAACTTAAACACAAAAATAATTATCAACTTTTATCTTATATAATTAATTTAGATTTAGCTTGCTAATCTAATAGAATTTCCTTTTTATATATAAATATTACTATTATTAAAAGTTTTATATATAGTTATATCAATATATAAATCCATCTTAACTCACTCTATAATATCAACTTAATTTAAATTATATTTAAGATTTAAAATTTTATTTGATAAACTTTATTATTTACATTTCATATAAATTCATACGAGCTTGCTCTATGATAATAACTTATTTTAAGTTATATTTAAGATTTCAATTTTTAATAGACAAACTCTGTTATTTACATATCCAAAAGGTATAATTTATATCTTAAAGGAAAGATTAAAATATAAAAGTAATTATAATCACATAATACTCACAGAATTTTTTTTTCTCAGTGTTTTAGTCAGTTTAAAGATGTTTTTTATTAGTTATTCTTACAATTACTACAGATATACATACAACAATCTATATTTATTATCAAACAAATTATTAATTATTTCAACTAACATCTATAACAAATAATTTTTAATATTAAAAAAAAAATGGTTTTAAAGAATAACAAACTAAAAAACTTAAAAAAAAACTACAAACATTTTTGGGTTAGCACCCCTTCTATGTTCTCTAAACTCGCTAAAAATTGTCTAAATAAGAAATGTCAAACTTGCCCAACTTTCAAGAACCATGACACATTTCAAACACCTAGTTGTAAGATAGAAAACACTATTTATAAATTAACTTGCCAAACTTGCCAACTTTCATATATAGGACAAACTTGCAATCCTTTAAACATAAGAATAAATTTACATAGAAACCACTCCAAAAAATCAATTGGTAACACATACATGAAACAACACAATAAAATACATACCTTTAATAATTACATGATAGAAATACTTGACATTTGTCAAGACAAAAAACAACGATTATTATTAGAAAACAATTACATTTATCAACACAACACTTTATACCCTTATGGACTTAACGACGAACTTAACCACACATACACACCACAACCATCTGAAATATCAATCTATGAAATTAGTAATAAATACAAAAAACATAACTCTAATAATAACTCAGTCAAAACCAGAGGTAAAACTACCAACAAATTAGGCTTCATAAACTTTAATAACTTACTAGACACAAACAAAATGTACACAAAAAATTTCATTGAAAATTTTATTAAATCATTATTCAAATTAAATAATAGCAAACTTATAAAACTTGTAGAACACATTAAAATTCACAATCTTTCTAATAGATTAACAGATATCACAAACGACATCTTCAAATACAGAAAAATTAAACAAAAGAATAACCAAATTAACATTATTATTAAATTCAATAACAAATTATTTGATCATTTCAAATTTAATGATATATTTAATGACCAATCTATTAACAGTTTATTTCCTATAAAAGGTTTAAATTTTAAAACTACCTGGAAATATAACAAGAATATAGGCAGTATATTATGAAATTATAACCCTTTTATTAATAATCTAACAAATTTTAAAAAATCTAAATGTAATTGCCACAATGTTCTAGATAAATATAAATTCACAGGACATATTTTAACTAGCGATTATTCTTTTTTGGAACCAAAACTCCAAAACATTTTAAATAGAGGATATAAATATATACCTCAGATCAAACACAATTTCAATAATACAATTAAATCTATATTAAAAGACATCGATATTTTCATTAATAAAACTAGTATAAAACACAGAATTCCTGAATTTACTTTCCTAGAATGGAAATATAAATTAAGTAAAGAAATAAAAAACTATTATAACAACACACTAAAATACACAAACCCTAATGAATCGGAAATTAATTCCTTAAAAGACAATTTTGAAAACTTACAAAAAGATTTTATCATATGTCCAATAGATAAATGTTCAAATAATTTATCTATTATATGTAAAAACTTATATCATGACCTTCTAAAAAATGAAATTAATAACAACAGTAAATACACTTTCATAAAAACAACTGAAACTAAAATCAAAAAAGATATTAAAAATGTAGAAAACACACTAAAAATCATTAATTACAACAAAAACACAAACATACCGAAATTTTATATTATTCCTAAATTACATAAAACACCAATCTCATTTAGAACAATCACATCAGGAATAAACTCAGTCATAAAAAAACATAGATTTAAGACTAGCTTCAACACTTCAATTCATAATAAATAAAATAACTAACAAACATAATTATAAATTCATAGATTCTAATAAAAAAATCATTAACTTCCTAACAAATAACCTACAAAAGATGAATACAGTTCATACATTTGATTTTGAAGATCTTTACTCTAACATACGTTTAGAAGACCTTAATAATAAAATACAGAGCTTAATAAATGAATTCATTAATGATAAAACATTCCATATTCAAATTATTCACAACAAATACAAAACATTTAAATTAGATAACAAAACAGCAAAAACATTACTTGAAACCTTCTTAAACTTTAATTATATTAATTTTAAAAACAAAATATACATTCAATCTAAAGGTGTTCCAATGGGAACTTCATCCAGTCCTCTACTTGCCAACTTATTACTTTTTTGGTATGAAAGAGAGTTCTTCCTACAGAATGATGTAAATTGGCATATGTTCCGCTATGTAGATGATATCATTATCTTGAATAACCCACAATTCAATAATATCATTTACAAAATATACCCTAAATATTTGAAACTTAAAAATAATGAAAAGATAACTAATAACAAGGAGGTTAACTTTTTAGACTTAAATATAAACCTTGCAAACAAGAGTCAATTAGAACATATGGCAAAAGAAATTGTTATAATTTTAAAATTATTAAATTCTGTAATGTCAATTCCAACATATCATCAAATTGCTGCAAAGGCATATTTTTTGGTCAATTTTTAATATTTTATAGAATCAACAACATTAAAACAAGCTTTTTTGAAGACATTAAAAATCTTAATAAAGAGTATTTAAACAATGGTTTTAAATACAAAACAGTAAAGTTTTACAATAGGCTGTCAATACACAAATACCTAAGCAATAATAAATATAATTATAAATTTGAAACTTCAAACTTCTCCAATTAATCTAACCAACAACTTATATTCTGCTCTTACACTAAAACAAATGATAGAATTACTGAATATATTTCCTATGACTTTAAATATATTAATTATATAATAACGATTATAAAGCATTAAATTCATTCAATTTGATCTCCAGTTACTGTGGGAGGGAACTGGAAAACAAATATAAATGAATTTGAAGCATAATAAATGTTTTATTATTCAATTAATTTATAATTTTAATAAAAATGTAACTTATATCAATGGAAACAAAATTTTAATACATATTTTCACAATCTTTAAAATTTCTAATGATTCTTTTCTGACAGCTTTTCTAACTTCAAACAATTTTAAAAATAAGATTTCCAAGAAGAGGGAAGGTTACTTTTAGAACAATGTCGGCGGGTCCTGGCAGGCAGATGTTACATCCACACATGTGCGCTGTCTCTAGGGAGCGGCAGACGCCACTTTGAATAAGTAAGTAAACAATCTCCTTCTATGTTATCTAATATTAATTTAATTATACAGTTTAATGGTCGAAGAGAAATCAATCCATAATGAAGTAAGGGTGAAATGGAAGTGGTATTTTCATCTGAAGAGCCCTGGTACCACAGATTTCTCTCTCCAATAGATTTTCCAATCTCCTTTTGTGTAATGTCCTGGTCTACCATTAGGGTTCCAAAAAATAATTTCTAATAGGCAAAGATTTAAAATACGTTTATCTATCCTTAACTAGGCAAAAACATTATATCATATTATTCTTACTCTTAGGAAAAAAAAATCTATAATTATATAGGAAAAAAAAATTATATAAAAAAATTACAAAAACTATTAATAAACTTAAAAAAAAAAATACTAACACCCTTTCAATTCTCTACCTGTTTGAAATAAAAGTGTATGGTTCTTTCTTTATCTCTTTCCTCTCTTTTACTAAAAAATAAACATATAATCATTATAAATCTCTTCTTTATTCCTATTTATTTTAAGAGTATGTCTAAATGACGGGTAAAAGCCGATGCTAAAAGACGTTACGTTGTTAAATCTTCTTTTCTTGTTAAATTTTCTTTTTATTTTCCAAAAAAAAATTTTTTTTTTCTTCTATCTAAAATAAAAACCTATTATTCTAACATATAATTACTTTTATTACATTTTTCTCTCCTAAATAAGATATAAAAATAATACATATAAACAACTTTTTAATCTCATCTAACTTAAACACAAAAATAATTATCAACTTTTATCTTATATATATATATATATAAAAGTCAATTTCTGTCTGTCTGTCTGTTTCGCGATAAACTCAAAAACTACTGAACCAATTGGTACCAAATTTTGCATGTCGCTTTTTATAAACCTGAGGAAAATTTTCGGCTGCATTTTGATTAGTATTTTTGGCTATTTCTTTTTTTTTCATTTGAAGAACTTTTTTTACGCGGACTAATCCGGAATGGAATGAATACCTAAATATGGCAATTTTTTAAAGTATCGGTGGTTCAGTGGTAGAATGCTCGCCTGCCACGCGGGCGGCCCGGGTTCGATTCCCGGCCGATGCATTTTTTTTTTACAATTTTTAAAACTCATTTATATTATATATAATATAAATATATATATATTATATATCAACTATATTAATCAAATCAATTATTAAAACTATATACTTTTAGTCAGAAAATGATGATGACGATATTGCTGTATCATGTTTGATTATTAGATACATAATTATATCGGGAAAAATTCCAAAAAGCAGAGACCACGGGTGAAACCAGTTCATTATTTTGTACGCAGGAACAAAATTCTAACAGAAAAACAATCATTCGAGCAGAAAACAAAAGCCAGATCATCTTTCTATAAAAATATCGCTTCTCAGACACAAAGTTTGGAGCGGGACGTTTCACAAAAGTGACATCCACGGTGCCAATTTATAATTGTAACGAATATTATTTGAATAAAAACATTTAATCGGGTAAAACCCGGGCGTTGCCCGGGTCATTCGGATAGTAATATATATATATATATATAGATAATATTATAAATAAATTTAAAAATAGGCGCATTACCCATGATGAAACAATAGCTGTGACCTAGCTGCAACCGTCGGGACGATTGCTGCAATAGGAAGTAAGCTGGAGATACAGCGAGACGTCATTTCTCCCTGCGATGTGGCCGCTGATGTTGTTGCTCATGGCCGCTGGCTCCTGTCTCGAGAACGAACAAGCCTGCCATGTCCTGCAGACGCCTGCCTCAAAAGTTTATTCCCTGAACCACTCCTTTTCATTATCTTCTCACGAAAGTGGCCACTTCCTTGTCAACCTGGTGGCCGGAGAAAATGATCTCATTTCAAGCTTCCTGATCCAGGCATCCTCCGGTAAGTTGGAGCTCGTTGACAACGGGCCATCCATCCTACTGAACTGTTCCTCGATCCACGACACCGTCTCCTACTCCAGTGATGTGGACATCTCTCGGTACTCTATCATCTGGAGGCCCCAGCCGGACGCCATTAACGTCACCTTTCGTATGTTCATCTTTGGAAACTTTTTTACTTCACGAGCCGATATGGATTTCACAATAGACTTCCCCACTCAAGTCGACGCTTCCTATAATCGTTGTTCAGATGACTACGTAGGATGCATAGGATTACCGCACAAATGCGAGGACACCAAAACTTGCGACTTTCTACTAATGACTCGAGCTTTTCCTAATTACCTTCAGATAACTATATTCAACTTCAAGGCTTCCACTCGTGGGGGCTACATCTCCGTTGGGCTCTCGAAGGACCGCTTCATGGGCGACGATCTGATCGGAGATTGCATTCTGCCTCAAACCGGGCCCGTGATCGTCCAGCACTCCTGGAACAACGGTAAGACCAACACCATACTCAACCCTTCAACCAACCGGCTCCAAAATATCTTTTACCGCTACGAGAATGGAATCCTCATGTGCTCTTGGCGAGAGAACATCATCAGCTCAATATTTCCCGACAAACATATCGACCTCCGGCATCCTGACAACTACCTTGTAATCGCCAAAGGACCATACAATAACGGGACTAAGCGGTACCATAGTACAAACCGGTGGTCGACCAATACGCCGATTAAATTTTACGAGCTCCCTGTCGACTACACAACCACCACAAAGTCCCCGACAAACACCCCAAAGGCCCCGACAACCACACAGAAGCCAGCACACAAATATAAAGGCTTGAGCTGGCGGTACATTTTGATTATCTTCGCGGGGTTGGCGGCTCTATTGGCTCTCGTCTATATCTTCTCCAACTTCTGCATCGTTAGAAATCCAACGCCCCCGATGGAGGTCCCTGTGGCGGTCGTCTTGTTCAATAACTAGAGCGCTGCTGGGAACACATCAAAACTATTTGATTTCAACATTTGAATATCTAAAGTCTAATATAAAAGAATTTGAAAACATATCCTGATTGCATGCGGGTGGAAGTTGCTGATGTCTTACGCCATCTACCGGAATAAATCTCAACAAATTTTTGAATTCATTTATTCCTGAATATAATGGCTACTATAAACCATTGATTTATATTTATTCCAATAGATGGCGCAAGCGATCAGCAATTTCTCAAAGCAACTATCAGGAGTAAGATGACATATTTTTTTTCTATTTTCCCCAGCATGACACAACATTTTCCTTCAGTTCAATTTCTCCTTGTTAGTAATATTTTAAGATAATTTTATTCACTGTTATTTATTAAACATCTTAATATTATAATTTATTTATTATATCACCAAAAATACATCAATTTTCATAATTTTTCATTCAGAACATTGCTCTCATCGCCACTCTAATCTTTTATGTTAATAAAATGGAATTGTCTATGGTAAAATTAAATGGTAATTCTACACCATGTCTTTCCCATTTATATAAATGGTATTCTGGTGAGATGCTGGGTAGAATACAAGAAGTCATTGAAGGACATGGGTATTATAGACTGTATTTGACCGCGACTGACTCCATAATTCCACCTTCATGTCAAATCCAAGACTTCCCTCCATGAAGACCACTCCCTAAAGACCCTCTGACGAAAAGGCTTCTCTACGCCTCAAGAAAAAAGACAGCAAAGCTACTAGGGACAAGACTCCGAGTAAATTCATGATAGAAACAATAAATGTCATTAGCAACAAGATTTAAGCGCTGTGGACCACAGCTCCCATTGGAAGGCTATGAAACATAATTTGTGTTATAAATAATAAACGACTTCCGAGGGTGTTTTTTAAAATTAATTTTATCTCAAGTTTTATAATATTATTTCAAATTTTCGTGTATTACACACCCTTATACAGGATTCTCTAAGCATAAGAATTGGTCAAATACTCCTGTAGCAGGATTTATAATCCCCGAGAGAGAGAAAGCTTGAGATAATATGTAAATAAATAAACTTAACCTTGGAAGCCATTTTGTTTATTATTTATATATATTGCAAAGGATTTTACAATTTGTGTTGACAAATTATCAATCTTGATATTTGTGTTACTTAACAATTTTATACTTATCAAATAGCTTATGCAAAAACGACGTGTTTTTTAAAATTGATTTTCCAAATAGTTTCATTGTTATCCTGAGTTTTGTTGTTCCTAATTTTGTAAATGAAAATATTGTAACACATTTTATATATATTCCACAAGTATAATATGGTGAGAATTAAAATATTTCCTACACATGGAAATAGTGACATCGCGTGTGAGTGAGTGTGTAATACATAGAGAGGCTTGTTCAATATTTGATCTAAAACACATTTTGAATGGTTTCAATTATCAAAACAGAAACTCATTTTCAAATCCAATGAAATTACACTCATGGACAAACTCAAGGAAGTATAAAGTTTTTGATGTCGTCGGTTGTCTATTTATTTTAAGGAGACAGAGGTTTTCACACTTGGTTATTTCGTGTGTCTTCAATGAAGGTCACTGTAATATCTTTCAGAGTTATTGTCTGAATCCCGATATCTATATATATAAAAATGAATGTTTGTATGTTTGTCTGTTTGTTGGTTTGTATGACCTGTATACCAATTCGCAGTAGTTCACTAATTCAAACCAAAATTTCCATACATAGTTAAAAAATAACGGGGATGACGATAGGCTATTTAAAAAATATATAAATCAATTATTAAAACTATATATTCAAATTATTCTACTTAGCTCACGAGCAGCGCCCTATATCAAGTACTAAAAGGTTATAAATACGTTTAAAATCTAAATCTTCTCAATATTTTATTAATAATAGTTCGCTTAATAACACATATAATATAAATATTTATATAATAACTGCTCTAATTTGAAATATTTGGTAGGTTTTATTTATTTATTTATTTTCAATTTTAGATATAACTGATCTAATTCGCAGTTTAAAATAACTAATATAGTTCGCTTAATAACACATATAATATAAATATTTATATAATAACTGCTCTAATTTGAAATATTTGGTAGGTTTTATTTATTTATATATTTTCATTTTTAGATATAACTGATCTAATTCGCCGTTTAAAATAACTGCTCTTGAAATATTTGGTATGTTTTATTTATTTATATATTTTCATTTTTAGATATAACAGATCTAATTCGCCGTTTAAAATAACTGCTCTTGAAATATTTGGTATGTTTTATTTATTTATATATTTTCATTTTTAGATATAACTGATCTAATTCGCCGTTTAAAATAACTGCTCTAATTCGAAATATTTGGTATGTTTTATTTGTGTTCACTCTATTTCAATTTATTTGAAGTATTATAATTTCCATGTTTCAAAAACCTATTTCAAAAAGGTCGTTAGAAATATCTAAGGCCTGAAATAGCTTTACATGCGAATATTTATGCTGCCAAGAGTAGCTTAATGGTTAGGTGTGCGACTTCGTCTTTCCACAACCTTGGTTTGAAACTTAGCCTGGGTGTTTTTTTTTATTTATATTATTGAAGCAAAGTTTTTTTTACAGTACCAAAATTTCCATACATAGGTAAAAAAAATACGAGGAAAACGATAGGCTATTTTAAATTATATATAAATTAAATATTAAAACTATATATTCAAATTATTCTACTTGGCTCACGAACAGCGCCATCTATCAAGGTTGTAAATACGCTTAAAATCGAAATCTACTCAAAATTTTATTAATAATAGTGTGTTCGCTTAATAATTAAAATACTTGATCTAAATCGAAATATTTATAGACGCTCGCTCGATTTGAAGATTTATATCGTAACTAATCTGACTGAAATTTTAACAGTATATAGAGTAGAATCTGGAAAAACTTATAGTGAAATTTTCAGGTCTCTATCCCGAATATTCGTCGAGTTTGCCCTTTTGCTCGCGAGCAACGCCTCTAGCGGTGAAGATGGGAGGTAATATCAGCTGACCTAATGTACATGTAAAGTTTGGAGCGGGACGTTTCACAAGAGTGACATCCACGGCGCCAAATTTATAATTGTAACGAATAGTGCTTGAATAAAACATTTAATCGGGTAAACCCGGGCGTTGCCCGGGTCATTCGTCTAGTACATGATAAAAGGTACAACTTCGTTAAGTTTTGTGCATGAGTGTATATTGTAGATTGAGTCTATATATTTGAACTTTAAAGATCGAACATGAAGACAGTGTGAACAGGAAGGTATTTAGCACTATTGGTGTTTGCACAGACAGAGGCTTGCTCTGTGCATGGATGGGATCGCATCATGTGATATACGACAGTGGGGGAACAATCATTAAGTTTTTACTAGAATTCAAAAACGTGGGGTGGAAGGTTTTTGTAGTCCGAGGGCTAGACTTGGTGGGGTTGGAATTCGGTTTCTGATGTGCGGTTAGACACTTGGGATTATAATTTGTGCAAAATATTGAGGTTCTTCAGATGTTCTTTATAGAGGAGGTAAGACCTGGCGTTTTTTTTATGTTTAAAATAGAATACTGCTAGATATAGAGTTTTTTAACATGAAGAATAGAGGAAGTTAAAACATGGCGTTTTTTAACATGTAGCATAGAGGGAGATAAGACATGGCGTTTTTTAACATGCAGCATAGAGGGAGATAAGACATGGCGTTTTTTAACATACAGAATAGAGGGAAATAAGACATGGCGTTTTTTAACATGCAGCATAGAGGGAGATAAGACATGGTGTTTTTTAACATACAGAATAGAGGAAGATAAGACATGGCGTTTTTAACATACAGAATAGAGGGAAATAAGACATGGCGTTTTTTAACATGCAGCATAGAGGGAGATAAGACATGGTGTTTTTTAACATACAGAATAGAGGAAGATAAGACATGGTGTTTTTTAACATGCAGAATAGAGGGAGATAAGACATGGCGTTTTTAACATACAGAATAGAGGGAAATAAGACATGGCGTTTTTTAACATGCAGCATAGAGGGAGATAAGACATGGTGTTTTTTAACATACAGAATAGAGGGAGATAAGACCTGGTGTTTTTTAACATGCAGAATAGAGGGAGATAAGACATGGCGTTTTTTAACATACAGAATAGAGGGAGATAAGACCTGGTGTTTTTTAACATGCAGAATAGAGGGAGATAAGACATGGCGTTTTTTAACATACAGAATAGAGGGAGATAAGACATGGTGTTTTTTAACATGCAGAATAGAGGGAGATAAGACATGGCGTTTTTTAACATACAGAATAGAGGGAGATAAGACATGGTGTTTTTTAACATGCAGAATAGAGGGAGATAAGACATGGCGTTTTTTAACATGCAGAATAGAGGGAGATAAAACATGGCGTTTTTTAACATGCAGAATAGAGGGAGATAAAACATGGCGTTTTCAACATGCAGATAAAAGAGAGGGAACAGATAAATTATTGCGAGGTTGGAAACCTGACTCGGTGCCATTCTCAGACTGTTGGTAGATGTTGATATGTGAAAGAGAATTGTGTTTATTCTTAAAATATTCAAATTTAATTCTATAATATGCAAATAAGTTTTACATTAGAAGAATGAGTAGCTTTTATCGTGAGGTGAGACTTTATTTTTCTTCAAATTTTCTTTAAAGAGAAACATTTCACACACCTTACCGTCTACTCAGTCTTTTAATGTCATATCCTGTAAAAATTCCAAGAAAAATAAGTTAAGGCTTGAAAGCGTTTCAATATCTTCATAGAATTTCAAAATCGAATACTTTAACATGATCCCAAACACAGACCAAGTGCTTCGATGTGGCCATCGGTGACAACGGGACCATCAACGTCGACAGATCGTCCTGATTGTCTCTCGAGACATATGGACCCAGGATCTGCCGTGGTACCAGGATTCCACGGAGGGAAAAATGGACTTTGGAAAATTTCAGCAAATGTATCGATTGCTTCCTTCCATTAGTGGATATCCTTATTCGACACAACTTCTTTCTCTCACCTGAAACCTTCACATTTCAAGTAACTTAACCTCATGGACAAAGGAAGTTGTACCTTTCAGCATGTATATCGGGATTCAGGCAATAACTCTGAAAGGTATTAGTGTCCTTTATTGAAGACACACGATATAACCATGTGGGAACAAAATTGTCTCTGTCTCCTTAAAAAAAAAAAAAAAAAAAAAACAGACGACATCAAAATAAGAAATTTCGTTACGTTATTTCTTGGAGCGTAAGGAATTGGAAAAATATAATTAGTTTCTTAAGGGGGAGGAGGTTATGAAAAGCTCTGGATACCTGAGATGTAATTTCAAACCAGTTTTTCCGCTATATACCTGCCATCTCTTGAGACAATAGCTGCAACCGCCGGGACGACTGCTGCAATAGGAAGTAAACTGGAGATACAGCGAGACGTCATTTCTCCCTGCGATGTGGCCGCTGCTGTTGTTGCTCGTTGCCGCTGGCTCCTGTCTCGAGGAAAAACAAGCTTGCCATGTCCTGCAGACGCCTGCCTCAAAAGTTTATTCCCTGAACCACTCCTTAACATTATCTTCTCACGAAAGTGGCCACTTCCTTGTCAACCTGGTTGCCGGAGAAAATGATCTCATTTCAAGCTTCCTGATCCAGGCATCCTCCGGTAAGTTGGAGCTCGTTGACAACGGGCCATCCACCCTACTGAACTGTTCCTCGATCCACGACACCGTCTCCTACTCCAGTGATGTGGACATCTCCCGGTACTCTGTCATCTGGAGGCCCCAGCCGGGCGTCGTTAACGTCACCTTTCGAATGTTCGTCTTTGGAAACTTTTTTACTTCACGGGCCGACTTGGATTTCACAATAGACTTCCACACTCAAGTCGACGCCTCCTATAATCGTTGTTCCGATGACTACGTAGGATGCATAGGATTACCGTACAAATGCGAGGACACCAAATCTTGCGACATTCTACTAATGAATCGAGCTTTTCCTAATTACCTTCAGATAATAATATTCAACTTCAAGGCTTCCACTCGAGGAAGCTACATCTCCGTTGGGCTCTCGAAGGACCGCATCATGGGCGACGATCTGGTCGGAGATTGCATTCTGCCTCAAACCGGGCCCGTGATCGTCCAGCACTCCTGGAACAACGGTAAGACCAACACCATACTCAACCCTTCAACCAACCAGCTCCAAAATATCTTTTACCGCTACGAGAATGGAATCCTCATGTGCTCTTGGCGAGAGAACATCATCAGCTCAATCTTTCCCGACAAACAGATCGACCTCCGGCATCCTGACAACTACCTTGTAATTGCCAAAGGACCGTACAGTAACGGGACTAAGCGGTACCATAGTACAAACGCGTGGTCGACCACAACGCCGATTAAATTTTACGAGCTCCCTGACGACTACACCCCCACCACCACAAAGGCCCCGACAACCACACAGAAGCCAGCACAGAAATATAAAGGCTTGAGATGGCGGTACATTTTGATTATTTTCGCTGGGTTGGCGGCTCTATTGGCTGTCGTCTATATCTTTTCCAACTTCTGCATCGTGAGAAACCCAACGCCCCCGATGGAAGTCCCTGTGGCGGTCGTCTTGTTCAATAACTAGAGCGCTGCTGGGGACATGTCAAAACTTGCTCTATTCTATTTCAACATTTGAGGGATTGTATATCTAAAGTCTAAGTCTATTCTTGTGGTAAGCTGGGTAGAATACAAGAAGTCATTAAAGGCCATGGGTATTGTGGACTGCATTTGACCGCGACTGACTCCATAATTCCACCTCTATGTCAAATCCAAGGCTTCCTCCATGAAGCCCACTCCCTAAAGACCCTCTGACGAAAAGGCTGCTCCACGCCTCAAGATAAAAGATAGCAAAGCTACCAGGGACAAGACTCCGAGTAAATCCACGATAGAATCAATAAATGTCATTAGCAACAAGATTTGAAAGCTGTGGACCACAGCTCCCATAGGAAGGCTACGAAACACAATTTGTGTTATAAATAATAAACGACTTCCGAGGATGTTTTTTAAAATTTATTTTATCTCAAGTTTTATAATATTATTTCAAGCTTTCGGGTAATACACACCCTTATACAGTATTCTCTAAGCATAAGATACTCCTGTAGCAGGATTTACCCGAGAGAAAGAAAGCTGGAGATAATATGTAAATAAACTTAACCTTGAAAGCCATTTTGTTTATTATTTATATATATTGCAAAGGATTTTATTTATTTTACAATTTGTGTTAATAAATTATCAATCTTGATATTTGTGTTACTTAACAATTTTATACTTATCAAATAGCTTATGCAAAATTACGTGTTTTATAAAATTGGTTTTCAAATAGTTTCATTGTTATCCTGAGGTTTGTTGTTCCTATTTTTTGTAAATGGAAATATTGTAACACATTTTATATATATTCCACAAGTATAATATGGTGAGAATTAAAATATTTTCTACACATGGATATAGTGACATCGTGTGTAATACATAGAGAGGCTTGTTCAATATTTGATCTAAAACACATTTTGAATGGTGTCAAATATCAAAACCGAAACTCAATTTCAAATTCAATGAAATTACACTCATGGACAAAACTTAAGGAAGTATAAAGTCTTTGATGTCGCCGGTTGTCTATTTATTTTAAGGAGACAGAGGTTTTCACACTTGGTTATCTCGTGTGTCTTCAATGAAGGTCACTGCAATATCCTTCAGAGTTACTGTCTGAATCCTGTTATACATGATAAAAGGTACAACTTCCTCAAGTTTTGTCCATGAGTGTATATTGTAGATTGAATCTATATATTTGATCTTTAAGGATCGCACATGAAGACAGTGTGAACAGGAAGGTATATAGCACTATTGGTGTTTGCACAGACAGAGGCTTGCTCTGTGCAGATGGGATCGCATGATCATTATGTGATATACGCCAGTGGGGGAACAAGCATAAAGGTTTTACTAGAACCCAAAACCGTGGGGTAAAGGTATTTTGTAGTCCGAGGGCTAGGAAATGTTGGTGGGGTTGGAATTCGGTTTCTGATGTGCGGTTGGACTCTTGGGATTATAATTTGGGCAAAATATTGAGGTTCTTCCGATGTCCATTATAGAGGAGGTAAGACCTGGCGTTTTTCAACATGCAGAATAGAGGGAGATAAGACATGGCGTTTTCAACATGCAGAATAGAGGGAGATAAGACATGACGTTTTTTAACATGCAGAATAGAGGGAGATAAGACATGGCGTTTTTTAACATGCAGAATAGAGGGAGATAAAACTTGGCGTTTTCAACATGCAGATAAAAGAGAGAGAGCAGATAAATTATTGCGAGGTTGGAAACCTGACTCGGTGCCATTCTCAGACTGTTGGTAGATGTTGATATCTGAAAGATATTTGTGTTTATTCTTAAAATATTCAATTTCTATTATATAATATGCAAATAGGTTTTACATTAGAAGAATGAGTAGCTTTTATCGTGAGGTGAGACTTTATTTTTCTTCAAATTTTCTTTAAAGAGAAACATTTCACACACCTCACCGTCTACTCATTCATTTAATGTCATAACTGGTAAATATTACACAAGAAAAATAAGTTAAGGCTTGAAAGCGTTTCAATATCTTCATAGAATTCCAAAATCGAATACTTTAACATGATCACAAACACAGACGAAGTGCTTCGATGTGGCCATCGGTGGCAACGGGACCATCAACGTCGACAGATCGGCCTACTTGTCCCTCGCAGACATCAGGATCTGCCGAGGTACCAGGATTACACGGAGGTATAAATGGACTTTGGAAAATTTCAGCAAATGTATCGATTGCTTCTTCCATCAGTGGATATCCTTATTCGACACAACTTCTTTCTCTCACCTGAAACCTTCACATTTCAAGTAACTTAACCTCATGGACAAAGGAAGTTGTACCTTTCAGAATGTATATCGGGATTCAGGAAATAACTCTGAAAGATATTACAATAACATTTATTGAAGACATAGTAGATAAGTGTGAACAAAATGGTCTCTGTCTCCTTAAAAAAACAGACTACATCAAAATATGAATTTTTCTTAAGTTTTTTCTAAGAGTGTAAGTAATTGGAAATAATTATTTAGTTTCTTAAGGGGAGGAGGTTATGAAAAGCTCTGGATACCTGAGATGTAATATCAAACCAGTTTTTTCGCTATATATTGTTGGACCAGGCTGCCGATTTGGCAGAATCATCAACCTTGATTCTTTCCTCAGACATGTCTTTCCAGAGCGTGTCCATCCTATATGGTTAGACCAGTCAATAATAAGACAACTATATTTTAGGTAACCCCTAGAATATCTCTTAATTTATCATTTCAAAGTTTAAAGCAGGTTGTGTATTCATTGCTCCAAAATACAAATGATTGTATATTACATAATATTTTATAATAATTATCTGTTTTATAAAAATAAAATAAATATAAAATTTAAATTTAAATATATAAAAAATAATATTAATAAATAAATTTAAAAATAGGCGCATTAACCATGATGAAACAATAGCTGTGACCTAGCTGCAACCGCCGGGACGACTGCTGCAATAGGAAGTAACCTGGAGATACAGCGAGACGTCATTTCTCCCTGCGATGTGGCCGCTGCTGTTGTTGCTCGTTGCCGCTGGCTCCTGTCTCGAGGACGAACAAGCCTGCCATGTCCTGCAGACGCCTGCCTCAAAAGTTTATTCCTTGCCCCACTCCTTTACGTTATCTTCTCACGAAAGTGGCCACTTCCTTGTCAACCTGGTTGCCGGAGAAAATGATCTCATTTCAAGCTTCCTGATCCAGGCATCCTCCGGTAAGTTGGAGCTCGTTGACAACGGGCCATCCACCCTACTGAACTGTTCCTCGAGCAACGACACCGTCTCCTACACCAGTGATGTGGACATCTCCCGGTACTCTGTCATCTGGAGGCCCCAGCCGAGCGACGTTAACGTCACCTTTCGAATGTTCGTCTTTGGAGACTTTTATAAACCAAGGATCGACTGGGATTTCACAATAGACTTCCCCACTCAAGTCGACGCCTCCTATAATAATTGTTCCGATGAGTACGTAGGATGCATAGGAATACCATACAAATGCGAGTGAACCAAATCTTGCGACATTCTACTGATGTATCGTGCTTTTCCTGATTACCTTCAGATAACTATATTCAACTTCAAGGCTTCCACTCGAGGGAACTACATCTCCCTTGGGCTCTCAAAGGACAGCATCATGGGCGACGATCTGGTCGGAGATTGCATTCTGCCTCAAACTGGGCCCGTGATCGTCCAGCACTCCTGGAACAACGGTAAGACCAACACCATACTCAACCCTTCAACCAACCGGCTCCAAAATATCTTTTACCGCTACGAGAATGGAATCCTCATGTGCTCTTGGCGAGAGAACATCATCAGCTCAATCTTTCCCAACAAACAGATCGACCTCCGGCATCCTGACAACTACCTTGTAATCGCCAAAGGACCGTACAGTAACGGGACTAAGCGGTACCATAGTACAAACGCGTGGTCGACCACAACGCCGATTGAAATTTACGAGCTCCCTGACGACTACACCACCACCACAAAGGCCCCGACAACCACCACAAAGGCCCCGACAACCACACAGAAGCCAGCACACAAATATAAAGGCTTGAGCTGGCGGTACATTTTGATTATTTTCGTGGTGTTGGCGGCTCTAATGGCCGTCGTCTATGTCTTCTCCAACTTCTGCATCGTGAGAAATCCAACGCCCCCGATGGAGGTCCCTGTGGCGGTCGTCTTGTTCAATAACTAGAGCGCTGCTGAGGACACGTCAAAACTAATTGATTTCAACATTTGTGGGATTGTATATCTAAAGTCTAATATAAAATAACTAGAAAACATATCCTGATTGCATGCAGGTGGAAGTTGCTGATGTCTTACGCCATCTACCGGATTAAATCTCAACTAATCTTTAAATTTATTTATTCCTGAATATAGTGGCTACTATAAACCATTCATTTATATTTATTCCAATAGATGGCGCAGGCCATCAGCAATTTCTCAAAGCACCTATCAGGAGAGAGATGACATTTTTCCTATTTATTTTCCTATATTTTTTCTCTTTAGAAATGTTTTAAGCCAATTTTATTCACTGTTATTTATTAAACATCTTAATATTATAATTTATTTATTATATCACCAAAAGTACATCAATTATCATAATTTTTCATTCAGAACATTGCTCTCATCGCCACTCTAATCTTTTATGTTAATAAAGTGGAATTGTCTATAGTAAATTAAATTGTAATTCTACACCATGTCTTTCCCAATTTATAAAAGGTATTCTGCTGAGATGCTGGGTAGAATACAAGAAGTCATTGAAGGCCATGGGTATTGTGGACTGCATTTGACCGCGACTGACTCCATAATTCCACCTCCATGTCAAATCCAAGACTTCCCTCCATGAAGCCCACTCCCTAAAGACCCTCTGACGAAAAGGCTGCTCCACGCCTCAAGAAAAAAGACACCAAAGCTACCGGAGACAAGCGTCTAAGACTCCGAGTAAATCCATGACAGAAACAATAAATGACATTAGCAACAAGATTTGAAAGCTGTGGACCACAGCTCCCATAGGAAGGCTACGAAACGCAATTTGTGTTATAAATAATAAACGACTTCCGAGGGTGTTTTTTAAAATTTATTTTATCTCAAGTTTTATAATATTATTTCAAGCTTTCGTGTATTACACGCTCTTATACAGTATTCTCTAAGCATAAGATACTCCTGTAGCAGGATTTACCCGAGAGAGAGAAAGCTGGAGATAATATGTAAATAAACTTAACCTTGGAAGCCATTTTGTTTATCATTTATATATATTGCAAAGGATTTTATTTATTTTACAATTTGTACTAACAAATTATCAATCTTGATATTTGTGTTACTTAACAATTTTATCTATTACTACTTATCAAATATCTTATGCAAAAATGACGTGTTTTCTAAAATTGATTTTCCAAATAGTTTCATTGTTATCCTTAGGTTTGTTGTTCCTAAATTTTGTAAATGTAAATATTGTAACACATTTTATATATATTCCACAAGTATAATATGGCGAGAATTAAAATATTTTCTACACATTGATATAGTGGCATCGTGTGCGAGTGAGTGTGTAATACATAGAGAGGCTTGTTCAATATTTGATCTAAAACACATTTTGAATGGTTTCAATTATCAAAACAGAAACTCATTTTCAAATCTAATGAAATTACACTCATGGACAAACTCAAGGAAGTATAAAGTCTTTGATGTCGCCGGTTGTCAATTTATTTTTAAGGAGACAGAGAATTTCACACTTGGTTATCTCGTGTGTCTTCAATAAAGGTCACTGTAATATCTTTCAGAGTTATTGTCTGATTCCTGTTATACATGATAAAAGCTACAACTTCCTCAAGTTTTGTCCATGCGTGTATATTGTAGATTGAGTCTATATATTAGATCTTAAAGGATCGAACATGAAGACAGTGTGAACAGGAAGGTATATAGCACTATTGGTGTTTGCACAGACAGAGGCTTGCTCTGTGCATAGATGGGATCGCATGATAATCATGTGATATACGACAGTGGGGGAACAAGCATAAAGTTTTTACTAGAATCCAAAACCGTGGGGTGAAGGTTTTTTGTAGTCCGAGGGCTATCAATGTTGGTGGGGTTGGAATTCTGTTTCTGATGTGCGGTTGGACTCTTGGGATTATAATTTGTGCGAAATATTGAGGTTCTTCAGATGTCCATTATAAAGGAGGTAAGACCAGGCGTTAATTTTGATGTTTCAAATAGAATACTGCTAGACAGGCGTATTTTAACATGCAGAATAGAGGGAGATAAGACATGGTGTTTTTTAACATGCAGAATAGAAGGAGATTAGACATTGCGTTTTTTAACATGCAGAATAGAGGGTCATAAGACATGGCGTTTTTTAACATGCAGAATAGAGGGAGATAATACATGGTGTTTTTAACATGCAGAATAGAGGAAAATAAGACATGGTGTTTTTTTAACATGCAGAATAGAGGGAGATATAACATGACGTTTTACATGCAGAATAGAGGAGATAAGACATGGTGTTTTTTAACATGCATAATAGAGGGAGATAAGACATGACGTTTTACATGCAGAATAGAGGAGATAAGACATGGTGTTTTTTAACATGCATAATAGAGGGAGATAAGACATGACGTTTTACATGCAGAATAGAGGAGATAAGACATGGTGTTTTTTAACATGCATAATAGAGGGAGATAAGACATGACGTTTTACATGCAGAATAGAGGAGATAAGACATGGTGTTTTTTAACATGCATAATAGAGGGAGATAAGACATGACGTTTTACATGCAGAATAGAGGAGATAAGACATGGTGTTTTTTAACATGCAGAATAGAGGGAGATAAGACATGGTGTTTTTTAACATGCAGAATAGAGGGAGATAAGACATGGTGTTTTTTAACATGCAGATAAAAGAGAGGGAACAGATAAATTATTGCGAGGTTGGAAACCTGACTCGGTGCCGTGTTCAGAGTGTTGGTAGATGTTGATACCTGAGAGAGAATTGTGTTTATTCTTAAAATATTCAAATTTTATTATATAATATGCAAATAAGTTTTACATTAGAAAAATGAGTAGCTTTTATCGTGAAGTGAGACTTTATTTTTCTTCAAATTTTCTTTAAAGAGAAACATTTCACACACCTCACCGTCTACTCATTCATTTAATGTCATAACTGGTAAAAATTACAAGAAAAATAAGTTAAGGCTTGAAAGCGTTTCAATATCTTCATAGAATTCCAAAATCGAATACTTTAACATGATCACAAACACAGACGAAGTGCTTCGATGTGGCCATCGGTGACAACGGGACCATCAACGTCGACAGATCGTCCTGATTGTCTCTCGAGACATCTGGACCCAGGATCTGCCGTGGTACCAGGATTCCACGTAGGTAAAAATGGACTTTGGAAAATTTCAGCAAATGTATCGATTGCTTCCTTCCATCAGTGGATATCCTTATTCGACACAACTTTTTTCTCTCACCTGAAACCTTCACATTTCAAGTCACTTACATTCATGGACAAAGGAAGTTTTACCTTTCAGCATGTATATCGGGATTCAGGCAATAACTCTGAAAGGTATTAGTGTCCTTTATTGAAGACACACGAGATAAGTGTGAACCAAATTGTCTGTGTCTCCTTAAAAAAAAAAGACAACATCAAAGACCACCAACGACATCAAAATAGGAAATTTCTTTAAGTGTTTTCTTAGAGTGTAAGTAATTGGAAATAATTAGTTAGTTTCTTAAGGGGAGGAAGTTATGAAAAGCTCGGGAGACCTGAGATGCAATTTCGAACCAGTTTTCCCGCTATATATTGTTGAGCCAGGCTGCGGTTTGACAGAATCAATCCACCTTGATTCTTTCCTCAGACATGTCTTTCCAGAGCGTGTCCATCCTACAAGGTTAGACCAGTCAATAATAAAGCAACTATAATTTTAGGTAACACCTAGAATATCTCTTAATTTATCACTTCAAAGTTTAAAGCTGTTTGTGTATTCATTTGCTTCGAAATACAAATGATTTTATATTACATAATATTTTATAACAAAAAATTATCTGTTTTATAAAAAAATATATATGAAATTTAAATTTAAAATATATAAAAAACTAGCGGATGTACCCGGCTTCGCCCGGGATTTTACCCGAGTAAAGGTTTGTCTAACTAACATTTGTTAAAACAATTCTCTATAAATTTATTTAAAAAAAAAAGATATATTTTTATAATTTGAAACTCGTAAATTTGAATCTCTCGATAAAGTGAACATTTTTTTCCCGGTCCTGTGTGCCGTGTCATCCTGAATTTTGTCTTTCCTAATTTTCTACATTACAAAATCATCGTTTTATCGAATGAACATTTTTTCCCGGTCCCTTGAAAAATACTCGATAAGTTGAATAAAATCAATATTAATTGGTTCCCTCGGTAATTGGAAGTTGAAGGAATAGTATTTTCTCCTTGGAATTGTATCATTATTCTTGTCTCAAATAAATTGCCGTGTCATCCTGAGATAATCTTACTTTTGATAAATAATCTTTAAGATAATAAACTTAGTGATAATAAAACTTATAGATAAAAAAACTTGTTAACATCGACGCAATGGTGGCGCTGTGCTTGCGAGTTAAATATACAAATCTGCAAATAACTCTAAGGATATTCAAGATATTCAAGAAATTATTTTTCGAAAACCTTCCCGGGGATATACCTAATAATATCCCAAAATTTCACGGCGATTGGGTGTATAGTTTTTGAATCTATAGAGTACACACAGACAGACATTCAATTATATATATGTTATGAATATTTTGGTTGTTGTGGTTAGCTAAGGCTTGATAAGACAAAGGATCGATTAGATAAAGGGTTGAGGTTTTTTTATTTATTTATTATCATTTACAAAGCACGCGATATCCGTCTTGGATATTTGCATGCATACACAAGTTTGGGAGCTTATTTACAGTAATTATTAATATGATTTTAGTTATTACAATAGAAATTATAAACATATTTGTCAGTTAGTTAACGATTTAATTACCCTATAATGAATATTAGTGAACATCACATAAGAACAGAAATTTAGAGCTATTTACAGCATATAACTATATATCAGTTATCACAGCCCAGGCTATCTATTACTAAAAAACATTCTACAAAATCTATTAAAATTTATATACATATATCTATTATTAACTATTTGATTTAGACAATTTATATTTATTTGATTTTTGACTCTCAAGTCCTCTACAAGTCGACAGTCCGTTAAAATATGTACAGGATTTTCTTCTTCTGCACCACATGAGCATTTAGGCGAATCCGTCTTTCTGACTTTGTACAAATATGATCTAAAGTTACCGTGTCCAGTAAAAAATTTGACATTGTAAAAATTTGGCTTGACATATTTGGGTATTTGGGAATCAGTGAAGAAGGACTTGAAAATGGTATTAGTCTTCTCATAGTATTTCTGCAATTTTTCCCTTATGTAATTAGGAATTATATTCCTACTTGAAGAGTCAAATCGGTTGTAATTTATTTCGGTTTTCAACATGTTAGATTCAATATATTCAGTAAGTTTGGGGACTTGTGCAAGTATATGTGTACAATCCGATGATGTTGTACTGTAGGCCTGTATACAATGTTTTAATATACTATATTGAAGAGAATTAAGTTTGTCTTTAGACTTTTTGTTTATGAATGGATACCATATTGGATAACCATAAATAATTGTACTTTGATATAATGTCTTATACAATATCAGTCTTCGTCTAAAGTCCAGACCCCATGATTTCTTTGTCAGGCCAAATAGGTATCCACTAGCTCTAGTTACCTTTATGATCATTTCATTAACGTGAGGCGTAAAGTCCAGTTTGCTTCTGACTCGGTGATTTTTAATAGTCACTCCTAGAATCTTAAGTTCTTCAACCGGTTTAATTAACTTGCTACCTGAGACTATTATATCGCTATTGCATTTATATATAAATATAATATTTTTGTTTTTTCATCTGACAATTTTAATTTACGACTTTCACACCACTTATTGATTTTTCTTAATACATTATCTATTGTCTTTCTTAGTTGTTCAGGAGTTTTATTCCAACATATTAACGTAATATCATCTGCATATCCTATTGTTTCACAATTATCATCCAGATTATTATTCAGTATCTCATTAATAAGAATATTCCATAATGTGGGAGACAGTGGTCCTCCCTGTGGACATCCTTTACTTAGTTTTTTTATTAATTTCAGTTGAGGAATATCTAAATCTTATTCTTCTATTATCAAAGTATGATTGTAGAAGTTTTATCATTGAAGCCTGCACACCATCTTCATCTAGTCTTTTCATCAGGGCCGGCCACCATGCTTTATCAAACGCTGCACTAATATCCACTGCAATTATTGCTGCATATTCTCTTGTTTTATGTTCTAACGCAATTTTTATTGTTTCAGTTAGTGCAGTAATAGTAGATTTCGAGCTTCTAAAGCCATGTTGTCGATCACTTAGTAAATTAAAATCTTCATAATATTTTATTATTCTGTTATTAATTATTTTTTCAAATATTTTAGAAATGTTGGAATTAAGACATAAAGGTCTATAATTTTTATAGTTATTAAAATCTGTTTTTCCAGGTTTCAGAATAATTATTGCCTCTGCTCTTTTACATTCAGCAGGATAGTATTGTATGTCTAAACATTTTTGAAATAGTTTCACCAATATAAGAGCTATAAATTGTTTAGTGTGCCTTATCATGTTGTTAGAGATGTTGTCTATTCCGGGAGATTTCTTTGGATTTAACTTGTCAATCAAGTCGTTAACTTCAGTAATCATAACCATCGGTTTTTCTTTATTGAGTAGTTTTAAATTATAATTTCTTATACTTTTATGGATGTTTGTATCTTCTTCACATTTATCATCTGGAAATAAGTTATTCAATAATTCCTCACCCTTCTGCAAACATTCCATATCAGTATTACCCTCCAAAATTTGCATATTTCTCTTCCGCTTAGATCCACTTTTGATGTTTTTGTACACCTTATATAAGTTTCCATAAGGGTTGTTCGATTTGTTTTCCTCCAGAAAAATTCTCCATGATGCTTTCCTAGCTTTTTCTATTTCCCGTAAATACTTATTTCGTATGCTTTTATAATATTGTTTAATATGATTAGGGCAATTTTTGTTTCTATAGTAACAGTTTCTAAGATAATGACAGTGATCCTTTAGAAGCTGTAAATTCGTATTCCACCACTTATTACTAATATTATTTTTTGTTGTCATATTATTATTTACTTTAAGTGAATTATGTGCTGCCTCAATCAGTATGTTCGTAAGTTCTTTTACCGTTTGATCAATCATTTCTGGTGTATCCACTATGTCTAATAAGTTTTCAATTTTTTCTTGTTCAGTACTGTTAATTCTCTGACTAAAACTTAACCAGTTCGCATTTTTCTCATTAAATTTCCAAGTGGAATAATATTTTTCTGAACTAAATTGTTCGTTTGTATATATTTCAAAAGATATAGCTACATGATCTAAAATTTGCGATATCTGCTGCGTCTTCCAATTTCTGATCGCCGCAATTGCCTGTTTATTTGTCAGTGTGAGATCAATCACACTTGCATCACGACACGTGAAAGTTTTATTATTATGGATAATTAAGTTTATTTAATCTATGATAGGGATCAGTCTATGTCCATTATAATTTTTCCTGATATCATACCATAACGGAGCTCTGGCATTGAAATCGCCGCAAATTATCACCGGTATATGTAAATTTGTATTAATTAACTTCTTAATAAATTCCTCGTGTTCACTTTTCATTGAATTCGGATGTATATAAATGTTGGAAAGATATATTTTCTTACTTTTTGTTTGTATGGTTATAGTTGTAGCGAATGAGTTAGTGAATTCTGTACTTAATTGAATTTTTAAGCTGCTATTTCTTACAATTATTGCCGTATTTATATTGGGACTGTTCATCAATTGATATTTTGTACAAGGTCCTGGAAATATTACCTCCTCTTTGATTATATAAGGTTCTTGTATCATTACTATATCTGCATTTCTAATTTCATCAGATGCACAAAGCTCATTTATGCAATTTTTGCTTTTTCTGGTATTTTGTTGAATAATTTTGATTTTGTCAATATATAGTTTTCGCCCCATCATTCTGGAAGTTTATTATTGGCCCGCATCTTCTATATGTGTAGAATAGTCTGTTCTTTGTATTAGGATTTGCATCTCTTTTTTATAGATTGGGCAGTCTTGACTATTCGGTTTATGCTCCAAATCTCGATTTCTAAAATGTGGATGTTTGACGCAGTTGCAGCATTTAACTGTAGTCGAGCATTCGTGTTCTCCTTCTTTTTCACATTTAATACATTTTTTGGGATTGGGACAGTTATTCCTCTTATGATTAGGATTAAATAAAAAACAGTTCTGACATTGGTTCACTAATATTTTATCTTTAATATCGCATCGTTGAATATCCGTGTAAATTTTTCCCTTTCTCCTCATAATTTGGTAGACTCTAGGTGAAACCCTCAGTACTACATCTTGCTCTGGTCTATTGGTTTTCATTGGAAATAGCACTTTGATCTCTTCACTGAGTTGAGAAAGTTCAGGGTTCATCTCACATAACGTTGTCGATAAATTAGCTAAGTTTGTCATCTTGTTGACTGATTTTATGACTATTTTTGGATCTCTTAGTTTTGGCTTGTATATTTTACTGCACTGGTTTAGATCATCTTGCTTAGTAAAACTTTCTATCATTCGATCTATATCTTGATCTTTAGGCAATTTTATTACTGTACCTTTCCTAGTATTAAATACCTTGTTAATCCTAATTTTGTTTCCCTCTTGTCGTAAAAATTTTATACTATCATTCACCTTTTGTTGTACCTGTGAGATGTTTTGATTTTCATTGGCAGTTATTATGATAGTTTGTTCCTCAGGAATTCGCTTTTCTTTTTGAATAAATTTATCTTCCCCATATTTTACCACCTCTGCATACGAGTCCTTGTTTCTGCTTTGTTTTACTATTTGGGATAGATCGTTTCTAATGTCGGTATATTTTTCTGCATACATTCCCCAATTCCATTTAAACTCTGTTCTAGTTTCACTAATTCTATTACACTATCCTTTAGCTGTTTTGTTGTACTTTTTACATATCCAATATCTTGTTTATTCAACGTTTTTTGATTGTTATCAAATTTGTCTACAAAATATTTACATAATTCATCCAACCTGTCTAATATTAATGCATTCATTGTTTTGCATACCTATTGACAGCGTAAAATTTTAATGAATTATTAGCGTTATTTAAAGTATTTAATTCAATCCAAAAGATTTAGCAATATTAATATATAATTTCAAAATTCAATATGTTTAAATATAAACTGGATTTAAAATATTTCAAAATATATAATATAACAAAAGTTAAATCAAATTTAAAGTATATTTACCGGAAAATTAGGAGCGATGCAATACACATCCACTCAGATAAGGCTTGATAAGACAAAGGATCGATTAGATAAAGGGTTGAGGTGCAGTCGTGATAAAAAAAGATAATTATTTACCGTCAAATAGCTTTTATTTTCAATTACTTGTGGAAAGATTACACATTAGTTATTTTCACATTATATAGAATTTATAAAGTTAATCCTATATTAGTGATTTAAAAGGATTGATATGTTAACTACGCATATTTACAACAAAACTATACAACTAAACTGAAAGTCTTTCTAAAAAAACGATGATAACAAAAGTAAATATATCAATGAATAAAATAAAAAATATATTTTTTAAAATATAGAAATATTTAGAGTTTTTAGATTATATCTCTATATATATAAAAGTCAATTTCTGTCTGTTTCGCGATAAAATCAAAAACTACTGAACCAATTGGTACCAAATTTTGCATGTCGCTTTTTATAAACCTGAGGAAAATTTTCGGCTGCATTTTGATTAGTATTTTTGGCTATTTCTTTTTTTTCATTTGAAGAACTTTTTTTACGCGGACTAATCCGGAATGGAATGAATACCTAAATATGGCCATTTTTTAAAGCATCGGTGGTTCAGTGGTAGAATGCTCGCCTGCCACGCGGGCGGCCCGGGTTCGATTCCCGGCCGATGCATTTTTCTTTTACAATTTTTAAAACTCATTTATATTATATACAGGGTGTACCAGGTAAATTGGGACTAACTTTGAGAGTCCATAAAACAAAAACTACTTGAGATTAAAAACTTGTTTTTTTTTCATTACGTAGCCATATTCATGTAAAATGCAACAGTACATGTGTGCGCAGTGTAGTGATGAAGAGTAACCGAGAATTTGAAAATCGAGCTGCCATCATCGTTGCTCTGCGCGCCGGAAGGAGCCCCAAAGAGATAGTGGATTTTCTTAAGTTGCCCAAAACCACTATTTATCGTGTCAAGAAGCAGTTTGATGAGGCCGACAGTAACAAAGAGGGGATAGCTACAAGGAAAAAGCACTCGCGTCGATCGGACAGGGTAAGAGGCGAAGAATTTGTCAAAAATGTCAAGGAGAAGATTGATGGAAACCCTGGGAAGAGCATGAGGGCCATAGCCAAGGAAATGGACGTTGGCTCTATGACAATTGTCAGAACTATCCATGAGGACCTTGGTCTCAAGTTTTATGCCCTTCGGAAAGGTCAGTTGCTGACTGAGAATATGAAGAATAACAGAAAAGGAAAGGCTGCTGCCCTCCTCAACAACCTGAAACATGACTCTTTTGGCATGCTAAGGTTCTTCTCTGACGAAAAGAACTTTGACGTGGACCAAAAGGTAAATCCCAGGAATGATCGCTGGATCTGTAAAGACCCCTCAGAGATACCTGTCGTGATGCACACGAAATTTCCTGCCTCCGTAATGGTCCTTGGCGTTATCAGCAGTAAAGGTGATGTCATGCCTTCCCATTTCTTTGAGAAGGGCCTTAGGATGAACGCTGACACCTACATCAATGTTCTGGAGACCGTTGTGAAACCTTGGATGGACATGGTGGCCGCAGGAAGGAAGTATGTCTTCCAACAGGACTCAGCTCCAGCCCATAAGGCAAAAAAGACACAATCGTGGCTGACACTTAACGTCCCTAGTCACTAGGGTCCTGATATTTGGCCCCCTAATTCTCCAGATTGAAATCCCCTCGACTACTATGTATGGGGCGTTGTTGAGAGAGATGTCAACAAAGCTCCTCATACCACCATCCAGTCTGTCAAGAAAGCAGTTCACACGGTGATGACCCAAATGAACAAGGTCATCGTCGCCAAGGCCTGTGCTTCATTCCGCACTCGCCTCGAGACTGTTGTAGCTAATAATGGAAACTACATTGAATAAATAAAAACTATATCCTTTTATCTACTACTGTGTCAAATTTCATTCGGATATTTTAATTTTTACTTGCAAAAAATTTCAGTTAAAATACCATTGTTGAAATTCCCAATTTACCTAGTACACCCTGTATAATATAAATATATATGTAATAATATGTTGAAGTTCTGGTTGACTCTTGTAGTACCTCGTCGACACTCTGTAATAAGATGATGCAACCGAGGGTCAAACCTGTAGTAACCGCGAGGGACAGTCAGGGCGTGGAGAGTTTTCCAGTACCTCTCTGCACCTTGTAGGATCTTTAACAGTTCTCACAGGGTACAGGCAGTCGTGGTCGAGGCAGAGTGGAAAACTGGGGAATGTCCACACACAAAAAACGAAGCGACACAGTTGTAGAAGGAAAGTTCCAAGAACAGATAAAAAGTCGAGCCAAGAGCAAGATGGAGATAGATTAGTGTTCTTACTGGTTACATGGTGAATGAGGTGGAACTTGGAGACAACCGGCGACGCGCTGATGGGGAACTGTCTGACTCGCTGTTGCTAAGCCCGGTCTTTTTATACTACGAGAATGGGTCATGCACGTGTCACACGTGTCGCTGGCCACCGGACACTGGCGCCTACCTGTCGGCTACCACTTTATTTTTAGAAGTTACTTTGTGATTCAATCTTGCTCTTAACTCAGCTTTTAATCTATTATATAGTTTTATTTATTCATCCTCAGTACATTACATATGTTGATGCAAGGACACATGTCAATTATGCGTATAATTATTTATAGATTTGTTTCTATATATACAACATAACAATCTTGTTATAAGTATTAATATAGGGTTGTTGGTTTAAATTATCATATATATATATATTATATATCAACTATATTAATCAAATCAATTATTAAAACTATATACCTTTAGTCAGAAAATGATGATGACGATATTGCTGTATCATGTTTGATTATTAGATACATAATTATATCGGGAAAAATTCCAAAAAGCAGAGACCACGGGTGAAACCAGTTCATTATTTTGTACGCAGGAACAAAATTCTAACAGAAAAACATTCATTCGAGCAGAAAACAAAAGCCAGATCATCTTTCTATAAAAATATCGCTTCTCAGACACAAAGTTTGGAGCGGGACGTTTCACAAAAGTGACATCCACGGTGCCAATTTATAATTGTAACGAATATTATTTGAATAAAAACATTTAATCGGGTAAAACCCGGGCGTTGCCCGGGTCATATTTATAATATTATAAATAAATTTAAAAATAGGCGCATTACCCATGAGATGAAACAATAGCTGTGACCTAGCTGCAACCGCCGGGACGATTGCTGCAATAGGAAGTAAGCTGGAGATACAGCGAGACGTCATTTCTCCCTGCGATGTGGCCGCTGCTGTTGTTGCTCGTTGCCGTTGGCTCCTGTCTCGAGGACGAACAAACCTGCCATGTCCTGCAGACGCCTGCCTCAAAAGTTTATTCCCTGAACCACTCCTTTTCATTATCTTCTCACGAAAGTGGCCACTTCCTTGTCAACCTGGTGGCCGGAGAAAATGATCTCATTTCAAGCTTCCTGATCCAGGCATCCTCCGGTAAGTTGGAGCTCGTTGACAACGGGCCATCCATCCTACTGAACTGTTCCTCGATCCACGACACCGTCTCCTACTCCAGTGATGTGGACATCTCTCGGTACTCTATCATCTGGAGGCCCCAGCCGGACGCCATTAACGTCACCTTTCGTATGTTCATCTTTGGAAACTTTTTTACTTCACGAGCCGATATGGATTTTACAATAGACTTCCCCACTCAAGTCGACGCTTCCTATAATCGTTGTTCAGATGACTACGTAGGATGCATAGGATTACCGCACAAATGCGAGGACACCAAAACTTGCGACTTTCTACTAATGACTCGAGCTTTTCCTAATTACCTTCAGATAACTATATTCAACTTCAAGGCTTCCACTCGTGGGAGCTACATCTCCGTTGGGCTCTCGAAGGACCGCATCATGGGCGACGATCTGGTCGGAGATTGCATTCTGCCTCAAACCGGGCCCGTGATCGTCCAGCACTCCTGGAACAACGGTAAGACCAACACCATACTCAACCCTTCAACCAACCGGCTCCAAAATATCTTTTACCGCTACGAGAATGGAATCCTCATGTGCTCTTGGCGAGAGAACATCATCAGCTCAATATTTCCCGACAAACATATCGACCTCCGGCATCCTGACAACTACCTTGTAATCGCCAAAGGACCATACAGTAACGGGACTAAGCGGTACCATAGTACAAACCGGTGGTCGACCAATACGCCGATTAAATTTTACGAGCTCCCTGTCGACTATACAACCACCCCAAAGGCCCCGACAACCACACAGAAGCCAGCACACAAATATAAAGGCTTGAGCTGGCGGTACATTTTGATTATTTTCGCGGGGTTGGCAGCTCTATTGGCTGTCGTCTATATCTTCTCCAACTTCTGCATCGTGAGAAATCCAACGCCCCCGATGGAGGTCCCTGTGGCGGTCGTCTTGTTCAATAACTAGAGCGCTGCTGGGGACACGTCAAAACTATTTGATTTCAACATTTGAATATCTAAAGTCTAATATAAAAGAATTAGAAAATATATCCTGATTGCATGCGGGTGGAAGTTGCTGATGTCTTACGCCATCTACCGGAATAAATCTCAACAAATTTTTGAATTTATTTATTCCTGAATATAGTGGCTACTATAAACCATTCATTTATATTTATTCCAATAGATGGCGTAGGCCATCAGCAATTTCTCAAAGCACCTATCAGGAGTAAGATGACATATTTACCTATTTTCACAACCTGACCCAAAAATTTCCTTCAGTTCAATTTCTCCTTGTTAGAAATATTTTAAGCCAATTTTATTCACTGTTATTTATCAAACATCTTAATATTATAATTTATTTATTATATCACCAAAAATAGATCAATTTTCATAATTTTTCATTCAGAACATTGCTCTCATCGCCACTCTAATCTTTTATGTTAATAAAATGGAATTGTCTATAGTAAATTAAATTGTAATTCTACACCATGTCTTTCCCAATTTATAAATGGTATTCTGGTGGGATGCTGGGTAGAATACAAGAAGTCATTGAAGGCCATGGGTATTGTGAACTGTATTTGACCGCGACTGACTCAATAATTCCACCTCCATGTCAAATCCAAGACTTCCTCCATGAAGCCCACTCCCTAAAGACCCTCTGACGAAAAGGCTGCTCCACGCCTCAAGAAAAAAGACACCAAAGCTACCGGGGACAAGCGTCTAAGACTCCGAGTAAATCCATGACAGGAACAATAAATGACATTAGCAACAAGATTTAAAAGCTGTGGACCACAGCTCCCATTGGAAGGCTATGAAACGCAATTTGTGTTATAAATAATAAACGAGGGTGTTTTTTAAAATTTATTTATCTCAAGTTTTATAATATTATTTCAAGCCTTCAGGTAATACACACCCTTATACAGTATTCTTTAAGCATAAGATACTCCTGTAGCAGGATTTACCCGAGAGAGAGAAAGCTTGAGACAATATGTAAATAAATAAACTTAACCTTGGAAGCTATTTTGTTTATCATTTATATATATTGTAAAGGATTTTATTTATTTTACAATTTGTATTAACAAATTAACAATCTTGATATTTGTGTTAATTAACAATTTTATCTTTTATATTTATCAAATAGCTTATGCAAAATAACGTGTTTTTTAAAATTGATTTTCCAAATAGTTTCATTGTTATCCTTAGGTTTGTTGTTCCTAAATTTTGTAAATGTAAATATTGTAACACATTTTATATATATTCCACAAGTATAATATGGTGAGAATTAAAATATTTCCACACATGGAAATAGTGACATTGTGTGTGAGTGAGTGTGTAATACATAGAGAGGCTTGTTCAATATTTAATCTAAAACACATTTTGAATGGTTTCAATTATCAAAACAGAAACTCATTTTCAAATCCAATGAAATTACACTCATGGACAAACTTAAGGAAGTATAAAATCTTTGTTGTCGCCGGTTGTCTATTTATTTTAAGGAGACAGATGTTTTCACACTTGGTTATCTCGTGTGTCTTCAATAAAGGTCACTGTAATATCTTTCAGAGTTACTGTCTGAATCCTGTTATACATGATAAAAGCTAAAACTTCCTTAAGTTTTGTCCATTAGTTTATATTGTAGATTGAGTCTATATATTTGATCTTTAAGGATCGAACATGAAGACAGTGTGAACAGGAAGGTATATAGCACTATTGGTGTTTGCACAGACAGAGGCTTGCTCTGTGCATGAATGGGATCGCATGATCATCATGTGATATACGCCAGTGGGGGAACAAGCATAAAGGTTTTACTAGAATTCAAAAACGTGGGGTGAAAGGTTTTTGTAGTCCGAGGGCTAGAAAATGTTGGTGGGGTTGGAATTCGGTTTCTGATGTGTGGTTAGACACTTGGGATTATAATTTGGGCAAAATATTGAGGTTCTTCAGATGTACATTATAGAGGAGGTAGACCTGGCGTTATTTTTGATGTTTCAAATAGAATACTGCTAGACATGGCGTATTTTAACATGCAGAATAGAGGGAGATAAGACATGGCGTATTTTAACATGCAGAATAGAGGGAGATAAGACATGGCGTTTTTCAACATGCAGAATAGAGGGAGATAAGACATGGTGTTTTTCAACATGCAGAATAGAGGGAGATAAGACATGGCGTTTTTTAACATGCAGAATAGAGGGAGATAAGACATGGCGTTTTTTAACATGCAGAATAGAGGGAGATAAGACTTGGCGTTTTTTAACATGCAGAATAGAGGGAGATAAGACATGGCGTTTTTTAACATGCAGAATAGAGGGAGATAAAACATGGCGTTTTTCAACATGCAGATAAAAAAGAGAGAACAGATAAATTATTGCGAGGTTGGAAACCTGACTAGGTGCCATTCTCAGAATGTTGGCAGATGTTGATATCTGAAAGAGAATTGTGTTTATTCTTACAATATTCAAATTTAATTCTATAATATGCAATAAGTTTTACATTAGAAGAATGATTAGCTTTTATCGTGAGGTGAGACTTTATTTTTCTTCAAATTTTCTTTAAAGAGAAACATTTCACACACTTCACCGTCTCCTCATTCTTTTAATGTCATAACTGGTAAAAATTACAAGAAAAATAAGTTTATACTTGAAAGCGTTTCAATATCTTCATAGAATTTCGAAATCTAATACTTTAACATGATCACAAACACAGACGAAGTGCTTCGATGTGGCCATCGGTGGCAACGAGATCATCAACGTCGACAGATCGTCCTTGTTGTCCCTTGCAGACATCTGGATCGCCAGGATCTGCCAAGGTACCGGAATTCCACGGAGGTATAAATGGACTTTGGAAAATTTCAGCAAATGTATCGATTGCTTCTTCCATCAGTGGATATCCTTATACGACACAACTTTTTTCTCTCACCTGAAACCTTCACATTTCAAGTCACTTACATTCATGGACAAAGGAAGTTTTACCTTTCAGCATGTATATCGGGATTCAGGCAATAACTCTGAAAAGTATTAGTGTCCTTTATTGAAGACACACGAGATAAGTGTGAACCAAATTGTCTGTGTCTCCTTAAAAAACAGACAACATCAAAGACCACCAACGACATCAAAATAGGAAATTTCTTCACGTTTTTTCTTAGAGTGTAAGTAATTGGAAATAATTAGTTAGTTTCTCAAGGGGAGGAGGTTATGAAAAGCTCCGGAGACCTGAGATGTAATTTCAAACCAGTTTTTACGCTATATACCTGCCATCTCTTGAGACAATAGCTGCAACCACCGGGATGACTGCTGCAATAGGAAGTAAGCTGAGATAGTCCTACAGTCATTTCTCCCTGCGATGTGGCCGCTGCTGTTGTTGCTCGTTGCCGCTGGCTCCTGTCTCGAGGACCAACAACGAGTCGACAAGAATTTCACAATTGACTTCCCCACTCAAGTCGACGCCTCCTATGAACTTTGCTCCGTTCACTACGTGGGATGCATAGGAATGCCTTCAAGATGTCAGAAAACCAAATCTTGCGACATGCTACTGATGTATCGAGCTTATCATGATTACCTTCAGATAACTATATTCAACTTCAAGGCTTTCACTCGAGGTAGCTACATCTCCGTTGGGCTCTCGAAGGACCGCATCATGGGCGACGATCTGGTCGGAGATTGCATTCTGCCTCAAACCGGGCCCGTGATCGTCCAGCACTCCTGGAACAACGGTAAGACCAACACCATACTCAACCCTTCAACCAACCGGCTCCAAAATATCTTTTACCGCTACGAGAATGGAATCCTCATGTGCTCTTGGCGAGAGAACATCATCAGCTCAATCTTTCCGGACAAACATATCGACCTCCGTCATCCTGACAACTACTTTGTAATCGCCAAAGGACCGTACAGTAACGGGACTAAGCGGTACCATAAAACAAACGCGTGGTCGACCACAACGCCGATTGAATTTTACGACCTCCCTGACGACTACACCACCACCACAAAGGCCCCGACAACCACCACAAAGGCCCCGACAACCACACAGAAGCCAGCACACAAATATAAAGGCTTGAGCTGGCGGTACATTTTGATTATTTTCGTGGGGTTGGCGGCTCTATTGGCTGTCGTCTATATCTTCTCCAACTTCTGCATCGTGAGAAACCCAACGCCCCCTATGGAAGTCCCTGTGGCGGTCGTCTTGTTCAATAACTAGAGCGCTGCTGGGGACACGTCAAAACTTGTTCTATTTGATTTTAACATTTGCGAGATTATACTTAATAGGAGAGAGATGCCATTTTTTTCTTATTTTTCACAAGCTGACACAATATTTTCCTTCAGTTCAATTTCTCCTTGTTAGAAATATTTTAAGATAATTTTATTCTTGGTTATTTATCAAACATCTTAATATTATAATATATTTATTATTTCACCAAAAATATATCAATGGACTGCATTTGACCGCGACTGACTCCATAATTCCACCTCCATGTCGAATCCAAGACTTCCCTCCATGAAGACCACTCCCTAAAGACCCTCTGACGAAAAGGCTGCTCCACGCCTCAAGAAAAGATTAATTTTTCAGGAAGCCCCTAGGACCAGCCTCATTGGTCGTAGGACTACGGCGTGAACCAGGTCGACAACAGCTCGAAACGTGTACGTGGTTGGTTATTCTGAAGAATAAACAAAAATCAACGATTAGTTTATATTTATTTCGATAGATGGCGCAAGCCATCAGCAACCTTCAATTGAACGATCAGCAGATGCTTGTAAAAAATGTTCAAACTTGACCAAGATTAGTCTCGATTTAGAAAACTTCGAGTCTCTACGTCGCGACCAGGCGATAGATTCTCGCCTTCATGCAATCGCAAGACTTGGCGGCCAGATGAGGGATCCTCTTGCTGGGAGGTAGTCTGTCTGAAAGACAGGATCAGGGCGGAGGAAGAAACAAATCAGTTATTGGACAAAGATTTATTTAAAACCGAGGTCAATTTGCATCAAAATGGGAGTTTTAAGTTTCAGAAATTTGGAGACAAATGAGGTTTTGTTAAGTTTGGATAACAGATGTGCTATTGAAGTTGATTCTCCTGTTTTTTACACCGCAACTCCCCTGTCGTTGTAGTTTAGCCTCTTTATAGTTATATATTGTGCTTAGAAATTGTTATTACATTCATATTGCCACGTGGAAAATTAGGAAAGACAAATATTTTGGGATGACCCAGCAATTTATTTAAGACAAAAATAAACTATAAAATGATAAACAAAAGATAAGCAATGAGGGAAGTTTACAAAGTAGCAAAATATGAACATCAAAAATGATACTCTGTTAATAAAATGATGAATACTTTGTTACAATATTCTATATAAATTATTACACAGATCTTATATCAAATAACTTGAAAAACAAAATAATCTACGTGTTTAACTTGGTTTGATGTAGCCCTCTGTACATTATCTACAAATTTATTCTTTTCAATAAATTTTATCGTTCTTTTTCTTTATTGTTGGGTGTGATGTTATTTGTGTCCACAAGGAGTCGTCGCGTTCACCGCCCCGTGGTTTTAATAGAATCACAACGTTGTCCCAAAAGTTGGTAAATTCTTGCAAAAAATTGAAATACCAATATTATTTGCCATAATATTATTCGCCGTTATATATAATGTCTTTGTATTATGTATACAAATTAATTGTATTATGTATTATTATGTATTCGCCGTAATAATATTATTCGCCAAGAAAAACAACGTTTTAAGAAAAAGACGAACTTTTGGGACAACCTTATATCACTTAATAATCCAAAATATTGTTGCGTTCTTGGTTGACAAAGAATAACTTCCGTGGGTACAAAGGATCTTTAGGACTTTATTTAAGCCTAATCGATAAAATAATTACAGAAGAGTGCAAAAATAAAACAACAATAAAGAAAACAGCAGTTACAAACTCACCAACTGCAGCACAGTGAGGGAAAGCAGGAGCAGAACAGGAGACAGAAGTTCGTAGAACCTTCTAGAATCTTCCAGGAAGTTCACCGGCGTCGGCGGTAAGCAGCAGTTCGACCTCTTGAGACAGCAGCTTGCTTGGAGTACACCACGTAGCTTCGTTCTTCGACTTTTCCACTTCTTATCTTTCTTCTCTCCTGGCATGAGTTTCTCATCCCTATATATCCCGGAGTAGATCTTTCCAGAACGGTCACGGTTGGTCAGCCAATCAGAAAGCCGCCAACACCAAGTCTTGCGCAATCGCTTTAGATTGGACAATCAGTTGTCTTCCGCTTTTTCTACATTATTCTTGACGTTCTAGAACATTCTCTCTCCATTCTGGAATGTGCTTTTCTTTCTACGTAACAATATATTTGAAATATACAGGTGGTGTTAATTGGAAGTATAAATTCAACTTTTCTCTTTATGCGAAATAGGTATGCAATTAAGAATATTTCTACAGACGGGCGAAGCAGGGTCTGCACGTGCAGAGTCCGCAGGCTGGGCCAGCCGTGTCGACACTGTGAAGGAACAATGACGGTCAGCCGATGGTGACAGAATGTTGACAGCCAGCTGTGGTAGCAGACGAGAGTGTTCAAGCTGACAGAAGATGGTGCGAGGCCGTGCACCGAGTCTTCTGCTCGGAGAAACCGGTGGATGTTTAGTGACAATGATGATCCACTACGTCATATAAATCTACAGCCTGCACAACGCTGACGATGGCCAACTACCCGAAATGCAAACATTGTTAGCTTTTCTTGGTTTAGCAATAAAATGGGTCGGCAAAATACATCTTATGGAACAAACCAAAATATACTTTTAGCTTATTTTTGTTTTACTAGTGGCGCTCGTGGCTATCTTAATGTGAGTGGTCGGGAAATGCTCTTTTTACAAATCTAAACGTTTAATGATGGTTGCTCAAATATTTCTCATTTCAGTGTATTTTAATGAAATCTTTTTATTTATCAGTTTTTACTCTAAGCTGGACATGATCGTGGGGTGTGAAAAGACATGTTGAACTTGTGATTGTTTGTGTTCGCTATATGATTGGGTTGAAGTTGATTGCTAGAAACTTGTTTGATGACAGTGGGGTTATGTTGGTGAAAACATGGTGAGATATATTCTGAATATAGAGCAATCCATAATATAAATATTTTTAAAAAAGGCTTATTTTGTATTTTAATAATATTTTTTATTAATCCAATATTTCGATGGACCAATTTGATTATATTTACTTTGTTTAAAATGTACATCCTAGATGGTTTATCGCCCAATAAGCTTGAAGACATCCGTGGCTCACCGCGACCTGCTGTGTGCTTCATAACAAAAACCTTGTAAAAGATGGACGATTGGTCCATCGAAATATTGGATTAATAAAAATTCTTATTACAATCCAAAATAAGCCTTATTTTTAAAAATAGATATTGCTAATGTTACAAAAGGGAAATTTTATGAAAACCCCATCATTTGGGGAGGTTAGAATTGTTACATGGAAATAACGTGAACATGAGACATTACCGCGATATCTATATCAAATAAATGTAACTATTTAGTACGAGGTTTTATTCTTCAATTGAAACGCTTCTTACAGTACTGACTACATTGGAAACATATTGGCTGGCTCATCAGTGGCGAACTCCCCCTGTCAGTTCAGCCAAGTATGCCGCTGTAATATTCTAATGTTCTGCTACACTCATGGAAAGGAAGTTGTACATTTTACCATTGTACATATATTTTGTTTTTATTATATATATAGTTGAACATACTCCATGAGAGGACACCTCTCTGTACATTTTCCATCGCCAAAAATACCATTTTTACTATTTAGCATTTCTCCGGTAAGAGGACAACTCTCTGGACAGTTTCCATCGCCAAAAATACCATTTTTACTATTTAGCAATTCTCCGGTAAGAGGACACCTCTCCCTAAAGGACACTTCGACTCTGCAACTAGGTGTCCTTTACAGAGAGGTAGTTCTACTGTATATATATGTTATATTTTGATATAAATAGAAGGATTATTGATGCAAGAATATTGTATCCGTGGCATCTTAGAAAATAAAAACATTTCAGATCATTGTCTATTGTCTTAATTGAGCTTATGAAACATTTAAGAAACAATTTGATAAAGTGATATCTGACTCATGGCTTGAAGAATAAATAAAACAAAAAATTATGTATTTACATATTTACAGCCGGCCAAAGTAGAACAATGGATTTATATAGGGTAAGCAGCGACATCTGGCGGTCGACTTTACAGAGTAGTTTGCTCCAGGAAATATAATTTTTGAACATATATATTTAAAGAGAAGGTTCGAATTTACATGTATGGCTAAAGTTTTGTTCATATACACAACCTGAGTTTCTTGGTTGAGTTATTAAACGAATACTTTGGCATAATGGTGCCATGCTTATGTTGTTCTTAAGTTGTCTTTTGTGAATTGTTTGCGGAAAACCAAAACGCGATATATATATATATGGCATATAATATATATTCTTCCAGAAATATTAAATCCAACCTACAGACGGAGACGGTAAAGTCCGGTCACTACAAGCGACATTCCAAGGGGCAACCAAGTTAGTTAACATCTCGGGACTATTAAGACAGTTGGGGATTGTGAGCGACACGAACGGCCTCCCAGACTGTGCCGGTCCCGTCTCTCTCTCTGGTTGCCTGGGTTCCTCTTCCAACTTTCCAGTTGGTCTCGAGGACCACACCATCTCCTCAGCGGTTAAGTACGCGATCTACGTACTCTTCGTAGATCGCGAAATGCGTGGCGTTGCTAGATACCCACTGGCGATTCTCCACCAAATTCTGCAGCGCTGGCAGAGGCGCCATATTCATTGTACATAGTTTATATAATCCACATTATATTTTTCTAATGGTACAGACTGTGCACTTTGCATGTATTGACAAGATGTCAATAAAATTATTTTAATTGTCAAAAAAATTGTCTTCCAACTTGTGGTGTGTTTCTTTCCCCACCTTTCATACCACATATACCATATAAAACGGTTGGCGTTCAGCCAACTGAAATATTGGTAAAATAAATGATATTTTGATCCAATATATGCCTTTTTATTTATATATCATATATAGATATTAAAAACAAAATAGGCATATCCTGACCAGGAGCACATGTGATTTTTAGATTGCAGAGCGCCATCTAGTGGAACAGAAATCAACTAAACATTGATTTAACCAGTTCCCTGATATTTGGCCAACCCAATTTCTTGATGAATTAAGTAAAGCCATCCACGATGTGCTCCTGGTCAGGATATGCCTATTTTGTTTTTAATATCAACCCCTGACATTTTTATTATTTTTCTATTGTTTATATATATGATATATACACCTTGATAAAGGTTGGCGTTCATCCAACTGAAATATTGGTAGAATAAATGGTATTTTGATCCAATATTTGCCTTTTTATTTAATATATATATATATATAATTTTGTGAATCAGGATGATCAATTACGAGAAAGGAATCTCTTGATCGTGTAATTAAAAGTTATTGATGGATTGCGCCATCTGTCGGAATACAGTTTGCACAACGCTGAAGAGGACCAACTGCCCGAAACGCGTAGGTGGTTAACCTCTCATTATTAATAAAGAAAGGATATTTGGCCATTATGGAAACAACTATTTGATATTTATTCCGACAGATGGCGCAAGCCATTAGCAAGTGTTAGTTGCACGACCAGGAGATACCAATAACGTGATATAAACGTTAGAGAAAAATGGACGAAGCTGAGCTTTCGGTCTCTGAGACACAGTCATCTTCAGTCGCGGCTGTTTATAAGGAGTAGATTTTATTGCTAATGAGACGTTTATCCACACACATATCGAGATTTACCAATAATTTAAATGTCTTCACTGAAAAATAGTTTTGTTCTTTTAATTTATATATTTCAACAAATTCTCTCTCTCGCTCTCTCCAACTTTTTGAAAACGTTTAAATATAACTTTTAGAATCATAAAATAAAAAAAAAAAAATTTCTCTATTAAAATAACTATTTTCTGGCCTACAGCAGATCTCTGCTTGTGTTGTTCTTCTACAGGACCAGCTGGTGGCCTTATATGGTGGCCTGGTTATCCTCACACTGGTGGCATATCCACTCATGGAAGTTATACCATTTATTTATTGTTACAAAAGCACGAAGTCCAAAGGACTATTGTGCTGTGCTAGTATTATTTACATATATATGATTAAATATTTACACGATGGATTAATAGTGTTTTGTAAATTATTGTACAAATAGTTCTAAACTTAGCAAAGTTTTCATAAGATAGAGTATATACACAAATAGAATTTGGTAATGTTTCAAAGTATCTACATACAATTTGATTAGTCAGAGGGCAAGTTAAAAGAAGATGCTCTGGTGATTCAACATCTAAGCGGCATTCACATGTTGGATCATTGATAACATTCAGTTTGAATAGGAAACCTAAGAAGGGTCCTCTGCCAGTTAAGAATAAAGTAGTGAATTTATCAGAAGAAATGAAATTTGAGACAGCAATCGGGAAGAATTTCTTGAACAGTTCATTAGATTGAGAAAGATAAAACTTAAATTTTTTATCCAGATATAGTTTATTTAATTCTTTTTGAAGGGTTTTTTGAGTGTTTGATCTGTGAGAGAATTTGTCATATTATACTTTGTTTGTGATAACTCAAGATAATCGGACAGTAAAGGAGTTTTCGCTAGTATATGTGTGATGTAAGAAGATGAAGTCCTATACGCATGAATGCATCTAATAAGAATTTGATATTGTATAGAATTCAACTTAGATCATTTTGCTGCAGTGATAAAAGGAAACCAAATACTTGATGCATAGCTTATTGTAGAGCGTATCATAGCTTTATATAAGATCAATCTACGCCGAGTATCAATGCCCCAAGTACGTGCACATAATGAGAATAATATATTCTTAAGTTTCGTGGCTTTCATAATTATATTGTCAACATGTGTTCCAAAATTAATCTTATTCTTTTGTCTATGATTTTTAAAAATAACTCCCAAAATTTTAACAGTTTCTGATGGTTGAATTATTTTTCCATCAAAATTAATGGGCAATTTTTCATAGTTATGTAGATAGAGTATACCTGTTTTGTTTGGACTTAGTGAAAGTTTTACCTTTTCACACCAGGCTTTGATTTTTATTAGACATTTGGTAATATTGCACTGAAGATCATAGATGTTTGAACTCCATACCACAAATGGCACATCATCCGCGAAAGCAATTACTCTAGCAAAACTTTCGTTAAAAGATAAGTTGAAATCATTAAGTAATATATTCCAAAGAATAGGATAAATAATACCACCCTGGGGACATCCCTTATTTATCTTTCATATACACTTAACATTAGTATATTTAAACTCTACATTCCGGTCTTCAAAGTAAGAATTAATTATTTTTATAAGTACCGCTGGAAAATTTGCCTTGTCCAATTGTTGGAGAATTGCCGGATGCATTGAGTTGTCGAAAGCTCCGCTGATGTCCACTGTTACTATTGCCGTATACCGGGATTCAAACAATACCTCGGAAAGATATTACAGTGACCTTTATTGAAGTCACGAGATAACCAAGTGTAAAAAATTGACTCTATCTCATTAAAAAAAAAAAAAACAGACCACCATCAACATCAAAATAAGAAATTTCCTTAAGTTTAGTTTAGGAATGTAGGAAATTGGAAAATATAGTTAGTTGCTTAAGGGGAGGAGTTTATGAAAAGCTCTGGATACCTGAGATATAATTTCAAACCAGTTTTTCCGCTATATACCTGCCATCTCTTGAGACACTAGCTGCAACCGCCGGGACGACTGCTGCAATAGGAAGTAACCTGGAGATACAGCGAGACGTCATTTCTCCCTGCGATGTGGCCGCTGCTGTTGTTGCTCGTTGCCGCTGGCTCCTGTCTCGAGGACGAACAGGCCTGCCATGTCCTGCAGACGCCTGCCTCAAAAGTTTATTCCTTGCCCCACTCCTTTACATTATCTTCTCACGAAAGTGGCCACTTCCTTGTCAACCTGGTTGCTGGAGAAAATGATCTCATTTCAAGCTTCCTGATCCAGGCATCCTCCGGTAAGTTGGAGCTCGTTGACAACGGGCCATCCACCCTACTGAACTGTTCCTCGATCCACGACACCATCTCCTACTCCAGTGATGTGGACATCTCCCGGTACTCTGTCATCTGGAGGCCCCAGCCGGGCGTCATTAATGTCACCTTTCGAATGTTCGTCTTTGGAAACTTTTATACTTCACGGGCCGACAAGAATTTCACAATAGACTTCCCCACTCAAGTCGACGCCTCCTATAATCGTTGTTCCGACGAGTACGTAGGATGCATAGGAATTCCTTCAAGATGTCAGAAAACCAAATCTTGTGACATGCTACTGATGTATCGAGCTTTTCTTGATTACCTTCAGATAACTATATTCAACTTCAAGGCTTCCACTCGAGGTAGCTACATCTCCGTTGGGCTCTCGAAGGACCGCATCATGGGCGACGATCTGGTCGGAGATTGCATTCTGCCTCAAACCGGGCCCGTGATCGTCCAGCACTCCTGGAACAACGGTAAGACCAACACCATACTCAACCCTTCAACCAACCGTCTCCAAAATATCTTTTACCGCTACCAGAATGGAATCCTCATGTGCTCTTGGCGCGAGAACATCATCAGCTCAATATTTCCGGACAAAAAGATCGACCTCCATCATCCTGGCAACTACTTTGTAATCGCGAAAGGACCGTACAGTAACGGGACTAAGCGGTACCATAGTACAAATGCGTGGTCGACCACATCCTCGATTGAATTTTACGAGCTCTCTGACGACTACACCACCACCCCTTCTCCCAGAACCGTCCCATTCTCGTTCACGATTGAACCTTTCCATTCCAACACACCTAAAACCACCAAAGGATCCAAGTTGCCAGAAAACTTTTTGATTGGGTTTTCTATAGTGATAGCCATCTGCGGTATCTGCTACAAGTTCTACAGAATCTGCGCATGTGCAAAGCCTGAGGTCACTTACACCTACCAGACCTAGAGCTCGCCCCGCACTTCCCAACTTTGATCAAAACTGAATGTTTGATTGGGTTTCACCCTCATTCTGTAGAACTTTAGAAATATTGATAAAGGGGATCTTATAACTTGGAATTTCCGATGTTCCATCTGTCGCATATCAACGAATAATTTCTTCAATCATCAGATTAATGAACCATTGGTTGATATTTTTCCGACAGATGGCGCAATCCATCAGGAACCTTCAGTTGGACTCTCAGGAGATGCCCTTTACGTAATATAACTAGCTTTTACCATTATAACTCTGTACTATATTGTTCATAGTACCTAAAACATGTTTGCATATATTCCACATGTAAAATGAATTATGTAAAATGGTTATGTACGTGTAATATAGATGTGTTTGTTAAATACTTATATTTCAATTTAAACATTTGCATAGAATGATCGCTTTTATGAATGAAAATACTGTAAAAAATCTTCAAATTCTTATAATCATTATTCATCAGCTGAGAAATTATTTTATTAAAGACGAAAAATCTTAACGCGTGTATCAAATGTAAATTACAATGTTTTTCCCTATATTTTGTATCTTTTTTTCTTCCTCGAATTTACCATTTCAAATCTGTTTATGAGCCCAATTGCCTTAATTACAATGTATAAATTTCATAATCTCAATTATTGTGATTAGCTTTTGATTTTATATCTTCATTTGCGGTGAATCCGCGGTAAATCCATGGATAATAAATTTCCTTTCCTCCAATTTACCCAGACAATCTATTTATTATCTTGATTGTCTTTATATAATTTTTCCTGCATATAAATATCATATTACCATTAAGGTACTATTACTGTTATTCCTGGATGTATCCTACATTTCTGCTTGGAGAATTTGTATAAGACTAAAAGGTCTTAATAAAGCTTGTTGCTGTACATTACTGATTACTGGTACTATTACTGTTATTCCTGGATGTATCCTACATTTCTGCTTGGAGAATCTGTATAAGACTAAAAGGTCTTAATAAAGCTTGTTGCTGTACATTACTGATTACTGGTACTATTACTGTTATTCCTGGATGTATCCTACATTTCTGCTTGGAGAATTTGTATAAGACTAAAAGGTCTTAATAAAGCTTGTTGCTGTACATTACTGATTACTGGTACTATTACTGTTATTCCTGGATGTATCCTACATTTCTGCTTGGAGAATTTGTATAAGACTAAAAGGTCTTAATAAAGCTTGTTGCTGTACATTACTGATTACTGGTACTATTACTGTTATTCCTGGATGTATCCTACATTTCTGCTTGGAGAATTTGTATAAGACTAAAAGGTCTTAATAAAGCTTGTTGCTGTACATTACTGATTACTGGTACTATTACTGTTATTCCTGGATGTATCCTACATTTCTGCTTGGAGAATCTGTATAAGACTAAAAGGTCTTAATAAAGCTTGTTGCTGTACATTACTGATTACTGGTACTATTACTGTTATTCCTGGATGTATCCTACATTTCTGCTTGGAGAATTTGTATAAGACTAAAAGGTCTTAATAAAGCTTGTTGCTGTACATTACTGATTACTGGTACTATTACTGTTATTCCTGGATGTACCCTACATTTCTGCTTGGAGAATTTGTATAAGACTAAAAGGTCTTAATAAAGCTTGTTGCTGTACATTACTGATTACTGGTACTATTACTGTTATTCCTGGATGTATCCTACATTTCTGCTTGGAGAATTTGTATAAGACTAAAAGGTCTTAATAAAGCTTGTTGCTGTACATTACTGATTACTGGTACTATTACTGTTATTCCTGGATGTATCCTACATTTCTGCTTGGAGAATCTGTACAAGACTAAAAGGTCTTAATAAAGCTTTTTGTTGTTGCTGTTATATAATGGTTAGAGAAAATGATTTATGAATTGAAATAAATGTAAAATAAAAAAAGAAGTAATAAATATATAAATTCTTTATAAAATATTATATATAAGGTTGCCCCAGAAGTTCGTGTTTTCTTAAAACGTTGGTTTTCTTATTACTTGGGGAATAATATTATTACGGCTAATACATAATGATACATAATACAATTACTTTATACATAATTCAAAGACATTATACATAAGGGCGAATAATATTATTACGGCGAATACATAATAATACATAATACAATTACTTTATACATAATTCAAAGACATTATACATAAGGGCGAATAATATTATTACGGCAAATACACAATAATACATTATACAATTACTTTATACATAATTTAAAGACATTATACATAACGGCGAATAATATTATTACGGCGAATACATAATAATACATAATACAATTACGTTATACATAATTCAAAGACATTATACATAACGGCGAATAAAATTGGTATTTCAATTTTTTTGCAAGCCTTTACGAACTTTTGGGACAGCCTTGTAAATGGATAAAACTCAATTGAGGACACTGGGTTGTCCCAGTGGAAGTAACTGAGGTCTTGCTGAAGCCATACCGCGCGGGGAAATATTCATTTTTGCAAAATAAACAGGGAACGAAATATTTATTTCTTCACAGTAAAAGCAGTCCACTGCGGACATTCTATGCACTAGGGTTATACAGTAGAGAATAGAAAGGAAAAAATAACATTTCAAAAAATCAATGGGTAGATTGATATCTTGATGCCAGACAATGTTATCTATGCAGGATAGTGTGGTGGAAACCCTGCGTTTGTACATTTATAGAAAAATGGGATCGGAACCTTAAACATATCAGTTTTACAGAATAGAGGGGTGTGAACCTTGAGATTTTTAGCTGTGCAGAATATAGATGTGGGAAGATTTGAGGTTTTTAGTTTTGAAGAATATAGATGTGTGAACCTTGAGGTTTTTAGTTTTGAAGAATATAGATGTGTGAACCATGAGGTTTTTAGTTTTGAAGAATATAGATGTGGGAAGGCTTGAGGGTTTTAGCTTTGAAGAATATAGATGTGTGAACCTTGAGGTTTTTAGGTTTGAAGAATATAGATGTGTGAACCTTGAGGTTTTTAGTTTTGATGAATATAGATGTGTGAACATTTAGGTTTTTAGTTTTGAAGAATATAGATGTGTGAACCTTGAGGTTTTTAGTTTTGAAGAATATAGATATGGGAAGCCTTGAGGTTTTTAGTTTTGAAGAATATAGATGTGTGAACCTTGAGGTTCTTAGTTTTGAAGAATATAGATGTGTGAACCATGAGGTTTTTAGTTTTGAAGAATATAGATGTGTGAACCTTGAGGTTTTTAGTTTTGATGAATATAGATGTGTGAACATTTAGGTTTTTAGTTTTGAAGAATATAGATGTGTGAACCTTGAGGTTTTTAGTTTTGAAGAATATAGATGTGTGAACCTTGAGGTTTTTAGTTTTGAAGAATATAGATGTGTGAACCTTGGGGGTTTTAGTTTTGAAGAATATAGATGTGGGAAGCTTTGAGGTTTTTAGCTTTGAAGAATATAGATGTGTGAACCTTGAGGTTTTTAGTTTTGAAGAATATAGATGTGTGAACCTTGAGGGTTTTAGTTTTGAAGAATATAGATGTGGGAAGACTTGAGGTTTTTAGGTTTGAAGAATATAGATGTGTAAACCTTGAGGTTTTTAGTTTTGAAAAATATAGATGTGTGAACCTTGAGCTTTTTAGTTTTGAAGAATATAGATGTAGGAAGACTTGAGGTTTTTAGTTTTGAAGAATATAGATGTGTGAACCTTGAGGTTCTTAGTTTTGAAGAATATAGATGTGTGAACCTTGAGGTTTTTAGTTTTGAAGAAAATAGATGTGTGAACCTTGAGGTTTTTAGTTTTGAAGAATATAGATGTGGGAAGCCTTGAGATTTTAGCTTTGAAGAATATAGATGTGGGAAGCCTTGAGGGTTTTAGTTTTGAAGAATATAGATGTGTGAACCTTGATGTTTTTAGTTTTGAAGAATATAGATGTGTGAACCTTGAGGTTTTTAGCTTTGCAGTTATAGATGTGTGAACCTTGAGGTTTTTAGTTTTGAAAAATATAGATGTGTGAACCTTGAGGTTTTTAGTTTTGAAGAATATAGATGAGTGAACCTTGAGGTTTTTAGCTTTGAAGAATATAGATGTGGGAAGCCTTGAGGGTTTTAGTTTTGAAGAATATAGATGTGTGAACCTTGAGGTTTTTAGCTTTGAAGAATATAGATGTGTGAACCTTGAGGTTTTTAGTTTTGAAGAATATAAATGTGGGAAGACTTGAGGTTTTTAGTTTTGAAGAATATAGATGTGTGAACCTTGAGGCTTTTAGTTTTGAAGAATATAGATGTGGGAAGACTTGAGGTTTTTAGTTTTGAAGAATATAGATGTGTGAACCTTGAGGATTTTAGCTGTGTAGAATATAGATGTGTGAACCTTGAGGTGTTTAGTTTTGCAGAATATATATGTGTGAACCTTGAGGTTTTTAGTTTTGCAGAATATAGATGTGTGAACCTTGATGTTTTTAGTTTTGAAGAATATAGATGTGCGAACCTTGAGGTTTTTAGTTTTGAAGAATATAGATGTGAGAAGACTTGAGGTTTTAGCTTTGAAGAATATAGATGTGTGAACCTTGAGGTTTTTAGTTTTGAAGAATATAGATGTGGGAAGCCTTGAGGTTTTTAGGTTTGAAGAATATAGAGATGTGAAACTTGATGCTTTTAGGTTTGAAGAATATAGATGTGTGAACCTTGAGGTTTTTAGTTTTGAAGAATATAGATGTGGGAAGACTTGAGGTTTTTAGTTTTGAAGAATATAGATGTTTGAACCTTGAGGATTTTAGTTTTGAAGAATATAGATGTGTGAACCTTGAGGTTTTTAGTTTTGAAGAATATAGATGTGGGAAGCTTTGAGGTTTTTAACTTTGAAGAATATAGATGTGTGAACCTTGAGGTTTTTAGCTTTGTAGAATATAGATGTGTGAACCTTGAGGGTTTTAGTTTTGAAGAATATAGATGTAGGAAGACTTGAGGTTTTTAGCTTTGAAGAATATAGATGTGCGAACCTTGAGGTTTTTAGCTTTGAAGAATATAGATGTGTGAATCTTGAGGTGTTTAGTTTTGAAGAATATAGATGTGTGAACCTTGAGGTGTTTAGTTTTGAAGAATATAGATGTGTGAACCTTGAGGGTTTTAATTTTGAAGAATATAGATGTAGGAAGACTTGAGGTTTTTAGTTTTGAAGAATATAGATGTGTGAACCTTGAGGTTCTTAGTTTTGAAGAATATAGATGTGTGAACCTTGAGGTTTTTAGTTTTGAAGAAAATAGATGTGTGAACCTTGAGGTTTTTAGTTTTGAAGAATATAGATGTGGGAAGCCTTGAGGTTTTAAGCTTTGAAGAATATAGATGTGGGAAGCCTTGAGGGTTTTAGTTTTGAAGAATATAGATGTGTGAACCTTGATGTTTTTAGTTTTGAAGAATATAGATGTGTGAACCTTGAGGTTTTTAGCTTTGCAGTTAAAGATGTGTGAACCTTGAGGTTTTTAGTTTTGAAAAATATAGATGTGTGAACCTTGAGGTTTTTAGTTTTGAAGAATATAGATGTGTGAACCTTGAGGTTTTTAGCTTTGAAGAATATAGATGTAGGAAGCCTTGAGGGTTTTAGTTTTGAAGAATATAGATGTGTGAACCTTGAGGTTTTTAACTTTGAAGAATATAGATGTGTGAACCTTGAGGTTTTTAGCTTTGAAGAATATAGATGTGTGAACCTTGAGGTTTTTAGTTTTGAAGAATATAGATGTGGGAAGACTTGAGGTTTTTAGTTTTGAAGAATATAGATGTGTGAACCTTGAGGCTTTTAGTTTTGAAGAATATAGATGTGGGAAGACTTGAGGTTTTTAGTTTTGAAGAATATAGATGTGTGAACCTTGAGGTTTTTAGCTGTGTAGAATATAGATGTGTGAACCTTGAGGTGTTTAGTTTTGCAGAATATATATGTGTGAACCTTGAGGTTTTTAGTTTTGCAGAATATAGATGTGTGAACCTTGATGTTTTTAGTTTTGAAGAATATAGATGTGCGAACCTTGAGGTTTTTAGTTTTGAAGAATATAGATGTGAGAAGACTTGAGGTTTTAGCTTTGAAGAATATAGATGTGTGAACCTTGAGGTTTTTAGTTTTGAAGAATATAGATGTGGGAAGCCTTGAGGTTTTTAGGTTTGAAGAATATAGAGATGTGAAACTTGATGCTTTTAGGTTTGAAGAATATAGATGTGTGAACCTTGAGGTTTTTAGTTTTGAAGAATATAGATGTGGGAAGACTTGAGGTTTTTAGTTTTGAAGAAAATAGATGTTTGAACCTTGAGGAATTTAGGTTTGAAGAATATAGATGTGTGAACCTTGAGGTTTTTAGTTTTGAAGAATATAGATGTGGGAAGCTTTGAGGTTTTTAACTTTGAAGAATATAGATGTGTGAACCTTGAGGTTTTTAGCTTTGTAGAATATAGATGTGTGAACCTTGAGGGTTTTAGTTTTGAAGAATATAGATGTAGGAAGACTTGAGGTTTTTAGCTTTGAAGAATATAGATGTGAGAAGACTTGAGGTTTTTAGCTTTGAAGAATATAGATGTGGGAAGCCTTGAGGTTTTTAGTTTTGAAGAATATAGATGTGTGAACCTTGAGGTTTTTAACTCTAAAGAATATAGATGTGTGAACCTTGAGGTGTTTAGCTTTGAAGAATATAGATTTGTGAACCTTGAGGTTTTTAGTTTTGAAGAATATAGATGTGGGAAGCCTTGAGGTTTTTAGTTTTGAAGAATATAGATGTGTGAACATTGAGGTTTTTAGTTTTGAAGAATATAGATGTGTGAACCTTGAGGTTTTTAACTTTGAAGAATATAGATGTGTGAACCTTGAGGTTTTTAGCTTTGTAGAATATAGATGTGTGAACCTTGAGGTTTTTAGTTTTGAAGAATATAGATGTGTGAACCTTGAGGTTTTTAGTTTTGAAGAATATAGATGTGTGAACCTTGAGGTTTTTAGTTTTGAAGAATATAGATGTGGGAAGACTTGAGGTTTTTAGCTTTGAAGAATATAGATGTGGGAAGACTTGAGGTTTTTAGTTTTGAAGAATATGGATGTGTGAACCTTGATGCTTTTAGTTTTGAAGAATATAGATATGTGAACCTTGAGGTTTTTAGCTTTGCAGTTATAGATGTGGGAACCTTGAGGTTTTTAGTTTTGGAGTTATAGATGTGGGAACCTTGAGGTTTTTAGTTTTGAAGAATATAGATGTGTGAACCTTGAGGTTTTTAGTTTTGACGAATATAGATGTGTGAACCTTGAGGTTTTTAGTTTTGCAGAATATAGATGTGGGAAGACTTGAGGCTTTTAGTTGTTGAGAATAGCGAGGTGGGAAACCTGGCCTGATCTCAGAGTTACTGAAGAATACAACACCTGAATTGGGTTGTTTCTATTGTGTGTTAAATTCTTATTTTCTAAAATATGCAGACTTGAGTGTTACATGACATCGAAATCTATACACCTATCCCCCGATTTACACGGTACTTTTTTTACACGTTTTCGCTTTTACACGGTTTTCCAAATAAGTTTTGTTTTTTTTGTTTTTATCGCACTATACTAAATGCTACTGTGATTGAACACATGCGCTGTGTACACATCTCACGAGGAATCCCGAGCTTGTGTGCTGACTACATATTTTAACCTGCCAATGCCTTTTATTTTTATTTCTGTGTACACCTATCCCCCGATTTACACGTTTTTCTCAGGAACGTATCTACCGTGTAAATCGGGGGATAGGTGTATTTGAAATTTCTCTAAAAACTATTGCGTACAACCTTATATCGGCCAAAAATGAATTCTCAGCATCAATTCTGATAACAGCAAGGTACTGGATGGCACACATCCTTCACGTCAAATATATTAGATAGAATCATATCTCAATTTTTCTCAACATTCTTGTTGGGAGAATCTTAATAATTATTTTCTATTATAAGTAAAAAAGCTTCTTTATTGAAGACACTAATTACAATGAAGTCAAATTACTATAAAAAGAGTATTAGAAACTCATACGTCTCCACACAGATTCTCAACCACACTCACTCAAAGAAAATACCTATATATATACACATAATCTACACCACAGAATAAAATAATCCACAGATTAATATAATCATAGAATGAAAAATGAATATTTTAAATTATAAATATCAACAAATCTCCCCTTCAAATTTTCAATTTTCATTCCTCAAAAAGTAACTCCACCACTTAGGCAGTTCTTAATCTTGACAGCATCCACACTCTTGGTGAGCTGGTCCGCTTTCATTTCCTCTGAAGGGATATGCAAAACTTCAATTTCTTCATCTTCCATGGCTTCAATCCATTGTTTTCTATCATCAGAATTTAGTGCTTCTTGGCAATCCTTCGGAAGTTTAATTTCAAAAGCTCTATCAGAAACATTTTCCTTATTCTTTATTAATCTTAATCTTTCAGATCTCCTCACACCCTTTTTTATAAGTTCTTCTTCCTCGGTTTCTCTCAAACGAAGATCTCGTTCTTCTCTCATTTCTCTCGTCATTCCTGGTTCTGGTCCTCTTCTACGTGGAGTAATTATTTCATCAGGAGGTATTTCATCTATTTCACTCAAATCTATATCATTATCATCTTGAGTAATATGCTCATCATCGATGTTAAAGTTTTCAGCTCGGTCTTCTCTATTACCACCAGAGTCTTCATTCCTGTGAGAAATCAAATTTTGGTCTTCTCTACTAAAAAAGAAAAGTTCATTTTCATCAAGATTTCTACCACTATTATTCATTAAATAATATCCCAACTTAGCTTCATTAAATTTAACATCTGATACTTCATGAATTTCATCCATTTCTGGTAAATATATTCTATAGCCTTTTCTTATCATACTATAGCCCATCATGATCCCTTTATGAGCTTTTGGTTCCATCTTCTTTCTCTTTTCTTTTCTAATATGAACATAAGCTTCGCTTCCGAACCTTTTTAAGTAAACAATGTTTGGTTTCCATCCTTTGTATATCTCGAAAGGAGTTGTATTCATTTCTTTGATTTTAATTCTATTATTTATATGAACAGCCACCTTAACACTTTCGCTCCAAAATTTTAAAGGTAATTTAGAATCAATTAGCATGGTTCTAGCTGACTCAACTATGGTTCTATTGAATCTTTCGGCTTTTCCATTGCTTTCAGGAGTATAAGCTGTAGTAAATTCTTGCTTGATGCCCTTACTAGATAACCATCGCCTCAAATAGTTTGAAATATACTCTCCACCATTATCATTTCGAATTCTCTTTACTTTCTTTCCAGTCTGTCTTTCCTCTTGTATTATCAAGTTTATTATGGAATCTGCTGCTTGAGATTTATTAGCAATAGGTATAACGAAAGTAAAATTACTATAGTCATCAACAATAGTGATGAAATACCTATATCCAAATGAATCATTTAAAGGTCCAACTATATCTGTATGCCATAGATCCAAAATATTTTCAGATTGTTTATATTGAACACTTTTGTAAGATTTTCTATGTAATTTTCCCAATGTACAAGATTCGCAATTTCCTTTGTTATTATGTAAATTTTTCAATCCTAATACAGTTGAATTATCATACATTTCTTTCAATTTTTGAAAATTTACATGAGCAAGTCTTTGATGCCATAGCATATCATCTACTTCTGCTTTTCTAGCTATTTCCATATTTAGGGTTCCTTCCACTTCAAATTTATCACCATTTCTCCTTGCCTCATATAAAATCTCACCATCTTTACCTATTACCTCAGCTTTATATTTACTAAATAATACATTTAAATCATGATCCACTATTTTTGCAACCGATAATAAACCTTCTCTCAAATCAGGCACATGCAAAACATTTTCAAATTTAATGAATCCTTCATTTACATTCGACTTCATTCTTATAGCTCCAATTCCTGATGATTTCATTATTGCACCTTTTTCAGCTGTCGCTATTATTCTTTCCTCCTCTTTATATTCTATAAATAATTCTTTCCTACTGACCATATGGCTAGAGGCTCCAGAATCCATTGTCCAACTTATTTTTTCATCCTTTTGTTCTTCCTCTTCGTAATTGTCTTCATTTGTTTCTATTACAGGACTTGTAGATTCACTATTATTTTGTCGGTTTATTCCTCTTTTAGGCCCATTAAAATTATACTTTGCATGACTTTGATTTCTATATTTTTTACATATTTTCGATTCATGCCCAAATCCTCCACATTTAAAACATTTGATCTTATTTCTACAGTCTTTAGAGATATGACCTATCTTTCCACAATTATAACATTTAATAAATTTTCTTCTTTCCGTCCAGCCTTCTTTGGCTTTAGATGCAATCTCCTGTTTTTCTACTTTTTCTTGTTTCCTATATTTTATTTTTTCCTCAGTTTCCTTCAGTATTTGTCTTATTGAATTCATATTATTTTGCCTGTCTGATTTTATCATTTTTATGTCAAAATCAAATTCAACTCTCAAACCTTCCAAAACGAAGCAAATTAACTCTCTATCTTTAATTTCATCTCCTGCTTGAATGCTTTTGCTCTTTATAATCATTGCTCTATTTAAGTAGTCATCCACCGTTTCATCTTCGTTCATTTTTAATTTTGACAATTCTATTCTATTTTTCATCTGTAAGTCTTCATTTTTTGATGCCATTTCTTCTCCAATTATATTCCATAATTTCTTGGCACTTTTTTCGCTCGAGTATTTCAGCACTTGAGTGTCATTCATTGTTCTATTCATCAAATTTCTTGCAATGGCATTGTCGTCATCCCAGTCTTCCCAGATTTTCATTTTTTCATCAAATTTCTTGTCTGTTTCTATTGGCTTTTCCACCTCTTCTCCTTCTATAATTCTTCTCCATAATTTTAATCCCCGTAATTCACTTTCAATTCGATTTGCCCAGATCAAGTAGTTTTTGTCTGAAAGTTTTTCTATTGGAGATAAATTAAAATTTTGCATCTTTTCTTTTTTCTAAAAATTTTTCAATTAATCTTGATTTGCATAAATTTAAATTCAACCGCTCTCTGCTACCAATTGTTGGGAGAATCTTAATAATTATTTTCTATTATAAGTAAAAAAGCTTCTTTATTGAAGACACTAATTACAATGAAGTCAAATTACTATAAAAAGAGTATTAGAAACTCATACGTCTCCACACAGATTCTCAACCACACTCACTCAAAGAAAATACCTATATATATACACATAATCTACACCACAGAATAAAATAATCCACAGATTAATATAATCATAGAATGAAAAATGAATATTTTAAATTATAAATATCAACAATTCTAAATATTTAATATAAGGCCCCATCTATATACAGGAAATTAAAACATCAAAACACGGATGTCTTTTCTGAACATAAAACAAACTTCTACTGTCCTTAATGCGATATGTTTATGTCCATAGTTTTCTTGAATACATTTCTAATATTCCACCCTTCAGTGTAGCATATAAAAGCAGTATCGTCCAATACAGTATTGATCTCTGAGAAGCGGTCTGGTGGATTAAATTGGTGAAACTGCTGTTCATCACAGATGAGCAAAGCCTTCCCAATAATTTTTATACCGAAGTAAGGACTGTGTAGAAGTTTGTTTTATGTTCAAAAGAAACATCCGTGATTTAATGTTTTTATTTCCTATTCTAAATAGTTATAAAACAAATTTTGATATTGTAACACCGTGTCGTAACTGTGTAGGGTCATCTACCTTGATTCTTGGAGTTATACACCGAGCGGGTTTCCATAATTGAAGCACAAATAAGATGAAAATAAAAGTAAATTACCTTTTAAAGTTATTGTGTTTGTTTATCTCCCTCGTAGTTGGTGTCTCCGAGTAGCTCTTCTCTCTCTAAAATAAACAACCAATAAATAAACAACAACAAAATATACTATAGTACATCATCTGTTAATATTAATTTATATACATTTAAGATATCCGAGATTATTTTGAATAAATGGGGCGCGCATTAAACATGATGCAACAATATTTATATGACAGAAGAAATACAGTAGAACTACCTCACTGTAATGGACAACACCTAATTACAGAGCCAAACTGTCCTTTAGGGAGAGATGTCCTCTTACCGGAGAGTTGCTAAATTGTAAAAATGATAATTTTATAAATAAAAACTTGTCCTTTATTGAGAGGTGTTCTCTAGAGTGGTGTCCGCTAAAGGGAGGTTCCACTGTATACATAAAGGTCAGGTGTTGATATTAAAAACAAACAAACAAAAAGACATATGTAAATTACTGATGTGCGCGGTCAGGATTTGTTTTTAGCATATTGCCATATAAACCACTAACATTTCCGTGTTGAAATATTCTGTGTTGACCCTGTATATGATAGTCATGGCTGCTAAGTGAGTTTTATCCCCCGAGTCAATAAGAATATAAAGCTCCTTTTGGCAAAATCGGTTTATAGGCGAATACCTTCAACAATCTTCTCTTTATTTGATTTCGATGCAAGTTGAGGTTTACTTGGTGTTTATAGCGAGAGTTTCCATCGCAATTGGACCCGTGAAGTTCCATTTATTTTATACTCAGTGGGAGCAATAGTTGCCAATATCCACAAATGGTTGTTTAAAAAGACACGATCTGAATGCAAACCCGAAACTTTTCAAACCTTGGAATGGTTTTAGAACTATTTTTTATTCAAAATATATATTTTTTAAAGGTTGAGAAGAAAGTATTGCTAAATATATCGGCGTTTCAAACACTGGGTGTTCACGGAAGATTTGCAGCAGAATAAAGAAGAGATTAAGATGCTAAGACACACAATTCTGTATTGGGCTAGTTTCTTGGTCATTTTAATTATTGAGACATTTTTAACGAATAAAAAAACTTATGTCCCACGTGAAATATACGCTCTTCTAATCCAAGAAATATTTCCCCCAATTCTTACTTCATTAATACGATGCGAATATTTTCCCTATTACAGTAATCCCTCGTTATCACGAACTCGGATTATACGAACTCTCGGTTTGCGCGAACCGTTTCTTTTCCGTTTATACATTTATTCGGTTTATAAATTCGGTTTATACGAATTCGGTATATATTCTTTTAAGACGAAAAGGGTATTTCGTTCCCCCGTTGAGTTCGTCTTAACGAGGGATTACTGTAGTTGAACAGAGGAACCATACGTTAGTGTTACCATTTTATTTAAACAAAGTTTATACATTTCATACAGCTATTCTCTCAATAAGTTTATTTAAATTTATCAAACTACAGTTATACAAGTGCAATAAGTTGTAAATTTAAGTTTTTTGTATCCATTTATTGCATTATCTATGATAAGGTACAATTTGGATTATAGATTATAAAACAAGGTAATAAGACTAAACCCAAATAAATAAATAGTGTGTGACGTTTCGGTAACAGGGTTGTTACCATCTTCAGACAAAAGTACTGAAACATTCAGTACTCAAACAACGCTGTTACCGAAACGTCACACACTATTTATTTATTTGGATTTGGTCTTATTACCTTGTTGCATTATCTATGTATGCAATGTCGGAAGAGAGACATGTCCGAAAAGCTTGTAATGAATATTTACTGAAACACTTCCTATCGGTTTCATTGTTGGATTCATTGATGCTATCGGCTGCTATACTGCCATGTCTTCTCAAGACACTTGCTCCACGCCATGTGACAAATCAACTCAAACCTTTCGGCACCTTGAGGAATCTATTACCATCGCATAGATTGGAAGCGTGGGATCTAAAAAAAGACTTAATTTGCATATCTCACAGAATAACTGGACAACCGAGCTTCTTTGTTGACGGAAGTCTTCTTGTCGCTACATCCGGTCACGTGACCAATGGCGCGACAGAGGAGCGAAGAGTTATTTCTACCAAACAAACATTTAGTGGAAGTATTACAGTAGTGGAAGCGCGCGTCTTCACACAGGTGAGAGAAATTTGACATAACCTGGGGCTTGGAGCGTGAACCTACCCGGTTCGCACAAAGATGTAAAAATTTATCTTCAAAGATGAACATCAAGAGCACTCGAATTTGACAAAAAGTCAGCATGTAAGGTACAACACCAATTTTATTGAATTATCAATACCGGTGTAACCAAATTCTATCTTTGTTCTATCCGGAATGTTGCATAGATTTGTGCAATCAAATTTCCCGAAAGTAAGTTCCTTCCTCTTACAGCCAGGATCATCATCTTCCGTCACATTTACATACTTCCTTTGGTTGAATATATCTTCTAATGTGCATATTTACAATACTTTACATAAAGTCATGATCACAGAAAAGCTCAGTATGGGGAGAACTCTGGAAATTGAAAATTATGAACAGCGTCCTAATTGTTTATTAATATATTGTTTAATAATTTATTGTTGAAACCAAATAAACTCATGGAAAAAATTTGAGGAAGTTGTACCTTTCAGCATGTATATCGGGATTGAGACAATAACTCTGAAAGATATTACAGTGACCTTTATTGAATACAAACGAGATAACCAAGTATGAACAAAATTGCTTCTGTCTCCTTAAAAAACTACGTCGACATCGGAGACTCTCAACTTCCTTAAGTTTTGTCTATGAGTTCATTGAGATATATGTTATTGAGATATATGGGGGTCAGTGGAAGGATGGTCTAAACCGTTGGTTTTCGACCGCAACCGCCCGGGTTCGATTCCCGCATTGGGAAATTTTTTTCTGATAAAAAAAAAATGCTCCAATGGTCCCCGATTCTTGCAAAAGTCCAACCCTACCAGCGAGTGCAAGTAACCAAACTGGACTCTGGCAAAGTAAGTGCAAAGTCTAACTGTTTTTCCTATGTGTAGACATGTGATGCACTTACAGTAAAAGCAGTCGCCTAATTCTGCCTACCATAATTATCATGGTCTGTACCACGTGTACTAGGGATAAGGAAAAAAATTGAGATGTATTTCTACGTATTTTAAATTTTATTGCCATCTATCGTTAAAATTTATTTATTTATTTTTTATTATTATTTTTTTTTTTACACAAATAAATTTACTGGCAATGTGTTTCTTTTAAATATCATCGAAATATTATCTCTACAGACCTTACTGCAATGATATGATTTATTGAATGAGAGGGCTTGGCTCATCAGTAGTGAACCCTCTCAGCGGTTTCGCCAAATTAATCTCTAGACCGCTCTACTATTGTATTGGACTGGGTTCTAAGCTGCCTTCCATAGAAAATGCAGGGTATATAACAAACCCAGTCCAATACAATAGTAGAGCGGTCTAGAGATTAATTTGGCGAAACCACTGAGAGGGTTCACTACTGATGAGCCAAGCCCTCTCATTCAATAAATCATATCATTGCAGTAAGGTCTGTAGAGATAATATTTCGATGATATTTAAAAGAAACACATTGCCAGTAAATTTATTTGTGTAAAAAAAAAAAAAAAAAAAAAAAAAAAAAAAAATTAATTTCTACGTATTGTTGAGAAAAGCAGCACGAGTGCTGTGGCTATTTCCATGAGAAGGTACAGAGAGAGCAATTGTTTCTTCCACAGAACTGGCCGACAGAACAAATATATGGTCGGAGCTTGCATCGATCCAAAGGTTTAATAAAAATTTGGAAGGATTAAAAAAGTGTGCTCGGAATATCGAAGTATTGACCTGACCGTATTAAACTCCCATATTTCAGCATGGGAGGTGATGATTAAAATTTTCAATTTTCTCCTCCTTGCCGTATAGAATTCCGGGGAATATTTACTTCAACACAACAAGTGTGAAAGTGGAATTTTAGGGTTATAACCCGGGAGGTGAATTCAACCTTATTCAATGGGAGGAAATATTTTGAAAATTTTCTGACAATCTTAGATGTCACAAAATTTTAAACCGAAGACAAACGGATAGAAAGCTTCCGTTTAGATAAGAAATATTGTGTCGTTGAAGTCAGTTTAGTTCTCTGGGCAGATATAACGGTAGTTTAGGTCAGTTTAAATTGTAGATTAAACTGGCGAAACCGCTGGGAGGATTCACCACTGGTGAGCCAGGCCTTCCCAATATTTTATCATTGCAGTAAGGGCAGTAGAACCTTTTTTTTTTATTTCGAAAATAATCATACGTGTCCAAAATACTTTAAATTTCTTGTAGCAAATAATATTTCTGTTTACAAAATTTAAAATATGCAAATATAAATATTAGAAGACGAAATCGACAATCGGTTCGGTATGCAAATCGCTGCCTCTTATATAATGCCTTGTATCGTTTGGTGTCATACAGCCTGTTGAAGTACGCAGTAAACCTCGCATCCCTTCAATAAATAAAACACTTCACCCTCCAACCTTATTTTATAAAATGGTATTCTCACAACTCTCAACATATATTTTAGAATTCAGAAACCTTGGCGCAAATATTTGCCAAGTCCCGTTCGGTCAAATATTTAAAAAAGTATATTCCCAGAGTAATATTTCTCAGGAGGGATGAATGTTTTGAGAGAAAATCTCGGAAACTGTCGCCATAATATGAAGCAACAAGAATAAAAAAAAAGTCAATTCCGGAGACGAAGAAGTAAAAAAACTTCTCTCACACTTCCATTTCTCCATCAAAGAACGTTCATCAATAACTTTTTCACTCTAAAAAAATGGATCCGTTAAAAATTATGTCCTGTAAAAAAAAAAAGGGGCGTCTTCCCCCCGGCGTAAAAAAGATTAGAAGCTACGTGGTTATCAGGGCAGACGACCTAGGCGTGATTGGCACAATTACCAGTTAGAGATCCTCTTAAAGGAACAATAGCGTTTATCTTTATTAGAAGTTTTAATAAAATGGATTTTTTAATGAATCCACAATGAATGATGGCTGGTACTTCATTAAAGTATATTTTGTGGCCACCAGCGCTATGACAAATCCTTTTACAAATATATCGAGTAATTATATAAATATTTTTTTTATTTATATATTAGTTTTTGTTTTTGTAGTAACAAAAATATTTCCTTTTAAAATTAACGTATCTTATATGCAAGTGTTGCAACACTCTTTTTTTCCATATTTTATACACAATTTAATAAAAACCTAAGCATCAGGCCACAGCCACAAATGCGATGGGACATTCCAAGAGAGACTCAAGCTATACACACAGTGAAGTGAACATTCTCTCACGCCGCTATCTGCCATTGCAGAAGAAAGATCCGTATAATACAAAGATATTTAAAAAGCTTAAAACCAACATTATTCCTCAATGTACAACTATGATAAATTACCGTAAAGATAGAGGCTGCCTGGCCGGGGGCATTCATAGTTCTTGAAAATAAAGATACTTCGGCCAGTAAATCTTTGCATTACCTCGACGTTTCGACAAAAAGCTTTACTAATATTTACTGGCCGAAGTGTGTTAATTTGAAGAACTAGGATAAATTAGTTTGTCAGATTACAAATAGAATTGGCAAAATATCGCTCAGAGATAATCTTTCTTTAATTTCTTTTATTAAGAAAACTCACCCATGATTGACTTTTATCAAATATCATAGCGCAAGGAATTATAATGTTATAAACAAATAGAATTACAAAAATCAAATACTTAATTAAAAAATTAGAACGCTCCAAATTCAACTCATGATCTTATATTAAATATAGCATTCCGTTGTAGAATAAAACTACTGAGCTAAACAAACACTGCATGCTGACTATCCGATTACGGTCATGTGATGACGAACAGCCAATCACAGAATGAAAAACATGGAAACCTAGATATAGACATAGAGGCGATATTATAGTGGCTAAAACTGAGTAAAGATGGCTATTTCATTGAAATTCAGTGCAGTGTTTTCCCATCTGTTTCTCCGCCTCTCGCTGTAGGGTGGAGCTAGGGAAAACTTTCTTATAAAACAGACAGCCAGTCACACCTGGTCTGCTGACCTGCTCATATACTTTCATCGAGCTTATCAAACAAAGGGAAATAATTAAGGCATTGTCTGATCGAGCAACTGCAAGTTACTGATGGCTTGTGCCATTTATCGGAATAAATATCAAATAATCGTTGATTGTTTGTTCTGGTGTGGAACCTACCCACATATTCTCATGCCCAGCGATGGCCACAGCCTTGCAGAAAATTGACACGGACCCAGAGCAGCTTTGCACATCCAAGATAGAGAACACTGCTGTGATAGAGATTCATGGAGATATCTGAGGCTCTTCATTGGAAACGACAACAACAAGGTTTGGTCATTGCTGGAAATAAACGCAACCTTCCGTTGACATTTTCCCCCAATAGATGGCGCTCTGCCACGAACAATCAGGTTTATATTTCTGAAAGAATATATTTTATTCTGTTATAAATTCATAGAAAAATAGTTTAAATATTTTTACCATGTCTCTATATCATTATATTTTGAGATAGAATTACCTATTTGTTTTAAAATGATTATAAATAACTATCACTCCTTCACTTTCTGCATATCAAATAACAATATGTGGAATTAGCAGTAAAATTCTAAGAATCAATATTCATGGAATTTGTAAAATAAATTTGGCAAATGACTTACAATAAATCAATTAACGAAACATCCTTTATTTGACAATTAGAAACTTTTAGGTGGCAGCAGATTTTAAAACATAAGTTCCTACTTGCCGGGCTAATTGGTCGGTATTTCTCATTGGAATAACCGACGATGGATCTTCAATTTCTAATTCATTACAATATTTAATTCGAAAAATTCAACTCAATTTGTGTTATAAATATTTATAAGCAATTTGAGTAATTAATCCATATTTTAAAATAGTGAAAAGCATCAAAAATGTATTCCAAATCTCCCAAGTTTGTCCTATCCATCACCATCTCAGGCCGAGTTGTCTCTTTACTTTCGTGTCAGAATTTTTAATGTCATCCATCTTAATCGTCTGTTTATTTTCCCGCCAACATCTTGCAACTCTGTATGGACCAACCATTTATTTATTGCCGAGATGAGATGATAAAATACTGATATAGCTTCCTGTGTTCAATTGTTTCATTATTATGATACGGTAAATATTTTATACATTTGGTGCGCCGGGGAATTCCTTATATTTACATCTAGCAACATGTTTACATGTAGCAACATATTTACATATAGCAACATATTTCCATATAGCAACATGTATACATCTGGCAGAATCTTTACGTATAACATTATCCATTTATCTAACACCATCAAGAAGGTCTATCTTCCATACCGACATCCAAACTGATAATTTGGACATAACAGACGTAGAGAAGAACATCAAAATTAGTAGATGAGTTCTATATTACAGTTTGATAACTTCTCAACTTCCTATTTTCCCTGCAGGGAGAGAGATCCCAAATATATGGAGATTATTGATTTATTTGATATTGTAGTAAAGTGTGTGAAATTCTCAGAAAGACAAATCTATAATGAAGGGACTCGGTGACGTAAGTAGGAACCTTAAAGAAAGACATTTACCTAAATGCTAACAAGACAGGATGAGGGCTTCACTGTGATATCTAGATACATAACACAGAAGGGAGTTAGAGGCTGTCTGTCTTCTCCATCAGTCTCTTACACCTCTGAGCCCAACTTCCCATTCCGACAGCTCGCTGTACTCTATGTAGAGTACTCTATTGGCAACAAAGTGGAATGGAGCGAACTAGAGACTGACTACAGCCCTGCGGATACTGACTATGCTGATAGCCGGACTTACGTCATCACGCGAGGCCTCTCATCCGAGTTTTGCTCCAGAAATAGTAGTCTAGTACCTAGACTTGGGTCTGTGGAGCGAGCAAGCTATCGGAGTAGAATGTTGAATTCCAGTCCACGAGCACACAGGGTTAGATGTTCCTTCGGCCGCAGTGGAATGGACGATAACCACATTCGCCTGACCGACCCGAAGGAAAAGACATATTATGACTAACATTACCTCAGAGGTGTAAGCACTAACTGTCCCAGTACTGTCACTAACTAGACCATCCAAACAACGCCGTTAGTAGAACAGGAACGAAGGCAAGTCAACCATCTGGAACATCTGTTACACCCAGCAGTCTTCAGACTTTACGGTCAACAGTTCAATATTCCCATCGAGTCTCTTATCCTTTGTCTTCACCTGCTTTGTAATTTTTATTTATTTATTAATTCAATTTTTTAAAATGAAAATTTCTTAATATATTATAATAGAGTATATATATATAATAAAAATACAATATACAGTTAAACCTGTCTATAGCATCCCCTTTTGGGACTCACCAGAATAGGGTGGTATATAGAGGGAGTGTTATAGACAGGTCACTTTTAATGTAAAATGTTGACATTTTAATGTTTAAAATCGGGCGCTATTTAGAGGGGGCGCTATAGAGAGGTTTAACTGTAATAGTAAACTTCGGGAAAAAAATCTTGAGCCCCTCTCCATTCTTAACATACAAGTGTATGCTAAGACTATAATATAGTCGATAATTCTACACTTGTAGAATTTGAGGCCTATTTCTTCAGAATTTGTTATTTATTGTCTCTATCGCCTGATCAAATTTTCAAACAAACGTCTTATCAAAGATTTATTTGACTCTATGTATATATTTATAAACTGTAAATTTTCTTATTTCCTTTTCTTCTTTATCTTCAAACATAGCTTTTTACTGAAGTTTCGCTTTAAAAAAAAAATCCTAAAATTTTGTAATTGGCGGAGAGAAATATTTTAATGGATTAGTATGCTAATTCCCCTAGAAGTATGTTTAGATAGATAGTAGAATATTCAACTATAGAAACGTGTAAAAAAAACCTTTTTTGAAATGTTTCTTAACTAAAGTGTCCAGGATAAATCTACTCTCGAATCCCTAATTCTTTGGTTATTTATTTTCTTTCAATGTGAAAGTACAAATGGCATTGATTTCTTGAATGATTTTAATTTTTAGAAAATTTGTTGAGTATCAGCGATGTTTGAGTTTTATTATTAACTGTTTAGCTAAAATATCACTTTTTAAAATCTGTATGAAAATTACAACATTAAATTACAACAGTTATCTTGTGTATATCAAGTTTGAAAGAGAATATATGAAGAAAAATGAAAAGTTTTCGAACAACAATAATTTAGAGTAAATAACGTAATTTATGGGAAAAAGTAGGGAATAAGTTTATATTTAAAGTTTCAAATATAAAGTTTAATATATATATTTTATAAAACAAAATTATATATAATTTGTAACGTTTCCTATTTAAAAAAAAAGAGATACTTACAATATCTTGTGTTCCTTTATTTTACCCGATCACAACAAAGTTAATATATCTATCAACAAAACAAACTTATGCAAAATTACCAAAAGAAAAGTACAGTGTTGCCGACTGTCCAATCATAAAGAAAAATTGAAGAATATATTTTAAACAAATAAAAACACAAAACATGTTACAATAATAAGATATTAAAATATAAAATTATACATAAGATATATATGTAAATATCCATTTTATAATGCGTATCAAATTTCGAATGTTTACATCAACAACAATGTATAGTTTATACCTCTAGTTCATCCATATATTATATTATCTATTCACAATATATCATATATATTTATATATGATATAAAATAAAAATAAATCTCTGGTGTTATTTAAAATACGAGAGAACTTAAAACATTCGTTTATTTTTTTATTCATGCATGTCAGAATGAAATATTATAAAAATGACATATCGTCTGATTTATAATACCTGGCTTTTCTGATTACTTTTATTGATCTTAAGAATTAATAACAAAATATTCTCCAACCTTTCAATATTAAATAAATGTACAGCAATATATCCCTAAAACATCATTCTATATGGAGTAAAGTTAATTTAAAATTTAAAATATTCATTTTTTTTTATAAATTCGGGTTCTCTCAGATATATTATATTCAACCTTTTTTTTGTAAATATTTAGATTTAAAAAAAAAGTTTATTTTTGCTTCAACTCTTTCCAACATCGGATGTTTAAAATATTGAAATACGTCTGTAATTAGTTTTATTAATTAATACAAAGTCACGCATGCGAAAACTATTCACAGATGAGGTTTATAATTTTTTGACTGGTTCAATTAAATATATCACTTCAGGCATAGCAAGTTTTATTTTTGTGTAGTCATCAATTTTTTATACGTTAATTATGGCTCTAAATGGGTCTGATATACAAGTGCCTCATATTTGGAGTACTATAAATTATATATACTCTATATTTGAAAATAGAGCAATCCATAAATAAATCTTTAATTAAAAAGGCATAAATGATATTTTGATCTAATATATGCCTTTTTAATTATATACAGTATATATATATATATATATTAATAAAATGCAAATTTCATAAGTGGTGTTCGCTAAAAACTTTCGTTACAATGCATCAATTTCAACCAAATTTTCAACATTTATGTAAAACGAGATGGAGCAGGTTTTGCTTAACATCAAAATATATTTCCTAACATCAACATGCGTAACTTCGCTGTTATCGATTAAATACAAAAAAAAATCAACAGAGTTAATTTTATTTATATATAAATACAAAATTAAATTTCAACAGAGTTAATTTTTTTACATACTAGCTGATAATCTCAATCTAAAAATATAATATAAAAAGCCAACAATGAAGAGTGAATGTAGGATAAAAAGCCAACAATGAAGAGTAAATGTAATATAAAAAGCCAACAATGAAGAATGAATGTAAGATAAAAAGCCAACAATGAAGAGTGAATGTAATATAAAAAGCCAACAATGAAGAATGAATGTAAGATAAAAAGCCAACAATGAAGAGTGAATGTAATATAAAAGCCAACAATGAAGAATGAATGTAAGATAAAAAGCCAACAAAGAAGAGTAAATCTACTTATATAATTGCCTTATTCTGTCTGTGTGAAGTTCACAGATAGATTTTGGTCAGAATATAATATAAAAAGCCAACAATGAAGAATGAATGTAAGATAAAAAGCCAACAATGAAGAATGAATGTAAGATAAAAAGCCAACAATGAAGAGTAAATATGATATAAAAAGCCAACAATGAAGAATGAATGTAAGATAAAAAGCCAACAATAAAGAGTAAATGTAATATAAAAAGCCAACAATGAAGAATAAATGTAAGATAAAAAGCTAACAATGAAGAGTAAATATAATATAAAAAGCCAACAATGAAGAATAAATGTAAGATAAAAAGCCAACAATGAAGAGTAAATATAATATAAAAAGCCAACAATGAAGAATGAATGTAAGATAAAAAGCCAACAATGAAGAGTAAATATGATATAAAAAGCCAACAATGAAGAATGAATGTAAGATAAAAAGCCAACAATGAAGAGTAAATGTAATATAAAAAGCCAACAATGAAGAATAAATGTAAGATAAAAAGCCAACAATGAAGAGTAAATATAATATAAAAAGCCAACAATGAAGAGTGAATGTAAGATAAAAAGCCAACAATGAAGAGTAAATGTAATATAAAAAGCCAACAATGAAAAATGAATGTAAGATAAAATGCCAACAATGAAGAGTGAATGTAATAAAAAAATCCAACAATGAAGAATGAATGTAAGATAAAAAGCCAACAATGAAGAGTGAATGTAAGATAAAAAGCCAACAATGAATAGTAAATGTAATATAAAAAGCCAACAATGAAGAATGAATGTAAGATAAAAAGCCAACAATGAAGAGTAAATCTATATATATAAAATTGAATGTCTGTCTGTCTGTACTCTATAGATTCAAAAACCATACATCCAATCGCCGTGAAATTTTGGGATATTATTAGGTATATCACCGGGAAGGTTTTTGAAAAATAATTTCATGAATATCTTGAATATCCTTAGAGTTATTTGCAGATTTGTAGATTTAACTCGCAAGCAGCGCCCCCATTGTGACGATGATAACAAGTTTTCTTATCACTAAGTTTGTTATCTTAAATATTATTTATCAAAAGTAAGATTATCTCAGGATGACACAGCAATTTATTTGAGACAAGAATAATGATACAATTCCAAGGCGAAGATACTATTCCTTTAACTTCCAATTACCGAGGGAACCAATTAATATTGATTTTATTCAACTTATCAGTATTTTTCAAGGGACCAGGAAAAATGTTCACTAGATAAAACTATGATTTTCTAATGTAGAAAATTAGGAAAGACAAAATTCAGGATGACACGGCACACAGGGACCGGGAAAAAATGTTCACTTTATCGAGAGATTCAAATTTACGAGTTTCAAATTATCAAAATATATCTTTTTTTTTTAAATAAGTTTTTAGAGAATTGTTTTAACAAATGTTCGCTAGACAAACCTTTACTCGGGTAAAACCCCGGGCGAAGCCGAGTACGTTTTATAAGTTTATAGAGAATTGTTTTAACAAATGTTCGTTAGACAAACATTTACTCGGGTAAAACCCGGGCGAAGCCGGGCACATCCGCTAGTATATATATGTAATAATAAGTTGAAGTTCTGGTTGACTCTTGTAGTACCTCGTCGACTCTCGCTATAAGCTGTGGCAACCGAGGGTCAAACCTGTAGTAACCGCGAGGGACAGTCAGGGCGTGGAGAGTTTTCCAGTACCTCTCTGCACCTTGTAAGACCTTTAACAGTTCTCACAGAGTACAGGCAGTCGTGGTCGAGGCAGAGTGGAAAAGCTTGGGAATGTCCACACACACAAAACGAAGCGACACAGTTGTAGAAGGAAAGTTTCATGAATAGATAAAAAGTCGAGCCAAGAGCAAGATGGAGATCGAGTAGATTTCTTACTGTTTTACATGGTCGATGAGTTGGTCCTTGGAGACGACAAGGGGTGACGCTGACCGGAAGACTTACTGACTCGCTGTTGCTAAGCCGGGCCCTTTTATATAACTCTTCGGACAAAGAGAATTGCATCACGGCACGTGTCGCTGTTACTCGAGACACGGCACGTGTCGCTGTTACTCGAGACTGGCGCCTACCTGTCGGCTTCCACTTTATTTTTTAGAAGTTACCTTGTGATTTACTTCTCAAATATTGCTTTTAACTCAGCTTTTAATCTATTATATAGTTTTATTTATTCATCCTCAGTACATTACATATGGTGATGCAAGGACACATGTCAATTATGCGTATAATTATTTATAGATGTGTTTCCATATACAACATGACAATCCCGTTACAAGTATTACAATATAGGATTGTTGGTTTAAATTATCATATATATATATATATGTGTATGTTTGTGTTGTGTGGGGTAATATATAAAGTATTTATTATATAAATTTATTTAAAATTTTGAAACATAATATTCTAGAAGAACTCTGTGAAGTCGGCTGCCAGATAACGCCGCTTTACATTTTATAAATCCATTGTTGTTGTTTCCTTTGGCCGGCTCAACACCTTTTGTAGATATGTAAATATGTTTCTAAGTTTTGTATTTGCTTTCTTCCTCAAGTCAGGTAACAACGCGCCATCTATATGCGACAAATGAAAACATTAATTAATTAATTTGTTATATATGTATAGATGGCGCGTTATTGCTCTTTATCAATTTAGGCCTAACTGGCCTTGTCTTTATTGTTTGCGGAGGAGCATTGATCGATGCAAATATTTATATGTAATTCTACTGTCCTAAAAGTTAATGTCCATAGTTTACTTAAATACCATTTCTGAGATTCCACCATTCAGTGTAGCATATATAAGCAGAATGATCTAATACAGTATTAGAGCTCTAAAGAGGAGGTATGGTAGATTGAATTGGCGAAACCGCTGGGAGGATTCACCATTGATGAGCCAAGCTATCCCAATATTTTTTCATCGCAGTAAGGACAGTAGAAGTTTGATTTATTTGTGAAAGAACCATTCGCGTCTTAATGTTTCCATTTGTTTTATTATTTTCTAAAGTTATGTGTCTCATGTATTTCTATCGGCTCGATAAATGCAAATTGTAATTTAAAGTTGTTTTATCATATTTTCCAAGATGTAACTTCTGCATACCATTGGCATACTCTGGTATTCAAAACAAGCATAGGGTTTCTCTCTGAGCAAAATAATATAACACATATATATATATATAGTATTTGAAAATGCTTATTTTGGATCATAATGTTTTATTTCCAATATTTCGTGTGGCAACGAGTTCCCTGAAGAAGTTTGGCGAGTTGCCACACAAAATATTGGAAATAAAACTTGATGATCCAAAATAAGCATTTTAAAAAATAATATGATATATGGATTGCTCTATTTTCAAACATATATATATTAACACTTGTATATATGAAGCAGTACAAAGTATGTAAATATAGAATATATATTAGATAATAAAAGGCATATATTGGATTTAAAAATATATTTATTTTGCCAATATTTCGGCTGGCTGAACGCCAACCTTTATCGAGGCATTACATTTTTGTATACACAAACTCAGCGCCGCATAGTGTTATAATATCACAGTTGAAATCAATTAAAATACAGAGTAGGTGGGAGAAATTTGTGAATGTAAAAAATAATTATTATAAAAAATTGCAATCAAAATGTAAAATATATTAAAATATTAACGGAAAAATATGGGTTCTATCTTTATATTTTAAAATGTTTTTAAAAAGTACATAAAAATAATGTAAAAATATATGTATCTATTAAAACATTTGAAAATGAATTTAAAATGATTTAAACAATAAACTGTAAGAACTTTTTAAAAAGGTTTAACAAAAAATGTGGGTATTTAAAAATTCATTTCAAAAATGATGGAGATCGATTTAAATGTAAGTAAAAAATATTTTATAAAAATGCATTGAAATGGAAGTTAAAGCAATTTAGGAAGAATATATGAGAAAAAAATAGATTAAAAAGTGGAAACTAAAAAAGTTTAAAGTATTTCATGTAATAAGTTATATATTTAATGTATCAATACTTTTGTGTATTAAAGCGATAAATGTAAAAATAATTAAACAAGTGGTATGTATTAATTACAGGTAATAACTAATGTGTGAAAAAAATAATTTAAGAAATCGCGGGTATTACAACAAAATTTAAAAATTCATTAAAGCAAAAAAAATAAATTAAATAAAGCAAAGTTATGTAATTTAAAGAAACGGCACCTCTCCCTTTAAAAAAGTATAAAATAAGTCAATTTAAAAATAAAAAATGACTAATTGAAATTAAAATAATTAGACAAAAAAAAAAAAATTAAGAAGATCTAAATGGTGTGTAGATGTCTGGTAAATCAATTTTCCTATTAATGCTTTCTTTGTCTTCTGCAGAGGCCCAGCTTTCTAAGAACAATCGGCAGTGTTTCTCTTTAATGTTCTGGTATAAAATAGCTGTATTTTCGAAATCCGGAGTGTGGTTGTTTTTTAGTGCATGATCTACAAGGAGAGACAGTGGGTTGTAATTCCTTAGTCCTGATTTGTGTTGATTTAAACGATCTTTAAGTGGTTTGCTGGTTTCACCTATATAATTAGCTTGGCAATTGTTACAAGGTATTTTGTAAATTACGTTGATTTTGTTTTCCATTTTGTTAATTTGTTTAGTGTCTGGATGGCGTAAGGCCTTTTTTAAATTTAAAGATGATTGATAGGTAGTTATGATGTTGTATCTCTTTAGGACTCTGGCGATGCGTTCAGAGCCGTAGCTGTAGGGGAGGGAGCAGTAAAGTTTTTTTGATTGATCAGGGGTGTTATTTAAAAGTGGAGATTTTGGTTTATAAAAATGTTTTTCGACAAATTTGCTAGGGTAATTGTTGTTTTTTAATTCTCTGAAGATTCTATTTCTCTCCACTATATCATTAAATTTAATGATATAGTGGAGAGAAATAGAATCTTCAGAGAATTAAAAAACAACAATTACCCTAGCAAATTTGTCGAAAAACATTTTTATAAACCAAAATCTCCACTTTTAAATAACACCCCTGATCAATCAAAAAAACTTTACTGCTCCCTCCCCTACAGCTACGGCTCTGAACGCATCGCCAGAGTCCTAAAGAGATACAACATCATAACTACCTATCAATCATCTTTAAATTTAAAAAAGGCCTTACGCCATCCAGACACTAAACAAATTAACAAAATGGAAAACAAAATCAACGTAATTTACAAAATACCTTGTAACAATTGCCAAGCTAATTATATAGGTGAAACCAGCAAACCACTTAAAGATCGTTTAAATCAACACAAATCAGGACTAAGGAATTACAACCCACTGTCTCTCCTTGTAGATCATGCACTAAAAAACAACCACACTCCGGATTTCGAAAATACAGCTATTTTATACCAGAACATTAAAGAGAAACACTGCCGATTGTTCTTAGAAAGCTGGGCCTCTGCAGAAGACAAAGAAAGCATTAATAGGAAAATTGATTTACCAGACATCTACACACCATTTAGATCTTCTTAATTTTTTTTTGTCTAATTATTTTAATTTCAATTAGTCATTTTTTATTTTTAAATTGACTTATTTTATACTTTTTTAAAGGGAGAGGTGCCGTTTCTTTAAATTACATAACTTTGCTTTATTTAATTTATTTTTTTTGCTTTAATGAATTTTTAAATTTTGTTGTAATACCCGCGATTTCTTAAATTATTTTTTTCACACATTAGTTATTACCTGTAATTAATACATACCACTTGTTTAATTATTTTTACATTTATCGCTTTAATACACAAAAGTATTGATACATTAAATATATAACTTATTACATGAAATACTTTAAACTTTTTTAGTTTCCACTTTTTAATCTATTTTTTTCTCATATATTCTTCCTAAATTGCTTTAACTTCCATTTCAATGCATTTTTATAAAATATTTTTTACTTACATTTAAATCGATCTCCATCATTTTTGAAATGAATTTTTAAATACCCACATTTTTTGTTAAACCTTTTTAAAAAGTTCTTACAGTTTATTGTTTAAATCATTTTAAATTCATTTTCAAATGTTTTAATAGATACATATATTTTTACATTATTTTTATGTACTTTTTAAAAACATTTTAAAATATAAAGATAGAACCCATATTTTTCCGTTAATATTTTAATATATTTTACATTTTGATTGCAATTTTTTATAATAATTATTTTTTACATTCACAAATTTCTCCCACCTACTCTGTATTTTAATTGATTTCAACTGTGATATTATAACACTATGCGGCGCTGAGTTTGTGTATACAAAAATGTAATGCCTCGATAAAGGTTGGCGTTCAGCCAGCCGAAATATTGGCAAAATAAATATATTTTTAAATCCAATATATGCCTTTTATTATCTAATGAATTAAGTATGGATTGCTCTATTTTCAAAATAGAATATATATATGTCGTAACTGTCGTGGTCGAATGGAAGGGCGCGACCGTTGTGCATGTATGCGTCAAAAAAGAACTTGTTCGACACTCTTGAGCGCGCGCGCGCGCGGCGGAGGCGTGGCCTTCCCCCGCGCGCGCTGGCTCCCAGATTTATTTTGTACAGATTTATACATGGATGAATTTGTATTTATAATATAACATAATAATTATGGTGAAAATAAATTATACATTTTGGGTATTATACAAATTATGACATATATATATTATATTGAAGTGAGTCTCTAACAATCTCCACTTTATGATTCGATAGATCTTGTTGCTAGAGTATATTTTTACGAGAGAGGCGTTGACTTTAAAATGATCTCCATAAATTCCCTGAGATTTTATGGGCCACTTGAGAGAATCTCACCAGAAATTGGCTTTGTCACGTCTGTCGCTCCAGGGGATGAAATGTCAAATTGAGATTTTTTAAGGAAGCCTGTTTGCCAGTATCTTCAGACCTAGCCTTCTATAAGTTTTCGGTTTATTTTATTTAATTCGAACCTATCGCGAGATAAAAGCTTACTTTATTAGAAAACCTCTTGGTTTAAAGATCAAGCTCAAAAATCAGGAGCTAGGATCGTAATATATTTTATATAGAAAAGGTGTGTATTATTGCCCATAAGAATCTATCAGTGTAAACCTGCCCATATTGGTACAAAACTGAATCTAAAGACTTACATCTGTGCAAACCTAGATCGGTGGAGTAAAAACAACAATTTTCCATTAGTTTAAAAATGGGATTTCTAATATTAACCATAAAGCTCCAATCGTTGCCGACATTTGGATTGCTGTCTAGAAAGAAACAAAAGCCAAGTATCAGTCGGGGTAGTCCATTGTCTCTCTTTGTGCGCATGCGTGGCCTAGGAGAAACCTCGGTCTTCGTCAGTCCATGCCGGACTTTGGTCCCACGTGGCCTAAACATGAGCAATGAAAAATTAGAATTTTCTAAAGACATGTTCATCCGGTAGTGTCGCCAAGAAAATTCTATGAACAAAATACGGAGAGAATTATTTTGGCCATATAGAATTGACTGAGCCACTTTGTGAGTTAAACGCTTCTTGGGCAACTTCTGAGGATTTAATGAATTATTGAGGATTTCATGAAATCAAAACACGCCCTGGACTGAGATGGGTATTAGCACCAAACCTCCAGGTGGGCGTTCTGTAATTTCTAAATCCGGTGTGTTGTAGTTTTGTCACCGAACCGATTCTGTTAGACTAGAGAGATTTCCTTTTCTTTTTAAAAATAAATTTCTCCCGGACAATTATCCAACCCAAACCTCAAAGTGTCGACAATAAATCAACTTCCAGAAGTTTGTCTCACCCAGAGGACTCAAACGATCTCAGGACAATAGAACCAAGCTTCTGTTGATTAAATGGATCCCCGTGGGATGAGATGGAACAATGCAGCACTTCTCATCTACAGTAGACCAACTACGGGTTGTAGATATTTCCGGACTTGGGACACCGTGGCGCGGCCAAGATAGTGAATTATTGCCTTCACATCGTTCTTGAAGGTATTCCACGAACACTTGTCATTCAAGAGTTCCAATGGAACATAAATCCCAATATGGAAATATCCAACACACTTGTTATTCTGTACAATGCTTAGTGTGCTGGTGTTCACCAAGTTAGATGACGCAGCACAACACCTCGGTCCAATGGAACACTCCACCGGTCAGATAGATCGCCGAGCCGCCATGACACCTCCGTCTGCTAATGGAACCGTGATCTGCTGACGACATTTGTCTTCCCGCCTCGTTTGGTCGGAAATTTAGGCCGTTCTCTCCATTAGTTCGGCTGATAGCCATTTGGTGGCGTGTGAAGCTTCTTTCTTTTACTGCCCCGTGCGATGTGTGGACATTAGAGTCGAGTCAATACATCTTCTCTGCTTGTTCGATCATTGACGTAATCCTAATTCAGTTAACGCAACTTCAGCAGATGTAAATATGCAAACATACCATACAGCTGCAGGTCCAGGAATTCAATGTTCTCAGTGTTTGTACTCCTTCTGGTGACACTGGACTCTCTGCACAGTGGCACTGAACTCTCTGCACTAGGATCCTTCAGACCGAGGTCGGCACTGGAGTTTTCCTAAACATTACCGTAAAGCTAGAGGCTGCCTGGCCGGTGGCATTTACAGTTCTTAAAATTAAAGATACTTCGGCCAGTAAACCTTTTTATTACCTCGACGTTTCGACAAAAAATATTTTGTCTTCGTCAGGAGCGAACAAATGTTTTAATTTTAATTTGCTCTTGACGAGGACAAACAATTTTTGTCAAAACGTGGAGACAATAAAATGATTTACTGGCAGAAAAGTATCTCCAATTTAAAAAAATCCTAAACATTGTTTATTTCAATATTTCTCTTGAACATATAAAATGAAAGGATTTAAAAGCACGAATGTTTCTTTTTATACATAATACAAACTTCTACTGTCCTTACTGCGATGAAAAAATATATTGGGAGGGCTTGGCTCATCAGTGGTGAACCCTCCCAGCGGTTTCGCCAATTTAATCCACCAGACCGCTTCTCAGAGCTCTAATACTGTATTGGACGATTCTGCTTATATACGCATCACTGAAGGATGAAATCTCAGAAATGGTTTTCAAGACAACTATGGACATAAGCTTATATAATTTGTATTGCATATAAAAGAAACATTCGTACTTTTAAATCCTTTCATTTTATATGTATCGATGGCGCGTTATTGCTTTGTATTAACTTATTTCTCTTGAACATTGACATTTGACGCTGAAACTCTATTTTCTGAGAATTACTTTAGAAGGTGAGGAATTATTACCCCCGAGTTTGAACAAAAATATATCAAACATTCGGGCGGGCGCCAGCTATATAAGAAATGTTAAGCACGATTCTTTTTCTTTTACAAATTAAAATACGTTGAGTTGTTCTTAGTGAAATGGAAACTATTGGGATGGCCTGGCTCATCAGTGGTAAACCCTCCCAAGGGTTTCGCCAGTTTATCATACCGTTCTAATATTGCATATTGTATATCTGGCTATACTGCTGGTAAATTTATAAATTAACTGCCATCAATCGATACAATATATCATAAATAAAATTTATTGGAAATTTGTATTTCTTTTCAACAATACCATCAAATATTATCTCATTCAATAACTTTTATTATTGCACTAAGGTCTGTAGAGATAATATTTGACGGTATTATTGAAAAGAAACACATTGCCAGTAAATTTATGTGTTACACATTTTATACTGATTGTAATAAACTGTTTCACTAGGGATGGACAGACTGGCGAAAGTGATCACTAGTGATGGGCTATACCCTCTCCATCTTATGCAATGATCGTTAAAATGCACCATACTTAAAGGTACAGTAAACAATTCAAGTATTAAATGTTATTCCTTTCACAATACACCCCCGACAGTAATGAAGTAACCCTGTAGATAAGAGAGATGGTGTTGCAACCCCAAAATTCTCCCTGTAGCTGAATAAGAAATTAATAAAAAGCTATCCAAATACAAATCAACTTAGTTCATGTAGAAAACAACAAAAAAATACTTTTATTCGAAGTTAAATTCTTTTTTTTTTTTCTCCACCATTGCTAAATCAGCATTTATAATTTCCCCCCCGCTTGTAATTGGCTCTAATGAGGTCGCGTGACCAGCATTTTTCTTGTCGTTTGGCTGTCAATTTATTGCTTTTTTTTGGTATTGATTAGAGCAATTTTTTAATTAAAGATTTCTCCGCGTCGTTAGTGATAATTAAAATGCGTGTATCTTTTTAACGGGATGAACAACTTTCAACCCTCCACCCCCCAGGACACACTCGGGTAGCGTCTGCCGCACGGACAGACAGACTGTCACCTGAACATTCTGATCGTGAAACTGAGCGCTCTTGATGCCATCTATTGGAACAAATATAAATATTCTTCTATTTATTTGTATTTAGGAATATTGGATAAAACATTTTGATTGGGTAAAAGTAAGATTTTCAGGCTGTTGTCCTTCGTCAGCGTGGCTGTACCTCAGCGACCAAACAAAGTTATCCTAGACAAACCATGGAATGTCAATTAGATGTCAGGATGTGTACCACACGAGTTAGAGCCTTACATAACTTCAGGAATGTTCCTGTTTTAATGTTTCTGTAACAAAGACATTGTAACAATTGAAAGTTTCAACTTACAATATACAGATGGCTACGGTCTCTAACGTGTATTTCTACCATGCCAGAACTTGTATTTCAAGCCATGATAATCATTGGGGCGACGAGATGGGTACATCGATTGTACTGCTGGGGCTTGTTTACTATCTATACATTTCGTAGTTCCCTGCGATATTCCCTGGACTTGAGTCTGCCAGGCGAGAGCATGCCATCCAGTGAGACATGGCGGAAGAGATTCAGTTCCAGAGTTCCCGGGAGTTGTCTAAACCAGTTTGTCTCTAAGCCGACATTTCTATATGTTCAAAGTGAATTAACCAGTAATGAATTGGGAGGTTTCGGAAACATGTAGAGATGACTGGAGGCCTCTTCTCAATAGACCTATCCTCTGCACTGGTATTTTGTGATATGTTCGATTTTATAGATCTTCTGTGCATTAGTTCGAGAAAAAAAAAAGATTTAATTTGCAAATTTTTGTACAATGCTATTTTGGGTAGAAATATGTGATTCCCCGAGAGAGATATTTTGAATGATAAAATTAGACCTATTGACAAAACTATAATTCATATTCCAATATCACTTGCGACAAAACTGGTAAAGAAAGCTTTTTGCTGCAGATCTGTATCAATCAACGCGAATGGTGAAAGGAATCAAATTGAACGTGTGATTGCATCTATTGTTGTGGTTTAATACAACGTTTATGTCCAAGTATCCATACGACAAAGTGCGGATATCATTCCTTCTGATTTATGCTCCAATATGGCAGAACGGCAGGATGGGACGCTGATGCTCGAATGTTGTTTCACAAAGAGGCAAATTGCACGACATCAAATTTGGCTGGTGGAAAAGAGAGTAACAAACTGCAGGACATTGTCAGCGACATCTGCTGCAATGTGGCGGCCATCACACCGTGCGCAGACGATAAAACAAATGCCGTACGAGGCTATTTCCTTTAACTTGGAGCGCTCCACACCTCGCTCACAGATACCTTCTAGAAAACGTCAAGTTAACGAGAGGCCTTGTTTGATTTATGGTCGTCCTCATTGATATATATTGGTAACCCAACTACCTTCGGGGCGTTAGAGTTTGGGGAGGGCAAATTCTTTTTAAAAATGTTTTTTCTTTCCTGCTCCGAAAAAGGCTTAGCGGAAGACGCTTATTTAATGGGGTTAAAAGATTAGGTGAGATCAGAAAGTTTCAGCTTTCTAAATTCTATCAAATTTTATCTTATAGGATTTAATAAAATCTTCTGTCGGGATGTTTTGTGAACTTTTCAATTACAGCCGCAGCTGCTAACATGGGATTGGCTACAGAATATTGCGCCGAGGAGGATTTTTGAACAAAGACTTGGCTCAAATTAACTTCTTATGGTGTGTGATGAAAGATGAAATGTTGGATGCGAAACGTCTAAAATATAGATGTTGGAATCCTGACCACACAACATTGCTCATTTATTTCGAATAGAACTCGTTAACAATTCTATTTAGAAAGATCACTTTGTGTTCTGTATTCTCATGGTCAGATGTGCCAAGAGCAAGAACCTCCTACACCCAAACATCTGAGAGTGGACCCATCATTGGAATGTTGGAAGCATGTTGGGGCTTCCTATCGAGAATATCCCGAAGAACTGCCCGAAGTCAATGTCAGTACGGAGGATTGTGATCCAGAAGATGGCACTGGCAGACACAGGTTCAAGAGGTAGAACTACAGGACGAGAAGACCGGCCGTTGCTGACAGAAGACGAGTGTCTCCTAGACTCGGCCAGCTGTCACAAGCAGAATCATCTCTCGGACAATCGTCAGCGACTGATTGAAACACTTTCGGACATCCATGAGGTGTATTGACTCAATCCCATTTCACGTCAAACCTGGCTATACTAGTTATAGGCAAGACGCAATTGGACATGCCATTGGCGAAATGTGGGGTTTAATGATGTTGTGGTGTTTAATAAGGTGATCGTCGAAAACGTCGGTGTTCTGGAGAAAGAGCCAATAGAACTATAATTCAGAGCGCCACACTGGCCCATCCCCTGGTGCCATGGTTTGGGAGTCAATCGGCTCTGGCAGCAGGATGTCAGAATCATTGCCCTCCGCGGTCTGTGGACAGGTTGGTACTGCCTAGTGTTATCCACTTTTGACATTTGTCGAAACGCTCACGGCCAACGTTCATCGCTACAATGTCACCGCCAACTGCCAACGCTCACCACCAACGTTCATCGCTACAAAGTCACCCAACGCTCGCTTACTGCTAACTACCAACGCAAATCGCCGGAGACGTTCACCGCCAACTTTCACCGCCACAACGCTTACTGCCGACGTTCACCGCCAACGCTCCATTTAAGCCAGGATTGTAGCGCCGACCATTAGACAACTAGAGAATTCCAATTTGCATACACAAACACGGCGAGCTGCCATCAATTCTAGGTGTAACAAGGTTTTTATTCAAATGGAACGTGAAGTCGCTGAAGATTTTTTAACCATTTGGCTTTATTTATTGTTGACCTCGCTCCAGTCAGATTTATGGCTTGTTAAGTGGAGGCTCACCCCAGCTTTCGGCCGTTTCCAAATTGAAACGTGTTCATCAATTTTAAAAACCTCTATTTTTCTCTATTTTTTTTTAATTTCTTGGACGGCTAGGATACCAACGCGGAATGAGAAGCGCGTGATCAGTCAAACAGAAAGAAATGTCAAGTTGCGGAAGAAGAAGAAAAAGAAGATGGCCTGAGATAGAGATAACTTTTCCTCTTTTTGCTGAGCACAATATTTTTAGGAAAATAATTGCCACGGGATCTTTGCTATTAAATGAAGGCGGTATAAAGAAGTCAACCTATTCACACTGGAGATTACAAAAAGATAAAATTTTCGCTCTGATACTTCCGTTAAGGAGATAGTTCTGAAGACCAACTGTTGGTTGGATGTTTGCTTGGAGAAATAAATGGCTGCATCGACTGTGATTCCATGAGGAGAGTGATGGCGGGTCTCTGAGACGTCAGGAACTCTGAGGAGATAACTGATTGGTTAAAAACTTAATTGATCAACAAATATTTGTGCAAATATTACTCGCTCGAGTAATGAGTGTATTTGCACAAATTGTTGTTGTTCAACTAAGTTTTTAACTAAATACCCGCTTGATTCATGGAATTCTTGCAGATCTTGTAACCCGTGATAGATATTCGTTATGTTTAGGTGGTGATTTTTTGGAAAGTGGTACTTCCAGTCTTCTGGTCCTGAATCTATTCTTTTATATTGCCACGTGGAAAATTATGGAAGACCAACTTCGGGATGAGACAGCAATTTATTTCCGGCAAGAACAAACTATGAGTGATAAACAAATAATAAGCAATGAGGGAAGTTTACAAAGTAGTAAAATATAAACATAAAAAAAAATGATACTCTGTTAATAAAATAATAAATACTTTGTTACATATCGAATAAGGTTACTTTAGCGTTTATAAAGATGTTATAATTGTATTTTACGTTATTCTCTTATATCAGGCTTATTTGTTTGGATCCCATATTTTCCTCAGTTCTTTTGGCTCTCGTTAGCATTGAGCTGAGGGTTTTCATGGTCGACCTGTGGCCAGCCGAAAAACTTTGGAAAGAATTAACGTCAAAAGAGAATATAATTTTTTTTTTCTGAAAAAAAAAAAAAAATTTTGTTTGTTTTAAACCATGACAGAGTTGATACACAATATTCATTGCTTTATTTAATTTAAAATATCAATGATATAGAATGATATATATAATTATATATTAAAATTAAAAAAGAGCCATATCCTGACCATTTGTATTATTTTATATAAAATTATATTGTCAGGTATATAGAAATTAGGAAAGACAAACTTCAGAATGAAATGAGTAAACCATTTCTCTCGATTCTCGCAGACAGGAGCACAAACTACAGACATATGGAACTACTAACAAATACTGAACTAAATGGATCGAGTTTCTAATAACTTGGGATTTGTGTTGAACTTCTGTGTGTCTGTTGTATCAACCTCTGTGTCTGTTGTATGGAATAATCCCACAAAGTCCATGATAATCCATGATGTGGCCCAGCTGGACCGCCCAGGGGACTGCCTAACGAAGTCGGCCAATTAGGCTGACTCCGTGTTTGTTAGACAATTCCAACGTTAACAAGTCTTCTGTTTTAAAGTCACCTGGATGGGCTGCCTAGACCGAAGTCAATAGCTGCAAGTTGCACTAAAATAATCCACCGCTAGACGGCGCTAACGGTCGTTCTAAAAATAAATATTTTCTTTGTTAGCCGCCATTTTAAACCTTCGTCGCTCTAATAAACTCTTCTGTTTTTGACCAATTATAAAGTTAGTGAGGTGAGCCCTAAATTGGATCTTGATAAATTGGGAAATATTTCGGTTTTAAAAAAATTTACAAAAAAATGTTAGAAAAAATCGAAGCCAAAACATGCAACAAAATGTCTGATGTATGTGGGAATGCGCGAATAAACTATTTCTAGATCAAATTAGGTTCTAAATATTTTAAATGAAGCTGAGAATCGATTCAAGAAAACTCACGTCCTGGAAAGTGGATTTAAATAACAAGTTCAGTAATTTGTAAACAAATGGAAAGTTCAATTTAAGAACTTCGACTAAGTAAAGTCACATACATTTCTTGAATATTTTCTTTTGGTGAAACAACTGTCTTGAGGGGATTGTTGAAGATCAATCATTGATGTCGAAGCTTGGTGACCCCTCGACAGCTCAAGCACCAGTTTATAGGAGATTTTTCCTTAAAATCATTATGGAACAAGAGAGGTTTAGTTATGATGAAGTTTGTATTGAGAATTCTTTTCGAATTAAAGGGTTTTTAAAAATTACATCTCAGAGGCAGGATTAGATTCGAAGTGTCCCTCGTACCTTGGCTAGTGAGATTGTTGTTCCAGCAGGTAACATAGTGTACTCTTGTTTACAACACACATTCCTGCTGGCTGGCACGGCCAGACGCCACTGAAGAGTTATTTTAAGAACGGCGCTATATCCAGCTCGGCATAAAAAGACGGTTCACAGAACCTCCCTGACATCTGCCGGGAAAACATCTCACCGGAAATTGGGGGAAAGGATTTTTCTGAGGAATAATAGCACCTACTCCGGCGACCTCTTTAGAGAATGTTTTATAACCCTAATGTTGACGCCCATTTCTCCCCAAATCCCCTGTTATTACCGACTTTCCTCTATTTACCCGGGGACTTACCGGTTGCTCGGCTCCCAGTTACACGGCGCCGTTAGATGAACAACACGTCATTTAGAAATGCCGTCTAGCCGCGTGATATTTCACGTCAAGTTTGAAATTGGGGGTTGATGGGGGGAGTAGTGGTGCACATAGTCCCGGGATCGGTCCCCGCTTTGAGCAATCTTTTCTTTTTCAATGGCCCCCGACACAAGTCCAGTCCTACCATTGAGTTAAACTCAGGTAACCAAAGATGTTCTGTAACTTTGTCAGTGTGAAAGTTGAACTGCTTTACACATGTGTAGACATGTAGTACACCTACAGTCAAAGCCCATAATTAACTACCCGCAATGATTATCATGGCTGCACCACGTGTAGTTGAACAAGTGTTTGGAATTTCCAGCGATTGTCCCATCGGATGTGTTACAACTTTGTTAGACGATATCGAAGCTCCGTTAATAACTAAGTCATCAACAAGACATAATCACCACGCTCCAGCTCTTGCTGCAGTTTATACCCCAGGTGGGCAGTGACGTACAGTCAACATCAATGCTATCATTCGCAGAACTGAAGATCGCTATAATTATTGCTCACGGATTTGTTCCTGAAATCAAATTGCGAATTCTTTGTTGACCACGTTACTAAGACCGTTCAAAGGTTTATTTAACAAAATAACAACGTATAATTATAGAATTTGTTGACATTTTTGCTGATAAGAGTATTTTTAGGTTCACATACACATTGCGACATGTAAGAATTTATTCCTCCATGTTTAATGGATATCTTCTCTCAGCACGAGAATTTATTGAAATACTTCATTTTACTCCACACAGATATTTGCATATTTACATTTGCACAATTTAATATTTCAATCAATTTCTAGGGAAGAAAAAATGCATTAAAAAAAGTGTCTTAACGCTTCCCAAAATGTTAAGTCCTCCATCCCAGTGCAATCAGTCAACGGCCGGAGTGAGACAAGTTGAACCAACAGATGGAGCCAACGGCGTCTTTTTGTGGGCTAATTAACATTAGTTAAGTCAGCGTGATCTGGTTAGGAATAGTTAATTAGCTGTGTGTTAGTATTCCTTCTCTTCTGGGACCATCTAATCGGTTGGAATCTCTGGAGAACCTTTCGAGCCTGCCGTAGCCGCCACCTCACGTGTCGGCACATCTCTAGGCTCCACTGTAGCGGCCACTTTGACACCATCATTTGCCTAAAAGATCAAAATCCTTGAATATAAAGAACTGCCATACATTATGAATGTGTCTTAATGTTCTAATTCTACTTATTTTATGTAAATACGAGGCAGTATGTATTGGATGTAATTCAATGGTTTGAATGAGGAATATGGGATAGGTGGCATCAATCCATTCACTGCCTCCACCTGGGCTGTGGACCAAGGATAGAGTTCCACTAGCCCAGCGGTTTTCAGGAGGCGGATATAACTCAGAAATAATATTTCCTGCCGTAGCTATTTATGTATGTAGACTGAGGGGAACATTTATTTTGATTTGACTGAGATCTGGCAACATGACTCGCCCTCGGCACCTCTGTTCTAAGAATTCCTTGTGTCTTGAATAGACTCAGGGAGACACACTCCAAGTACACTGACAGCTCGGACCATGTACTACAAGGGGGTTACTGAATCAATTTAACAATTTGTTATAAAGTCAATAACGCGCCATCTATATATAAAAAATTAAAACATTAAAGCACGATTGTTTCTTTTATACATAAAAAAATTCTATCTTTACTGTGATGAAAAAATATTGGGAGGGCTTGGCTCATCAGTGGTGAACCCTCAGTTTCACTAATTTAATTCTACTGTCGTAAAAGCTTATATCCATAATTTGTTTGAATACCATTTCTAAGATTCCACCATTCAGTATAGCATGTATAAACAGAATGATCCAATACAGTATTAGAGATCTAAAAAGAGGTCTGGTAGATTAAATTGGTAACACCACTGGGAGAATTCACCACTGGTGAGCCAAGACTACCAATATTTTTTATCGCAGTAAGGACAGTAAAAATTAATTTTGTTCGTAAAAACCATTCGTCTTTTAATGTTTTCACACATTTATTATAATACTTGTATTATACTTATATAATACAATTTGTGTGGAACATCATACAATGTTCAAATGCTGGGTATCGGCTGCAACAGAATTATTATAAACTTCATAGAACCATCTTTGACTTTGGAGCTTCCTTTGGTAGATCCAAACCTATTCAATACTAGAGGATATAAGTCAGTACGCGCCACTAACAATAAGGTCCTACGTGGGAAATTAGGAAAGACAAACTTCAGGATGAGACAGAAATTTGTTTAAGGCAAGAACAAACTATGAATGGTAAACAAAAGATAAGCAATGAGGGAAATTTACAGAGTAGTAAAATATAAACATAAATAAATGAAACTTTGTTAATACTGGTGTAAAATAATAAATACTTCGCTAACAATATGGTTCTACGCTATTCAGGCGTAGTAACGTGGATTCTCGACTGTCCAAGTTTGGGAAGCGACACAAATATTTCCTTCGTTGACCGATAGATGGCAGTTGTCCAACTAATCCTTTGGTGGCCACCACTCGATGTTTTTACTTTTGTAAGAATCCACCAGGATTGGCGAGACAGAGCTCAATCCCCAGAGTTCTAGAAATGTTTTGTTGAAGATATTGGGAACGTTTGATTGTGTTAGTATCCACGTAACACAAACAGATTCCATTAGAAAATTGCTATAAAGTATGAAATAAGAATATAAACAGTAGCCTTTCTTTATTTTTTCAAAGTACAAGCTTTCGGATTTTTATAATCCTTCTACAGGCATAGCTGTAAATTGATAGAATTTCTCATTCCCTCAACTTACAGCTACGCCTGTAGAAGGATTATAAAGATCAGAAAATTTGCACTTTTCACAAATAAAGAAACACATTGCTGCTGTTTATATTCATATTTTCAAACAACTACAGTTAGGTGTCAGGAACTGTCCCCGAGTAAACAATTAATTGATATTAATTTACATGATGTTCATAGGCTGGGAAATGATGAGAACACATAACACGTTGACGCGGGATACGACTTAATTAAAACGTCGGAAGCATTTTTAATATTTCTCATCCCTTTATTTTTTAGAGCGGAGAGCACAAATGGCTATTCAGAATATTTCTTACAAATTTTAATTTGAAACTTTACAAATTTAATGGAAATCTATGTCATTTTTATTGCTATTTTGTAACTTTTTGCATTTCGCGCGAAATTGATATTCTATTCAAACATTACGGACAAATCCAATTAATTTGTAGATTGAAGATTCATCGAGTTTGAAGAGATTCCGAGTACAATTTAATGGAGTCGATGTTGAGAACCAATGGCGACCATCAACAAACTAAAATATATTGCGATGTATGTAGAGTATGTAAGTATTTGTGAATATTTTGCCGGAAATAAATTGATCCATAAAGTAAAATGGCTCCTCTCTTCATTTGACACCTTGTGGATCTAATGAAATATATCCGCCCTAGAGGAACGAGGGGCCCGACACCATGTTCTCCATGTGTCTCAGTTTGTCGTGGCTTTGTCCGCTAATTTACTGACGCGGTCAACAAATGGCGCTCAGTTTTAGCGTCTGCTTTGTCGGAAGAGGCGACCGTTTATCCTATAGATGTAAATTATATATAAATTGTATTTAATTTTAAAATTATAATTTCTAGAACAAATTACTCTGTAAAGTCGACCGCCAGATGTCGCGGCTTTCCCTGTATAAACCTATTGTTGTTGTTTCCAGTTGGCCGGCTCAAATCTACGACTCTGTAGTTTGCAGCGATAGACAGTAGATAGTGAATAGTTTTTGTGTCTATTTTGACGGGAGAGGATATTTCGATAAAGGATTGGTTCCTACATTCCCCAGTTTGATGGCGTCATTAGGAAATCCCAGGAGATCTCCAATCGACCGCGTGGAGAAAGTTTTGCCGATACAAAGCCCATTAGCGGTCTCCCAACCAATTATTAATTATCTTTTAATTGACTTCACTTTAAATAGGTAACAAATTAATTAGTTCCTTTCCTGTCTTTGTGTCGCACAGCTCTACAATGTCACCTAATTTCCATATTTCTACAATGGCACATAACTTCCATAGCTTTACAATGGCACATAACTTCCATATTTCTACAATGGCACATAACATCCATAGCTCTACAATGACATCTAATATCCATATTTCTACAATGACACATAAGATCCATAGCTCTACAATGACATCTAATTTCCATATTTCTACAATGGCACATAACTTCCATAGCTTTACAATGGCACATAACTTCCATAGCTTTACACTGGGACATAACTTCCATATATCTACAATGGCACATAACTTCCATAGCTTTACAATGGCACATAACTTCCATATTTCTACAATGGCACATAACATCCATAGCTCTACAATGACATCTAATATCCATATTTCTACAATGACACATAACTTCCATAGCTTTACAATGGCACATAACTTCCATAGCTTTACAATGGCACATAACTTCCATATTTCTACAATGGCACATAACATCCATAGCTCTACAATGACATCTAATATCCATATTTCTACAATGACACATAACTTCCATAGCTTTACAATGGCACATAACTTCCATAGCTTTACAATGGCACATAACTTCCATATTTCTACAATGACACATAACTTCCATAGCTTTACAATGGCACATAACTTCCATATTTCTACAATGACACATAAGATCCATAGCTCTACAATGACATCTAATATCCATATTTATACAATGGCACATAACTTCCATAGCTTTACAATGGCACATAACTTCCATATATCTACATTGACACATAACATCCATAGCTCTACAATGACATCTAATATCCATATTTCTACAATGACACATAAGATCCATAGCTCTACAATGACATCTAATATCCATATTTCTACAATGACACATAAGATCCATAGCTCTACAATGACACAAAATTGAAAAGACTTAAGGGACAAGTTTCTTGTATGGATATTTTATCACCTCAGTCCCCGTGTAGAAAGGCTTCAAGTCCCAAAGGTTTGAGTTCATAGAATATCTATACAAGATCCTTGATTGATTTTTTCCCCAAACGATATTTTATTTCCATAAACTGACAACATCTAGAATAAAGGAAACACTTGGTTTACTTAACAAACCAAAGATAATTATAACCAAGATACAGGATATGTTGACATCAAACCAAGAATGGATATTTTATACATAGAACTACTATCCTCACTGCGATGTGAACAAATATTCTAATTATTAATGATTATCAATGATAGAGAATGATGGCAATATGATGATTTACGGAGTAAGATATTATCTTGCATTAGTGCGCCATCTGTTATCAAAATTCAAAACTATTATAGACGCGTATGATTCTTCTTAAAAATAAACAATTTTCACTGCCCTTACTGCATAGGGTTCACCACTGATAAGCCAGGCCCTCCCATTAAATTTTCCATTGCATTAAGGACACTAGAAATTGTTTATTTTTAAAAAGAATCATTCACGTCTATAATAGATTTAGAGCAATATTTGCTCTGGTGTTGATAAACTCTCTGAAGACAGAGTGAAATGAGGTTTCTGCCGGGAGTTTGCAGATCGTTATCCCCATTTACCTATTACTATGTATATCACAGCATATGTGCAAATATGTATAACCTATTCCCATACTTGTAATGAAAAATATGCAAATTCCACAGTGTAATTTTCTGACCACAACAGAAAACCTTTTAGATATCAATTGGCACTTTATGTACTTTGTAGATATGAAGGGGAGAGGTAAACATATTTAAACGTCCAAGGGCAGAAAAAAATGAATATTATTTACATAGTGTGATCTAAACTGCACACGTTAGTCCAATCTTATGCAAATTTAACTCAATTCCACACCTCCGAACACAACAGCTACCACATATCTGCAATTCCGAACTGGAATTTTCCAAAACGCCATTTCAGTTGAATGAAGGGTAGAATTTGACTAGAGAGGATTGTGCCAGTCGGGACATGGCTTTAAAACCCTTTTAAAAAATCTAATTAACTCCCATTCAAATAAACGCAAATATTTTAATTAGCCTTTGGCAAAAAAACAGCGTGGTAATCATCCTAATTATTAAAAATTGATTATTTTTTATTTAATTGCGGGCGAATTTTTAATATTTTGTCAACAAACGCACATTACCTTCCTGTAACAAAAGATGTTTTAATTAATTTTAAAATGTTTTTCACAGAATAATGGCCGGTCACATGAATATATACTCGAGGTAAGGGCTTCTTTATAAAATCTTTACTTTTTTCCACTGACTTTCTAAGACTGCTAGGTCTTTTTTATTGAATGTTTCGTGTCTTGGTTCTTTATAAAGTAAACAACAACAACAATAATTTAATTACCTTCAAAACTTTCACACCTATTTGTATAAAGCTCTTTAAATGGTAATTAAGTTATTGATGTTTTTGTTTACTTTTTGAAGGACCAAGACGAAACCTTTAATAAAAAAGGTACAGCAGAGAGTCGGTGGAAAACCTTTGAGATTTTAAGAAGAGTCCTTATTGAACTAAGGTACATCGAGTGTTTATTACGGTATATTATAGAATTATTTCGAAGAACATTTTGAAATGAATAAAAAAAAACTGGAAGGTAATACTCCTCACGTTTGTTGAGTAAAATAAAAATCCGTATATATGTATATATAATTGTTCTGTTTGCAGTCGTCTCTACTCGAGTGTAGGAAGTTCAAATAAATGGCTGTAATTGGTATCCAACTGTGCAATTTTACCATCCGTAAAATTCATTCAAGGTTCATAGAAATTTAGAATTTTCTGGTTCAGCGAACCATATGTATAAGTTATTTATTCAATTTGCATATCCGCGAACTGCATTGAACACCTCTCTATCAATTTATGCCAGCCGACATTTGGATGGAATTCAAGATATAATTTTGATTGTGTTCTTGGGATATCGGATGACGGCGAAACATGTTTTGTAAAGTCTACTGTCTCAATGACGCTATCTCAGGTTTAGCTGAGAATTGATTACTTGGACAACGCTCTTCTTATTGTCTCAAAAGAAATCTTGATATCACAAAGTGCCGAAGGATGACATTCATAAATCATAATTTATTTTTATTATATCTTGTGTCATTACACAATGCCATGGAGGAACATGTATCTTGCTCAGGATCAGTTGTGGTACAAGTCGTGGACTCCCAATAACGAGAGCAGAAGACTATTTACATGGTAGGAGGGTTCACCACTGATGAGCCAGGCCCTCCCATTAATTTTTCCATTGCAGTAAGGGCAGTAGAAATTGTTTATTTTAAAAATAATAATACGTGTTTATAATAGATTTAGAGCAATATTTGCTCTGGTTTTGATAAATTCTCTGAAGACACAGAGTAAAATGAGTTTTACTGCCGGGAGTTTGCAGATCCCCATTTACCTATTACTATGTATATCACAGCTTGTGTGCAAATATGTATAACCTACTTCCATTATTTGTGGTACAAGTCCCATACATGAGAGTCTGTCTCCTCCTTTTTACAGATGTTACATGTTGGGAAGATCTGATCTGACTTGTGTGTCCCCTGACATGTGACACGGGGTAGATTGACGTACCATTAGAAATGCATTGACCGCTGACGAGGGCCATAGTTAGAATTATAATCCTAGGTATCAATTAATCAAATATAAATATCCACGTTTCTTTGTTTGTTTTCTTCTTCTTTCTTATCTCCACATTGGGTGAAGTAGAATGCGTCTGCCTTTGTCATTAAGACTGGGAGCACTACTCAGTGGCAGGCCGCCTTAGCTCCAAAATAAATGGCCGCCTCTGACATAAGGAACAGACGCCATGTGCAGCCGCTCCTAACATGGAGTACAAACGCTGCTCATCCTGTATCCCTGGATTAGGAGCCCTTACAGGGTACTATCAGCCGGGCCAGCTGAACCCATGTTTTTTAGTGAGCTTGTTACTGCTCCCCCTCCTCCTTTTTCATCCGGGCTTGGGACCGGCAAGGGCGGTTGTTTGTTGAATAGAGAAAGTGAATAAATAAATAGGTGTGAAAAAACAGAACAAAAGTGAATTTGTACTGGGATCAGGTAGATAAATTAAGAAAAAAGGCATTTCCTGATCGTGCAACTGTAAGGTGCTGATGGCTTGCTCCATCTATCGGAATAATTATTAACTAATCGTTGATTTTTAATTATTCCAGAATTGGCCAATTGAAGGAAATGCCTTTTTTTCTTAATATATATAAAGAAACGTATCCTTGGATATTTATATTTGATTTATCTAGAAATCAAGGTACCACCACTGTACTGGGGGGATTGTGATATTTTGAAGCAATTTCAAAGTGAGAGGTTCACACTTCTGATAAACTTTTACAGAAAGGATTTTTGAAATTATGTTTTATTATAGGAGCTTCTAGTCTTTTTATAAAATATATTTGAAAAACCTAATGGTAAATTAATAATATAATTGTCATAGCCTGTCCCCCAAATATAAGAAATTTGCGATAAACTTTTATAAAATATCGAAAACCTTACGTAATAAATTATGAAAAAGGAATTGTCGTGCAACTGAAAGTTGCTGATGGCAACTGTGGCGTTCAGTTGCACGATAAGGAGATGTCTTTTGCATAATTTATGCACCTTATCCCAGTCCAATGTCACATTTGTACTGTTGTTTCACCTTACGTAATAAGTTTCTCTATTACAAAACACCGCGATCTCAACAGGCGAAGTTACAACTGAGCACGGGGAGAATCGTCTGTTGAAGTGTGAAAGCTCGCGGTGTTTTGTAATCAATAAACTTATGGCGAAAGGTTTTGAGATATTCTATAAATAGCCTGTCTCATAATTATTAAAGTTTTCCAACAAAGTAAGAAATCAGCAATACAGTGAGGAGAGTTTATTCCATTTTGTAACATGAAATCTCCAGTAAGTAATGAGGAATTATGGAAGTCGTCCATTGAATCCATAGCTCTCGACTTTACCGAAACTTCATTTTGTCAGACAACTATGTTGTTATGTTACTAATGGAGAAAATTGTTTGTTTTCAAAGTGCTGATGGATGAAACAGAAGAGATTCTCAGATATTCCACAAGTCGCTGTTCACAATGTCAGATTTAGGTCAAGAGACAGAAATGTAAGTCTAGAGCATCCAACCATATATGGCAATATCTACAGGGAGCCAGGCAAATATTGGCTGAGTGAAGATAGAAAGTGGATCCACAATGTGAATTAGTTTTAACATTGAGATTTAGAGAACAAAATATCTTTCGACATGTCTGCTGATATCTTGTGCTTGTTCAATCAGGGTTAGATATCACATTCGAATAATATTGTTGCACCAAGTTGCAGCTTTGCAGGGACCTTTGCAGAAACCTTGGTTTCTTCCTTCTTGGTGTTATACACGTTTCCCGAGCGGGTTTCCATATTCAAAGCAAATAAATAAAAGTAAAAGTAATTAAATAAAAGTAAATAAAAATAAATTACCTTTCAACGTTATTGTGTTTATTTATTCGTGGTCTTCCTCGTAGGTCGTGATCCTCAGTCTTCATATAGGTCCTCTCTCGCTCCCATAACCAATCAAGATATATGTACAATAAAAATATTACAAAAGGAATAAAACTATAAAAAGGAATGATGATAATATAAATAATCTGTTTAATTTAAATTTTAAATATCATAGAATATTGTGAATATATGTAAGGCGTATTAAAATTGATGTAACAATATATATATATAACATTTCAATTTCCATATCTATTGATAACTATTATATTATCGCAAAGATAGAGGCTGCCTGGCCGGCGGCAGTTATTCAAATCAAAGATACCTCGGCCAGTAAATCTTTTAATTGCCGTTTCGACAACAATACTTTGTCGTAGTCAGGAGCGAACACAAAAACCATTTGGTTTATGTGGCTATGTATATTTTTAAATATTATATTATTGGTAAAATATGTTTATTATGATATTTATTATCAAAATTTTTCTACCTTCCTTATTTCAATGATAAAAAATGAGTCAAGCCCTCTTATCCAATCATTTTTTACCACTGCAGTAAGGTCTGTAGAGAATAAATGATAACAAATATCACAAGAAACATGTTGACAAAAATATATTTTATACATTAGAGAAAGTTTTGTAGCTCGGTGTGAAGAAATAAATACAACAACACTTTGCAGATAATCTGGTGCGAACAAATCCCTGAACACACTTCCAAAAGTAACTTGATATATGAAATAAAAGTCTAAAGAACGGAATTTTATCTTTTCCAAAAAAACAAAATAAAACTCTCTCTTTGCTATTCTTACTGCGATGAAATATATTGGAAAGGTCCATATTTTTCTCTTAAATACCATTTCTAAGATTCCACATTTAGTGTAGCATATATAAGCAGAATGATCCAATACAGTATCACAGCTCTGAAAAGCGGTCTGTTGGATTAAATTGAAATCTACAAACAAATAAATCAAACGAGAATGTAGACATTCCAAGGACTATAAAATTGTTTTAAAAAAGTATTTTGTGATTTGTTTAAATTTGTTTTATTAAACCGTGAGCAGTCTGTGTGAATCACAGACTCAATAAGTGGAGAAACTATTTACAATAAAAACAGTGTGAGAATTCCTAACGTAACTAGAATACCTATTTTATTCTTGTTGGTGAACTTTTTATTTTGTAGAATTTAGTTGAAAATATAAACAAAAATAATAATAAAGTTTGGAAATTTATTTTTGCTTTGTTTAAACAATGTACGTTGATTTAGTTTATTCCATAATATTTGGCCAGCCCATTTTCTTGATTCATGAAGAATTTTTATCATTTTTATCCCATCGAAGCAATGTGCGTATATACCAAAGACATCTATGTAAAATTCAATAATTTTTGTAAATTCATTTTAGATATTCTTTTCTGTTTGAGAAAACCAACCTTTCAATTTTGTTTTTAGTCTTGTTTATTGAATTGTATATAAGCTGCTAAAATGTATTTAGGCGCAAGTATCCCAAGCTAGGAAATCGGGTCCGGTATGTCAAATAAAAAAAGGTGTATTATAATTATATGAATTTGACTAAGTTTGGAACATTCTGCCCTGAGACCGAAACTTCAGGTAAATAAGTGTTTCTATAATTAGCCATCTCTGCCAACCTACGTCATTCTATCCACTGAAGATGGAAATTTCCAGAAACATCAGCCGAGGAGGGAAGATCGTGCTATAAACTCTGATAAATCTCAATTCGATATTATACATAAAGTTGAATATTTTCGCAATAAGTTTTCTTTTATTACCGTAAACAGTGAGCTTTCGAGTTCTCGATATTTAACAGGCAAAAAAGACGACTAGAGTGAACCTCAGCACATGTTCAAGATGTTTGTTCAACCATCTCGCAGAGTTACAGAGTTATCTAAGATTGCCTAAATTGTGTGATGTGTCTGAGTTCAAGTTTCACAAAACATTATTGTGTTCTAATTACACACCATTTCGAGTAATTCCCAATCTAATAAAATTAACTAGCAATAACTAGAAGTAGATATGCAAATTTAGCCGGTAGGATGTGATCTATAAAAATAAAGGTCGTTTCTCACGTTAAAATTGATGCCAAAAACTAGGAATCATTCGGACTCGGTTTGGTGACAAATCCATACACACAGAAGCAGAGATGCACATTCCCGGAGACCCTGGTTCAGGAATAATGTCTCTCGTCAGCCCATTGAATTCATGAGATCCACAAGGGATCTTGGTTGTCAGATGGACGCTTCTCAGATTGTCAAAGCTGGTTTTATGGTTTTGTCACCAACCCGAGCCCGCTAGTTTGCGGAGGCGGTCAATAAATGACGTCTATTTTGACGAGAGAGGCAACCTTTTTTTTTTTGTGGAATAACTCGAGATGTGTTTTGTACATTTCAAACAGAGGAGAAGTCGAGTGACCAGCAGCAAAAAGAATGAAACAAACAAAAGATAAATAAATTTAAAATGTTCTTGTTGCCGCTTCATACAAATGTGTACTTTAAATTACATATTTCGTACCGCTGTGCGAAACTCCTCACTTCATGCATGCCAGAAAACAAATGGCAAGATATGTTTGAATGAAACATGTTTACTTTAAAACTACCATATGTTAGATATAACTGACGTCAAGGGCTGTCAGGATGTCCTGGGGGCACATTCTCCCAAATGTGGAGGTGGATCAAGGAAATCCTGTTTCTATAAATAGACCAACATACAGACGACATTATGTAAATAAAGCCAGACGTTCCGATGGCGTCAAATTCCTTTATTTATTTAAAACGGAAAAAAAGGGGCGAGAAAATCACCCCGTTATCTATACACCGTTACAAGATATTTCATGGAATAAAAGAAAATTCTATGCAATCAAAATATTATGTCTTTTAATTATATTAATAATATTATTTAATAAATATTATATTATCTTTTAATTATGTCACTTCCATAGCATATTCTCCAAATACAATAGACTCATTCTAGAATCTTTAATCTCCAAAGACAATAATAGCATAAACAGAAGAATTGATCTACCCCAACAGGTCCAGCATATTCAACGCAGATGATGCCCACCCCCATTGAAACTGTACCCTCTACAACTGCCACTATTTTTATTTTTGATTTTTTAAATGTATTTCTCTGAATCTCTATTGTATCTGTTGCACGGAGCCAGTGTCCTGATGAAGCGTGACCGCGTGAATGCTTGCCTCCCGATACCTTAATAAAGAAACTCTGCAAATGTTTTAAATTCATTTAACTCAGTTATAAAATATGGAACGCTTCACGATTCTGCGTGTCATCCTTGCGCAGGGGCCATGCTAATCTTCCCTGTATCGCTCCAACCTTAGTATATGTACCGCCGAACAAGCGTGTTATAAAATACTTTGTTGAAAAAAAAATAAAATAAAGATTAAATTTCTTTGTTGAAAGTTCATTTCGAGGTATTGACTTAATGATTTGATATTCACGTTATTTTTCTGGATAAATCGGCCCCTGTCACTTCACCATTTGGGTAAATTTGACCGATAACTCCTTTCGTAGGGTGTTATGAAATTGAAGCCGCCCCTGTACTGATGAGGCCAAAGCCATGATATATAGATTGGCTTTTTTCTGAATTTGCTAAAATGGTGTTGTGGATGATTTTTATCAACATCATTACGTTTTGTACAGGGGTGAGAAACCTAACGCGTTGTTCTAGTGCATTTTTGAGGGGAGAGGTGCCCCTTTTGGTACAATCACACACATATCAGAACGACTCACATTTGAAGGGAGAGGTGCCTCTGTACACAGATATCATCCTCCTGCAACTCTTTATGTGGAATGTGAATCCTGGCAACGCCCACATGGGCATTTTCAGATGGCAGAGCGCCATCTAGTGGAACAAAAATCAACTAAAAATTTATTTAATTTTATCCATTGTATTTGGCAAACCCAATTTCTTGATAAATAAAGAAAAGCCAACCAAGTACGCGTTTCCGGCTATTGGCCCTCGTCAGCGTAGTGAAGGCTATATCTCTATGACCAAATTTTGCTCCCAGAGGCTTAAAAATATTTAAAAATGAAAAAGAAAAGGTTAAATAGAGACCTAAAACAAGGTAATAAGACCAAATCCAAATAAATAAATAGTGTGTGACGTTTCGGTAACAGCGTTGTTACCATCTTCAGACAAAAGTACTGAATGGAGTTATTGTATTTGGTCTTATTACCTTGTTTTATAATCTACTAGCGGACGTACCCGGCTTCGCCCGAGGTTTTACCCGAGTGAAGGTTTGTCTAACGAACATTTGTTAAAACAATTATCTATAAACTTATAAAAAAAAAGATATTTTGATAATTTGAAACTCGTAAATTTGAATCTCTCGATAAAGTGAACATTTTTTCCCGGTCCCTGTGTGCCGTGTCATCCTGAATTTTGTCTTTCATAATTTTCTACATTACAAAATCATCGTTTTATCTAGTGAACATATTTTCCCGGTCCCTTGAAAAATACTCGATAAGTTGAATAAAATCATGGTCGTTTATGGAAGATGGACGTAGTTCCCGCCCCCCGCGCGCCAGGACCTCTTGATCCCTCTGATTGGTCGGTGGGAACTTGGACATACCGGCCGGACGGGGGGCGGGGTGGGGGGCAGACCTAAGCCAATCTCCGTCGCAAGGTGGCGCTGCTTGCGAGTTAAAGCTACAAATCTGCAAATAACTCTAAGGATATTAAAGATATTCAAGAAATTATTTTTCGTAATCCTTTCAGGGGATATGCCTAATAATATCCCAAATTTTCACGGCGATTGGATGTATGGTTTTGAATCCATAGAGGACACACACACACAGACATTCAATTTTATATATATAGATAATCCAAATTGTGCCTTATCAGAGACCTAAAATAAGTTGAGTATTTTGATACAGTTACATCTCCCATATGAGGTAATGTACAATTCAATATATTTGTCAACAAATTGAATGAAGTTGTGTGAAGATATCATTTAAATATTCGATATAAATTCTATGAGTCCCATATTGAATTATTCAAGGATCAAAGTTGAATCAAACATTTGATCTGAGTTAAGCTATCCCTCATTAGTGAACATTCCAACTGGAGATTGTATTCAACAAGATATTAAATTACGTGTAAATCAATGAAATAGAGTTCTGTAGATTAAATAAATTACACGGCGTAAACGGCATTTACCTATTACCTCTATATTTGTGAATTTAATATTTATGCAAATATATATATATATATATATATATTTAATCATATAAATAGTGGCGATATGAGAATATAGTTTACATTCATGAACGACATTTGAAAATATCCCGCATGTGTTTCTTTTGAACAAAAAATCGAAATTTATTTTAAGGAGAAATAACGAGTATTTCTAACCTTAGGGATGAAGTATGAAAGGATAAATTGTGAAGAATAATGATAAACGAAAAATAAAAGTGTCCAGGGATGGGAATCGAACCCACAATGTTCCGCTTACCGGGCAGATGTCATGTCCACTAGGATACCCTGGACATATTTTCACGTTCGTAAATATTATATAAAGTAATTTATAATACAATATAATGGGGCTTATGATTGTAGAACGACAAAGTTTATATTCATGTTTGCAAATAAATACTTCTCCCTTTAAATCAACTCTCCGTAATTATAAACATTAAGTTGGTAATAAGCCATAACACCAGATTTAGCAAATTCAGACAACAAGCCAATAACCTGCATACCGTGGACTCATCAACTGGAGTTGTCGCTTATTCTATGACATCACCACTGTTTGAAGTTTATATGTTAATTTTGTAATTATCTTTATTCTTTAATTCATAGAAGCATTTTTGTGGCAGACATATTCAATTTTTATCATCATCATTTTGGATATTGTTTTTTTTTTTTTAGTTAGTTAGTTATCAAATCATTTTGCAATTGTAGTTTTTTCTTTTTTTGGTTGTGATTCTTTTAAGCAATAAAATATATAGAACTAAGGTGTAATATTCAATTCAAACATATGGAACCAACATCGATTCATTTTTAAAACAAAGCAAAATCCTAAGCTTATACAACTTTCACTTTTTCATACAACCGCCGTGAATACTGGGGGGAGGAACATCATCAAATGTCCTGAAGGTTAATTACAGGGAGAGATCTACAAGAATATATTCTAGCCTGAGTAAACTTCACCACCTTAAACTCTTTTTTTGGTAAATTTGACCAATTTCCCAACTACTCCTGTAGGATGTAGCCGCCCCTGTACTGATGAGGTCCATAGCCACTGTATATATACAGGTTGTTGGCTTTTTTCCTGGATTTTCCAAAACTGGCGTTGTTCTTTATCACCAGCATTACGTTTTGTACTGGGATGTTGGACCTAAAAACATTGTTATAGTGAATGTTTTAAGTGCTTCTTTTGGGTACATAAATATCGTTATCCCGCTTCTTTAATTCCTAATTTGTCAATTCGCCAAACAATTTTTGTCGGCTCACCAATTAATTGTTGTCAAAACACCAACCAATTGTTCTCAACCCACCAACCAATTGCTGCCACTCACCAACCTAATTGTTGTCAACCCACCAACCAATTGTTGTCAACCACCAACCTAATTGTTACCAGCTAAACCAAACAGTATCAGAGAGTACAGCACGTGAGTCGCCCAGACCAGAGCTGAATGGTCACCGAGGATTTCAACTAAATAATGGAAGACATTGGTTGATCAATAATTCACACTACTTCTATATAATTCACAGCTGTAGCCACACCTGGCAGTTGCTACATAGGGGACATATCTGTCGAATATTCCGTGGAAAATATGTAACGATGTCACGTCATCATCATTATGTGGATAATTATCCTATTGTACCACTATACAAGGTCATGGAAACTGACAATTTTCATGGTTTACATTTATAATCTTAGTAGAGAGTTGGAATATAGGCCCTGTCATTATGTGTATATGTAGATATGTAACTAAAGGCCACAATGTAAATATTGATTATGCAATTATATTGTAACATTTTAACAGCCAATTAATTTGATATTTCATTACTAAACAAAGCTCTCCTATTGCTTCTCAGTCGGCTTGAAAGTCCAAAGCTATGAACGATCTTGTCCGACGGGCAGAGGTTGCCAAGGGTTTACTGGAGTGTGAAACGTATTAAGAATAATTAGGCCTATAAAGAGAGAACGGAGATCTCTATAATACGTACAGAGATTTGAAGAAACTTCAATGTATATGAATTATATAAATAAAATCGTGAAATGTATTGATTAAAAGTACGAATTGAAAAAAAAAAAACACTCTATGTGATTGCAAAAAAAAAAAAAAACATAAAATAGAAAGAAAATGCTCGATTCTAAACCCCGAATTAATAACTCGCTTTACTACCTCGATGCTGATTGGCTTGTTTAGGTCACGTGACAGTAAAAACCAATCACCAGGCAAATAACCAGAAAACAGTTTCGCTATATCTATTGGGACGTATATTTTAGTCAATGACTTATCGGAACATTCCAATTATGTCTGTCAATACACCAGGCTATATCAATTCTGATTGGCTAGTTTAGGTCATGTGATAATAAATAGCCAATCATAAGGCGAATAAGCAAGTTAGCATTTATAGGCACATGTATCAGGACGAATAGCAGACGGCACAAGATGAAAGCTGAGAACAAATCCGCGGCTCAGACCGAGAGCGGTGTTTCCAGCCATTCGGGTGAATCCGGCGTTTTATCCCGTTTGTTCGGAATTTTAAATAAATGTTATGTAAATGGTGAAACTCTCTCTCCCATTTATCATGTTTTCTCGGAATAAACTGCCATTTGGAGGCTTTTTAAAGAAACCTTTGTTTCAAAACAAATATTTTAAAAGGTTAAATAGGTATGCACTTTTGAAATTTATTCAGCGTATAGAAATGAGATTTCAATTTTATTATTTAAGATACTATATAAAAACATTATATCCAAGAAATGAAACAATTTAATACCATGTTTATAAAATAGGACGCCTTCTTTTAACTTTTCTGCAATGGAATAATATTGGAAGGGCCTGGATCATCAGTGATGAACCCTCCCAGCGGTTTCGCCAGTTATATTAACCCTTTTATTATATGTACCAAAAGAGGCACCTCTCCCTTTAATTGTATATAAGAACGATGGCACTATGGTTTACCCTAGTTTTTTTTTTTGCTTATCCCTAGTACACGTGGTACAGGCCATGATAATCATGGTGGGTAGTTAGCGACTGCTTTTACTGTAAGTGCACCACATGTCTACACATGTGAAAAGCAGCTCGACTTTGCACTTACAAATGTGCCAGAGCCCCGTTTGGTTACTTGCACTCGCTGGTGGGGTTGAACTTTTGCAAGAATCGGGGGCCATTGGAGCATTTTTTTTTTAAACAGAAAAAAAGTGTCCAATGCGGGAATCGAACTCGGGTCGTAGCGGCCGAAAACCAAACCGTTTAACCAGCCTTCCACCGACTCCCTTTACCTTAGTAAAACACTTTAATGGTGATCATAAAGAATAAGCCACAACACCATTTTTGTACAATTCAGACAAAAGTCAACCAGCCGTATACCATGGTTTAGAGCTATGGTCCTCATCAGTACAGGGACGGCTTCATAACATCCTACAAAGGTTGTTATAAAATCGGTCGAGATCACCAAACGTTTGTTTAAGCTGGTAAAGTGACAAGGGCCGATTTTCAGTGAAGATTACAACATGAAGTTGTGGAAGGATGATATTCATGTACCAAAAGAGGCATCTCTGAATAACCGCCCTTGCCGGTCCCAAGCCTGGATAAAAAAGGAGGAGGGGGAGCAGTAACAAGCTCACTAAAAAACCTGGGCTCAGCTGGCCCGGCTGATAGTACCTTGTAAGGGCTCCAGGGATACAGGATGATCAGTGTTTGTACTCCATGTTAGGAGCGGCTGCACATAGCGTCTGTTCTTCATATCAGAGGCGGCCATTTCTTTTGGAGCTAAGTCGGCCTGCCACTGAGTAGTGCTCCCAGTCTTAATGACAAAGGCAGATGCATTCTACGTCACCCAGTGTGGAGATAAGAAAGAAGAAGATGAATATCATTAACCCTCCCGTAACTTTATGCTGTAATGTTATTGTGTATATAGTAATGGGATTATACATATCCTGAGCTTGGAAGGAATTCTTGGTCGGGGTATTTAACGATGAGCCAGGCCCTCCCAATATTATTCCTTAGTTACAAGGACAGTTGGAAGTATTTTATCAGCAAAAGATAAAAATCATGCTAGATGTCTCTCTGCTCTAATCTATTCTATGATTTCTCCAATTGTAAACCAATCCTAGATTACTGGTATTATTCCACATAGTGACACCACTGTTTTGTGTTCAGAGTTCTTCGCAGTACATTAATACTTACAACACACTTAGCTTTTTGTGGAATATTTATTTAAAATATAGCGTTGAAAATAGTAAGAATATTTATTGATAGATGGCGCTGTGACCAACAGCATATTTGTAAACAGAAGATTTCAAGAATATTTAAAATATACCCTATTAAAGAATAGAGATTTCAACGCTCCAGATATTTCAAAACTCCGAAACACATCATTGACTGTATTGACTCATCCATTGATGAGCTCTACTCTTCCCCAGCAGACACCATCAAAAGTCTCAAGCTTTACAAGCTTGATACCTTAATATGATTGAGTGGAGATAAGATAATATTCCAAGATAAAAAATTCTAAAATATTTTTATATTTATTTAAACAAGCAATGATTCATATGAATTTTAAAAATGTTTTTAAAAAGTACAAAAATCAAATATTTTAGTTTCTTTTTATAATCAGCAAACAGCGAGTTGAAAATATTGTACGACGCAGATTGGTTAATGAACTCAACCCTGATTGGTTACTAAAGTCAGGTGATAGTAGAGAACCAATCAGCGGGCGTTTAGACTCGACACTAGAGATCTGTAAAGCGACAGCAGATAAACCGATTTATATAATGGAAATATTTGTTTGGAACAAATCTAAGTTTTTTAAACCTTTAGATATATTTTCATTTTATTTCGGCAACATTTATTTTTATAAATATTAGAACTTTCCTTTATTTTCCCTTTCTACAAATATATGTTGGAAACTTCTGTGTTTCCTACCTCTCTCCACGTCACACTGGGATAAATGGACATATAGCCGGACCTACTCCAGGGTGAATGGACATATAGCCGGACCTACTCCGGGGTAAATAGACATATGGCCGGACCTACTCCGGGGTAAATGGACATATAGCCGGACCTACTCCAGGGTGAATGGACATATAGCCGGACCTACTCCGGGGTAAATAGACATATGGCCGGACCTACTCCTGGGTAAATGGACATATAGCCGGACCTACTCCAGGGTGAATGGACATATAGCCAGACCTACTCCGGGGTAAATAGACATATGGCCGGACCTACTCCGGGGTAAATGGACATATAGCCGGACCTACTCCAGGGTGAATGGACATATAGCCAGACCTACTCCGGGGTAAATAGACATATGGCCGGACCTACTCCGGGGTGAATGGGACATATAGCCGGACCTACTCCGGGGTGAATGGACATATAGCCGGACCTACTCCGGGGTAAATGGACATATAGCCGGACCTACTCCGGGGTGAATGGACATATGGCCGGACCTACTCCGGGGTGAATGGACATATGGCCGGACCTACTCCGGGGTAAATGGACATATAGCCGGACCTACTCCGGGGTGAATGGACATATAGCCGGACCTACTCCGGGGTGAATGGACATATGGCCGGACCTACTCCGGGGTAAATGGACATATAGCCGGACCTACTCCGGGGTAAATAGACATATGGCCGGACCTACTCCGGGGGTAAATGGACATATAGCCGGACCTACTCCGGGGTGAATGGACATATAGCCAGACCTACTCCGGGGTAAATAGACATATGGCCGGACCTACTCCGGGGTAAATGGACATATAGCCGGACCTACTCCGGGGTGAATGGACATATGGCCGGACCTACTCCGGGGTAAACGGACATATGGCCGGACCTACTCCGGGGTGAATGGACATATAGCCGGACCTACTCCGGGGTAAACGGACATATGGCCGGACCTACTCCGGGGTAAACGGACATATGGCCGGACCTACTCCGGGGTAAACGGACATATGGCCGGACCTACTCCGGGGTAAACGGACATATGGCCGGACCTACTCCGGGGTAAACGGACATATGGCCGGACCTACTCCGGGGTAAACGGACATATGGCCGGACCTACTCCGGGGTGAATGGACATATGGCCGGACCTACTCCGGGGTAAACGGACATATGGCCGGACCTACTCCGGGGTAAACGGACATATGGCCGGACCTACTCCGGGGTAAACGGACATATGGCCGGACCTACTCCGGGGTAAACGGACATATGGCCGGACCTACTCCGGGGGTAAACGGACATATGGCCGGACCTACTCCGGGGTAAACGGACATATGGCCGGACCTACTCCGGGGTGAATGGACATATGGCCGGACCTACTCCGGGGGTAAACGGACATATGGCCGGACCTACTCCGGGGGTAAACGGACATATGGCCGGACCTACTCCGGGGTGAATGGACATATGGCCGGACCTACTCCGGGGTAAATAATTTATTTACAAAATAAATATAATAATCCTGAAGTTAGAGGCTGCCTGGCCGGCATTCATATTTCAGTTTAAAAAACTCTAACTGGCTGAAGTGATTATTTTTCACAGAAATATAATAATCTATCTTTTTTTCAAATGAAACAACTTCCTCAATGTTCTTACTGTGATGGGAAACGATTTGGATAGCCTGGCTCATCAGTGGAGAACCCTACCAGCGGTTCCGCCAGTTTAATCCACAATACCGATTTTATAGTTCCGGAACGTATACCTCCATTGTCCCATGCTTAAAGCGATCAATAACCAAGACTTCCTCGGCCAAGTGTGAGGTCCATTGTTGGGATTGGCAGTTGGACAGTAAGAGCCATCTATATTGTCTTCTGTAGCAGTTTCCTTATTGCGGCTACTGGTGGCCTCGGGTCTTCCCCGACTTCCTCATGGCCAAATATAGAAATATTTTTGGAAGATCTTGATGGAGAATCATTGACAGTGGATAGAAGCTTTGGAATCTCTTGATGAAGAATTATTTCTTGTGAATATAAGATATTTGTAATATTGTTGAATAATCATTTCTAGTGGATGAAAGATTTGAAAGCTCTTTATGAAGATTAATTTCTTGTGAATATAAGCTTTGAAATCTATTGATGAAGAATCATTTCTAGTGGATAGAAGCTTTGAAGCTTTGCAAGTTCTTGATTTGAATACATTTTATTGGATTGGAAGCTCTTGATGAATAATAATTTCTAGTAGATATAAGCTCTGGACGCTTTTGATGAAGAGCAATTGAAGGTTGATGGAGGAAAGAAGCACAAGAAGGTGACGACGCGTCCTACCAGGTAGACGGAGATTCGAAAATCTTGTTGTTTATATTTCAGTTACTCATCGCAACCACTGTTGTCAGAATGAAAAGTCGGACAACACTCGAAACCTCACCATTAGTCACCAGAACAAAGAATATTGCAGAAAGAATTTGCTTTTTCTCAACAAGTTGGCGATGTTGCTGTTTGTTCAATGATTATCAGAACGAAAATTATTTGATAAAGTTCATATCCTTTATGTTGATCCATATCATTCATGTTGACCTATATAGAATCTATCAATTATATGGCAATAACATCTACATACAGGAAATGAAAACATTGACGCACGAATGTTTCCGTTACATATAGAGCAAACCCTCTACTGTACTTATATGTAAATTATAAAACTATTTTAGAGGCGTAATATTCTTAAAAAAAAAAAAAACAATTTCTACTGTCCTTACTGCGATGGAAAAATTAAAGGGAGGGCCTGGCTCATCAGTGGTGAACCCTCCCAGCGGTTTACTGGAGGGTTCACCACTGATGAGCCAGGCCCTCCCTTTAATTTTTCCATCGCAGTAAGGACAGTAGAAATTGTTTTATTTTAAAAAGAATATTACGCCTCTAAAATAGTTTTATAATTTGATAACAGATGGCGCGCTAGTGCATCGTAACATAATTATATGTAAATGTGATTGTACTGTACTTACCTATAAGTCGTGATTTACTGTTTTCATTTCTTATATAATTTATGTTGATCCATTTAATGCTTATGCTTATATTCCACTTGTTACTCTGGGCTTTCCTGATATAAAACATAATGTTTGCATCTACTGTTGAATCTCTCTACATCCACTAACTTGGTCGTGTGTTCGGTGTGTGTAGGTAAGTTCGGCTGCTCTACTCGGATTGTCGTCTGGTATATGGAATTCCTCTTTCACACAATCTACGAGGGTTAGAAATACACCTATATATCTGGTATTCAATATTATTATTATTATTATGTAAAATATATATTTGAAATATTTACTATATTATTTAATACATATATTACTATCATATTCAAATATGGAATATTATATTAGAATTCAGTTTTGTGTACGAAGAATTGGATGTATGAAGGTGTTTATCTACAGCACGTAGCTATCGTCTGTTTCTATTTTCCCCAATTCTCTATATTTTATGGCCTTATTCCTTCACATATTTGATAACCAGCTAATTCAACATGTTGATTAAATATCTTACATTATCGTATCCAAGACACTTGTTATACGCACTGCCGCCTGAGAGCCCTCCACCATTTGCTTATCTGTCATCAAGATTATTGGTGTTTATATGGCATACCGTATATTATCTATATATTAACAATATTGACAAAATGAATATAAATATATATACATTGATGGACAAAACTTAAGAAAATTCATGTTTTGATATCTTCCGATGTCTGTCTTTTGAAGAAGGACAGAGGCTGTTCACACTTGGTTATCTCGTGTGTCTTCAATAAAGGTCACTGTAATATCTTTCATAGTTATTGTCTGTATCCCGATATACATGTAGAAAGGTACAACTTCCTTTTGTCCATGAGTGTATATACACTTGGTTATCTCGTGTGTCTTCAATAAAGGTCACTGTAATATCTTTCATAGTTATTGTCTGTATCCCGATATACATGTTGAAAGGTACAACTTCCTTTTGTCCATGAGTGTATATACACTTGGTTATCTCGTGTGTCTTCAATAAAGGTCACTGTAATATCTTTCATAGTTATTGTCTGTATCCCGATATACATGTTGAAAGGTACAACTTCCTTTTGTCCATGAGTGTATATACACTTGGTTATCTCGTGTGTCTTCAATAAAGGTCACTGTAATATCTTTCATAGTTATTGTCTGTATCCCGATATACATGTTGAAAGGTACAACTTCCTTTTGTCCATGAGTGTATATACACTTGGTTATCTCGTGTGTCTTCAATAAAGGTCACTGTAATATCTTTCATAGTTATTGTCTGTATCCCGATATACATGTTAAAAGGTACCACTTCCTTAAGTCTTGTCCATGAGTGTATACACACTTGGTTATCTAGTGTGTCTTCAATAAATGCCACTGTAATATCTTCCAGAGTTATAATCCCGATATACATGCTACAACCTCCTTAAGTTTTGTCCATGAATGTATGGTGGAACAAAAATTATAACAAATTAAATCGTTAAATTCACTTATTTCGAAAACAGCTTTAAAGTAATAAATTTGCTACCTAAAATCAAATACCCTTTCAAAAATTAATTAAAAAATAATTGAATTCAAATATTTATTTCCTAAAGCACTTTAGAAAAATGAAGACATTCTCAAATATTTGTGTTTATTCTCCTTTGATCTAGATGAATAAACTTAATTTCATGACCGTTAGAGATGATTTATCATTTCTAGATGATCTTCTTTGATGCGTCAGAATTGAGGGAAATATTGATAGAGGAAATAACTGCGTCACACTTTGATTGAGTATATTTCCATTACGGAGGATTTTTAAACATTAATTAATATTGAATATTTTTCGTTTGCCATTTATTTAATGAGTCATTCCGGGCCGTGAAATATTTAATACAGATTTTATTGATTGGCTTGGAGTTTCCATCCTGAACCACTGTCACTGAGTCTATCTGTGATATTTATAGCAAATTACAACAAACGCTACACATCACTTGAATATCTTTGTAATTTTTATAATATTTTATTGTAGAAAATTAGGGAAGACAAACTTCAGGATGACACAGCAATTTATATAGGGGGCGAATACAAATTATAAATGATTAAAAAATATAAGCAATGAGGGAAGTTTACAAAGTATAAAAATATAAACATAAAAAAATGATATTCTGTTAATATAAAATAATAAATACTGTGTTACAATATTATCACAGAAAATTCGGAAAGACAAACTTCAGGATGACCCAGCAGTTTATTTAAGGCACGCACACACAAACATTAAAATTGATAAAATATTAGAGAAACAAATATGATGAAAGTTTATGCAGAATAATAAAATATATAAACATTAAAATAATCTGTTAATACAATAATAAATACTATAATATGTAGAATTGATATTTTGCACAAGATGGACAACCAAATCGTAGTGTTATGTGTTGTTACAGATCTTATAAAATTTTAAATGAATACTATCAATGTGTTCCATCACCATTTCCTCCTTTTTGTATCGCAGAAGATTTATTTCCTCAACATTGAGCTGAGACAGATTTTACAGCTTCTTTTATGGGAGAATATCTCTCGTCATATTTCAAATAAAAACAATCCTATCAAAATTGATATTTCCAATGAATATGATTATTTGTTAAAATGAGATGTTTGAAATATTATGTATTTATTTTATACCTCTACAATATTATTTGTGGGTTTATTTACTATATTGTCACTGTATAATATTTGCATAGTTTTTATATATCTATATTTTCAAATTTGTTATGTAAATTTTCTAATGATAATTTTTATTTTGAAAATAGAGCAATCCATAAATAGATCTTTAATTAAAATACATATATTGGATCAAAATATAATTTATTTAACCAATATTTCAGTTGGCTGAACGCCAACCTTTTTCAAGGTGTTATATTAATGTCTTAATAGGTTATAATACCTTGAAAAAGGTTGGCGTTCAGCCAACTGAAATATTGGTTAAATAAATTATAATTTGATCCAATATATGCTTTTTTAATTAAAAATAATATTTATGTAAACAGATAGTCAAGATTTACCTTATAAAAGAAGCTTGTTTTTGACATAGTGAATATAGTTTAGATGGAAAACTTCGCGTGATTGGCAGCGCTAATCCTTGTACCTATTTGACAAGGGGACTCTGTGACAGTATATATATATATACAACATCGTAAACATATATAATTCTTTAAATATATAATTCTAAAAGTAATCAAACATATTCGAGAGAGAGAGGTATAAAAATATACATTTAAAAATTATATATTTCAAACATCTCATTTTAAAAATAATCAATATTCATTGGAAATATTGTAACAAAGTATTTATTAATTTTATTAACACAGAGTAGTCATTTTTATGTTTATATTTTGCTACTCTGTAAACTTCCCTCATTGCTATCTTTTATCATTCATAGTTTGTTCTTGTCTTGAATAAATTGCTGTCTCATCCTGAAGTTCGGTCTTCTTTAATTTTCCACGTGGCATTATAAATTTTGATTTATAGATAATTGTTTTTGTTTAAAGATGAATATAAATATTCCAATAAAAGAAGCTGTGATGTTCAGGAGAAATAAATCTTCTACGATGTAAAAATGAAAGAAAGAATAAGGAGGGAAATAAGAAATTTAGAATTAAATGTTGTGATGTGTTAAAATATACACAAGTACTAAATATAAGTATGCAACTTATACCAGGTATGTGAGGATTAGCGGAGAGACCAAACTAATAACTCCAGTATTTCGGCCACAGTAGAGAGGATTGCGAATTTTCTGAACAAACAGGTTGGGACTTGATTTTAAAGAACATTAAGAATTGATACAAAATAAATTCTTCTGTTTTTTCAAATATTATTTGTCTTCTTTCATTAATTGTTCACCATTCCTCCAGGACTTCCTCCAGAAGCCAGGATTCCCAGATCGCACATAGAAAGACAATAACCTAGTGGCCATTCTCTTAATATTGACAACTCCCCATTCTCTGCTGGCATATTGTTTATCTGAATGTTGAAAGTAACAATTCCGTTATATTTCTACGATAAAATACTTTTGTGATTTGCATAGTGTTTTAGTAGAACGACATTTGAAAATTATCCCGCATGTGTTTCTTTTAAACCAAAATTCAAAATTAATTTTAATGAGAAATAACGATTATTTCTAACCTTAGGGATGAAGTGTGAAAGGATGAATTGTGAAGAGTAATGATAAATGGAAAAATAAAAGTGTCCAGGGATATATGTCCATATGTTATATGTCCAGGGAGACATAGTGTTGTCTATGCTACATCCCTGTCTATATATCACAACTTTGTTGGATTGTTGGCTAGCGGTTATTGGAAAGGTCAGGCCGCTGATAGACCTGAGCTGCTGGTGTATATACTCGTATAATGTCATCTAGCTTAATTTCTTTAATCTCATGTCCTTCCTTATAAATATATCTAAGTAATAAAGGATCTTATCAGCCTTCTTTCTCTTTTCTACGAATCTATAATTTCCTCCAACAAATTAAAATTTGTGTAAATTAATATTTGGGAAGTAGTTCGTTGATAGAATTCTCTTTCTGGTATTCTATAAATGTTTTTCTTGAATAAATATAACTTTATTTTAGAAAAAAAGAAAAATCAGGTAAAAGTTTCTTTTAATTTTGCATTTGCAAGCTTTCGAACAAATATATTGCTCTTCAACGGGCTGATACTCTATGTACAATCTCTTAATGATCTTTATACAAGATAATTGAAAGCTTTTGTTATTGGCATGTGTGGACGTGACTGCTCATACCTAAGTTTAAAGCTAAAGAGCAGTATATTTGCTCGAAAACTTGCAAATTCAAAATTAAAAGAAAACTTTTTACCTGATTTTTATTGTTCCTTTTTCGAATAATTTCTGGGTAACTATTGGTCACATAAATTTATTTTATTTATTACAGAAGACATGAATTCAGACGAAGGTTGTTAGAAGTTGATACATAAAGAATTATTCGCTACAAATCTCTCTGTTAGAACAAAGGTATAGATTCTAAGATAAGCTAAGAAGTCTGCCAACTTCCATTTGACCATTTCAAACTTTGAGAAGGTTTAAGACCCATTGTTGTCAGAATCCCCCGGGCGGCGGGTCCTACAGTACCTGGGGTCGTTTATTCTGTCGTTAGAATCTACAATCGTATAAGTCAGAGATCTCGAGCAAAAGATGGAAACTCCATTATTAATAGAAACAACAATCTTTCTAGATCTTCTATCATATCTATTCATGTTTATATTCTGAAACGTTAAAGAAACATTTTTAATAGGAAAAAATCTTTCTAAATCTTCTTTTATATCAATAGTCATAATATATTAATGGAAATTATTATTTAAAAAATGTTTGAGTTAAAAGAGGCGCGATTCAGCAAATGAAATTATACAAAAGTTGTACCTGGATCTGTGAAAGAAGACAATATTTTTTCTCAAAATATTTCGAGGGTTTGTTCCCTCTTTATTACTTATTGTACATAACTTAAATGCGACTTTGATTTTAAGTTCTTTGTGCAATGAAGTGATAAACAGAGAGAGAGACTTCACTCGAAATATTTGAGAAAAATATTGGCTTCCTTTCTCTCACAGGTCCAGGTACACCTGTTGTTATATATTTGAAGAAAAAGTCGCACACACGGGGTCAAAGCCATGTACAAGGGGCATTTCCTACACGGAGCTATTTATACAATTCTAATGTAGTTTATTTAAATCCACTTTCTAAAATAGTGTTCAAAAAAGATTAATTTATCAAATAGGAAGTTGAAACAATTTACCTTATAAATGATGAACTGTAGGTGGTTTAGGGCCTTCTCCCTATCTATTAACTTATACAAATTTCTGCAGGAAAAGCAAAAGCAAACTTTGTTTATTTTGCATAAATTTAGAACAAAAATCACGCGCCTGCCAGCGAGCTGAGTTTTTAATTACGCTCGCCGCGGCCAACTATGCAAATATGTACACATAACTGTAGAAATTTGCATAGGTCCATATCTAAAATGAAATAATTATAAGACTTGAAAATATGCACATGAGTCTATGCGCATTGTGACATTAACAATAGTAATAATGAGCAAGAGAAATGAAAAATATATTAATGTATCATTTTTCTTTATAGCGCTATTAGGTCACCTCTCCGTTCAAAATAGAGGATAGGTCTTACAACCTTATATGCAGAATTATAATTCTATCGGTGACATCCAGCTTTCACAACGCCCACTTAGTAGACCGTAGGTATCGGCCATTGTCCCTGTCAGTCCGGAGCTGGCTTGTATCTCATGGTCTCCACGAGCGATGTATGAAATCTTCAGAAAGAGGTGTTTAGCTGTCAGTGTGGCGAGACTGATTATTATATTTCGGCCATAGAGTTGTCCTAGCCACTTTGCCAGTTGAACATCTCTGACAATTACTGAATACCTCATGATTTTCTTATGGATCTCATGAAATCAAAGCCCACCATAGGACTGATTATCCTAAAACCATGGTTTACATATAACATCTGTGGGTATTTACTTCAGTAACTCGCCATTGGCAGGAGATAGGAAGAACTTGCTGAGACACTATATGCAACACTTCTAACCAAGATGGATGACACACAGCCAATATATATGCAAATATAATTTAGCACATTTACCATATATGCAATTAACTCTAACATATTTACATATTTTAGGATTTATAATGAACGGATGATAGATGTCCCAAACAGCCGCCAACAAGGAGTTCCATATTTGTAAATAATATTCTGTTTACATTTTATTTTTAATGATTTACCTATTAAAACAAAGATGGCATTTCAGCATGGGTGGTACAGCGTAGCCTCTGGATACATTTGAATAGTTCATGAGCATCATAGATTTGTTACAGCTTCTCTGTGATTCAATGGACGCCAAGAGAAATCATTTAAATATTTCAGTACCGCGGTTATACCTGTCGAAGGCTGTTGAAATCTTGTATTGCCGTGTATATAGAAGAAACTCAGCGAATTTGATTTATGATTTACATATTTGTACAGACATGTGAGACACCTACAATATTAAACCGACTATGTCACGGGAAGTCAACTGCGATGGTGTCGCCAGTTTACCAGACAACTAGAATATTATGAAAAAGGCATCTCCTTATCTTGCAACTGAAAGTTGCTGATGGCTTGCGCCATCTATCGGAATAAATATCAAACTATTCTCGTTGATTTCTAATTATTCCACAATTGGCCAATTACCCATTCTTGATTAATCAAGAAAAGCTAACCACGGACGCGTTTCGGGCTGTTGGCCCTCATCAGCGTGGTGCAAGCTGTACCTCAACGACCAAAAAAAAAAAAAAAACTAGAATATTGTCCATTATGTATACATAACCATTTGATATTTGGAATAGAGCAAACGACTTCCTTAATTCTGATTGCTAGAAGACGCCGGAATATATCTGCTTTAAAAATATCTAAATAAAAAACCCTACTAAATGATTTTTCAGAAAACTTTAACATTTTAAAAACACACTAATCTATTCTGAATATGAATGAAGATTAAAAATACATTAAACAAATAATGAAAACAAAAATACGTCAGCATATTAAATATTTTAAGAATTCCCTTTTTTTATTAGTTATAATCCGATTTATTTTTAATAAAACCAAACAACGGAATTAACGAAAATCATATGTTGAGGATCAATACGGGAGAAAAAGTGGAATTAACACATCGATGTAAAGTTGACATGGCGAGACTGTCAGTAAATCTCTCAATTATCTCCACACAACAGCAGCCAGATGTTTGTTATTAAGAGAAAGGAAGTGTGAAGATCCGATGTCAAAATTAATTTTAATTTTGTCGCGAGTTCCGCCAATAAGTGTATTTCTAATTTAAAACCAATCACAGCTTAGATGGAGCTAGGTCCGGGTGACATGGCTTTAATAACTGTGTGACACTTGGTTTTTATAACAGCTACAGTGGAATTTGTATGTTGGGCTTATAACAGCTACGGGGAATTTGTATGTTGGGCTTATAACAGCTACGGGGGAATTTGTATGTTGGGCTTATAACAGCTACAGTGGAATTTGTATGTTGGGCTTATAACAGCTACGGTGGAATTTGTATGTTGGGCTTATAACAGCTACAGTGGAATTTGTATGCTGGGCTTAATAACAGCTACGGTGGAATTTGTATGTTGGGCTTATAACAGCTACAGTGGAATTTGTATGTTGGGCTTATAACAGCTACGGGGGAATTTGTATGTTGGGCTTATAACAGCTACGGGGGGAATTTGTATGTTGGGCTTATAACAGCTACGGTGGAATTTGTATGTTGGGCTTATAACAGCTACACTGGAATTTGTATGTTGGGCTTATAACAGCTACGGTGGAATTTGTATGTTGGGCTTATAACAGCTACGGGGGAATTTGTATGTTGGGCTTATAACAGCTACGGTGGAATTTGTATGTTGGGCTTATAACAGCTACACTGGAATTTGTATGTTGGGCTTATAACAGCTACATTGGAATATAATAGATGTATGTCAAACAGCTACAGTGGAATTTGAAAGTTATATTTCTAATAAATATATATCGGGGAATATTAAATATGTATTAGAATACTTTGAAATTCTATTTCTAACAACTACATTGGAGTTATATTTCAAATATAACTGTACAGCCGTCTCTTCCTACTTTGGTCTCAGAAGGAACCCAGCTTATATGCTGACAATGACGTCAGACTTTGTTGTCCAATCAAGGACTGCCACGGCCGATATGTCCACATATTCCCTGAGTTGCTTGGACAATGTCAACGACCTGTTATTCAACCTTTATTGTGTACTGCGCCCTCCTTTCACGGTTGTAGTATATTGAACGCGCCATTTTAAAATTACATCAGGCTTGGTGATTCTATGTAAAACATCCAACATTGCATATTTACAGTATATGATATGCCCCAGGTGGATGAGAGTTTAGCCACGGTGAGACAGGGCGTAGTAAGACTAACGTTTGAGGAAGATAATTTGTGGAAAAATTACTTATGGCTCAATTGAGGTAATATACAGTATCTATACTATATACAGTGTACAAGCCACGTAGGCGACGATTGATGCGACACAGGGTGGAGCTCGGGTTTGTTTGTATCGCTCAAAGAAATTTTGCCATGTGGAAGTTGAAGATTTGTGGAGGTGTTGAAGTGTCTGTTGCAAGACATTCCGAATTAATTTTTGAAAAAGAATGTTGCTATAGGAACGAGGAGTGTAAATTTCAGGTCCGAAATGAAATGGTGGGAACGTAAGAAGTTTGATAAGTCGCTACTTCAGCTGATGGTGGACGGTCCTCGTTCATTTTATCTGTAACTTGGGGCGACATATGTTTGTCTAGTTATGGTCTTGGAATATTTCTACCGCAATATCTGATATCAAGGAAAGAGAGTTCGCCCCTATATTAATTCAAAATTATTTTCTTTCTAAAAGAACGATCGTTGATAGAATAACGAAAACGATATTTAGAATAAGAAATGGGTCGATAGTAACAATGGAATTTGGGGCGTATAATGGTGGACAAAAAAATGATTTTGCGAAATTAATAGAAATTAATTATGAGATGGGCATTTAGATAAATGTAAAATTTAGGAAAATAATAATAAGTTTGAATTTACAATATAATGGGAGTAAATGCGATTAAGAATTTTAAAGTTGTAAATTTGGATAATTCCATTATAGAAAGATTCAAGTAAGACCTAATATGTAAGATGGATAAATTGGTTAGAATGCGAGATTGGAGCATATAGTGTTTTTTTATGAATTTAAATTGAATGAATTAAGATAGATAAATGGTTTTAAAATTGAGATATAATCATTAAAGAGTGTAAAAATCTAATTGAAAAATTTAAAAATGAGTTAAATTTAATTTAAATTCATTTGGAATTGAAATAAAAAGGAAAGAATTACCAATTATGGTTAATCAAGCTGCGATCTTGTGATGGTAATTTATGAAAGGTTTAGAAGATTCACAGTTGATGAAAGTTGAGTCAGGTACTGGTTACTCGTCCTGCTGGGGGCCCGAGGGTAGATTGTAGCGTCGGTTGGGCGACTGCGCATGTCGTCTGGAGGTTGTCTCGGTGTCAGGGCTGAAGAACCTATCCCCAGATTGAGGCCATTCCTCTTCTTGGCTTCAATGTCTTGCAGGATTGTCTTCGGCAGGTCATCCTGTCGACTCCACTGTTGTACTGTGTGGAGCCGATATCGTCACAATGGGCTCTTCAATCCAACTTGCAGTCATGGGCCCAGAGCGAGAGCGTACTAGCCTTAAGATAAAATAAATACAGACGTATAGGTTACCTCAGTTTAGAGGGGCAGCACCCGGGAAGGTGGCTGGACTATGGGAAATTTTGATATCGCGTTTCAATCGGGCAGAATGGCGACCTAACCGCTCCTGAATGCTGGCTACTCTGGCAGCTATACATCCTCTGATGTACTCGCTCCCTGCCTGAGTTAAAAGAATTGCTTATATGCTAATGGTGACGTCAGAAAAGGCGGACTTTGTTGTCCAATCAAGGACTGGCATGGCTGATATGTTTACATTTTCTCTGAGTTGCTTGGACAATGTTAACGACCTGGGATTCGACCTTTATTGTGTACCGTTCCCTTCCTTTTCCGCTGGTATTTTATGTAATGCAATTTTAAAGTTACATCAGGCTTGATGACTTTTGGGGTTTCTATGTAAAACATTTTTACGTACGACATTATATAATACGACATAATATATATATATATACACTAGCGGATGTGCCCGGCTTCGCCCGGGTTTTACCCGAGTGAATGTTTGTCTAACGAACATTTGTTAAAACAATTCTCTTTAAACTTATAAAACGTACTCGGCTTCGCCCGGGGTTTTACCCGAGTAAAGGTTTGTCTAGCGAACATTTGTTAAACAATTCTCTAAAAACTTATTTAAAAAAAAAAAAAGATATATTTTGATAATTTGAAACTCGTAAATTTGAATCTCTCGATAAAGTGAACATTTTTTCCGGTCCCTGTGTGCCGTGTCATCCTGAATTTGTCTTTCCTAATTTTCTACATTAGAAAATCATAGTTTTATCTAGTGAACATTTTTTCCCGTGTCACATTGCCGTGTCACATTGCCTTTATTCTTCATTGTTGGCTTTTTATATTATATTTACTCTTCATTGTTGGCTTTTTATCTTAAATTTATTCTTCATTGTTGGCTTTTTATATTACATTTACTCTTTATTGTTGGCTTTTTATCTTACATTCATTCTTCATTGTTGGCTTTTTATATCATATTTACTCTTCATTGTTGGCTTTTTATATTATATTCTGACCAAAATCTATCTGTGAACTTCACACAGTGAACTTCACACAGACAGAATAAGGCAATTATATAAGTAGATTCACTCTTCTTTGTTGGCTTTTTATCTTACATTCATTCTTCATTGTTGGCTTTTTATATTACATTTACTATTCATTGTTGGCTTTTTATCTTACATTCACTCTTCATTGTTGGCTTTTTATCTTACATTCATTCTTCATTGTTGGCTTTTTATATTACATTCACTCTTCATTGTTGGCTTTTTATCTTACATTCATTCTTCATTGTTGGCTTTTTATATTATATTTTTAGATTGAGATTATTAGCTAGTATGTAAAAATATTAACTCTGTTGAAATTTTATTTTGTATTTATATATAAATAAAATTAACTCTGTTGATTTTTTTGTATTTAATCGATAACAGCGAAGTTACGCATGTTAATGTTAGGGAAAAATATTTTGATGTTAAGCAAAACCTGCTCCATCTCGTTTTACATAAATGTTGAAAATTTGGTCGAAATTGATGCATTGTAACGAAAGTTTTTAGTGATGTCCTCTTATGAAATTTGCATTTTATTAATATAGATTCACACATTTATTTACATAATTAAAAAGAGAGAGCGCCTCTTTTAGTAGATATGTTACTATATTTGTAAAGGAAATTGATTTTTTGTAAAAGGTTGCTCACCAAGTTGTTTGGTAAAAAATTGAAAGGTATTTACTATCAAGTAGTTTCAAGTATTTATCAAGTATTTTTAACTTTTTGGTAAAAATACACAAAATATGTCACATTTAATAATGTATTCGCTAGTTGATTCTATATTATTGTGAATTATTAAATAACGGACAAATATTTACAATATAATTTGAAATAAATATAATTAAAAAATATATTTTCAATTAAATAATAATTTCCCCCGAGAGAGAAAAAACTGTTATATAATCTAAAAATGATGTACGTCTTAATTTGTAATAAAATTATTATAAAATATTCAAAGATTAATTAATAATATTACTTTTTAAATAGTTATTTATTAAAATGCACACACATACACTAAAAAGGAAAAATAAATATTTTACCACCCGGCCATTGAACAATTCGAGTTATGAGTAAAGATAAAAGCAGCAGAGGCGAACATCGTGAAATTCGAATTTAACTCAATATGAAGCAATTGATCGACAAGTTTTTTATGTTTACTAAATATTTCCCACTCTTCACTCAATATACGACTGTCCTCCCCAGCTATATATATATAATAGATGGAAAATTTGCCGGACGAAATTGATCCATAGAATCTTAGGGCGCCTCTCCCGTCTCTAGTGGACTATTCTCAGTTTGCCAAAGCTGGTGTTGTGGCTTTGTCACCGACCCGAGGCCGCTAGTTTGCGGCGACGGTCACTAGATGGCGTCAGATTTTGACGGGAGAGGCGCCCTATGCTTATATATATATATATATTATATAATCTAAAAATATTATATAATCTAAAAACCTAAAATATTTCTATATTTTAAAAAATATATATTTTATTTTATTCATTGATATTTTTATTTTTGTTATCATCGTTTTTAGAAAGACTTTCAGTTTTAGTTGTATAATTTTGTTGTAAATATGCGTAGTTAACCAATCAATCCTTTTAAATCACTAATATAGGATTAAATTATAAATTCTATATAATGTGAAACTAACAAATGTGTAATCTTTCCTCAAGTAATTGAAAATAAAAGCTACTTGACGGTAAATAATTATCTTTTTTTATCACGACTGCACCTCAAACCTTTATCTTATCGATCCTTTGTCTTATCAAGCCTAATCTAACAACAACACAAAATATTCATAACACAAAATATTCATAAATAGTTGTATAGTTTTATATTTAAGTTTTGTATTAAAATTATCTTCATTATTTCGATTATTTAAATTCAAATTATAAAATTTGTAAATTGTTATTATTTAGTATAGATAGAGAGAAAAAAAAGTCCTTTACTTCTAAAAACATCATCTAGTTAATTATATATTTATAATTATTAACAATAAAATTTAACAACGTAACGTCTTTTGCATCGGCTTTTACACGTCATTTAGACATACTCTAACCTATATATAGAATAATAGAAGTGAGAATATATATAATATTATAAATTTTAGTAGTTAGAGAAAAGAGAGAAAGACAGAACCATGCACTTTTAATCAAACTAATAATAAGAAAACAAAAAGTTTTGTAAAGAAGGTAGATAAGATTGTTAGTATATATATATATATTTTTATAATTTTATATTTTATCCTTTTTTTTTTTAAATGATTTTTTAAATTTTTTTATTTTAAAATATGAATATAAATAGTTGTATTTAGTAATGTATCTATACTATGAATTAACTTTTGTTATAAGTTTGGTTATTATGTTTGAAACCCTAATGATAGACCAGACATATACAAAAAAATTTTAATTGGAATAATTATTGGAAAAAGAGATCTGCTGACCGGGAATTCTCAAATAGAAGACCAGCGACATTTCATCCCTTCTCTATTATGTCATAGATCTCTTTTCAACCGGATTTTATGTGTTAATATAAAGTTACTTCAGTGAAACATTTATATGAACAGATATAACAAATATAAGTGTTAACAAATTCCAACTGTGAACCTACCTCGTCCGCGACGCCTTCAACTGTAAACATCTATTTCTGGATGACACATGTTGTGGGGGGGGGGGACAAAATTAGACCGCTTATTCTGAAGTTTTAGAACAACAAGACATCCAAAGAAGAAAGAAAAGATAGTTAAGGAAAGAAATCCAAACTTTATAATCTTTACAGCCAGTTATATTAATATAACTGATTCAACACTTATTCATCTTTCAATATTCCTTTAAAAAGGCAAATATATACCTCAAATTAAACACAATTATAATAATACAATTAAATATATATTAAAAGATATAGATATTTTCATAAATAAAACTAGTATAAAATACAGTATTCCAGAATTTACTTTTCTGGAATGGAAACATAATATTAAAAAGGAAATTATAAATTATTATAATAATACACTTAAATACACAAAACCTAATTCAGATATTCCTTCTTTTAAAGAAAATATAATTAATTTACAGAAGGACTTTATTATTACTCCTATAGATAAATGTTCCAATAACTTATCTATAATTTGTAAAAATCTATACCACGATATACTAAAAAAGGAAATTGATAATAATCATAAATACACTTTTGCTAGAACTACAGCCACAAAAATCAAAAAAGACATCAAAAACGTTGAAAATTCACTAAAAATTTATAATCACTACAAAAATCCAAACATACCAAAGTTCTATATAATTCCTAAACCACACAAAAAACCTATTTCTTTCAGAACAATCACATCTGGTATAAATTCAGTTATAAAAAACATTGATATACAATTAGCTTCAACACTACAATTTATTATAAATAAATTAACTAATAAATATAATTATAAATTTATCGACTCAAATAAAAAAATCATTAACTATTTAATGAACAATTGGACAAACATTGAAACAGTACACACATTTGACTTTGAGGACCTATATTCTAAAATAAATTTAAGAGATCTAAATAATAAAATAACCAATTTATTTAACGAAATCATTAATGACAAAACTTTCCACATTAAAATTATTCATAACAGATATAAAACAATTAAATTAGATCTTAAAACAGCAAAAACTCTACTGGAAACATTTTTAAATTTTAACTATATAGAATTTAAAAATAAAATATATATTCAATCAGAAGGCGTTCCCATGGGAACTTCTTCAAGTCCTTTATTAGCAAACCTAATATTATTCTGGTACGAAAGAGAATACTTTCTACAAAATAATGTTAATTGGCAAATGTTCCGTTATGTAGATGACATCATAATATTTAATAATCCACAGTTCAAAAACTTAATACCTAAAATATATCCTAAATACTTGAAACTTAAGAACAATGAAAACATTTATAGAAACAAAAAAAGTTAACTTTTTAGACCTAAATATAGACCTTACAAATAATGCTATTAAAATTTATAATAAAAAAGTAATTATAATTTCAATATTATAAAATACTGTAATATGAATTCTAATATATCATTAAATTGCTGTAAAGGTATATATTTTGGTCAGTTTCTAAGATTTTATAGAATAAATAATATATTAGAAAATTTCATAGAAGATGTTAAAAATTTAAACATGGAATTTATTAAAAACAAATTTAGTATCAGGCAAGTAAAATATTTCAACAGTATATCAATTATAAAATACTTAAAAAAAAATAAATGGAAGTATCCATTTATTAAATCAACTTTCTATAATTTCTCTCAATAATAACTTATACAAATTTATAATCTTTAACAATTAGTTAAACTTAAATTAAATAGCTGATTTGAAGATTTTTTCACAAGATTTTTAAAGTAATATTGTATAGAGTTCATTTTGTTTAATCTCCAATTTCTGGGGAGGAAAATGGAAATTAAATAAAACTGAATTTTCACAATTAATAGCTTTATTAAACTCTAATAATTTGACTTTTTAAAGGAATATTGAAAGATGAATAAGTGTTGAATCAGTTATATTAATATAACTGGCTTTAAAGATTATAAAGTTTGGATTTCTTTCCTTAACTATCTTTTCTTTCTTCTTTGGATGTCTTGTTGTTCTAAAACTTCAGAATAAGCGGTCTAATTTTGTCCCCCCCCCCCCCACAACATGTGTCATCCAGAAATAGATGTTTACAGTTGAAGGCGTCGCGGACGAGGTAGGTTCACAGTTGGAATTGTTAACACTTATATTTGTTATATCTGTTCATATAAATGTTTCACTGAAGTAACTTTATATTAACACATAAAATCCGGTTGAAAAGAGATCTATGACATAATAGAGAAGGGATGAAATGTCGCTGGTCTTCTATTTGAGAATTCCCGGTCCAGCAGATCTCTTTTTCCAATAATTATTCCAATTAAAATTTTTTTGTATATGTCTGGTCTACCATTAGGGTTTCAAAACATAATAACCAAACTTATAACAAAAGTTAATTCATAGTATAGATACATTACTAAATACAACTATTTATATTCATATTTTAAAATAAAAAAATTTAAAAAATCATTTAAAAAAAAAAAGGATAAAATATAAAATTATAAAAATATATATATATATATACTAACAATCTTATCTACCTTCTTTACAAAACTTTTTGTTTTCTTATTATTAGTTTGATTAAAAGTGCATGGTTCTGTCTTTCTCTCTTTTCTCTAACTACTAAAATTTATAATATTATATATATTCTCACTTCTATTATTCTATATATAGGTTAGAGTATGTCTAAATGACGTGTAAAAGCCGATGCAAAAGACGTTACGTTGTTAAATTTTATTGTTATTAATTATAAATATATAATTAACTAGATGATGTTTTAGAAGTAAAGGACTTTTTTTTCTCTCTATCTATACTAAATAATAACAATTTACAAATTTTATAATTTGAATTTAAATAATTAAAATAATGAAGATAATTTTAATACAAAACTTACATATAAAACTATACAACTATTTATTGTTATAATTAATTTAGATTTAGCTTGCTAATCTAACCAAATCTACTTGATATGATTTATCATTCTTATCAGTTTGCTCCTTGAGTTTTAAATGTGGAATCACTGTTATATTTTTGTTATATAGTTTTTACACTATATATATATATAGCATATTCCTAACCAAAAAGACTTAATTCAACTACTCAGGATGTCAGTCAGACTTAAGTCGTTTTAGTTATGTGAGCAATAGTTACCCGAAAATTATTTGAAAAAGTAAAAATCAATATCAGGTAAAAAGTTTCTTTCAATTTAAATTTACAAGTTTTCGAGCAAATATATTGCTCTTCAACGGGCTGATATTCTATGTACAATCTCTACATATCAGCCCGTTGAAGAACAATATATTTGCTCGAAAACTTGCAAATTTAAATTAAAATAAACTTTTACGTTATATTTATTTTTTCTTTTTGGTTGTATTTACAATGACGGCCAAGTCCATGATATTAAATAGCGGTAAACAGAGTTATTTCTAGGAATATTTTCAGCGATACCAGGTTGAAAATTCATTTGAGAGTGACCATCTTGAATCTTTTGTATTAAAATACTGAAGTTAAAAGGATGAAGAGGAGATGATCCACTGTTTGGTCTTCCTTCTAGCACTGGGGTTGTGAAATCAGCCGGGATTGACTAAAAGGAAGCTTAAGCTGGCGATGCCGCCTCTGTACCGATGAGGTTCAAAGCCCGAAACCATGGTATAGTGGTTGTTGTCTGTCTGAATTTGCCAGAACTGGTGTTGTGGCTTATTCCTTATCAACACTAGTAAGGTTTTTTACTGGATCGATAAATATAATGTATTGTTCTGGTGTGTAATTGAAGGAAGAGGCGTCTCTAGCTTAGTACAAGAGTATAAGGATTCCGCAACTTTATATTCTATATTTATTCATGTACAAAAAGAGGAAATTTTACCTTTAAAAATGCATTAAAAGAATGATATTCGCTCATCCCTCCCGTAAAGTTTTGTTCTCGAGTTCCTTGTTGCACCTTGACGTCAAATGTAACTTATTTCGTTTGGTTATAAATTTGACCTTTCCGGAATTGTTAAATACCGCAGAGGCCATTTCTGGAACATCCCTGAGAGAGAAGCAATTAAAATATATTTAAAACAGAACTGTAATAAATTTCGCGGTTGCAAAAAAAAAAAAAAAAGAAAAAAAATCTCTATTCTCCATTAAAATATAAAAGTGTAATGAGACGTAATTATTAATTAAAACCACTCTACTAATTAGGTGGAAGGCGTCGTCTTTCAAGTAATGATCACAGTTTAACCTAAACGCTAATTTGAATTTAAGATTATTTCCATAATGGCGTTTATTTTTACCATATTTCCATATTGTTCCATTGTAGGAATTGTGGCGGCTTCTTGCCTCATTAGGGCAGCTCTGGTGTCGGAATTCCCGTTGTAACCGCTGGTACATCGATGACATTGGTTGATGGCTCCTCTATGCAAATTTGTGGCCTCGAATAGAATTTGCACTAAATCACTGAACGCACCACAGGATGAACTATATATATGTGCTATAATATTTATAGCAATATGTAAATAAAGATGGACTGTGTGGGAGTATGAAGAAAGGTAGAATCCCGTGGTCAGAACAACCCTGGGTGACCATAATATGGTCCATATTATGTCCAACCTATAAAACCCAACATTTCCGGGAGCTCCCGTCTCCCCCTGGGACTAAATCATCCTACTGAGAGATAAGTACCTGGATGTGATGATCAAGGGACAGTTCGCACCGAGGTGATCTCGACACCAGTTGTTCCCAGGGTGGTCCTCAGATCTTCGCTTTCCTCTCCGAGCTACTCCTCACGGGTATTTGCTTCTGGATCCTGTCTTCTGTGTGTCCTTATCACTTGTCACACAAACACCACGACAGCTTGACATATATATGTGATATGATCCTGTCGACTTTCGATGTGGCAATATAGTGGTAATAATGTGGTGAGGTGATAAATAATCACACGACGAGTTGTTAGAGCAATAATCCAGGCAGCCAGCCGAGAGAGAGCGAGCGAGAGGTTATCCGCTGAACGACTGTTTTCCCTGTGTACACAACCGGGGGGCTAACCAGGATAGTCGCCAGGTGGTGACGGCCCCCCCCCCTCAGGAATGTGGCCAAAAATGGTCGTAAGTTAGTTGTCTAAAGTGTCTCGCTTTAGCTGCCCAGCTCTCTCTCGTTGGCTGTTGGTTTGTTTTATTAATCCTGGAAGAGCATATATTATGACATATGGCCCCTGTTGAAGAAGGCTGAACATGGTTTAAGTATATTTAAAGCTGGAGAAGCCAGGAATAGAGAAAATAATTTTACAGTTAAAATTAGTTAAGGTAATGGTGACATAGTTTTATGTAAATAAAATATTGTATAGTACACAAGTAAATATTATTTACAAGCAGTTTTACAACACCGGGGAGTTTGACATTTAAGGAAATCTTTGAAAATATCAAGGTTATAAAAGGCTATATACAACAAAATCTAATGTACTATAAGGGAAGTGATATGGAGGAGTGTGAACAACGAGAAGAAGAGTCACATACATATGGTGAAATTCTGAAGATCATTAAGACTGGGGAACTCTACACTTTAAGATATTTTTCAGGCGGACATGGCAAGGGGAAACTTGTCATGGGCTTTCTATGCTATAAGTGTAGAGTACGAGAAATGAGATTGAGGTTGACAATTGTGTGAGCTCAGGACTGAGGTAAATATAAAACTACATACAATGTTAGAATCTCGGCGAACAGAGCGAGGGGAGACTTGCCCTGGGCCAATCTAACTTATCTATGCAGTTACTTCTGTAGCGAGTCCGAGGGGAAAAGTCCCGTGTGTAGGTGAGGAAGTCGGATGGACTTATATTTAATTTGCGGAAAGTATGCGCGCACAGTGCCAAAAATTGGGACGAGGACTGCGTTGTCCGTTACAAGTGACAAGCTGCTCGGACACGAGGTGTTTGAACCGTCGTGGGAGCTTGTGCAAGGCGATGATTTCGCGGTGGGTTGAAAGTAAGACCCATGTCTGCGCGAAATGATGACGGACCGGACAGAATCAGCGACGATGTTTAACGTACCTCCGTGGGAAATATCGGAGGTAGGCTATATCGTGCTGGTTTGGACAATGGACAAACATAGATTTGAAGATAGGGTCCGTGTGGCGAACGTGTGGCGCGAGAAGAAGGGGCGAACTGTGTCGCTCGATGCAGATTGTTCAAGTGCGAACAAAAAGGGGTTGATAAATATCTAGCAGTTAGTCAATCTGCACCCTGTGACGAACACACCATTGGCTAGATGGTGTGGGTCGGTGGATATGCTAGAGCTGAACTACGAAATATATTATCATAAATGAAGGGCGAAGGTTAGTATTTTGAAATGACAATATAGAAGTTCGATAATTGATTAATCAATAATTCTATAAAAGGTCCTGAGCTGGTATAAGGTTAACAAAGTTGTAAGAATGAGAGAGGCATTCAGGGGAAGATAGATAAGAGTCACCAAGGGTTGGTTGTAAGCAAGGCTCACGTGATGGTTGAAATTCTTCGACGCCTGTCTTACAGGGTGAATTTTGAATCGATTAGGGAAAGAAATTATTTTTCGTGAGCCGTGCTTACAAGTAGGAGAGGTCTATACAAATAGACATACAAAAGTTTAGGTGCTGGAGGCATATTTTTATAAAAAATTGATTATGAAAAATCTATTGTTAATAGTAAAAATCGTAAAGCATTAATAGGTAGAATTCCAATTTTTTTTTAAGAGTTTTTTTTTTTTTTTAAGAGTTACGTTAAAAATGGAAATTATTTAATTAAAATAACGATTGTTAAATTCTACTGGTAAGGTAACTAATTAAATGAGTTACAACTATCTAGATAAATAGTATGGAGCATAAAATCATTGTTAATAGGCATGGAGAGAATAAATGGAGCTAATTATGTAAATATTGGGACAATTTACAAGGAATGACTTATTTAAAGAATGAATGGTAGGAGTTAAAACAATTTCACTTACAGGTTATGCTGGTTTATAGAGCAGGTAAGTTCATTGAGATTCGGGAGAGTTCTGTCTGTGACACTGAGCGTACCAGTGTTGTACATCACAGTAGCGGCAGGGATATGGCGGAGTCTTGTCCATGATGATGGAAGGTGTCCTGCTCTGGCACAGTGGTCGTTCTTGGGTAGATCTAGTACTGGAAGAAGTGTGTGGCAGCTCCATCTCCGTCGTAGGTGAATACTTCTTCGGGATCACGGTTCAAAGGTTGGCGAAGAAGGGGTTGAGGGCTCGAAGAGGAGAGGTTACAGTTGAGTTGGGTTTGGCCGATCATCGTGGACTGGCTTCTTGTTTCTTCATACTCCGGTATATGAGGGATTTGCTTCCCGGCCAGGTCTTATCCTGTCGACTCTTTCTGTGATATGATCCTGTCGACTTTCGATGTGGCAATATAGTGGTAATAATGTGGTGAGGTGATAAATAATCACACGACGAGTTGTTAGAGCAATAATCCAGGCAGCCAGCCGAGAGAGAGCGAGCGAGAGGTTATCCGCTGAACGACTGTTTTCCCTGTGTACACAACCGGGGGGCTAACCAGGATAGTCGCCAGGTGGTGACGGCCCCCCCCCCCTCAGGAATGTGGCCAAAAATGGTCGTAAGTTAGTTGTCTAAAGTGTCTCGCTTTAGCTGCCCAGCTCTCTCTCTCGTTGGCTGTTGGTTTGTTTTATTAATCCTGGAAGAGCATATATTATGACATATACACATATATACAGTTAATTAATCTGAACGTACTTCAGGATGGACCAACATTCACTTATACGTCACCAGTGAAATTAACCAAGGAAATAATCAGATAATAGAGCATGTGTTCGGTGGAGATGTTTGAGATAGAAGTGAACGGCTCAAGGCCGTGACAGGACAAGTTGGTTAGAACAAGGTGTTCTTTTTTTTCTGATAATATTCGATTGTTTGATGTTTGTCTCTCGAGGTTTGTTTGTTCATTTACTACCTTGTAAATAAGATCTGCAGCAACATTCGCTATTATCGTATACGACCTGTCTGGTAACATTTTAGTCCCAAGTGTTCGATCTATAAAGCTCAAGTGTAGAACTGAGAGAAATATTCTTGCTGGAAGCTTTGAAATATTCAATTCATATTTGATATCATTCAAAACTTCACAATAATCCATTCTGACACTTGAATTGAAACCCTCAAATTCATATTAAATCTTTTCTGAAGATTTTAAAAATCAATTTCAATCACTAAATATTTTGAAACTCAATTTCACATATTTATCGGTGACTTGAGACTCGCGATAAAAATGCAATAATTTAATGGCGCGAGTTTCTTTGTGAAATATCGAACCAGTCCATGATATTGAGGTGACAGAAATAAAACCTATCCTCCATTTATAGCCAGTTTTATAATATCTTAATTCCTAAGTCTCCACAATCCTAAAAAAGATGACATGAGCTACTATAGCGCGGGAAATGTACGAAAAGTGTATTTCTCTCGTTGAAAAATGTCAAAATAAAACATTTCAATCTTCCATATTCCTGAACTCAATTCCAAAATACCTAATAGACGTAATAGATGCAAAAGACGTAAGATAAGAAGATGTTTTCATTTTATCACAAAATGGGGGAGTTTTCGAGGGATAGCTCTTCCTCTGTGTCTTTACAAACACCAAAATTTACTCAAATCGCTGAACATAGAAATGTGCGCATCAAACATGATCTTTAAGGGGATGTTCTCTTGTTTACTCCACTGTAACATAAAATTAAGTGGAAGACATCTTCTGATCGTGTAACTAAAAATTTCTGATGGTCTGCGCCATCTCTCGGAATAAGTGTCAACTATATATAATCGTTGGTTTTTAATTATTCCATAAAAGATCCAACAGCCAGAAACACTCTTGTTTAATAAAGAAAAGGTATTTTGTGTGCCATTTCTCTTAAATTATTAAAAATCAGCGAGTAGTTGATATTTATTCTGATAGATGGCGCTAGCCGTCTTGTTACACAATCAGAAGATGCCTTTCTCTTCATTTATCAACCTGATCCCGGTACAATTTAACTCTTTGTGCTGTTTCTCCCCATATAAAATACAATCGTTTTAATTCATTGTGAAACTCTCATCAAGGTTCATTATCTTATCTAGCGAGGCGATGGAAAATGTTTGAATAAATTTGCATATACAGGTTTCCATTCAAATACGAGAATTATAACTCAAAAGTTTCATTTACATCCTCCCCCCCAAAACCTCATTAAATAAAAAGGTTTTAATTGAAATGTAAAAGTTGAGATTACTCCAGAGAGACAAATGTTTTTCTACCTTTGGACTCAGCCCCACTTTGCATACACCTTGTGGGTTATGTACACTCTCCTATAAAGAAAGGGATATGAAAAACTTCTCAAAATATCACCCATTAAAAAAATGTAAATATGATTTTTTAAATGAAAATTGGAAACTATTATAGACGCGTATGATTATTTTTAAAAATTAAAACAATTTCTACTGTCCTTACTGCAATGGAAAATTTATAGGAGGGCCTGGCAATTACTGAGGAGCCAGGCCCTCCTATAAATTTTCCATTGCAGTAAGGACAGTAGAAATTGTTTAAATTTTAAAAATAATCATACGCGTCTATAATATCATAGCAGTTAGAGTGCTTATGCATCATAATATGATTGTTTATATTAATAAATAAATTTCCTTCAACCATCTGAAACAAAGAGAATACTTTACCGGACATTTCAGTGTCCACAGAATTATAATTGATCGGTGACATTATAAACTACAGATTGTATATTGCATATTCTTACATGTTGATCGGTGACTTGCTGAACTACTGATTGTATTGATTATCTGACAGCTGATGAGAGTTTCACAATGCATTAAGACGATTGTATTTTATATGGGAAACAGCACAAAGAGTTAAATTGTACCGGGATCAGGTTGATAAATGAAGAGAAAGGCATCTTCTGATTGTGTAACAAGAAGTTTCAAACGGCCAGCGCCATCTATCAGAATAAATATCAACTACTCTTTGATTTTTAATAATTCCAGAGAATTGACCAAATACCTTTTCTTTATTAATCAAGAGCATTTCGGGCTGTTGCTCTTTTTATGTTCATAGCTAACTTAACTTGTGAAACCTAAGATATATTTCAAACTTCACTCAAAATGAATTGTACGTTTAGAACATAGGTAGGTAAGTATATTCAAACACCAATTCTATCTCCAACCTTCACTGTAGAATGAAGCTCAATTGTTGTAACTATAACCTTATACTCACGCCAATAAACACTGAAATCAAAATGTCCCAACACCAAGTTAACACAAAGGAATAACGCGCCATCTATAAATATAAAATGAAAGGATTTAAAAGCACGAATGTTTCTTTTATACATAATACAAACTTCTACTGTCCTTACTGCGATGAAAAATAGTATGGTGTATAAAAGAAACACATTCGTGCTTTTAAATCCTTTCATTTTATATAACACGAAGTCTTAATTCCGGCTACAGTCCTATAGAGATTCTCCATCTCCAGGATCCAAAAGCAAGAAAGGAAATGAAAAAACAGAAGTGAAGTTTGTTTTTGAAGTAAGTGAAACTTTGGCTAGTAGAGTTTTTATATTTTCCACGTTTCGACAAAAAACTTTTGTCCTCGTCAGGAAAAACATAAATAAAATTAAACTTTATTGCATATAATGCGTTGAAAATAATAAAAACAATAAACATATTTTTAATGCCTAAAGTTTATTTTTATTTTTTACCGACAAGAACAAAATATTTTAGTCGAAACATCGAGAAAATAAAAACTCTACTGTGGGTAAAGTAATTCCAAGAACAATGGATGCCAGGTAAGCTCTATCTTCAATATGAGAAGTTATAGACAGAGGCAAAACTGATTGTTCCATCGAATGATTCTATTTACAATTTCAGTCTCTTAATTCACAGAATAGAAAAAAATAAAGAGCAATGGCAAGAGAGAACATTGGAAAGAAAGAATAAATAAATAACTAAACCTCTATTTGCATATACACCCAGGATACTACATATACAGGAAGACTTGAAGAAGGAAACTCGAGAACTTGTCTGCAATTAGTTACTTTATTTTTGAGCGCGGCTCATCTGGAATTTCCTTCCCATCAATTCCCGTCCTTCCTCTCACCTCGGTGACTTCGATTCCTTCTCTCTCCATTTCGCCGATCGGAGTTCGCCGACTTCGCCTAACCCAGAAACTTGGTCTACACCAAGTTGACAATTTCCTTGTTTCACTTTTGTCTCCGTCCTCCGCTCTGGGCTCGTGGTGTTTGCTTTCCTTCCCTCGTGTTTTAGTTAATGCCTGGAATAAACAGAGCAGCTCAATTTATGGATGCTAGAGTTGGTATATTGAATCCCATTTTATCAAAGACTAGATACAATTCCAAGTTACTATTTGCTAAATCAGCGTTAAAATTAAATTAAACTAATTGTCAAATTTAACGAATTGTTTTCAATTAAGATTAATTGAAACAAGAATTCGGGTCAAGGCTTTAAATAAAAATGGGAAATAAACAATAAGCCATCAAAGATAAAACATGAAAATATTTATATAATTTTTTTTTCTTTCACAACACGCTATTTTTATTCAATAAGGACTGAAATTTGACTGAAGAATGTTACTTTTCAGGATTGTTGCCATTCAGGCGGCTATCTAGCGGGGAGACAACATCGTCATTAGAAGCTCGAATAAAACCTAATGCAGAGCAGTTCTACATCGAGTTGAATATGAATTGGCTGGTGGCTAGTTAATAAAGAATCGGGAAGATTTGAGATTTTCTCTTGAGTTTCAATGAAACTTGAGATCTTAACTACAAGCCATAGGTTACATATAGGATAAAATACATTACAGGCCTTTCTTAGATACATTGATATCGCATGGAGTGTTGTCTAATTGTACTACCAATTCTACAGGGGGGAAGAGAAGTTGAGAATATCGTTCAAATAATAAAAAGGCAGATGATTAGAAGACACGCAGTGGTTTCCATACCTCACCCTCACTTACCTATATATTGTAGTTATTGTGACCATCGTTTGAATATTTCCATTCTTAGACTCCAGGACGAGTAGGTTTGAGACGAAATGTCTCCCAATTAAATACTTTGTTGCTGTGAAGTAAAAAACACAAAATGTTTGTACGTAGCGGCGATGATGTACCAAGGCAAGCTACCACACAAGGCAATGTATAAACCAGCCAAGAGGTTCAATCACAAAATTGCCTAAGTAAGGTCGGCTAGAAAGTCCGCCGGCGCCAAATCAGACAATGCCTTCTTTATTTGTTGGGATCTGAAAGAAGAGCAGATTGGTCCTCTAAAGAAATTTAATTAACAAGACGAGATTTAATTAGCATTTTTTCCCAAAGTTTGCTTTATTCCATTATATACTTTTCTTTTGATTTATCTTCGATTTGGTCTTAATTTGATGAATGGATTTCTGAAAGACTTGAATATTTCTATCAAATAATTGTAGTTTTTTATTGAAGTAACAATGGGGCGATCGCTGAGAGGGATCAAGAAATGGATGGATGCACGTTGTTAACGACGGGGGTTTTAAGAACGTGTTCGAAGAAAGAACACTTCTCCCGTCTGAATTGGCGCAAAACTTTGCACCATCTTTTGACCGTCTCAGAGATCTTCTCTGAAGATTTCATAAAGCCCCCGGAGCTCAAGCCGCCATCAGAGATGTGAATCCTGCCAGCGGTTTCGCCAGTTGAATCTCCCTGTTATATATGTGACTGTCCTGACAATATCTCCGTGAAGTTGAGGAATTCTTGGAGAATGTATTTGAGAGAAAATGATCAATAATTGAGTGTTTAGAGAGCAGTAAAAAGATATGAATTGTTGCATTGTAAACTTTAACACAGACAATTCACAAATAGAAGGGTTGGCGTGAATTGATTCATTTTGAGATACATACATAGTCTATCGACAGGTCTGTTGAATAGAGGTTTTTGTTAGAAACAAAATATAGAACGTGATAGAGAGTAAGGAAGTTTGGGGGTGGGCAGCTTGACATCGCAGGACAATATCGGTGACAAGGTGTCAAAATTGTTTCCAAGGGTTATTTGAAGGGAAACCTGAGGTGTTGGCTATCTAGCGGACGACTCATCCATTCGAATATTCTGCCAAGTCTTGAAATGTGACCAAGTGTTAAAACAAGGGAAGTCGAACAGCTGGTGTAATCGGCTTAACCCAGGTCTCTGCCCAACTTTCTTAATTCCCATTTTGACAAGTCGGCACAATTACGTCAACTATTTGTGGAATTCTGGCGTGGGGTTATGCAAATTGAGGCTTAGCATCGGTGGGAGACAATTTGGACTCGCTCCAACAACTTCCAACATTTTTATTTGGCGAGGCGATATTGACCCATACGGAGTCCAAGGTTGATCCTCCTATACCAACAATGTTGTCACAGGTGATGGGTCTTTAATTGAGAGGAGTGGCTTAATTAGAACGGATGGAGAGGAAATATACAGAAAGTGAGTTTATAAATCTTTCCAATGACAATTTCTATACATTGAATCTTAAATACTTTATTGGAAAAACGCGTATTGTGTTCAGGAGGTGGATGCTAGATACAGACATCCACAGCGCAATGTGACTCCAGCACATGTAGTGCCAAGAAAGACGATGTTAGATACAGACATCCACAGCGCAATGTGACTCCAGCACATGTAGTGCCAAGAAAGACGATGTTAGATACAGACATCCACAGCGCAATGTGACTCCAGCACATGTAGTGCCAAGAAAGACGATGTTAGATACAGACATCCACAGCGCAATGTGACTCCAGCACATGTAGTGCCAAGAAAGACGATGTTAGATACAGACATCCACAGCGCAATGTGACTCCAGCACATGCAGTGCCATGAAAGGCGATGTTAGATGCAGACAGCACTATGTGATTCCCAGCACATATACTGTCGAGAAAGGTAATGTTAGTTGCAAAATGTCTCAAATTACCAAAATTGGTGTTTTGGCTTATTGTTTATTTCACCACTTTTTAAGTTTTAAATGGAATGAAAAGCATAATTCATTGTTATAATGCATATTTAAAGGGAGAAGTACCTCTTTTGTTACATATATAATAAGTTATTTAATATATACTTTTGCATTCTACAGCTGATTTTTCTGATTTCTTTCTCAAGCCAAGTTTGAAGCAAATCGCCGAAGATTATTCCACCAGAACCTAGTGGGGGACGTGTAGATAAATTAAAAACCGAGAAAATATAATCTAACAGACATAGTTAGGCATATCTATAGAGCGAAGAGAGACCAATGCACCAATGGCCGGCCAGTAAGACCTGCCGTTAGAGAGAGCGATGCACCAGCGGTCGGCCAGTAAGACCTGCCGTTAGAGAGACCGATGCACCAGCGCCCGGCCAGTAAGACCTGCCGTTAGAGAGAGCGATGCACCAGAGGCCGGCCAGTAAGACCTGCCGTTAGAGAGACCGATGCACCAGAGGCCGGTCAGTAAAACCTGCCGTTAGAGAGAGCGATGCACCAGAGGCCGGCCAGTAAGACCTGCCGTTAGAGAGACCGATGCACCAGAGGCCGGTCAGTAAAACCTGCCGTTAGAGAGACCGATGTACCAGCGGCCGGCCAGTAAGACCTGCCGTTAGAGAGAGCGATGCACCAGAGGCCGGCCAGTAAGACCTGCCGTTAGAGAGAGCGATGTACCAGCGGCCGGCCAGTAAGACCTGCCGTTAGAGAGAGCGATGCACCAGAGGCCGGCCAGTAAGACCTGCCATTACAGCAGAAAGATAAAGCCCAGGAAGTGTGGCGATGGGAAATCAATACATTTAAATTTCAAATTCCCGCTCCATTTATTTCTTCTATTCCTAAATTAAACATTTTCCTCCTCGGTCTCTTTAAGCCCGATTCTTTTTATTGGGGGCAGTTATCGGATATGTTGATTGGACCAATTCTCTGGGTTCACGGCATCGCTCGGCGGATTCACGCCACAGTAGAACTAAAATATTTCAATATCTATTCAGCCGAGTAACCAAACGAAAGAGGTTTGGCGGGGCCCGTATACGAAGTTTGCACGCACATTTGTTCTAGCTCAAGTTGATCAGAGAAGTTAGAATCTTGAAGAAGAAAAAAATTATTTATTTCCAGATGTTACTGTGTGTCTCTCTGCTGCCTTCCTCACCTTGAGAGTTCCTCAAGAACTCTTGATGCATCTATTTTCTTTCCAAACAAACTTCCAGCCTGCGAATGATTTTTACAACTTGAAAAAAAAAAAAAATCTGTTCTGAACCAACTTGATTTACGCCATTTCCAACGTTGGCCGCCTAGATGTTCGTTTGTAATGAAATAATCTTCATGAGACGAAGATGAGACTATATACTGAACGTCTTTTACTTAACGGCCTTCGTGAGACATCAAATCTAAGAAATATGTTTCTATTGAATTGATTATCTTGAATTGTCAAGTATGTCAATATGAAGACAAAACAGCGGCCACGAGCAAATAGCTCTAGGATATTCTAGTGTTATCAATACCGCAAGTACAAGATGTAATTAAGACCCCTGTCTCTCCAGCCTATACCAGAGGAAGCAAGTCAACCGACCAAATGGCTCCAACATCAGCCCAACTGGCTGAGAAGTCGCATTCCTTAATGAAATCTCCCTGTTGTATTATTTAAAGACCTAAAAGAAGACTGGGATCGATAGAGCCAATCGATAATCAATAAGCTGTGTCCCATGTAGTGATCGGACGTGTCAGGACGTACGTGGCCCATCGAAGCATTACGAAGGACGTAAGCACTGTGGAATCTGTGCCTAAAGGGCATAAGTCGGCCCTGGAGGCTGTTGTTGGGTTCTGTGCTGCCTGGATTATAGGAGCTACATCTATGCTTTCTTCCTGTGTTGCATCTGTATAAGACCGGTGGTCTTAATAAAGCTGTATATATATAATGTCGTTATAAAAAGTTATCATTGAGCACCAAATGCCGATGTATTATAATCACGAATATTGATAGAATTTGTGTAAAGAAATAAGAACAAAGAAAGAGGAAAACAGGCAAGTTATATTTAAGGTGTCAAAAAGGTTTTTTATTTTTAGTAACCACTTAGGGCTGTAATAGGTTCACGCAGATGCTTAGGGAGTTTGACGTCTTAGAAGCGAAACTTAATAGAAAAAAAGGAAGAATTTGATATGGTTAGAGTAGAAAAGAATAAAAGACAGAACCAATGATTGCATTTAATTACAACAATTTAGGTTTAAAAGAAACGTTAGTGCTTCATGGTTGAATTTTTTTATATATAGATGACGCGTTATTATCTCATTTTTAAAGTTTTAGCCTTTGTTTGAGCCCCACTATAAACATAGAATAAGCATAAGATATTAATTGAAATATTTCAAGTTTTTGTTAATTTCCCTCCCGATCGCCACACACTGTAGATCCTCCGGTAATACACCGCCGTAATTACTCCTGGACCGATAGAAAATGGTAATTTCATTCCGCGGGGAGGATCGCAAAGTTGCGGATAATTACAGGAATTCTCCAGCGACTTGCCAATTTGTCTTAGCCCTGACTTGAAACAAATGTCCGCTTGGAGAAAACCTTAATTATTTTAGAGTTTTATCTCCTCTGATATTGCAGGAATCTATGTCGCTGGCCCAGCCATTGTGACCGCCGTCTCCCACGTGGCACGTAGATCCCTGTAGACCATCCCGGAATGAGTAGTTCACCTGGCTGTCGAGTGGACACAGTGTAGATAAAACATCACCTAGCATGACAATGATCGCAGTCCCAAACACTACCTAATATATAAAGCAGTGCTACCACCTATGTCGCTCAGTTTTATGTGGAGCCGTTATAGATTGACCGTCTTTTCAGCTTTATTAGAGGATAGCCAATAGGAATTTAGCTCTCGTTCACCAATGGGAACTGACCTTTTGTCTTTAACGAGCAGTTTTATGGAGGTTCTGGAATTTCAAACTGTAGCCGGTTATTGGTGGAGTGCCCAGTTTCAGCGGCCATAATTGAAATATTGATTTTGAACTTTAATACGAAAAATCAAATTTTATTTTATCGTTTTGAAATATTCGATATGAGATGGCCAGACACCCGCCCTATTTCTATATTTCCCGGATAGAAGAGTTTTATGCAAAATGCTGAGGTAACATTCCAGGACATACACGCCTTGCAAAGACACCGATCGTGACAAGTTTTCTATATCATATCCTCCGCTTTCAAAGCCAAAAACACACAATTCAATGGGCGCTTGGTCTGGAGACTTATAAATTATGCGTTAAAACTTGAAAAGACTTAGAAAATATGTGTCGAAATTTAGAAAGACTTATAAGGCAAATGTGGGTGTAAAAACTTTGAAATTCTTAGAAAGTACACACTTGGACAAAACTTAAGGAAGTGGAAAGTCTTTGATGTCCCGGTTGTGTATGTTTTTGAAGAAGACAGAGGTGTTCACACTTGGTTATATGGTGTGTCTTCAATAAAGGTCACTGTAATATCTTTCAGAGTTATTGTCTGAATCCCGATATACATGGTAAAAGGTACAACTTCCTTAAGTTTTGTATGGACAAAACACTCTTGGGAGTGTAAGTATCAAAACTTTAAAAGATTTAGAAAGTGGGTAACAGGACTTAGAAAGAGTCAGAAAAATGTCTCAGCGCGTTTCTGCTCTAGAAATTGTACTGTATGACGAGATGTGTGGCTTTATGCCCTATTTTCGTGGAGCCTTCTCTGGTATGTCATTTTTACAAAATATTTAGGATTTATAAACATTTGTATTAATTTGAGTTCAATTTATTTTTTCAAAGCAATTTCACCGTTAGGGCGAATTTCTACCACAATAATAATTCCACGTGAAACAAAAGTTTCGTTGACTTGCCTAACCTAAGGTTTGTAACTGTTGAATTTGAATGAAGAATCTCTTGGCAGGCCGTTGGGATAAAGTCAGACGAGTGTACGGATAGACTTGCCATCAGCTGGAACAGCTCACTGGCCTGTGTCTTACCTTCGGCAAGGTGCTTCGGACCACTGCACTTCGTTTTTTTTTTAAGTTTAGAGCGAAATCACGGTTAGTGTTTTGATTTACAGTTGAAAGTTGTTTTCTGTTAATAATGCAGATCTTCCTTTGCGATGTGAGGTTTGGCCACGTGTGTGTATGGAGAAAAAGAAAGTTTGCGACTCGGAGTTTTCACTCACCTCCGGCTTTATACCCGAGCCACCCACATTAAAACATTTTTTGTTCTATGGCGAAAACATTAGGCGTCAAGGATGAATTTACTTTGAAATATTTCACAATTACTCTATCTCTAACTTGAATGTTCGAATCTAGAGCATCATGGTCAAATATTTTATAAAGGAACACATCTTTGGATGTTTTCGCCATAATTTGATATAGGGGAAAATTTATTTCATTTTTTGATTTCCTTTATCATGTTGCTTATGGCGGCCTTGCTCATGTTTCTTATGCAATATTGTCTTATGTTTAATCGCTTTTTAATTTAGTAAAATGACACATCATCTCTGTAAAAAACCTTCAACAAAACTTTGGTATTTTTATAACTAAGCGCAGCGATAATTTGCTAAGCTAATATTAAAGAAATAATTTTTTACAAACAGAAAGAAATATTTCAATTATTAACGCCAAGGTCTGGAGCAGTTTCAACAACAAAATCTATTTCAGTAAAAATGTTGTTTATAATTTGTGAGTTTAATTTGAACCAGGTAGGCCGCGTCCAATCAGCTGTTTATTGGAGTCGACGTATAAAATCTGGCGACGCTGGAATATTAAACCAACACCAATTCCTACGAGAAATATTGAACTCCTTTTTTTACGGAGAATTTTTATTGTTTCTTTTCCCCGGTGGTTATCTTCCCGGCGCTGTTTGATCCTGTTCCAGTCGTGGTATGGCCTAGCACGTGATTGGTTCAGGACTCCACACCACATATATAGATTTTATATAAAAAAAGAGATTTTCTGCTTTAATTTAGATCATGTTGAGGATTATGGTAACGCAGTCGTGGTTAAAATCTTGAAAGAATAATATTAAAATGGTTTTGATCAGATATATTTTTAATTGAAATTATGAACTATATAAAAATATATAATTTGATAAAAGTGCTGCCTGGTTTAAGGCGAGTAGAACAAGGAAAACAAAATATTATTTACATATTGTACAAAAGTTTTGAGCCGGCCAGCGGGAAATAACAACATTGAGTTTTTATAGGGTAAGAGTGACCTCTGGCGGTCGATTTAACAGAGTATTTGTATCTATGAAATATAACCCTAAATAAAATAATATTTTAATATAACATATATATATATTAGAAATAAGAATGTTTCTTTCAAATATAAAACAAAATTCTACTGTCCTTCCTGCGATGATAATATATTGAGAGATCTTGGCTCATCAGTGCTGAACCCCCCCAGAGATTCCTCCAATTCAATCTACCATATTTCATCATTGTATGTGGTGACCTACTCGGTTTATCATCACCAGTCACGTGAGGTCAGCGTTTCATGAAGCCAACCCCCGGAACAACATATTTTATCATCACAGTAAGTATTGTAAAGTTTGCTTTATGCGTAATATATTGTGTGTGTGTGTGGGGAAGAAATAATTTATAATTTAATTTAATTATTCAACGAAAATATTTGAAACAGATTTAAAATTTGGCATTTGTTAAATCATCATTTAGTTGCCTAGCTTGCTTGCTCGATATTCTCTAGCTGTAGATGGTTGGGGTTGATTTGTTGATAGATGTCAACTGGTCGCCGTGACGTCATCAATAAATACTTTCACATGCCCAGATATACAAAGACTTGATTTCTACGTTACAATATATATATGTTATATTAAAATATTATTTTATTTAAAATTATATATCATAGATTCAAATATTCTGTTAAATCGACCGCCAGAGGTCACGCTTTGCATATAAAAACTCATTGTTGTTGTATCCCGATGGCGGGATTTTTTCAAAAATCATTTATTTTGGTTAGCAGCCCCGTAAATAGAGATATTTTCTCTATCACGATGGCCGGCTCAAAACCTTTGTACATTATGTAAATAAGTTTTTCTTTTTCCTTATTCTACTCGCCTTAAGCCAGGCATTACTTTTATCAAATTGTTTTTATATATATTCCATGGTTTCAATGAAAGAAATATCTGATCAAAACCATTTTTATTATTATCCTTTCAAGATTTCAACCACGACTGCATATCACCAATACCATTTAGTACTAAAAAGAACCAACAAATAACTCCATAGCATAATCCTCAAGATGATCAAAAATACAACAGAAAATCTCATTCATATTTTATTTTATATAATATATATATATGAAAAAAACAATAGAAAAAATATAAAAGATAAGTGGGTCAGGTGTTGATATTAAAAATAAAAAAGGCATTTCCTGACCACGAGCACATGTGCTTTTTAGATGGCAGAGCGCCATCTAGTGGAGAAAAATTAAAATAAACGTTTATTTAGCTTGCTCCGTGATATTTGGCCAACCCAATTTCTTGATTTATCAAGAAAGCCATCCACGAACGCGTTTCGCGCTCGTCAGCGTGGAGAAGGCTGTAACCACTGCGACCAAAAAAAGATTTTTGGTCCCAATGGCTTCCCGGAAATCAGAAAATGGGTATTTAAGGCCAAATTTGCGTAAAGACGCTTAACACATGAAAAAACAATAGAAAAAAATATAAAAGATAAGTGGGTCAGGTGTTGATATTAAAAATAAAAAAGGCATCTCCTGACCACGAGCACATGTGCTTTTATTTTTAATATCAACACCTGACCCACTTATCTTCATATTTTTTCCTATTGTTTTTCATATATATATTATATAAAATAAAATATGAATGAGATTTTCTGTTGTATTTTTGATCATCTTGAGGATTATGCTTTTATATTTTTTCTATTGTTTTTTCATTTGTTAAGCGTCTTTGCGCAAATATGGCCTTAAATACCCATTTTCTGATTTCTCGGGAAGCCATTGGGACCAAAAATCTTTTTTTTTTTTGTCGCAGTGGTTACAGCCTACTCCACGCTGACGAGCGCCAACAGCGCGAAACGCGTTCGTGGATGGCTTTTCTTGATAAATCAAGAAATTGGGTTGGCCAAATATCACGGAGCAAGCTAAATAAACGCTTAGTTTATTTTTGCTCCACTAGATGGCGCTCTGCCATCTAAAAAGCACATGTGCTCGTGGTCAGGAGATGCCTTTTTTATTTTTAATAATATATATATTTATAAACATTCGTGATTTCATTTCTTATATATAGATGGCGCGCGTTATTGCCTTATACATATATACATATATGATACATTTTGAATGATAGAATGTAAATTTTTTTTTGTTTTTACTGAAGATTTAACTAAATGGAGTATGTAATTATTTTTTTTTTGTTTAAAAAGATTTGAAAAATAAAGAGATGATGATTGAGGTGGAGACAGCCACAAACGACTGCTAATTTTTTTTTTTTTTTTTCACACAGTAGAATTACATCAGCTAGCCGACAGGATCGCTGCCTACGGGAAGATCCCAAGAATATCTTATATTTTATCAAGATCAAAGCAAGGTTCCTGCCAGGAATATTTAAAGAAAAGAAAAAATAATAATAATAAATTCGAAATGACATCGAAGAAAGACTTGAAAACTTTACAGAAAGAAGAGGTTGTTACCGGAGCGAAAATAGACATTTCAATTAAAGAAATTTTGCCGATTTTCAACCCTGATACAGGCCTTACGTATCAAGAATGGCGAAATCTTTTTGAAAGGATAGTCAAGCTTCAAAGTATTTCAGAAAAGGATACTCTATCAATGATCCCGAGCATTTTTAAAGGAAAAGCGTTAGAGATATACGCCTCGATGTGCCAGGACGTGTTTACGTTGGATGAACTTCACCAAGCTATGAATACATTTTTCCCGGTATCGACAAGTGGATTGATGAAGCAATTTTGGACTGAAAAGAAGCTACCATCGCAACCCCTTATGGACTACTATTTTAATAAACTGAAGTTGGCAAAAATATTGAATATAAGTTCAGAGCAGACCCTGGAAGCGCTTTCTTCGAATGTAAACGCGAAGCTGAGACCATTTTTGATCGCTGCCAATCCAGCTAATCTGGACATGTGGATTAAAATTGCATCTTCCCTGGAAGAAGGATTTCGACATGAAGAGACATCTTCACCATTTAATGGCCCCAGATATCGACGGGACTTTCAAAATATCGACTCAAGGAATGCAACGCCTTCACAGGATTCTCTTCCTTCAGGTGCCCGCCCCGGCAGAGAGGTTGTCGACCGACAAGAAACCCGGCGAAAGCAGTTTTACCAAGACTTTCGAGGTAATGTAAGGCAACACTAGTGGTGCCCAGGAGTGATGAGTGACGTTGGGGTAGATTCATTACTCTTGGGAGCCTATTTAGTGCTTTTTGATTCCGGCAGTGACATTAATATTATTTCCGTACACCTATTACCTGAATGCCTTTTAGATAAGATAAATAACTCTAGCCAACAACACACAAACACACCTAATATGATTAGCACTGTATCTAACCGTATTGGAATATTTGGACAAATTTGTTTAACGATCAGAATTGGAGATATAACCAACAATATGTTGTTCTATATTATTGATAATCCAAATTTAAATTTTCTGATAATATCCACTAAGTACCTGAAATATTTTAACCTAAAGATTGATTTTGATGAGAATGTTATTATGCAAAATAATGTGTTTTTATCAAAATTTCAATATACATTTTCTAAAGATGAACTCAATGCTTTGCAATATTGTGATAACTCAAAAAAATATTTTGGTGTTTTTAATAATGTTAAATATTGTAAAAAACATAATTATTGTTTAAAACTTTCAGGAAAATGTAATCATATAAAAAAGTTACCTCTTTTAGATAGAACTATTGATCAATATAACATAAATGTCCCCTCTTGTTTTAAATCTAAACTCGTTTACCAACCAAACTTTCGACCCTTACCCTTGCCAAATCTAGAATACAGCTATCTAAATAATGATGACAAACTTAAGAATAATTTCTACATTTTATTAAGTCGCTATAATGATATTTTTGGTGAAAACAAATATAATATTAGACCATTAAAAGTAGATCCCCCCAGGTTAAGACTCAAAGATAAAACTCCTGTTTGTCTCAGACCTTATCGACATAATCCCAGGGACACCGAAATAATTAAGGAACAAATTAGGCAATTATTAAAATATGGGATTATTAGGCATGCTTCTTCTCCATATAGTTCGCCAGTAACTTTAGCACATAAAAAGGGAGAAAATGATAAATCTAGACTATGTATCGACTTTAGGAAATTAATTCAAAACTGATAGGAGATAGTTTCCCAATTCCTTTAGTTGAAAATATCATCCAAAAGGTGCAAGGTTCAAAAGTATTCTCGTGCCTTGATATTCTAAGTGCATACTGGACTATTGGTTTACATGAAAAAGATCAACCTATTACTTGCTTTACCACCACAGAAGGTTCTTACCAATGGTGCAGATTACCATTTGGATTGCGGACAGCTCCTGCTATTTTTAACAGGATCCTCACTTCCATATTGCAGAAATATGAACTTAAAAATATAATATCTTACTTTGACGATATATTGGTTTTCTCAAAAGATACTGAATCCCATTTAGAACACCTTGGGGAAATATTTGCAATCCTACAAGAGGAAGGTATCCAACTTAGGAAAGATAAATGTTTGTTTTTTATGCAAAAGATAAATTATTTGGGTTACGAAATTTTTGGAGATCAAATCTCTCCTTCAAGTACTAATGTTGGTATAATTAAATCTTTGCCCCCTCCTCGTGATGTTAGATGCTTAAGGTAATTTTTGGGCAGCGTTACGCATTATGCAAAATTTATAAATAATTTTAATAAGTTGAGAGCGCCTTTAAATGATCTATTGAAAAAAGATGTAAAATTTACGTGGAGTGAAGAGTGTCAGAGGAGTTTTGAAGCCCTTAAAGAAGCATTAGTTTCGAAACCAATACTCCAAATTTATAATCCATTATTAGCTACACATATCTTTTGCGACGCTAGTATTGCAGGGTTAGGAGGCGTACTTAAACAGGAGTATCCTGATGGCACCTTAAGACCCATAGCGTTTTATAGTAGGGCTTTAAGGGGAGCAGAATCCAAGTATACAATAACAGAACTTGAATTATTGGCGATAATAGAAACATGTAAAAGATATCATCCCTATATTTCAGGTCAACATGTGATAGTTCATACCGACCATAAGGCATTAATTTGGTTAAATAATTTCAAACATACTAACGGTAGATTATTCCGATGGTCGCTAAAATTATCAGAATATGATTTGGAATTTAAATATAATAAGGGATGTGAGAATCATGAAGCCGACATGTTGTCTCGACTGCCATATACCTGCTTCTTAACTGTTCAAAATATAGAACAAGAACAAAAATCATTACTTAAGCCTTCATCTAAACTATATTTCATTAAAAACGGTATTACTTATATTAGGCTAAAAATAGAGATAGGATTATCGTACCACCCTCCTTACAACAACAATTGATAAGTAGGGCTCACGAAAGTTTAGGACACCCAGGCATAAGTTCAATGGCTAGAGTTATCTCAACACAATATTATTTCAAAGGAATGATAGGACAAATAAAAAATTATATTCTGAAATGTAAAATATGTCAGTCTGTAAAGAAGCCAACTACACCTTCGTATGGACTCATGGGTAATTTACCACTAGCTGAGAAACCATTTGATGTAGTTGCCCTTGACAGTATTTTAGGATTAGGGGATTATAACAGTACAAAGAATTGTCTTCATGCGATAGTTGATCATCACTCAAGATACATCTGGGCTTATCCTTCTAAGAGTACGTCTATAGCAACGTACATCAATATAATAAATCAGTTATTAAATGTAGGTAAACCAAAAATTATCGTTACTGATAGGCACCCCTCATTTGTGTCCAAAAGGTTTAACAAATTTATACAAGAAAAGGGCATAAAACACGTAATTGCATCCCCTTCGCACCCACAATGTAATGGGCTTGTAGAAAGGGCGAATGCGACAATTATCTCAAAACTTAGACTTCACCATCAACAAAATCCCAGAATACCATGGCCCAAATTATTACAAAAGGCCTTAGAAGAATATCGGAGTATTCCTCATTCCATAACTAAAATGCCTCCCGTTTATTTGCTTTTTGGCATAACGCCATCATATATCAATAATTTAACAAGAGCATATCCACCCATAGAAGAGGCTAGGAGAATTGCAAATGAAAATACAGAAAAATTACATCTTAAATTGGTAAAAAGATATAATGAATCCCATAAAACGCCTAATCTAAAAATAGGGGACAAGGTCCTTTATAAGATCCCTTACCAATCAGGTCAAGGTAAGCTTATGCCAGCCTTTTACCCAGAACCATACACCATAATTTCCATACCCTCACCACAAACCATAGAAATAGATAAGCCATGCCAACCCGAAAATAAGCATGCAACAATAGTTAATATTTCTAAAGTAAAGCTCTGGGATCCGGTAACTGAAGATAATACTGAACCACCATTCCCATTTCAGGAAGAAGAGGATTTGGAAGGATGCTTGGGTGTCGAACCTAACAAGCAAGCTTCCACCGATAGTCCTCAGGTTTTATTCTCTTCCATTAAAAAAAAAATCCAGATCACCCCACAGAGCCCCTGGAGAAACTACTGCTGGTTTCGGTAGACACCCAAACTGAATCGGAACCAGTTGTATCCTGTGAGGTTTACCAAAGGTGGAAGAGGTCATATAAATTCCAAGAACTGGGGTGCGGTTCATTGGGAAAATAACAAAAAGTTGCCCTGGAATGGGATTCTACATGGAGAGTGTCTCCATAGACATGTAATGTCCAAATTTTAAAATATCATTTTTTTCTTCCTGCCTATTGTTAGTTAGGTTTTGTAGGGCCACCTTTTCCTGTGATTTTCCCCAACTAACAGGCTTTGGTCGCCTTTTACCTCTAACAATATGGTTTCTTGTGTAAATACAATTACTTGTGTAATATAAATTTTGCATTTTTTTTCTCTTTCGAAATGTATCTTATCCTTTGCCTTCCATCCCCTCCCAACCTCCGTTGAGAAAAAAATTAATACTTTTTTTTTTTTTGTGTGGGGGGTAGTGATACATTTTGAATGATAGAATGTAATTTTTTTTTTTGTTTTTACTGAAGATTCAACTAAATGGAGTATGTAATTTTTTTTTTTGTTTAAAAAGATTTGAAAAATAAAGAGATGATGATTGAGGTGGAGACAGTCACAAACGACTGCTAATTTTTTTTTTTTTTCACACAGTAGAATTACATCATATATATAAAAATATAAATTGTATTTATTCGATTTATCCAATATCTATTACAGAATATAAAGATAAAATTTTTACAAGTATTTAAAAAGGTTTCTATATATTGAATGGCTATATATACATATTAGTAATTATCTGTTTCTAAAAATACATTGAAAGGAGAATTTATTCTTTATAACCTATAATTTCTTTGATTTCATCCCAGTTATAAGTTCGGAGGAGCATATAGGCGTAGGCATGATCAAGCATATCCAACAACGCCGGGATTCCCAGGAATTCTGCTGTTTTGATTAACTCAAGCATGGTGTCTTTGTCTTGGTTCAAGAAGTTTTCATCCCATTCTGGAAATTTACGAGGCAGGGAGCATGGTTCAACAACTGTATCTTCTACGAAAGGAGGGTCCTCCTTATGATGGTCCAGCCAGTCCAGTACCATCCTCAAAATTCTGGAATGGATCTCAGGAAGTTGAATTGGGTCCTCTATAACTCCCACTTCCGGGTCTAATATGATCTTGATTGTTTCCATGTGATTGACCAACTCCACTTCAGCCTCTACGGTCTCTTTGTCAGACGTCTTAAACAGAATTTTGTTCACCATAGCATCTGCCATCTTGACTTTAGCAACTTGTAGTAACTTATGTTTTTCATTAAAAAATATATATATATATATAGTAGTTATAATAAGTCTGAGCAACTCTGGTGTCATCAATTCTGAGATAACGGCAGCCAACAATGCCCAGACCGCTGCTATGTGGGCAGACCACGTGTCGGCCGTTGTGTGTGGAACTCCGCTATTCAACAATCTCCACCTCAGGGATGGCGGTGTGATAAAACATCTAGAACTTCTGTTGACGCAGCTTTCCTCCAATATTATCCATGAAACTCGCTCGCCCAATACTCACTGGGTCAGTGATTTACTTCAAATATCGTAAAACCATTGTAACCATGTGAAATGCCATTGGAGGGACTCAAGCTTGGTACAGCTGGGAGAGACATGTGGAATACTATGGGAGGGACTCAATGTTAGTACAACGGGGAGAGACATGTGGAAGACCATTTGACCCTGTGTTGATACAACGGGGAGAGACATGTGGAAGACCAGTTGACCCTGTGTTGATACAACGGGGAGAGACATGTGGAAGACCAGTTGACCCTGTGTTGATACAACGGGGAGAGACATGTGGAAGACCAGTGTGGACCCAATGTTGGTACGACGATGAAAGAAAGAGAGCCCCGGACGGTGCAAACAGCGCTGTGGCGAAAGACGAGCCGGAATCAATACGTCAATTGATTAGGGAGATCGGAGATTTAGTGAACAATTTGGGAATTGATCCTCCGGAATTAAACTCCGTCCGAGATGTTGGGATTATCCAGCGGCGGCGGTTACCCCGGGAGCAGGTGACATCGGCCTCTCTAACACCTGGCCGCAGCTGTTCTGATATCAATTTTATAATTCATTGGCACATTTACTCAACCTCAAACCTTCAAGCCTTGCAGGTTGGAATACCTTTTACTAATAAAATTTAATGAGTGTCCTCATGTTTTGAAATTGCAAGGTCGAGCGCATGCCAGTTGACACATAGCCAAGGAATAATTCGTCGACATGAAAACAAACTATTAATGCGCATGCGTCAGGAAGGTTTAAAATTGTAAAACGACGACTTCAATATGATGGATCTGGCGTATTTACCCGAAGCACGATCAGGAGATCCCAGTACAATTTCACTTTTGTACCATTTCTTCACATAGTTTGGCGTTCTCACGCCATTAAATTCCCGTTTCAAGATTCTTCAGGATTCTGATGGACCTTTTTTTGTCGTTGAGGTACAGCTTGCATTGAGCATACTGGAGGAATACACCTTGAAGAATGGAAGGGAGAGGTAGACCAAGGTAGGATTGGTTAGATAATCCAATAGAAATGCGTGGAAAATTGAAGGGAAGGTTAGTTGTTTAAAACAGGTTGAAATGGTGTAAAGGCTGACTTTTACATCTTCTGTCTATACATGATGTTGACGGTAGTTTCGAATGATGTTTACTTATAGAATTTGGAATAAAAACTCGGCACATTTCATCTATAGCTCATTAGTCTCAGGGTTGAATAACTCGGGGAGAACTTTGCAAAAAGGTCGCCATTAATATTAATATGTCGGCCAGTTATTGGTATCTTCCTCCACCTCATCAAATATTCATGGCACAGATCCTGGCCGTGACAACGTTACTCGCATTGTCCAAACCACGTTGTTGCGATTGAATTGAAACCGCGCCACATATTTGCCAGAGTTGATTGGTCCCAGGATAGATCGTTAGATTCTGTTGTGATAAAATCTTTCTGGATCCCAACAACATATTTCAAATCTATATAAACATATCCCAGTTTCCTTGTGTCAATATATTAAGGTCTATCAATACAACAGTAGAGCGGTCTTGAGGTTAACTTGGCGAAACCGCTGTGATGATTCACCACTGATGAGCCAAGCCCTCTATTTCAACAACTTTTACCATTACAGTGAGGTTTGTAGAGATAATATTTGATGATATATGAAAAAAGAAACTAATTGTCAAAAAATAATTATTACAAATTTTAACGATAGATGTAAAAATTGAATATATAAATTAAACTTTTTTAAAAGGAAGAAGCTTTTAATGAACAAAATGGAAATACCTCTTCTTATATTCCACCATGATATCATTTCATCCATAACAATGTCAATTCAGTTAGCCGCCTCTGAGACATCAACAAGAAGTTGGAAGTCGGGGAGACTCCAGTTGGGTGGACTGTGTCATACGTTAGCTGTTTATGAAATGACATTTGATAAGTTTACTTGATTGAATTTACTTTATTAATTTTATAAACCAAATCAAATTTAGACATTTGTAGATATATTTACATATGTTCCTACCATCTACAGAAGCCGCCATAGCGACAAACAATATACTCTACTCCCTGTAGATGTCACAGCGGTTCTCGAACTGCTTGGCACTCGGACCGGAAAATATCTCACACCGATCATTTTTCAAACAAAAAACTTTACTAGATATTAAGAACTATGGCTTATATTATGGCACTATATTACTATATTACTATAGCAATAATTAAAATGGCTTATAATTAAAACTATGGCTTATAACTTTTATATTTATCTTTTTACAATAATGCAGAGAAATACAAAAACAAATAACTGAATTATTAAAATATGATATTATTAGGTCCTCATCTAGCCCCTATAGTTCACCTGTATTATTAGTGAATAAGAAATCTGATGCCCCAAATCACCCCACAAGACTCTGTATAGATTATAGGAAACTTAATCAAAAAACAGTTCCAGAACATACTCCAATTCCACTTATAGAACAAATTATAGATAGGTTATCACAGTCAAAAATATATACCATTCTAGATGTTAAAAATTCATAGTGGTATATACCCATAGATGAAAAAGATAAATAAAACAACAACAACAAAAACATTTATTAAGACACTCTATTGTCTTACAAGGGGATTCTCCTAAAAGGTTATATATGTACATGAGTGAGGAGGAAAATCAATTTAGAGGGGAGGGGGAGCAATCAGCCGTTGTCTGTGGAGTTGAGCACCTCTTCTCTCATTTTATCAATCGCCTTTAAAAATTTAAAATATTTATAAACAAATGTTTTATCCAGCAGGAGAGCAGTGAAGATTATATATACATGTTGTTCATCGTAGTGAGTTTACCCCGAAATTTCGCAAATTTCCAGTCTCTTTTCATGTAGGAATAGGCAATGGAATAGATAGTGGACCAAATTGTCTTGGATGCCAACATTGCAGAAGTAGCAATTTAAAGGGTCGCTGTTCCAAAATCCCGTGATATCCTCGCGGAAAAGTAGCCATAGAATCCTTTGTCGGGCTATAAATCGTTTAATTTTCAACGGGAGGTTTGATAGTAAGTAGTCCTCCGTCGTGAAGGAGATACTTAGAGATTAATAGTGAATAAAATGAGTTGAGTTTTGTATCTTAGCTCGGTCAAATTGGAGTAGCTGGTCCACTGTGGTTTGAATAATTCTAGGCATTTCTCCTCGCACAACCATATAATCTTAACAGTTCTTAAGAAAAGAAAACCCCCTAGAGTCAATGATGTTATTCAGGTTATGAATAAAGTTGTTTCCCGCTTTTCCCACAATTGAAACTTTCCAGAGCTGGGACAAGCAAACATATGGTAATCTTGTCTTGTCCATTTTTAAAATCCGTATCCAGAACTTTAGAATCAATTTCGTAATGTTTAATTCGAGAGACATCCTTCCGGTTTCTGTTCGTAAGATGTAGCCCGGAGTATATTTGGGAAGGTCAAGAAATCGCCGTAGGAAAATATATTGGATCTGGTTTACAACTCTTATCTGATTCGCCGCCCACAGTGGGGCCGAGTATAACAACGTATGAAAAAGATAAATATAAAACTTCCTTTGTAACGCAATTAGGATGTTATTTCTTTATTTCGACTTAGAGTGCTATGTCCCCCTAGGGACACTTGCACTTTAAACATAAACAAAATTTTGAAAGAAAAGAAAGAAAGATATTTTAAATATGTACAGAATAATATGCAAGTTAGTTAGATGAAAAGATAAAAATATATATATCAACACAATTGATATATGTACAAAGGGTTAGTATGCAAATTTAGTTAAATGAAATCAAATTGTAAGGCATTGTGTGTATTCGAGAAAAGCAATTTACATATTTTAAAAAAAGGTTTTAAGGAATATTTTTTGAATGAAAATATGCTAGATATTAAAGAATTATTCAATTAAAGCAATACTAAAAAGAATTAATTTCTAAATAAAAGCGTTCCAAATAGAATTTAGTATTTTTTTTTATAAAATTCAAAATAAATCTGCAAAATGAGTTGAATTTTATATATTTGTCTTTTATCGAAATTAGATCAAACGGGTTTGATACATTTAGTCCATTGTTTATTCTATACTCTTGGAAGAATGTTATGAATGGAACAGACTTCCATATGGTTTTAAAAAATGCACCTTCACAATTTGAAAGGATTATGAAATCAATTTTTTTACTTCAAAATAGCACTAATTTAGAAAATTACTTAATAGTAAACCAAAATTCTAACACAAAGTTAATAGATTAGATAATAAGTATGAATTAAGTATGGATTGCTCTATTTTCAAAAGTTAATAGATATTGATAATAAACCATGTTTTTTACAGGAAGGCCATATTTTGGATATAAACAATGAAGAACAAATATCAACCCCAATTCTACACAAATAACTTAATGTCACTCGATATATCTCTCTATTATCATTTCATTACTCAACCATTATTAAGAAATACCTTTATATATTATTTCACATACATTTTAATGTTAATATTTTATAAAACAACTCATTTAAAATTATATTTATGTAAAAATAAAAATTTCTACTGCCATTTAATATATTGAAATACAACAAGCATAATGACATAATTACACATATTTTAAATACCTTTTTTAGCTTCATATAAATTTTTATATCAATCTATCATTATTATTTCTCGTATATAGTTTTATTTTAATATTTCATAATTATATAAATTATTTATAAACAAAACTTTCTTTTGTTTATTTTGAAAATATGGACATTGATTTTTATTGTTTAATTAGTAATTATTTCTATTGACATTTTGATTTCTTTTAATTAATTATTTTTGTAATTGCCAATTTTTTATTTTAAAATTTTAACTTTTTAAAAATCTTTTTCACAGGGGGAAATATTATATAATCTAAAATGCAATTATTTTATTTTTAAAAAACACATTTTATTTTCATTCATTGGCTGTTCTACATTTTTTTACCATAGATTTAGAACATACCACTTTAAATGTTGTTGCAAATATGTATAGTTAACCTACTTATTTTTTAAATCACGAATATAGAATTCATTTTATAAATTCTATATTACTGTGATAAATAATTTTATGTGTAATTTGCTTCAAGTAATTCAAAATAAAAATTACTTGATGGGTAAATAATTTATTTCCTATTTTCACGACTGCACCTTCAATTCCCTATCTTTTTCAACAACAAAACAAAATAGTCATATCATATATTCTTGTTCTTTTATTATAAATATTTATAATAAGACATTAAAGTAGAAGGTATTACGTATAAATAACTTTATTACTATTAGATAAGAAATTTTATAAGGGTAAGACAGGTAAAACTTCCGCAGCAGACCAGAGGCCAGAGCGACCAAACGACACGGCAAGAAACGGATTTAACCTGCTTGTCGTCGTCTGTGGCAAGTTTCCTTCTGTCGTGTTTAAATTGTAAGATATTGACTGCGGTGTATATAACTTAGATTGACTTCCACGTATCACATATTTATAGATGTAAATATATACGATGTTTATCACATATGTAAATATGGATATGTATGTAAATAAATATATATTGACTCAATATCACAGAGTTAGCTGATATTTGCTTGGGTAATGACTTCTACCAACACCGCGGCCAAAGTGAAGTTGTTGCCATCACATCTATGATTTAATAAAATGTTCTTGTATAATATAATTTGACCTTTGACTTAATATTTTAGTTAAATTACTTCAAAAGAGACTAATATACATACATAATATATATGTAATATTTCTTTGATTTAATAATATAAAAATTAGATGTGGTATATTTGCAGGGATTGCTTACTCTTAATTATTATTGCGCAAAAAAATTGTGAATCTTTATAAATATATTCAAAGGATCGCCTACTGAGTCAAGCAATCCCTCGACATATTTTGTAAATAATTATCTTTCACAGAGAGCCAGGTACACCCTTTTAAATATAATTTTATTCAATATATTGACTTCTAACTCAAACTTCTTAGCATTGTTTAATTTTACCTTTTCGTATAATAAACTATAATATATAGAAAACGAGCCCAATTAAAAAGCTCAACTTCCTGAGGAAAAAGAAGAAATAATTATCGAGGTACCAGTTGAGGCAAACAGCGTCTTAAAGTAGATTTATTAATTTGAAATAAAACATAGAACACACAAGATTCTAATGTGTTTGTTTAATATTCACTTTTGTGATGTGATTTTTATAAATAAAAAATAAGCTGAATTTCTATTCATCACAATTTATCAAAAAGAAACCCCAACTGTCACGTTTCTGTCAATGTGGACAATTATTTAACAACCTTCCTTGATGTCAATGTGGACAATTATTTAACAACCTTCCTTGATAAACATCTGAGATGTAGCTTGGAGGAGTCGTAGCAACTCTACAATCAGCAAATTTTCCCTCATTCTCTTCCAGATTCTCTCTCAATGTTCATCATTCTTTCTAGCTGATTATCTCTGTGTCCTCAAGTAACAGGGTGTCGCGAATGGGAATTAACAATTTAAAATTTCAATAACATGACACGATAATGGATTTGACAGAATAAAAAACTGTAATTTAAATAATGCTTCAACTTTCTAAAGGTATTACCAGTTTAATTTCAGATATAATATGAATTTATACATTAGTGTGTCACACTTTGTGTAATGGTTTCTTGGAATCAGATCTGACACCCGGGTCCAGTCAAATTACATCGCACAATTTAGTATATAAAGATGAAGAACTATCTATAATTTAAAAATTCGGATTATAAACATGTTGGAACTCTTGTACTTATTTTTGAATTGGAAACCTCTAGAGTTGGAACGATATTAAATTACAGAATACAGGTAGATCAATACCCGTTATTGCACTGCGAAATTATAAAGCAACATTTGGGACTCTTTTATTCGTCCTCCCTCTTTAGTCGGAGAAGAATCGCTCTGTTTAACCATCGTGTGTATATATATGTTGTAAATAGAAACATCAGGCCTGATATAACTTTAATATAGAATTTAATAAATTTCCACCGTAAAAAGAAGGCCGCCGGCACCCAGTAAGTTCGAATAACAGGTCGTTAACATCGTCCAAGCAACTCAGGGAAGATGCGGACATATCGGCCATGTCAGTCCTTGATTTGACAGCAAAGTCCGACGTCACCGTCAGCATATAAGATGGGTTCCTTCTGAGCCCGACGTGGGTCGCCATTTTGCCCGATTGACCAGCGTCCCAGGACTCCCCCATAGTCCACTCTCACCTTCCCGGGTGCTGTCCCCTCTAAACCGAATTAACCAATGTGGTCTTCTTTTGTCTTCAGGCTAGTGCGCTCCCACTCTGGCCCATGACTGCATGTTGGATGAGGAGCCTGCTGCGAGCATGTCGGTTCCACATTTCACAACATATATATAATTTCCTCAAGTCACTATACACACAAACGTTTCGACATTCTCCTGCACAAATATTTCGAAAGGTTTAATTGAAGTATGAGGGAGGTTTAACATGGAAATTCGTGGGCTCTTCTATTCTGCTATATAGCAGATGTTGATATATGTCATATACGCTTTTAATTTAAAATTGCCATTTGAAGGTAAATTTAGCTGAGAAAATAAAATTCCAAACGATATTGTGTAGACAGAGAGGGAATCAGCCAGGTTAGACATTCTATGTAGAGTCGTGACATCGATGACGTCTTTCTGACAGGACTCCTCGTACAGTAAAGACAGACGTGACAAATAGAAACCTATCTAATTGTTATATTTGGTATTTTTATGAAACTTCTATAAAGAAAAATTATAATTCATGTTATTATAATTGGATTTACTGATTTTACCTCTTTGTAATACAGGAATCTTATTTCATTCTATGATGGTAAATTTAATAGATTATAATCTACATTTTTCAGGATTCTAGAAATTTGCCATCGCATGTACTGCGACTGGCGTACCACCATTGGAAGCTGTTGATCAGCGTCGTCTGCAAGTATATATCAGCGGGGATCGATCAATTCAAGGCAGCCGATGCCCTTAAGTTGCATAATAGATTCTAGTTCCTTATAATAAATAAATTAAATTTTATATTCATATCGAGAAATAAAAATAATAATAAACTTTAAACACCAAATTTGTTTCAGAAATAGATGTATTTTAAAATTGTTGAATTTCATGTTAAATAAATATTAGAAATTGCCACTAAAGAATGATATTTTATCGTCGCTGTGTTTAGTTTCCAATATCCTGTTTTGTGCGATAAAATGTTCTGCGCAGTTTTCCAATAAATCAGCAGGGCTTGACGCCAGCAAATCCCAAGGAACAAAGTGGAGACTGTGTGGTCAACTCCCTGCCCATGAGACATCTAGGTTACGTAACGGGGGATAATTCAGTTTAACAATAAAATTGAATTAAAAGCGCGCGATTAAATTTATAATTCCGAGTATTAATTTAAAATCCCTGAAATGGAAGCGTTTCTGGAAACCCTATTTCTTAACTTAATCACATTTTCTTAACACGATTTCTTAACATTTTATTGTTTTCAAACTTTTAAACTGAATTACACCGATGCATTTCAAGTTCAATTTATGTTTAAGAATAATTGGTAGCAGAATGTCTCAAGTTAGCTATCGTCAAATGTCATTTCTCGAACATTACCTCGCCATCCGACGTCCTTGGGACAAGTACGCCATGTATTTATGTATTCAGCGACTGTTTCACAGTGAATGCACCACATATCCATACATGTGAAAAATAAGAAATTCTGAAAAATTCCAACCCCATCAATGAATGAAAGTAACCAAATGGGACTATGGCACTTTGTAAATGTAATAATCATGCTGATTTTTAGATTTGTGGATATTAAAAACAAAAATGGAATATTTTGACGACTCATATGAGATTTTTAGATGGCAGGCCGTTTTTAGATGGCGCTTTTAGATGGCGCTTTTAGATGGCGCTCTGCCATCTAAAATTCTCATATGAACCGTCAGGAAATGCAATTTTTGTTTTTAATATCTACAAATGTAAAAATCAGTATGACTCTTACACTTACAAAGAACCGTAGCTCCGTTTGATCACTTGCATTCATTGATGGGGTTGAGGTTTTTCAAGAATTGAAGGGCATTATAAAGTATTTTTGGGGGGAAATGTTCCCATATACACAACAGTCACAATATGGAATTTGCCTCCGGGTCGTGGCTATCGAAAACGGACGTCACTCCTTCGCCAATCCACTCGAGGTGAGACAGCAAAGTCACGCTCCAGAAAGTGGACTTCAGGTACCTGCCTCGAGATTTCATCAATCTTTATGCATCCACAAATCCATACACGTGCAATTTAATGAAATTTCGAAACGTATTTGTGATTCTATTCACTCATTTTTATTTTTATCTTTTTTTAACGAAAATTAAAATATTATAGGCAAATCGAGTTAAAAGGTGTTTGATTTATCGCGGTTACATTGTCTCGGTGTAGCAGACAGAGAGGCTGTTCCATTAAATTAGACGAATTCCATCAAAGTTTGGGGGGAAGACCTTGGCAGAAATGTTGTGCGGAATGTTTGTTATTGGCCTTGGTGCTTATTGCAAATACTTGGAGGTAAACATTGTCGGCTGGAGTTTTCGTCTGGCTATTAATTTGTGGTTTTTACTTTTCTTTTTATCCATTTGTGCTTGAATTGATAAACCAACATGTAAAATTGAGAAATTCTTATTATTGAAGAAAGTGTGGCAACTATTCTCTCACGAATCTGCCTTTTATAGCGACTGTTGGAATAGAAGCCGCGTCAGGCAGTAGCTTTCGTTTGGGTTTTCTCTATTTCACTTTCACATATTGATAATTTAAAAATAATGACAATATATATACAGTTAAACCTGTCTATAGCGCCCCCTCTAAATAGCGCCTTCCTCTCTATAGCGCCCGATTTTAAATACGTATTACGATGCGATTTACATTAAAAGTGACCTGTCTATGGCACCTCCTCTCTATAGCACCCTATTTTGGTAAGTCCCAAGAGGGGGCGACAGGTTCAACTGGATATAAAATTCGACAATATTAGCAATAATTACATAATAACAATAAAGACAGATAACAATCATATCACACATAACACACACAACGAGTCAATGACAATCTTTTTACAAAATAATTGCGCTTTTAATCAAGATCTTCAAGCTGACTTGGTTATGAATATTGTCCCGGATTTCTCATTTTGTGACCTGAACGTGGTCAGTAGTGTTTGGACAACAACGCCAAGACGGCAAATATGCATACCTATTCCAACAAGCTGTCAGAAGATGAAAGCCTAATTATCTTCTGCGCTGAGGATCGATTTACTTGATAGGTTCGGCTGCTGATCAATGCTTCCTTGGTCGTCTGGTATTATTTGTGTGAGTTCTAAATAATTTGAAGGAACGTAGATGGCATTTCTATACCTCTTAACTCTCCTTACACTAGAACTATTGAGACCATAAGTGTCATTTAAAATTCAAAATTTATTTTTAATTTTAAAATTGCTATTGAAATAATTAATAAATTGAAAACTGAAAGGTTTTGGTCGTTGAGATACAGCTTGCTCCACGCTGATGAGGGCCAACAGCTCGAAACGTGTATGTGGTTAGCTTTTCTTAAATAATCAAGAAACATGATTTGAATCCATCCAGAGTTTTGTAAATATTCAATTCGGCAAAAAGAATAGGGCAGGTTCCGGTCATAATAACGACAACTTAAAATCCGGACGACCAAGGACCGACAGGAATAAATTCTGATAAAATATTAGAAAATTGAATAAGATTGTTGGCGGATGAGGGCTTAGAAGCGATAGCTAGGGATCCACTTCCTTTGTCTATAAGTCTGGTTAGTACTTTATGTTTGGCAGAGTAGATAAACCAGAGCAGTTGAATATTACCCTTGAATTAGAGCCGTTCGGTCCTTTATAAAACCTTCTGACTACATGAGCTAGGTGAATCTCCTAACGTTAATTGATCGGAACACAGACTCACAGAACTAGAATGATTCCATGACTGACTACACACACACTGGTTTATTTGTCCAACTGGCTGTTTTATGCTATTGAAATTTACATATTTAGCTAAAGTAACAAAATTTACATAATAGGCGCCAACAATCCTTATAACACATTTTGGACAACTATATCAATTAATAGCCAGTAAGCGGGAGATAACAATGAAACTTTTTTTATTCAATTTATATTTAAGCAAACGAAATTATTAGGAATCAAACATTTAAATGCAATCAGATAGCATGTCATTAGATCAATGCAATGTGACATTTGTTCTCACTGAATTATTTATTTATTGTATAATCTCTCCGCCATATTGTGTGTGGGTGAGATTAAATAAAACATTTTAGCTCCCATTTTGTAAATTAATTTCATTATCTTTAAATTTTGAGATGTTGGAAGTCCCATAAATAAGATATCAAATCTAAAAGATAAGTTTTATTTATTTGTTGAATTACCTTACATTTCACAATTTGCCATCTATCAGTGAAATTTGTAGTTATTATTGGCAATATGTTTCTTCTGATACAGACTCATGGATAAAACTTGAGGAGGTTTCATATTTCAAGCATAAACCACTCCTTGTTGCTTATATAACGGCGGATTTCCTATATATGTAAATTCGAAATCTTTCCTTTCAAAAATAAAAATTAAAAAATATATTTTAAAAAATTATATACAAACTAATAGGTAGAGCTTCTTCAAGTTCTGTCCATTGTTATATCAATATGATGCATTAGCCCGCCATCTGTTATAAAAAAATGAAACTATTTCAGACGTGTAGGATTTCTTTTTTCAAAATAAATCAATTTTCCACTGCCCTTACTGTAATTATTGTATCGTTCAGTAAGCGCAGTAGGAAATTGATTTGTTTCAAAAATAATCATATGCGTCAAAATTTGTTCAAATTTAAGTTATATTGACAAATATTGTTTTTTACCTACCTTACTCTAATGATAAAAACTATTAGACGAGAAGGGGCTTGGCTCATCAGTGGTGAGCTGTTTGACGTTAGATATTATAGCTACAAATATATCCCATATATATTTACCTCCAAGAACCACCAATGACCTACATAGACTGGTCCTGGGAGCTGGAGTTGGGAGAGGATTGACACAGCAACAATGGAAGACTTGATGAGCCAGCCCTATATACACATTTCCTCCCAATCCAAGCCCATAAATCAAATATGATAAAATTGCGATATACATTTACAAGATTATTTTGTAATAAGTTTGTTTATATATTATAAAAACCGAGCCTTCGAGCTCTCGTTATTCAACGGACAAAATTATATCTAAGAGAGACAGGCTATTTATACTGAGAGGAAACACGGAAGGCGAGATTTGCATAGAAGGCTATTTATACCTGATTTGTGATGTGACAGCCTGTGATAATAAAGTATAATAATTGAAGACCTACACAATGAGAAAGAAAATATGAGCAAAGTCTTTCCAATTATTTTCAACATCCAGTTCAAGAATCGCATAAATTCATTCATTATTTTAAAAGACCAAATTAGTATTGAAAGTTTCCATCATCTATACCAACTATGTCATCTATACCATCTATATCACTGTGTGTTCAGTAATGTTGATCAATATGAGTTCGTCGAATTTTGAAATAATCCTGTAGACCCAATCTACGTCTTCTTTATTGAAGATGTACTGTGCGAGATAATCCTCTAGCCATGCTCCCTTGGGACGGAAAACAGCGTGTTGGGGCGCAGATGAAGCTAGAACAACGAATTTCTATTCTTATAAAAAATAATCTCAAAAGGTTTATAGAAACTAGAACATAAAGCCTCAATCATAGCGTATGGAACTGAACTTTTTTAGAATAACTAAACCTACAAATTTTCTCCGATTTATAAAATTCGAATCACCTTCTAAAAATGTATCATTACAGAATAAGGAGATCAAGATTTGTTCAATACACGGGGGATAAATGAGTTTAATATTAAAACAATTCATGAAAAATTTTGCATGTACAAATTCCCCCCACCTACTTTGTATTTTTGAAATTATTTCAACTGTGATATTATAACACTATGCGACGCTGAGTTTGTTTATACAAAAATGTAATGCTTTAATAAAGGGTTGGCGTTCAGCCAACCGAAATATTGGCAAATAAATATTTTATTAAATCCAATATATGCCTTATCTAATAATACTCTCTAGAATAAATTTGTTTCTAAGAGGTACTGTGATAGAATGACACACAAAATTAAAATATAGTTTAAAATTACCAAAAATATGCAAATATATATATATTGGGAAAGTAATTCTGAGAATCGAACTCTACCTTATATTTGTTATGTAACTTTGTTTCTAGATGTGCAACCGTTGAGCTAAAAACATTTTACACTGATTGGATAATGAACTCAACGCTGATTGGTTGGCTGAGATCACGTGATGGTGGAGAACCAATTAGCGAGCGAATAAACTGGACACTACAACTGTACACAAATATATAGAAACTGTCTTAAAGCTCTGTATATTAGAGAATATGTAAATTTTTTAATAAAGTGCTGTGCTCTTTTACTCCCATATACCCTGACTGGAGTGTAACAAATGTCGCGGCTAAAAACGGAGCCATTTGTCTCGCCGCCACCGTGCCGCGCAGAATTGAGGCTGACGGGCAAAAAGTTGCGCGCGCCACCCACCTAATTATTTAATTAACTCCATAATAAATCGCGAGAGGTCCAATTAACGGGGGAGCAAATTAGCAAATTATCTCTTGAAGATTTATTGCCCCAGCAAGAGACGATTTGTTCGGATTTTCAACGCCAATAATCGGAATGGATTGTGGTTTAAGTGCGAACATTTCCCGCTCTTTTTCCAACTCAACTTTTAAATCGAATTGAAAGTTTTTATGGAACAAAAAGTAAAGCGATGGTCTCAATTTAAAGTTAGTTATTGAGAGAAAAAACGTGCTGCTAACATCACGCCCTGATGTTATTTATTGCGTCTTTCAATTTATTTTTTTCCCTTATCGGCTGCAGCAAGGGTCGCCATTTTGATTTAAAAATCCCCAATGCACTAGTGTAGACCTATCTTCATTACTTTTCTTTCAGATTCAGATGAATATAAATTGTGTATTCGATCTTCTGGCAACATATAGGCGAAACAACACATATGGCTTGTGAGAATGGTTGGTACAAGTTATAAAACAACTCTCCTTGCTGTCTTATCTAGTGAAATTAAAATAAGAGAGACAATATATCCTCAGGGGAATCTGTTCATGGAATATACGTAACACTTTATAAATTAACTTTGTTGCAGAAATAGGTCTGCTGTGTTCTTTCTACTTTTATTCCAAGTTATATAGAACATTTACCAAACATTCTCTTAGCTTGTCATTTATTTGTCTACATAGAAATTTATGTATTGAATATGTTTATTAAAAGAACAAAATCACATATTTTGGGTGTCGATACAATATTATTGATAGAAATTGAAATTAAAAGATATAAAATATCAGATAAATTGGCTATTATAATAGTTTTCTAAAGTCCCTCATGGCGGGGTTAGAGGCTTTGGTTTCTAGGCCGAGCTGGAGTAGAAAACTGTATGCAAAGTCGGTGGATGTATAAACACATATGCATATCCTGGTCATTTAAATTAGATTTTAGATGGAGGAGCGTCATCTTGTGGAATAAATAACAACTAAAAGTTGATATATAGGTTTATTCCCTGATATCCTTTTAGCCAACCTATTTTCTTGATCATTCAAGAACAAGCCATCCAAATTCGCGATTCAGGCTGTTGGCCTTCCTCGGCCTGGGACATGCTGTACCTCAACGACGAAAGAGGCTTACTAAAAAATAAAAAAGAGCAATTATGCCAAATTTGCATAAATATGCTAAAATATGTGAAAAGTAAGAAAAATAAGGGGCCATAAGAACATAAAGCCTGACCGCTCAAAGGAGAATTTCAGATGGCAGACCGCCAATAGGTTGGTCAATATTATAGAATGAACTCGAATCAACGTTTAGTTGATATTTATTTGACTAGATGGCGCTCTTCCAACTAAAATGGCCATTTGAGCGATGACGATATTTCTACTTATCACTACCTGACATTCTACCAGCCATTTGAGAGATGACGATATTTCTACTTATCACTACCTGACATTCTACCAGCCATGGCTATATGAGGGAGGTCTATCCCAGAATTCAGTGTACAGACTCACGTCCACATCCTGGGAGTAATATGACCACCCAGACCTCTCGGTCCATAAGCCTGTCCTTTTTCAGTCACCTATCCAAGGGAATGATGCATTCTCCATGCACCGAGCGGCCAATGGTTTGGCCAGAATCCTGTTCACATCCTTGGAGTAATGGCCACCCAGACCTCTCGGTCGATAAGCCTGTCCTTTTTCACTAGCCACCGTACCAAAGGAATGATGCATTCTCCATGCACCGAGAGGCCAAACCTGTACCTGTCCACATCCTTTGAGCAATGGCCACCCAGACCTTTCGGTCCATAAACTGGCATGCGAAAGCATGCCCTCTGCTGCATTACCTAGGCCACCGTACCAAAGGAATGATGCATTCTCCATACATGTACCTGTCCAAAGTGGAGAAACGCTGGAGGAACGAGTAAAACAGCCCATGTGGTCCATACAGAGTAACGGAGAGCCTTTCTTGCTAACAGAACACGCCCTCATCACTAGCTTTATTCCAAACAGCAGCGAAATCACAACAATCATTATTTCTGGGAAATTGATCCTCCACAGCCGACGGTATACAGAGACCGAGGCAAGGACCCCCAGAAGGTTTGCTTGAGGAACGGCCAGCCCTTCGAAATATTTCGTTTCTTTTGGTCTAAATAAATCTTTTAATCAAATCCAAACGTTCCCATTAATAATTAAATATATAAAATATAATAATTTTATATTCACATATATAAATTTTTATCAAAATAGAGCAATCCATATTTAAATCTGTTAGAGGTTTTTCATTAAATGTAAGATACTTTAATATTTGTAAATTATATTGTTTAAATAATTTGTATTTTTAAATTTAATTATAAAAATTTGTAAATTTATATATGTAAATTCTTGTGCAAAAAATTAATCAATAATAGAGGATTTGCATATGTCTAGTTAGTTAAAAAGAAAAGTGTAGTTTTTGTTTTGGGCAGAGAAGCTAGATGCTCTCAGGTTAGTTTTTCTCTTATTGTAAATATGTTTATATAATTTCTTAAAAGTCTCTACTTTAACTTTATTACGATGCACTAGCGCGCCATCTGTTATCAAATTACAAAACTATTTTAGAGGCGTTATATTCTTTTTAAAATAAAACAATTTCTACTGTCCTTTCTGCAATGGAAAAATTAAAGGGAGGGCCTGGCTCATCAGTGGTGAACCCTCCCAGCGGTTTCGCCAGTTTAATGGTAGATTAAACTGGCGAAACCGCTGGGAGGGTTCACCACTGATGAGCCAGGCCCTCCCTTTAATTTTTCCATTGCAGTAAGGACAGTAGAAATTGTTTTATTTTAAAAAGAATATTACGCCTCTAAAATAGTTTTGTAATTTAACTTTATTGTTAAAATAAATATATTTTCTTCATAGGGGTATATTTGTTTTTTTCCTCTTCAAGGGTTTCAAGCATTAAAAGAAAATATTTTAAAAAAAGTACCATCTCTATCCTCCTTGCACCCAACAAAATCTTTAGATAAAAAAAATCTATCATTCAATCCACTATAGGCTTTTTTATTATCTCAATATGTAAATATGGAATATGCAACAAAGCAGACGAAGTACAGGAAATTAAAAGAAAAACAAAAAAGTTATTTGCTGACATTTCAAATGAGAATTTATATTAAAATTGATTTTTCATCATTTCAATTGCCTGACATTCTCCTCTGTTGCCAAATATTTTGAATATATTTAAGAATATATATGCAAATATGTCCCTAATGTACTATTTTTATTCTTTCATAAAGAAGCGTTATGCTATCTTTGGAAGGTCACAAACCTACTGCCTGCCCCACACTGACGAGGGCCAACAACCCGGAACACGTGTGTGATTGGCGTTTTTTAATTAATCCTGAAACGGTATTTGGAAAAATACTCTGGAATGAAATTAAACCATCGTTCAGATATTTATTCCGATAGAGGGCGCACTTTAAATACAAATTTAAGCGGATGGACACGGCAACAGTGGTCAGGAAATGTCTTTCTCTTCCATTGAAGGTATACCTTCCGGCGTACAGACGTCGGTCTAGGTAGCCCATTGGTATCTTATATACAAGTAAGCTTGTGACCTTGTACAACTTGTGGTTACAAGCCGTGGTATAGATAATGTCTCTAGCGTCAATTTAGGGGGTGGAAGAATATCTCTTTCGAATTGATTTAAGAAAAACATCAGATCAAGAAGGATGAGGAAAGCGAAGACTAGAACGCAGCCGATTCCACACTCGTCTTTTCAGTGATTGACTAACCTATGCACGTGGCATATATTCTGTGGCCACTGGATATATGTCGGACCTGGAGTCTGTTGTTGGATTCTGTGCTACCTGAAGTATAGGAGCTCCATCTATGCCTCCTTCCTGTGATGAATCTGTATAAGATCTTTGGTCTTAATAAAGCTGTATGTCTGTGTGGTAACGTCACGTGCACGAGCAGAAGACTCCGGATTCTATGTTACCACGTTTTGGATAACTCAAACACAGAAATATATAAGTCTGTTAAAAAAAGATGAGAAATTCAATTTAAAATATATAAATCGAATTGAAAAGTTTAGAAAATCCAATGGAAATAATGTGTTAAATCAGATTGGAAAGTTTGGAGAATCGAGGCTTGTACAAATCAAATAGAAATGTTGGGTAAATGAAATCGAATAGTTTGGTAAATGAAATAGAAAAGTTGAGAAATCAATGAGAAACATTTAAGTCGTCCTACACCTGCTAAGACCTTTATCTCGTTCGAAGGTGTTAAGTTTTGTGATCTTTTAAAGCTCTCTAGACCTAGAGAGAATTTCTATAAAACAAATGTTCCAGCACTTGTCTCCTCTATAATCAACGAATTAATTATGTGTAAATATTCCACTAAGGCTTAATTGCATATTTAAGTTTAATAAACACAGGTATGTAAATATAATTCCAGGTTTGGAGAAATGTTTTCAAACTTCAGCATTGAAGTATGTAATCCAGACAATAAAGTATTCCAATTTGTGCGCCCCACCTACTCGCCATATAGGTACTCTCCAATATCTAGTTTACACAGATGTGAAAGGATGTCCCGGGTTGTACCGCCCCAGATCTCGGCGTGTGATGTCAGCGCGACAGTGTGGAGCTCCCAAGGCCACCAGCGGCTTTAAATAAATCCTCTTCTTTCGAGGAATTGTGCTGAGACATGTCTGCTCATTTTCCCTTGTATTTTACTTATTGAAGTTCTTGTGGAAGTAGCATTGTGAGTACCACAGTAGAATATATTGAGTGAATGAATTGATCAATATATTTCAGAGCCACATTTGAGAATTACACTTTCACCTTTGTACATGATACATTAGCATCTGTTATAAGGAATTTTGACTATTTCGACGCGTATGATTCTTTTCGAAATAAAACAATTTTCTACTGCCCTTACTGCAATGATAAATTAGTGGGATGGCTCATCAGTGGTGAACCCTACCATGATAGATTAAACTGGCCAAACCGCTGGGAGGGTTCACTACTGATGTGTGTGAGCCAGGATCCCCCAATCTTTTACCATTACAGTAAGGGCAGCAGAAAATGGTTCATTTAAAAAAGAAACACACGTAAAAATAGTTAAAATTTCTTATATATTTTGTATATTTGTATTGCGTCACAGTTAGTTCCTGATGTGAGAAATTCTGCCACAGCTCGACCTGGGAGTGAGGTCAACAGTGTACTACAGCCACGGTCGCTGGCTGCACTGTGAATGCACGGAAACAAGTGCGCCGACATTCTGGTATTTAGGCTCCAATTTGGCACATGCTGGTGGGGCTGTGGAAGGATTCGGCGGGTTGTGAGGAAGCTGACGTCGTATGGTGCGGTCAGAACCCAGTACAGTAATCAGACCAACTTCACGCCAGTGCCGCTCTCTTGTTGGTTGGCACGGGGAATATTGTACAGAGTTGCTGATCAATAAGGTGGAGATTTGTGTCAGATTTATTGACACATGTCCTAATAGAAATTAAACACATTGTCAGCAAGGTGTGAGCCAAGTAGCGACTTTAGGGTTAGAATCACTTGCAAGATTCCAAACCTGCGACATATATTTTGACATATTTCTGTAAACTTCAGGGGTCGGTGGCCGAGTGGTCTAACCGTTGGTCATCGACCGCTACGACCCGGGATTGAATTCCGCATTGGGCTTTTTTTTCTAATTAAGAAAATGCTCCAATGGCTTCCGATTCTTGCAAAAGTCCAACCTCACCAGCGAGTGCAAGTAACCAAACGGGGCTCTGGCATATTTGTAAGTGCAAAATTCGAATTGCTTTTCACATGTGTAGGCACGCACTTCCAGTAAAGGCATTCGCCAACTTCTACCCACCATGATTATCATGGCCACCTGTACTGGGAATAATAATTTCAAAAAACTATAAATTTCAATATTACTATCATATGATATAAAAACGATACAAAATTCTATGTACCCGTCATGTCAATGACAACCCCCGCTGGGACGTTAGAAAATATTCCCGACTTTTGTTAGGCAATGATTATCATCCACATTTTAATTAAAACGATAATTAACTGAGATCCAGAGCCTCAATAGCGCAGCAACAAAAGGTATTCGTAGGTTTTATAATTGAAATAAATATGGAATAATATTGGTGTTGTCAATTAGCTGGGCGGCATTTAAATGAATGAAGTTATATAATTAAAACACAAGATAATTTATTTTATTCCAAACTCGACAATATCTCAGAATTATATAGTTATCATACAATTCAATATCATTACAATAAAATGTGTAATAATTATTTTTGCCAATGTGTTTTTTTTTTTTTTTTTTATCTAATATTATCTCTACAGACATTTCTACAATGATAAACATTATTGAATGAGAGGTCTTGGCTCATCATTGATTAAACCTCTCAGAGGTTTCACCAAATTAATCTTCAGACTGCTCTACTATTGTATTGGATTCGTTTTGTTATATATTCTGTATTTACTATGGAAGGTAGCTTAGCGGTGTTTAGGGAACCTATAGACATAAGCTTATAGGTCTGTATAGAGGTACATACGATTTAAAGAAATTGCATCGAGCAATGCTCTGCCGTTAATATAGTTTCATATCAAAGTTTTTATTTGCAAATTATGGATGAAGAGGGTTCACCACTGATATGCCAAGCCCTCTCATTCAATAACTTTTATCATTGCAGTAAGGTCTGTAGAGATAATATTTGATGGTATGCGTTAAAAGAAATACATTGCCAAAACAATTATCACAAATATTTTTCAATGGTAATTGAATTTATAAATGGAATTTGCTAATTATTACGAGACAACAAATCAGAAGATCTAATCTTCTCCTAACGCCGTGAGAACATGGGAAATATATTTACATATATCAATATTAAGAAAAAGGCAGAACAATGTTACATTTGTACTATTTTTTCACATATATCAATAAATATATATATATATATATATATATATATATATATATATATGTCATATTTATAAATGTATTCAATCAACTTCCGACCTCTGTACGTCTCCAACACTGGACACCAGCAAATGGCACAACCTGCCACGATCGATGCTAAAATTCTTCCAAAATTCTCATGGTCCGTTGAAAATTGAATATTGCAGAAATTTGGACGGAAATGAAATGGGGAATACCACAAGAAAAAAAAGTTTGAAAAAGTTGTATTTATCTTAGAGAATATTTTAACCATTTTTTTAACTTAAAAAAGATTCTATTACACTGGAGGCAAGTGTTACAATCGTCCATTGCAGGTTGGGCTATAGCATATTTAATTGTTCGGGAATCTATGGTCTGTGAGTAGAGCCAGGCTATGGACACAGTTAGAGGAGGAAGTTTTATTTGCACGAATTGACCATTAGAATAATTTCATTTCGCATTGAATTTGAATATTTGCTTACATCGGTTATTGATGAATATATACCAAACCTCTGACCCATATGTAAGTACAGGCCTGAATAAAGTTGTATATAATGTTTTTTATGCAAATTTAATCGTCACATTTTACCACTAAGTGGCAAGAGTAAAATTAATACATTTTTCATTCGTTCTGTTTTATAAATGATATCATTTATATGTGAACGGCAGAATTAATTCATTTTTTTTGTCTCTGATTAGAAAATTAGATTTCCAAAATTGTAATGTGGTCTATCGGCATTATGATACTGTTTTCGATCTCTTTAGGAATCTTTTGTTTATTTGAAAGTAAAATAACTTTGTTTTATCGGGGCCGATCGTTAATTGGTTCCTGTTATACCATTGTAGAATATAACGTATGTCCACTCACAGACTTCAGCCTCTCCACAGCCCTGTACCTGCAGATACATCATCGTTATATAAAAATATTGTAGCAAAGTATTCATTATTTTATTAACAGAGTATCATTTTTAATGTTTATACTTTACTACTCTGTAAACTTCCCTCATTGCTTATCTTTTGTTTATCCTTCATAGTTTGTTCTTGTCTTGAATAAATTGCTGTCTCATTCTGAAGTTTGTCTTTTCTAACTTTCCACCTGGCAATATTACAAAGCAAATAACACGCATATATATGTTATATTAAAATATTATTCTATTTAAAATTATATTTCATAGATCCAAATACTCTGCAAAATCGACCGCCAGAGGTCACTCTTCCCCTATAAAAACTCGTTGTTGTTTTATCCCAAAAGGACATACATGAATCCTGCCAAGAAGAAAAAGAAGGCCTACAAGCCCATCGTGAACGTCGCCGACCTGGAGAGGGAAGATGAGATGGTGATCTCACGCAACTGCAGCATCCTGAGCTCCATTGGCCATCCTGCCCTGAAATCCCTGCATGAGGACCTGATCCGCTACATCGCCTCGCGGACTGAAATGATCAAAGCCCTCGCTACCAATGTAGAGAACCTCACTGACACCCTCGAGTCCTTCGCAGAGTTGGACGAAATTGAGGAGGCCAACAAGCCCAAGACTGCTTGCCGCGGCACTCAAACCTGCCCTGCTCCTTCCTGCAAGGAAACCAGCTCCCAGACTGTCCCAATCAAGCCCGCCACTCCTGCTCCTGCTGCTCTCCCTGCCAAGAAGCCTGCCTCCACCTTGCCTGCTCCTGCTCCAACCAAAAGGAAGCAGACTGAGGCTCCCAACCCGCCTGCAAAGAGGACAAACCTGAATGGTCCTTCAAAACCTGCGCCTTCCCGCGTATCCAAGCCTGCGGCCGCCCAAGTGATCCTCCACGGAGAAAAATCGGCGGCCCACACAGTGGTCATCTCTGATGACCCACAGGCTGACCCAAGGGAGATGCTAAAAGCTGTCCGCGCTGCCCACACTCTCCCCCAAGGCGTTTGGGCCTCCCTACACACCAAGGGGAAGCTGGTCCTCCACTCCAGTAATCCTGACACCATCCCTGAGGTGACAACCTCCCTGGCCAGCAAGTTGAATGGAATGAAGGTCCGCCAGCAGAAGGAGATCCTGCCACGGATCTGCCTCTTCAAAGTGGATGAGGAGACATCCAACTCCACAATTGAGGAGACCTTCCTGGAAACCGCTGCTGTTAGAAAGCTTCCTGGGGACAAGGTGGTGCGCGTGGCGCACCGTTCTGCACCCAGAAGCGGGACCTGCACCGCCTTCATCGAGGTGGACCTCAAGACCTTTAGAGCCCTGGGCGTTCGCGGGAGAATCGTGGTTGATGGAGTAATCCTCAACTTCGAGGAGTCCATCCGCGCCCGCGTCTGCTTCCGCTGTTGTGGCTTCGGCCACAACTCTGCCCAATGCTCCAGAGCTCCTAAGTGCTTCCACTGCGGTCAAGACGGCCATGAAGGCCGCGCCTGCCCATCCATTGCTGACCAGCGCACCTCCAAATGTGCCAACTGCTGCTCCAAGGGCCTTCCTGACAAGCACGAGGCGAGAGCCTCAAGCTGCCCCATCCTGAAGTCTAGGGCCCTCAAGTTCTAGGCTTCAAGGACCTTCTGCCTCCAATTCCATCTGCCACTTCTACTGAATTCCTGGCCAATTCAATGCTCCTGCCTCACTTCACCTTGGCGCTGTTCCCCTGCTTGCCCAACGTTTCCACTACCCCTGCGACACATCTCCTGCAGCCAGATCCTAGGGTCCCTTGCCACCTGACATCGCGCTTGGGCTCAAAAATCATAACTTTTGGTTAGTAGCCCGTGAAACCATATTTTCTCTATCCCAAAAGGATAAAAGCCAGACGATAAAAGCCAGACCTCTTGAGCTCTGGGTCTTGATCTCCGGTCTCGATCCCTGAAATGATCTCTTGACTATTTTTGAAGCCTGCGGCGCCGTAGTTGTGCTTGGCGCTGCCTTGGTTCCCTCAAATCGGCGTGCACTAGCCCTCCTCTCCCCCGGGGTGCCCACGGCCTCGCCGTCGCCTCTCCAGCCCTCTCCTTGGCCCTCCTCTGCGGCGGGTTGCTCGGAGACACCTAGCTATGAGTTATGCCTTAAAATGCTTACCGAAGCATGTAGAAGGCACAATAATAGTATATATTGTTTTGTCCCAATGGTCTCGGGGCTCAAAAATCATTCATTTTGGTTAGCAGCCCCGTAAAATAAAGATATTTTCTCTATCCCGATGGCAGGCTCAAAAACTTTTGTACATTATGTAAATAATATTTTGTTTTCCTTATTCTACTCGCCTTATAAGCCAGGCATTACTTTTATCAAATTATGTTATATATTCCTTTAGGTCAATTAAATTACTGATCAAAATTATTTTTATTATCATACTTTCAAGATTTAACCACGACTGCATTAACATAGTATGATCCTCAAGATATTCCAAAATCAAGCAGTAAATCTCATCTTTATTTATAACATATATATATTATATAATCTAAAATGCAAATATTTTATTTTTGTTCTAAATCCCCCCCAATTATCTTGCAATTCTTCAATGTAATAACTGAATGCTTCTCTCTATTAGCATTTAATTACTCAACCATTATTAAGAAATGCCTTTATAAATTATTTCACATACATTTAAAAGTTAATATTTTTGAAACAACTCATTTAAAATTATTTTTTTGTAAAAAAAAAACATTTCTACTGCCATTTAATATTTTGAAATACAACAAGCATAATGACATAATTACACATATTTTAAATACCTTTTTTGGCTTCATATAAATTTTTATATCAATCTATCATTATTATTTCCTATATATAGTTTTAATTTAATATTTCATAATTATATAGATTATTTATAAACAAACTTTCTTTTGTTTATTTTGAAAAAATGGAAATTGATTTTTATTGTTTAATTTGTAATTATTTTCATAGACATTTTTATTTCGGTTAATTAATTATTTTTGTAATTGCAAATTTTATTTTGAAATTTTAACTTTTTAAAAATATTTTTCAGAATGGGAAATATTATATAATCTAAAATGCTAATATTTTTTTAAAACATGTATTTTATTTTCATCGTTGACTGTTCTACATTTTTGACCATAGATTTAGAAGATACCACTTTGAATATTGTTGTAAATATGTATAGTTGACTTACCTATTTTTTAATTCACGAATATAGGGGGATTCATTTGATAAATTCTATATTACTGTGAAAATAAGTTTATGTATAATTTGCTTCAAGCGGTTCAAAATAAAAACTACTTGTTGGGTAAATAATTATATTTCCTATTTTTACGACTGAACCTTCAATTCTCTTTTTCAACAACAAAACAGAATATTCATAACACACATATATATATATATATATGGAAGCATTGAAGCACGAATGTTTCTTTTACACATAAAAAAATATCTATTTACTACAATATTTTGAGAGTATTAACGGAAATTGACTTGTTGTTGAATGTTTTCCCGATCAAGGCTACAAAGGTTGCCACGTGAAGTTTCCAATGACACAATGAAGTCCCTCCAGTTATGTAACTAAGGCAGAGAAGATTCCAAGAATTAACGGAGCGCCATTCAATCCTGTCCACGTCCCGCCTCATTAAGTTATTTAAATAGTTTCACAGGAAATTTCCTGAACAAACGTATTCTTTGATGTGAATTGAAGACAATTTCTCCGCCCGTGATCTATTTAGTTGCCGTTTGTAGTTTTTATAGAAATCCTTTTTTTTTTCAGTATATTGGGTAATTTCAAAGGTCATTGAGGAGCGAGCCCAGGTCTAATTAGAGAAACTCAGAGTTGTAGTAAATATTGTGGCAAGAAATCGTTCGAGCACCTTTTTTTATAAAAATAAGAATCAAAAGATCTGAACACAGATCATTAAGGCGATGTATTTCTATATCTCGCCTATACAACCTGTTTGTATCTTTTGATTCGTTTTATATACAATAAATATGTTGTTATTATTATAATCCCTTTGGTAAAATTATAAATAGAAGAAAATCCTTTGAGGGAAGAGTTTATTTTAAATCACGACAATTGAAATTTTCGGGGGTAACAGACCTTTGATACTGAAACTTAGAAATTAAACAAATCCATATATATATATATATTATATTATGTAGGAAATATTAGAGATGGATATGAAATTACTTACTAATATAATATACAGTTAAATCATAAAACTATGGTTTTAACATGGATAAATATTTGAAAATAAGTGTTACGTTTAAAAAGAATAGAGCTCCATCAGGTATTCTTGAGTAATTTATTTTCCAACGTTTGTGGACGACTCACTTCCAGAGGAAGGCAACGGTGAGACGTGGAAGTTGCTATTTGGTAACACAATCCTCAACCAGCAAATGACGTTTTGGTAGGTCAGCTAGCGCTAGTCTGCACCGACGTTGCCCTGGTTCTATGATCCATCATGCTCCAATCACCCAAGTATAGAACTAAGTGAATTAAACACTCCATCGAAGTAGCACTCAATCCTCTAACCAAATGTATCACGGAGCGCTGAAGGGCCGAGACGAGTTCTAATCCTATTCCAGACAAGTCTCCAGTTATTACGGTCCTAATTGTGTTCGCGACAATTAGTCCATGTCCTCGCTAATGGCACAATTACTGCGCGCACTGATTAGCTCTCGGCCCGGGGGATCTCCGCCCTCAGTGCACATGGAATTGTCAGTGCACACGGGGTTGTCGGTACACACGGGAGGGCACACAGGATAGTCAGTTCACACGGGACACTTGATTGTCTGGACACATCGGGCGGCTAATATTTGGAATCAAAGAGCAACATCGCTGCGGAAAGGCCTGCAAATTCGATCAGCCACATAGCTGGAGGTGTCCAGGGCGAACAAATCTGGCTGAAGAGCAAAGAAAGTGGAGAAGAAAATCTCCAGGAGTTGGCCACAACGCAACCTTCCATCAATATTCCAGTAGGCATTATATGTAGGACCCAGGAGTTGACACATTCTGAATGGCTCTCGAGGGGACACTGGGGGACAACTACCATCTACATCACCTGCCTGGCCATCGCCAACCAATCTGAGGAGTCACAATTGGGGGTGGTAAAAACAAGGCGCCATCTATATTTCAAATTTGGAAACATTTGGAGCTATTTTCTAGATCCTTGAACGAAATATTCCAAATATTGAGGAGACCAGGCTCCTCAGTATAGTGGTCTTCCCAGCGGTTTCCTCAGTTTAATCCACCAAACAAACAAATTTATATAGAGCAGTGTTTATATTCTACTCATATACCCCAGCATTTGAAAGTTTGTACGAGATGTTTACTGAAACATCTAGATGGACTCCTGCCTCACAACATAGCAGAAGTGATAGGCTCCCATCACGTTATTGTCAATGTGAAGTTATTTTCTCCATTACATAGGATAAGCTACCGGTGAAAATAATAAGTATAAAGAATATTTAATTAAACTTTAAACATGAGCCTTCCCTCGATATGAAGAAAACTAAATAATTAATTTAGAGTGCAACAATAGAGGGCGCTGGGTAAACAATGGTCGGAGTATCAGACGAGATTTTCCGCCCCGGGCTTGAGTCAACATTTGCCAATTTGGGGAATCTCTCTGGCTATTCACTGGTGAACTGACTCCGTGTACTGAGTCTAGTGGAGCTGCATGGTGCTTCCTCGCATTTACATAGCCTCCCCGCACTATAGCAGCAACGTTTACATAGCCTCCCCGCACTATAGCAACGTTTACATAGCCTCCCCGCACTATAGCAACGTTTACATAGCCTCCCCGCACTATAGCAACGTTTACATAGCCTCCCAGCACTATAGCAACGTTTACATAGCCTCCCCGCACTATAGAAACGTTTACATAGCCTCCTCGCACCATAGCAACATATACATAGCCTCCCCGCAATATAGCAACGTTTACATAGCCTCCCCGCACTATAGCAACGTTTACATAGCCTCCCCGCACTATAGCAACGTTTACATAGCCTACCCGCACTATAGCAACATTTACATAGCCTACCCGCACTATAGCAACGTTTACATAGCCTCCCCGCACTATAACAACATATACATAGCCTCCCCGCACTATAGCAACATATACATAGCCTTCCCGCACTATAGCAACGTTTACATAGCCTCCCCGCACTATAGCAACATTTACATAGCCTCCCCGCACTCATTTGCAGAACTTAAGGAAGTTGTACCTTTTAGCATGTACATCGGGATTCATACAATAACTCTGGAATATATTAAAGTGACCTTTATTGAAGACACACCAGATAACCAAGTGTGAACAATGTGATGGCTAAGCCGGTAGACTCCAATAGAAATGTCTCCACGTTTATTAAGAAAGGGTGTACGCCTGTACATCCAGTAGAAGTATCTACAAATGTAGGATACGCCGGTAGACTCCAGTAGAAGGAATAGAGCTGCACAAAGAAAACGACGTCTCCATGATATTTGCGTGGAGCTCTTGGCAGCGGCCCAACCGTTTGTTTCACAGTTCTGTCGGGACATTTCTTTCTTCCGCAATAAAACGGCTAGCTCGGCAATGTTGGTTAAATCCTCTTAATTTAGAATTACATGGGAAATATATAGAAAAATACTATTTTTAAAAGGGGTAAAAATGATAAGGGAACGGCGTGCATGAGGCGGCGTACCAAGGCAACAACGTGCGGTGTCCTTAGGATGTATTGGCTCCTAAGTGCGCTATTTCCATGACATCTTATATCTTCGACAATTTCTCTTACTCTAATGATAAAGATAATAGGAGGGGCCTGGCTCATCAGAGGTGAAACCTCTCATAGGTCTCTTAAAACACTTTTGTCAAGAGAGAATTCATCTTACCTTTTCAATAAGTTGGATATTTTATGTCGAGGGGGTAATTGATCATAAAAACAGAAACCTTACCCGTCAAAATAGACGCAAAATGCCATCTAGTTGTGTGACTGGACACGGCTAGATATTTCCCACTGTAACTGATGTACTCGAGCAAGAAATTCAACAAAAACTAATTATTTAAAAGTGATTAGCGTCATTTTTGTAATTCTCGCAAAGAAGAAAAAAAAACGGTTTTTTTTGCCAATAATGAAACAACTTTCAAGTCACTTTTTTTAATTTTAGAACAATTAGTTCTCTTTTTAAAAAAAACACTTTAATGATAAGGAAGAAATAAAATTCAAAATTAAAGTTTCGTGTAATAAATTTAAAGTGATTTAGGAGAAAGTTTAAAATTGTGTTTAAATCCAGATTGTTAATGAAATAAATTAAAACATTTATCAGATAGCGGTTGGCAGAAGATGGAGGCGACCAATCGAAGGGGCATTAGGCGCCGCAGCTCTCTAAACACTCTCTGCGATATTTGCCCTTGACTAAAATATCCAGCGCTCGGCGGATGTGCACTTAATAAAGGAATAGTTGTCCAATAAGGAAATAGTTCCGCTATATATATGACCGAATAACCCGGAGTGACGTCTGAAATTTTATAAAAATTGTTCCAATGAAGTCAGTTGGAAGAAAATATTTTGAGATATTTTTATCGAGATTAAATATTAACATAGATTTTATTTTCTATAAATGCCGTAATTCATAAATTTCAATGTTAAAAAAATGGCGCAAGTTATGTGTGTGTGAAAAATAAACGGGGTTTATTGCTTAATATATCGGTGAATGACATGTAATACTAATTAGATGTGATGATGAGTTTTTCAAAGCTGATTGACATTGCTTGATTCGTTTTTCTGATGTTGTACTGGTTTCTCCGGTATAGGCAGCCCTGATGGACTTACATGGAATCTTTGTTTTCTCTTTTGGTTCCTAGGTTGTCTTTTAGTAATGGGGTGACGAAATATATATTCCTTTTGTTCTGATTAGACCGGTATCTTGTTTTTATGTCAATTCAGTATTCTGGCGAGTCTTCCGGCTCCATAGCTATATGGGAGAATTCAGAATTGTTTGTAGATGGTGTCTGCCTGTAGTTTGATGGGATTATTTCTGTAAAGTTGTTCGCTCATGAACTTGTCAGAGTAATTATTCTCATGTATATCGGTTATATTCTGTTTTTTATCTTCCAGATAACTGCGTTTGGACAAATGGGTATTCAATCTTTTGTAAAATGTTCTTATGAAAATTAGAAACTATTTTAGACGCGTAAGATTCTTTTTGATATTAAACAATTTCTACTGCCCTTACTGCAATGGAAAAATTAATGGGAAGGCCTGGCTCATCAGTGGTGAACCCTCCCAGCGGTTTCGCCAGTTTAATCTACCATACCGCTGTTATATTGCATTTTTGGAACTTCCTTTTATAGTGATACTGATATAAATAATTTATAATTATATGTAATTCTACTGTCCTCAAAGCTTATGTTCATAGTTCATCTAAAATACCCATTCCAAGAGTATAGCATCAGTATCACTATAGAAGGAAGTTGCAAAAATGCAATATAACAGCGGTATGGTAGATTAAACTGGCGAAACCGCTGGGAGGGTTCACCACTGATGAGCCAGGCCCTCCCATTAATTTTTCCATTGCAGTAAGGGCAGTAGAAATTGTTTAATTTCAAAAAGAATATTACGCGTCTAAAATAGTTTCTAATTTTCATAACAGATGGCGCGCTGGTGCATCGTAATAAAATTGTTCTTACAATTTATATTTTGTGATGTAGGGGTACAAATGAAGTGAAATTCAGATAAAAACTTATTTGAGTGGGTTTCCTTCTGATGGTGGTGTTTATTCTTTCGTTTTTGTGGTTAGTTGGATGTGTCCAGGAATTTTGATTTATTGTCTTCTTCATTCTCATGAGTGAATTTTAGAAAAGGTTTTATATCGTTGATGTTGTTCAAAATTCTGTTTACATCAGAACCTGTGGCGCAGACGACATATGTATTCCATAGTTTAATCACTAAGTAGGTCCATTGTTTGGTCTATTGTAGTCTGTTGATTCTTTTAAATGTATTAACCAACCAGACGCGATATTCAAATATTTGCGCCTATTACAGATCAAACAAAACAACAAACAAATTAGAATTAAATATTTACAAATTTACATGTATTATTCGAGAGAGTCCATAAAATATATACAGACAAAGTGGCTGAGTTAGATCATTTAGACCAGGGAACAAACGATGTCTGACTTCTGCAAAGTTCGTAGATCAGGTGGAAGTCTGTAGCCGTTGGCTAGAGCCGTGGATCACCCACAAGGTAACCTTTGGATTTGTTGTAGAACTTAAGGTAAATGTTGAAGACAGAGGTAGTATGTAATAATTGAACCACAAAGCACGAAAATGGTTCTTGTAAAAACAAAATTAAATTTCTACTGTCCTTACTGCGATGAAAAATAGTGGGAGAGCTTAGTAGTAAACCCCCTTGCAGTTTCGCCAATTTAATCTACCAGACCACTTTTAAGAGCTCTAATACTGTATTGGGCGATTCTGTTTGTATATGTAACAATGGAGGACGGAATATTAGTTATGATGTTTCACCTAACAATGTAAATAATCTCAGTAGAAGGACAGAAGAAAGTTAACTTTGTGGGCAAAAGAAACATCCGTGCTTTGTGATTATCTTTCTGAAATATAAATAATGGCGGGTATTGATTAATAATTAAATTATTAAGAACACTTGAGGACAGTAGAATGTTTATTTTGTACATTTTCATATATAGATTTGGTGCGTTATTGATTAGTAATTAAGAGAGAAAGGGTGATTAATTCAATGACTGCTCCAGGTATTGGGGCGACTGGGTGGTTGTCTAAGAAGTTACTGAATACTTGTACAAATGTGTCGTGTGGTAGGAATGGGACTACACGTCAAAAGAAAACATTCTGCCAAGCGTGTTGTTGAGATGCTTGGATTCGACGGCCGCCGTGGAGTTAAGAGGATGTTTGTTCTGTAGCGGTGAAATCATTGACGACAACTACTTGGCCAAGAGATTGAAGGAAGAACCAGCATACGATACTATTGGAAGAAGTCTTGATATTGTTCGTCATGCGCCAATATTCAAGTTTATAAAGCTGCTGTTACCTCAGATTCATACATAGTGTATGCCAATCTTCTGCTGGATTTCCCTAAATTGAGATAACTCCACCGATGGTGTGCAGAGGAAATATATTCGGCCTTGTTTTGAAATGAAGAAATATTCTCACAATATTTGCCTCAGTCCTAAATATATAAAAATTGCACAAGATTCTAAATATTTAAAATATGAAAACGCTTCTGGTTATTTCTCCACTAAGGATCCCACTAACTATGCAAATATATGATAACTCCATATTAGCATATTGCCTATTTATGTAAATATATGTGGAACGGGGAGGATATTGATCTATACAAATCGTCTGTCACATGTAAATAAACGCTAAACCTCCGCGCCATCTATTGGCCGTGTCCGCAACCTAGCGTTCTGTGTGAACTACAACTCCAGATTTGACAAGGTAAGAACACCAACCAGAGACCTAGGTTGGAGTGCTGAATTTGACAAAGCTGTTGTTAAGCCACCGACCCGGCGTCCGCTAGTTCCGAAGACGTTCAATAGATGTCGATTAGTGCTAACGTCTATTTTGACCGGAGATTTTATTTTTATTCTGTATATATAATAATTATATGTAAATATGATAGAAACATGTATATATACAATGATACTCATGACTCCAGCGAGTAAGGGCGGCTTGTTGTTGGCAACTCCTGGCCATCCAGCTGAGGGACACTAGTGACGTGGGCGGTAGTGTTGCAACGGGATCCATGTATGTGCCTATAGTGTCTCCAATCGTCGACGGACCCAACACTCGACAATATACACAGTTCAAACGCACAATATGGAGGTATCAGAAGTTACGTACATGTGAAACATATATAAATGTTTAATAGTTGTTGTGAATCTGTTCTGTGTGCATTCCGTGACAATGAGCGTTCAATCAAGGAACTTCCAAGATATGGCGTCTCTCCCAGGGGAAGATAAACGTACAGTTTCTGTCAAACTAGGGGAGTTGAGAGAATTGTGTTCCAAGACTGTGAGATAGCCCGGGTGACAAACAGATTAAGTCGGACAGCCCGCTGGTGACAACCCCACTGAGATAACTCCTTCCAAGATATCTTGGACCTCTCTGTGTGACTTCTGGAGCTAGAGACAATTCTGGAACTGAGAGACGTCGCATTCATCTGCACCGACTTGACGTTTGTTAATATCTTGAAGATAAAGGTTTCCTGAAACGTCGAGGAAATAAAACTTTTTCTGGCCAAAGTGTCTTTTATTTTAAGAAATATCAGATATAATTTTACAAATAATGTTTATCTTGTATTCTTGTAGGCAGATTACTTCACAAATATTTCATTAGTTATGAGATTTTCATTATAGTTTTAGCTCACAAACAACCACAGCTATTCCAGTGTGTTTGGAATAGCTATGATTCCGGAGAGCATCAACATTTGTGTTGCAGGTTTGTATAGTTTTATATTAGGAAAGTATAGGAATACTTTTTACGACATTGCTGAAATATATTTTACAAATCTATAAGGTATTAATGCCGCACAGTTAACGACACTGTAGCTACCTTTGGAGAACTACCGGTCATCCTGGAGTTCTGCAAAACTCGGACTGTTCTCTGTAATGCCGTGAAAACATGTTGCAACATCCAAGAAGACATTGTCTGGAGGAGGGCACTCTTAAGATGACGAAGCCTCTATAGGTGAATTAAGATGTGAATATTTCTGTTTTTAAACTATTGAATAGGAGTCAATATAGATGTTTTAAATTGTCAATTGTGTCCATAAAGACGGACATTCCCTCACTCTGAACTAAATTTTCAACAATTATTCAGCATCTGTCAGTGTGTGTGTGGAAACGGACTTTAATGTGAAGACATTAAAGGGGAACCAAGAAGGTCATGTATAGTCAAGAGGAACATTCCACCAGATAATCAGCGTGTCTTCGATAACTCTCCTCAACTCAAGGCTCATGTAGATAGAGGCCTCGGCCGACGTGAGAGTTAGTTGCTGTCGTCTCCATCCATCCTCTGTAGCCAGTACCTGCAGGCGCTGTGTGATGGTGTAGGATGGAAGGTCAGCGCCATGACATCCTGCGACCTGATATTATATCACCTACTGCACCGTCACCCAACCATCACGAGGAATTTTGCCCAATTTCCACAGCGTCGCATATGTAAATAAGAAAGGTGTGAAGTACTCTCATTCTAATCTACATCCCTCCTTGACACGAGGAAGATCCAAGCAGGACTGGGGGGATAGAGAGCATAATCAATAGCTAAGTGAGGATGAACGCTCATTAATTAGTGACTTTTTGTGGCGACGATCTGGTGATAAGCGGAGGTTGTCAGCACTTCTTGTTTTGTTGCGGAGTATGATGGAGCCATACTAATTACTTCGTAGAAAGGCGCCATCTGTATTCTAAATTCAGAACTATTTATGCGCGTATGTTGTTTGATAAAATACCTCCCTACTGTATTTACTGCAATTATAGGAAGGTCTGGTTCTCTCTATCATTGCAGTAAGGGCAGTAGTGAATGTTTGTTTTCAAATAGAAACACACGCGCAAAAAAATAGTTTTAAAGCTTTTAGAAAGTTATAAAAATCAGTTTTTTTTTAAATTATCAACGAAAATTTTAATATATGAACTGATGAAAGGTTTTCTATATTCTCCCAATAGAATGACCCGGCTACATTGGATAATAAAGAATAAAAAAATATAAATAAAAGATAGTGTGTGTGTTGGGTGTGTTTGGGACCAAATATATATCCTATTAATCTGTGAATATATCATCATTATAAACAATAAAGAAGTAGAATGTAAACAAAATGATGAAAAAAATCCGTATAAAGTTTAACAAACAATTTATACCAATCCCATTCTTAATTATAAAATATAAACGCCAAACTTTGTGTGTGTGAAAAGACTAATATCCATATATGATTCATATATCATTGTAAACAACACCCTGGAATGGATTGTGTTAACAAATATAACGACAAAATTAAAGATTTCTAGTGTCACACACGAAAAAAAGGTTCAAGGAAAATAACTTGAGATATTCAACATAGCACTTCGCTGCTCAAATTTAACTACAAGGTTGACTACACATCGCATACTGATTGGTAATGAACTCAACCCTGATTGGATTATTGAAGTCATGTGATAGTAGGAAACCAATCGACGGATGATCAAAACGGCCACAATATGAGGGATATTAGAGCATGTAGAAAGACACGGAGGACCCAGGGGACATTAGGACAGGGCTAATTCTATCGGCTGCTGTGTCCCCGCGTGGCCGGACTGCTGAGTTCGCCTTCAACCCCACTTCCCTCAGTGGCCAACAGATAACAGAATACAAATATCTTGTGTACAAACCCATGTGTGACTTCTTACATCAACCCTATATTCTCAACGTTATCCATTCATTCGCTATTTCTAAATTAGAATCACCAGGATCCAAAGTCGCGTTCTTTAATTAACGAATGGCTGCTGCTATTATGTAATCATGGGATTTCACATATGTGACAGCAAATGAAGATGGCGTTTATTTTTCGATTAGTAATACAGAGTAGAACTATCTCTCTGTAAAGGACACTTTGGCTCTACATTAGGTGTCCTAGAGATGTCCTCTTACCGGAGAATTGTTAAATAGTAAAAATGGTAATTTTTCAAATGAAAACTGTCCTTTGTAGAGAGGTGTCTTCTAGCGCGAGTGTCCTCTCATGGAGGTTCTACTTTATAGTTATAGAGTAAAATTTTAAGAGTAAACATTATGTTATTTTTATCCTTTTAAAAACGAACCCGTATCTAATGTTCCTTATTTCAATTTTTTTTGGGAACTCCAATGGACTGTCTATTACACGTGGCGCAATTGAGATTTGATACTTTAGTTACAAACATGAAAAATCGTTTGAATTTCCCAAAAAGCTCGTCATGAAATTAATTTATGGTTATTTGTGTATTTTCTAGAATATACTTTTGAATAGGTTATTGAATGTAAGCTAAAAATGGATTTGAAAACACACATCAGGCTAACGAGAGTCAACACATGGACAACTCCAGCTACTTGGGTTGGAGAGTTTTGCCATTCAGCACGTGCATTCTGAGGATATAGCATCGAGAAATGTATTTAGTTTTGATATAAAAAATTAATAGTTTGCCCATTCAAAAAAAAATCTCCAACTACACCTAGAAGTGCCCCGCTTACAGAAAAGTGAACTCAATCTAAATATTTACTGATCATTACAAGGTCCGCCGCGAGACGTTAGGTAGGAGGGAAGTCCTTGGTCAAATAGAGTTAATTAAAAATCAAATCCCCCCCCCCCTCTCTCTCTCCCAATTTTAATATTCCTGTGTCAATATTTGGAGCTCCGGGGCGTCGGATCGTTTCAGGGTGGTTTGTCTACACAGAGGTTTGTTGTGGAGTTGTCTACACCAAGGTGTTGGTTGTGGTCTACACCGAGATTCATTCTGGAGTTGTCTACACCGATATTTATTCTGGAGTTGTCTACACAGAGGTTTTATCAGAAGTTGTCTACACCGAGATTTATTCTGGAGTTGTCTACAGAGAGGTTTCATCTGAAGTTGTCTACACAGAGGTTTGTTGTGGAGTTGTCTACACCGAGATTTATTCTGGAATTGTCTACACCGAGATTTATTCTGGAGTTGTCTACACCAAGGTGTTGGTTGTGGTCTACACCGAGATTCATTCTGGAGTTGTCTACACCGAGATTTATTCTGGAGTTGTCTACACAGAGGTTTCATCTGAAGTTGTCTACACAGAAGTTTGTTGTGGAGTTGTCTACACCGAGATTTATTCTGGAATTGTCTACACCGAGATTTATTCTGGAGTTGTCTACACAGAGGTTTATTCTGGAGTTGTCTACACCGAGATTTATTCTGGAGTTGTCCACACAGAGGTTTCATCTGGAGTTGTCTACACAGAGGTTTATTCTGGAGTTGTCTACACAGAGGTTTCATCTGGAGTTGTCTACACAGAGGTTTGTTGTGGAGTTGTCTACACCGAGATTTATTCTGGAGTTGTCTACACCGAGATTTATTCTGGAGTTGTCTACACCGAGATTTATTCTGGAGTTGTCTACACAGAGGTTTTATTAGAAGTTGTCTACACAGAGGTTGGTTGTGGAGTTGTCTACACAGAAGTTTGTTGTGAAGTTGTCCACACCGAGATTTATTCTGGAGTTGTCCACACCGAGATTTATTCTGGAGTTGTCTACACCGATATTTATTCTGGAGTTGTCTACACAGAGGTTTTATCAGAAGTTGTCTACACAGAGGTTGGTTGTGGAGTTGTCTACACCGAGATTTATTCTGGAGTTGTCTACACCGAGATTTATTCTGGAGTTGTCTACACCGAGATTTATTCTGGAGTTGTCTACACCGAGATTTATTCTGGAGTTGTCTACACAGAGGTTTTATTAGAAGTTGTCTACACAGAGGTTGGTTGTGGAGTTGTCTACACAGAAGTTTGTTGTGAAGTTGTCCACACCGAGATTTATTCTGGAGTTGTCCACACCGAGATTTATTCTGGAGTTGTCTACACCGATATTTATTCTGGAGTTGTCTACACCGAGATTTATTCTGGAGTTGTCTACACCGATATTTATTCTGGAGTTGTCTACACCGAGATTTATTCTGGAGTTGTCTACACCGAGATTTATTCTGGAGTTGTCCACACCGAGATTTATTCTGGAGTTGTCTACACCGAGATTTATTCTGGAGTTGTCTACACCGAGATTTATTCTGGAGTTGTCCACACCGAGATTTATTCTGGAGTTGTCTACACCGAGATTTATTCTGGAGTTGTCTACACCGAGATTTATTCTGGAGTTGTCCACACCGAGATTTATTCTGGAGTTGTCTACACCGAGATTTATTCTGGAGTTGTCTACACCGAGATTTATTCTGGAGTTGTCCACACCGAGATTTATTCTGGAGTTGTCCACACCGAGATTTATTCTGGAGTTGTCTACACCGAGATTTATTCTGGAGTTGTCTACATAGAGATGTTAGTGGTGGTCTACACCGATGATTGAACAATTTCACACCAACCAAATAAATAGGTTTGCTAATATAATGCGTGTCTCTCTATCTCCAAATTATAATTTAAACTATAATTATTATATTTACATATGGCGAATATCTTCTTTCTTCTCACAATTAAGACAAAATTATAATTTCCGTATGTGAAAGTATTGGGAGAACTTTAGTGGTAAACTTTCAATGAGGTTTCGCCAGTTCGATCTAACGCTCTACTATTGCATATTTGGATATATGATTGTATTTCTGTTACTTTAGAGGAATTCTTGGCTGCAATAATTTCCAAAGTGAGGATATGAGGGTTGTACAGATATATATGCTGTGTATGTATATAACGGGATGATTCCTCCAATGTATAACAAATGTAATTGATGTGTACATTTATTTTATAATAATAAAAACTTTTTCATATATGTACATATTTACAGAATCAATTATATGCAAAGTGTATTTTTATGTTCCAGGAGATTTTTATTGAAAAATTTAACACAACATTTCGGCGCAGTCATTTCAAATACTCACATTTTTATCTGTTCGGAAATATGAGTCCAAACTTTATTCGGAGTTTATCTGTGAGATTTCAATAAATTCTTCGGCAACATCTTATCTCCGCCAGACAACTACAGAATGTGAAGCAGCCGATGTCTCAAGGCGGAAATTCGGATTTTGTGGCTTCGGCCAGAACAACAAAGGGCGTTCAATAGCGAAGTTGTAAAATTGTGGAAACATTTTGTGGAGCTCCCTGTAATTCCGCCACGATGGACTTATTGTTAAGCGGCTAGGCCTAATCTAGCACGACATGTTTGGACCTATCAACACCCGGTTTTATTGTTAGATAATCCTACGGGGCCAGTTTACAACGCAAGATTTATAAATTGAAGGTAATAGGTTTCTTTAAATATCTTTATCACAAAGGCTTTCGAACCTATCTCTTCTTTCCTGCTACATTACTATCACGTGCTATTGGAGAATATGGCGTATATGCATATTGGAGATATTTGCATAACTGAATAAAGATAAAGGTTACGCTGAAGAGGCTATTGGAATGTTCTTTTTATTGTTTAGTTTATTTAGCTATTAAATTTATATTACAATATATTTTACACATATCTAAATCTAGAGTTATGCAAATCTACCATATATATATATATGTCATCCTCACTCTAGGGCTACAGAGTAATGTACGTATTGAAGAATAATACGTTAAAAACCTTGCGCAGATTTGTTGATATTAAATAATCCTTCACTTTCGAATTATTGATATTTTTTGGCCCAAAATATTCGAAATTTGGAGAAAAAAGTCCGATTTGAATAATGACTGAATATGAGCAATTTATAAAATAAAAAACGGAATAGTTCGAAATATAATTGGCAGACGCGACTGCAGACTCCCAAACCCCGAGTTAATACAAAATATTTATATATGGGAGGGGAAGATTAAATGTGCATAAACATCCGGGCTGGGGAAACAAATTATTGGCTTGATGGGGAAAAAGGATGGCGGATTTAATATTGTCTATATTTGTATATTTGTTCAGTCAAGATATATAATTTAGCCTTTATTCTCTGCACTTATAACATCATAGTAGAATATATGATATATCATGGAGACTCCTGGTGTTTGTAGACTGTGATCCACAATAAGAACGTTCCAGAATTAACGACCAATATGGCCGTCCATAGATGTTGGGATGAAAATGTATTGTTGTTTGATTGTTGTAAACAAAATAGATGGTTGTGTATAAAGTGAATTTGCTGCATAAAACAGATTGTTGCTTGATTCGCGGATGTTTTATTTCTAGCAAAGTTTGTTGTTTTGTGGAAAGTTTATTGTGTAAAAAATGACTGTTGTGTGTTAAGGAAAATTATAGTTGTGTTGAATAGAGATTGGCGTATTATGGAAATGGTGATGTATTAAGTGACGATTATTGTATTGAGTATGATTGTTGTGTTGAATATGATTGTTGTGTTGAATATGATTGTTGTATTAAGTAATGATTGCTGTGTTGAGTATGATTGTTGTGTTATGTAATGATTGTTGTGTTATGTAATGATTGCTGTGTTGAGTTTGATTGTTGTGTTGAGTTTGATTGTTGTGTAGAGTTTGATTGTTGTGTTGATTATTGTCTTAAGAAGGGTTGTTGTGTTGAATATGATCGTTGTGTTAAGGTTAGATCTTTGTGTTGCGGAAAGATTTCAGTTTTAAGAAATAATTGTAGAAATAATAAAGATAATAAGAAATAATAAAGATACTCGTCTTCCTTCGCCTTGTTATTATCGTATAAGTTCATTCCAGGAAGAATTACTCTACTATTAAGAAAATATTGTTGTTCTAAGGAAAGCTTGTTGTGTTAAGGATATATTTCAGATTTAAGGATAGATTGAGTTGTGAGAAAATATTGTTTTGTTAAAAAAGTATTGTTGCATTAAGAAAATATATAATTATGTTAAGGATAGACATTGCTATGTTAAGGAAAGATTATTCTGTTTGAGGGGATTGTATTCATTGTTATTCCAGTTTACTCTCATTTTATCTGAGCCACACACATGAGATACTTCCCTATCTGTTAGTGGAACATGACATCTGACCTACGCGTTTGGCATTGAATTGATAAACACAAAACCTGCCTCATTCGGTATCTAACCCCATTACAAATATTTCACGGTAGCTTTAACGGCAACGACACACACCTAATTAAATTTATAATATCATTTCAAAAATATATAAGAGAATTATAATAATAAATGAGAAACTAGAGTTAGATGATTAAAATAAATTCCTCCAAGTGTCTCTTATATAAAGGCAATTAGATTAAAGTGAATATTTCAGAAATATAGAAACATTAAATATTCTCTCTTATTATTTTAGTTTGGAACATAATGATGTCTGGCGATTCCTTCTTTTGTAAAATAATATATAATATAATATATATAATGATATAATATATATATATGTAATAAGTTGAGTTACTGTTGACTCTTGTAGAATCCTGTCGACTAACTTTGATATGATAAAGTGTTGACTCTCGCTATACTGTGTTGACCAAGAGGAACAGCCAGGATGGGGAGTTTTCCAGTACCTCTCTGCACCTTGTAAGTCCTTTAAAAGTTCTCACAGAGTACAGGTAGTCGTGGTCGAGGCAGAGTGGAAAGCTTGAGAATGTCCACACAAAAAACGAAGACACAGTTGCACTAAGAAAGTTCCGTGAACAGATAAAAGTTGAGCTAGGAGCCAAAGATGGGGAGATAGAAGTTTCTTACTGATCTACATGATGGATGAGATGGATCTGAGGTACAACCGACGTGGGCTCGCACAGATGCTGAACTAACTGTAAAGGGACTGTATTTATAGGTTAAAGACGGGGGGGCCTTATGTACCGTTTCTGAGGAAGGGGGCTTTGCATGTCACCAGATGTGAGAGGGGGCTTTGCATTCCACCAGATGTGAAGAGTGTGGGTGGTCTGGTCCATTTTTAGACCTTGTTGTGGGAATTCTAAATCTATCTCGATTTTGACGTTATGACTTCTATCTCTTGCTTAGCTCAACTCTTAATCTATTACAGAGTTTTATTTCACGATGCACTAGCGCGCCATCTGTTATCAAATTACAAAACTATTTTAGAGGCGTAATATTCTTTTTTTTAAATAAAACAATTTCTACTGTCCTTACTGCGATGGAAAAATTAAAGGGAGGGCCTGGCTCATCAGTGGTGAACCCTCCCAGCGGTTTCGCCAGTTTAATCTACCATACCGCTGTTATATTGCATTTTTGGAACTTCCTTTTATAGTTGACTGTTGTAAGACTCTTGGAATGGGTATTTTAGAAGAACTATGGACATAAGCTTTTAGGACAGCAGAATTAAATATAATTATAAATATATAATATGCCTCGAGCAATCGCTCTTTATTTTATTGTGAGTTTATTTATTTATCCTCAGTTTGTACAAATTACATTACATATGATGATGTAAAGACACATGTCAATAATGCGTATAATCATTTACAGATGTGTTTCTATTATACAACATGAAAATCTTGTTATAAGGTATATACAATATGGGGTTGTTGGTTTAAATTACCATATATATATATGGAAAATTTCCCGGGAGGAAATTGATATAAAGAGACAAGGGTCGCCTCTCCCGTCAAAATAGACGTCTAAAACCAGACACCAGCTTTGGCAAACTGAAAAGCGTCCACCTAGAGACCAGTTTGCCAAAGCTGCTGTTGTGACAATTGACAAATGGTTTACTGACATCCAGTCAACAGTAGGGAGAGAGTTATATTTAAAACAGGGAGAAATATTTATAACAGCTGGTGTTGTGGCTTTGTCACCGACCCGAGGCCGCTAGTTGCGGCGACGGTCAATAGATGGCGTCTGGTTTTAGACGTCTATTTTGACGGGAGAGGCTACCCTTGTCTCTTTATATATATATATATATATATATTCTGAATATAGAGCAATCCATAATACATTTATATTTTAAAAATAAGGCTTATTTTGGATTTAAATACGATTATTTATTTACCGATATATCGAAATATCGGTAAATAAATAATCGTATTTAAATCCAAAATAGGCCTTATTTTTAAAAAAAAAATATATATATATGATATAACTTTGCTACTTCACTGTTATTCCAGTCCTGGTTGGCGTATTGTTATTACATTATCTGGAAGTTTTTATAACCAGAAGATAGTACTGAAGTGAAATTGTGTGCTGAGATCAGGTGAATAAATTAAGAGAAAGCCAACTCCTGATCGTGTAACTCAAGGTTACGCCATCTATCGGATCAAATATCAATTAATCGTTAATTTTCAATTATTCCATAACTGACCAAATGCCCTTTATTGATTAATCAAGGAAAGCTTAATACGTACACGTTTCGGGCTGTTGGCCTTATAAGCATAGCTGTACCTAAACGACCGAAGAAAGCTGCTCTTTGAGGCTTCCTGATGGGATCAGGAAATCAACGATTAGTTGATATTTATTCCGACAAATACTTAGTGGCACGATTAGGAGAGGCCTCTCTCCTTATATCAAATATATAAATAATTGCATATATATATATATTTTATTTAGAATTATGTTAAAGTGTTATTTTATTTAAAATTATAATGTCATAAATATAAATACTCTGTTTAAATCGACCGCCAGAGGTCATGCTTCCCATATAAAATCTCATTGTTGTTCTTCTCCGCTGGTCGGCTCAAACATGTTTGTAATTATGTAAATATTCTTTTTTTTTCATCCTTTTCTTACGCCTTAAGCCAGGCAGTACCTTTCTCAAATTATGTTTTTATATATCTCATAAGCTCAATTAAAGCTATTTTTAATATTCATATTTTGATTATTATATTTTCAAGATTTTTGCCACGACTGCATCACCATTACAATAATCCTCAACATGATCCAAAATATCAAGCAGAAACTCAAAAATCTTTTTTTAAAATTAATATAATATATATATGGTATACATTCATGAACAACACTTAAGGAAGTTGTACCTTTTAGCATGAATATCGGGATTCAGACAATAACTCTGAAAGATATTACAGTGACCTTTATTGAAGACATACGAGATAATCAAGTGTGATTAAAATTTTCTCTGACTTTAAAAAAAAAAAAAAAACGTCCGGCAAAATCAAAGACTTCAACTTCCTTAAGTTTTGTCTATAAGTGTATACCTATTTTACCAATCTATTTATAACTTTACAATATTCCATACAATCAATCATACATGGATTAACCTTCTATTCGGAGTTTTGCCTGTTAAAAATATAACAATATTTTCCTATATACGCACTATTTTTTATTTTAAATACCTCTTTGTTTGTACGTCTCTCTATGTACATAACATCCCCCCCACATTTGGTACATGTATTTACATCTTGGGTGAAGGTGGAACAAAAGTTGCATAGAGGGCCAGGGAAGTGACACGGAGGCAGTGTCTGGTACAACTGTCTGAGAGTTCAAATTCCCGACTTTATATTTGAGCCGGACCGGAAGACACTGGTCTCTCAACTGTACGAGGGTTCTGTCAGAGAGCTACTGACAGCTGGGAAGATTGTTTGGCTATATTGTCTTTGTTCCTCAGTCACCACGATCTTTTGGGATTTTATTTAATATTCAACCAAATAAATAATTGAGAGAGAATGACAAGTTTGAAAACATTTATTTATATTTAAGGAAATTTTATTTGAAATATTTAGAAGTATTGTTACAATACAAATATATTGAAGGAAGATAAAATATATGACAGGGGAAGTCGATGCTGAGTTACCGCAGCGTCGTCAGTTTTAAAGCTCATTATCTCTAACTGGATCTGGACGGGAGTGCTCGAAGCTGGAGTCCTTGGCACCTCGTGAACCCTGAACTGTACTGTACCCATTTGTAGACGCTGACTGTACAGTACCCATTTGTAGACGCTGAACTGTACAGTACCCATTTGTAGACGCTGAACTGTACAGTACCCATTTGTAGACGCTGAACTGTACAGTACCCATTTGTAGACGCTGAACTGTATAGTACCCATTTGTAGACGCTGAACTGTACAGTACCCATTTGTAGACGCTGAACTGTACAGTACCCATTTGTAGACGCTGAACTGTATAGTACCCATTTGTAGACGCTGAAAGGAAGACACTGGTCTCTCAACTGTACGAGGGTTCTGTCAGAGAGCTACTGACAGCTGGGAAGATTGTTTGGCTATATTGTCTTTGTTCCTCAGTCACCACGATCTTTTGGGATTTTATTTAATATTCAACCAAATAAATAATTGAGAGAGAATGACAAGTTTGAAAACATTTATTTATATTTAAGGAAATTTTATTTGAAATATTTAGAAGTATTGTTACAATACAAATATATTGAAGGAAGATAAAATATATGACAGGGGAAGTCGATGCTGAGTTACCGCAGCGTCGTCAGTTTTAAAGCTCATTATCTCTAACTGGATCTGGACGGGAGTGCTCGAAGCTGGAGTCCTTGGCACCTCGTGAACCCTGAACTGTACTGTACCCATTTGTAGACGCTGAACTGTACAGTACCCATTTGTAGACGCTGAACTGTACAGTACCCATTTGTAGACGCTGAACTGTACAGTATCCATTTGTAGACGCTGAACTGTACAGTATCCATTTGTAGACGCTGAACTGTACAGTACCCATTTGTAGACGCTGAACTGTACAGTACCCATTTGTAGACGCTGAACTGTATAGTACCCATTTGTAGACGCTGAACTGTACTGTACCCATTTGTTGACGCTTAACTGTACAGTACCCATTTGTAGACGCTGAACTGTACAGTACCCATTTGTAGACGCTGAACTGTACTGTACCCATTTGTTGACGCTGAACTGTACAGTATCCATTTGTAGACGTTGAACTGTACAGTACCCATTTGTAGACGCTGAACTGTACAGTATCCATTTGTAGACGCTGAACTGTACAGTATCCATTTGTAGACGCTGAACTGTACAGTACCCATTTGTAGACGCTGAACTGTACAGTACCCATTTGTAGACGCTGAACTGTATAGTACCCATTTGTAGACGCTGAACTGTACAGTATCCATTTGTAGACGCTGAACTGTACAGTACCCATTGAACTGTACAGTACCCATTTGTAGACGCTGAACCGTACAGTACCCATTTGTAGACGCTGAACCGTACAGTACCCATTTGTAGACGCTGAACTGTACAGTACCCATTGAACTGTACAGTACCCATTTGTAGACGCTGAACCGTACAGTACCCATTTGTAGACGCTGAACCGTACAGTACCCATTTGTAGACGCTGAACCGTACAGTACCCATTTGTAGACGCTGAACCGTACAGTACCCATTTGTAGACGCTGAACTGTACAGTACCCATTTGTAGACGCTGAACTGTACAGTATCCATTTGTAGACGCTGAACTGTACAGTACCCATTTGTAGACGCTGAACTGCACAGTACCCATTTGTAGACGCTGAACTGTACAGTATCCATTTGTAGACGCTGAACTGTACAGTACCCATTTGTAGACGCTGAACTGTATAGTACCCATTTGTAGACGCTGAACTGTACAGTATCCATTTGTAGACGCTGAACTGTACAGTGCCCATTTGTAGACGCTGAACTACCCATTTGCCGACACTTATCTACACTGTACCCATTTGTCGACACGGAACTATGTACATCGTTCTCATTTGAAGACGCTGAAGTATCTATGTCCATTTGTTAACGTTGAACTAGAATGTGTTCATTTTTGACGCCGAGCTACCTTGTGTCCATATGTAGACCCTGAACTCGACTATGCCCATTTGAAATCCTGATTTGGACTTTAATCGTTTATCGACCCTAAACCAACCTGTGCCCATTTGTCAACGCTGAACTACCCATTTGTCAACGCTGAATTGGACTGTACCCATTTGTCGACCCCGAAATGGACTGTACTTATTTGTCAACGTTGAACTGGACTGTATCCATTTGTTGACGTTGACCTGGCTTGTGTTGCACCCGTTAATTACCCTCTGACTGAAGAAGTGTCTTACATAAACATTGTTAAAACATTTAGTCGTGGACTTATCTCGGAATCCAAGAAAGATAAAAAGGAAATATATATATAAAGGTAGAATATATCAATAAGAAAAAATCAACTATATACAGTTTGATGGAGAGACATAACAACCACTGTGTGGGACATCTAGTGTCCTCCACATATTTAACGGTGTTTTGATTTATTCTGTGGAGCTGTGGAACAGGTAGCATCAGAGGCAAAGCTCTCATCGGCCAAGGAATCAGAAAACATTGACTTGTAAACCTGATAGACACGAGAAACTGCCAATTTTGTCTTTCTCACTGGAGCCGATAGTGATGTAAATTATATTATATGATTGAAATATTTGGTATAAAGTTCGTTAAATCCTTTCCTGCCCTTCCATACTACTTTCCAAGACCGACGTTACTCTGCCAACAGCTGCCATTCTCCCACGATAGAGAAAAAGTCGGCCAAGATGTCCGATGGAGCAAAGTTGGCCGGATCGACTCTATTACCTGCCAAATGATCCCGGAGCCGTGATTAATGGAAGAACCGCTCGGTCCATCCCCGGGGACCGCAGAATTGATGGCAGGCGTGATCTTCTGGCAGCGAATTAAGGTCAAGTAATTTAATGTTGTTTTTTAATGTATGCGCGCGACGACATCAGAGGATGGATGCACCAGGGCGACCATCAGCGACACCATTATCCCTACAGCGAGGTCTAACGGCCCCCGATAATTGCTGAATTGATCAGACTGGCATAAAATCCTTTATGACGGCACTTCCTCTCTCTCTCCTATTGATGACTGTCTTTTCCTGACGTCAATGTGGCAAGGTGTTGGACAGAGAGTGTGTGTGCTTGCATGTTGTTACAAGGTGTTGGACAGAGAGTGTGTGTGCTTGCATGTTGTTACAAGGTGTTGGACAGAGAGTGTGTGTGCTTGCATGTTGTTACAAGATTTTGGACAGAGAGTGTGTGCTTGCTGGTTGTTACAAGGTGTTGGACAGAGAGTGTGTGCTTGCTGGTTGTTACAAGGTGTTGGACAGAGAGTGTGTGCTTGCTGGTTGTTACAAGGTGTTGGACAGAGAGTGTGTGCTTGCTGGTTGTTACAAGGTGTTGGACAGAGAGTGTGTGCTTGCTGGTTGTTACAAGGTGTTGGACAGAGAGTGTGTGAGCTTGCTGGTTGTTACAAGGTGTTGGACAGAGTGTGTGCTTGCTGGTTGTTACAAGGTGTTGGACAGAGAGTGTGTGCTTGCTGGTTGTTACAAGGTGTTGGACAGAGAGTGTGTGCTTGCTGGTTGTTACAAGGTGTTGGACAGAGAGTGTGTGCTTGCTGGTTGTTACAAGGTGTTGGACAGAGAGTGTGTGAGCTTGCTGGTTGTTACAAGGTGTTGGACAGAGTGTGTGCTTGCTGGTTGTTACAAGGTGTTGGACAGAGAGTGTGTGCTTGCTGGTTGTGACAAGGTGTTGGACAGAGAGTGTGTGCTTGCTGGTTGTTACAAGGTGTTGGACAGAGAGTGTGTGCTTGCTGGTTGTTACAAGGTGTTGGACAGAGAGTGTGTGCTTGCTGGTTGTTACAAGGTGTTGGACAGAGAGTGTGTGCTTGCTGGTTGTTACAATGTGTTGGACAGAGTGTGTGTGCTTTCATTTTGTTACAAGGTGTTGGACAGAGAGTGTGTGCTTGCTACAAGGTGTTGGACAGAGAGTGTGTGTGCTTGCTGGTTGTTACAAGGTGTTGGACAGAGAGTGTGTGCTTGCTGGTTGTTACAAGGTGTTGGACAGAGAGTGTGTGCTTGCTACAAGGTGTTGGACAGAGAGTGTGTGCTTGCTGGTTGTTACAAGGTGTTGGACAGAGAGTGTGTGCTTGCTGGTTGTGACAAGGTGTTGGACAGAGAGTGTGTGCTTGCTGGTTGTTACAAGGTGTTGGACAGAGAGTGTGTGCTTGCTGGTTGTTACAAGGTGTTGGACAGAGAGTGTGTGCTTGCTACAAGGTGTTGGACAGAGAGTGTGTGTGCTTGCTACAAGGTGTTGGACAGAGAGTGTGTGTGCTTGCTGGTTGTTACAAGGTGTTGGACAGAGAGTGTGTGCTTGCTGGTTGTTACAAGGTGTTGGACAGAGAGTGTGTGCTTGCTGGTTGTTACAATGTGTTGGACAGAGAGTGTGTGCTTGCTGGTTGTTACAATGTGTTGGACAGAGAGTGTGTGCTTGCTGGTTGTTACAAGGTGTTGGACAGAGACTGTGTGCTTGCTGGTTGTTACAAGGTGTTGGACAGAGAGTGTGTGCTTGCTGGTTGTTACAAGGTGTTGGACAGAGAGTGTGTGCTTGCTGGTTGTTACAAGGTGTTGGACAGAGAGTGTGTGCTTGCTGGTTGTTACAAGGTGTTGGACAGAGAGTGTGTGTGCTTGCTGGTTGTTACAAGGTGTTGGACAGAGAGTGTGTGCTTGCTGGTTGTTACAAGGTGTTGGACAGAGAGTGTGTGCTTGCTGGTTGTTACAAGGTGTTGGACAGAGAGTGTGTGCTTGCTGGTTGTTACAAGGTGTTGGACAGAGAGTGTGTGCTTGCTGGTTGTTACAAGGTGTTGGACAGAGAGTGTGTGCTTGCTACAAGGTGTTGGACAGAGAGTGTGTGTGCTTGCTGGTTGTTACAAGGTGTTGGACAGAGAGTGTGTGCTTGCTGGTTGTTACAAGGTGTTGGACAGAGAGTGTGTGCTTGCTGGTTGTTACAAGGTGTTGGACAGAGAGTGTGTGCTTGCTGGTTGTTACAAGGTGTTGGACAGAGAGTGTGTGCTTGCTACAAGGTGTTGGACAGAGAGTGTGTGCTTGCTACAAGGTGTTGGACAGAGAGTGTGTGCTTGCTGGTTGTTACAAGGTGTTGGACAGAGAGTGTGTGCTTGCTGGTTGTTACAAGGTGTTGGACAGAGAGTGTGTGCTTGCTGGTTGTTACAAGGTGTTGGACAGAGAGTGTGTGCTTGCTGGTTGTTACAAGGTGTTGGACAGAGAGTGTGTGCTTGCTGGTTGTTACAAGGTGTTGGACAGAGTGTGTGTGCTTTCATTTTGTTACAAGGTGTTGGACAGAGAGTGTGTGCTTGTTGGTTGTTACAAGGTGTTTGACATAGTGTGTGTGCTTGCTGATAGTTACAAGGTGTTGGACAGAGAGTGTGTGCTTGCTGGTTGTTACAAGGTGTTGGACAGAGTGTGTGTGCTTTCATTTTGTTACAAGGTGTTGGACAGAGAGTGTGTGCTTGTTGGTTGTTACAAGGTGTTTGACATAGTGTGTGTGCTTGCTGATAGTTACAAGGCGTTGGACAGAGTGTGTGTGCTTGCTGGTTGTGACAAGGTGTTGGACAGAGAGTGTGTGCTTGCTGGTTGTTACAAGGTGTTGGACAGAGAGTGACAATTTTTTTTTTTTGACAATTAAAACAAATTTATTGTCAACTCAGTCAATGTTTACAAAATGAGGAAGAGATCACAAAAATAATTAGAGAAAATAAAAAGATAGCGAAAAGTGTGTTCGAACCAGGGACATCAGGTTCTAAAGCCTGAAGCTTTCGCAGCTAGGCTATTTTCCCTTATTATATAATAATTTATAGAAGAATTAATATTTACAAATTTAAATTTTCAGCCGGGGAGTCTTCCCCACCGTACAAGTGTCCAGGAGATGTCCTCAATTCCACCACCTAGCCCCACCTGCACGAAGTACCGGTAAATTCGACACTTCGCTGACGCAAGGATGGCCATTTCGTCGTCCTTTTGCCCAGTTCCGAAGATCCATGCCTGTAGATCAGGTGGTCTCCCGATGATGTTGAAGGCCTTCCGGACGAGAGGCCTGATACTTGTGCAACACCAGTATCGGTGGCCCAGGGAGCCATCGGGGGACCCGCAGGAAAGACCGGCAGATGCAGGATGTTCCGGGTGAGGCAGGGCATGGAGGGCTAATCACTGGGCGATGTCGCCGTTATGCCCCGAGAAAGCGCCGCTTCGGATCGAGGACCAGTCCACCATGGCAGGCACGTCTACGATGGGCTCCCACCTTGCCAGGAGCCGGGTGAACGGCAGAGCCGTAAGGCGAGGGCGTTCCAGTGCGAGACGAGCCGAGCGGGTGGTGATATTGGTGAACGACGTGGTTGTCCCGCGCAGGACGACGGCCTCGGCTAGGCTGTGCACCCGGAAGCTCGCCTGCAGATTCTCTGCCACCACCCTCCGGCAGAAGGCGGCGAGGGCCACGGCGGAGAGAGTGTTTGCTTGCTGCAAAGTGCTGGACAGAGAGTGTGTGTGCTTGCCGGTTGGCTATGTTGTTACAAGGTGTAGTTGAGTGAAGATATCACCTTCAGAAAACGCTATTTTGCTCTTGTTTTAGCTGATTATTGGAAATTGGGAACGGAAACAGTTTAACAGCTTTTAAAAATATATTTTACTCCATCTTTGATAAAATATATTTAAAATTTCTAAGGTTCTCTTTATAGCTTTTTCCTAAATACAAGTTTTCTATACGTTTATGAATATACATTTCAAACAAGAAAATATTTCAAATTATGTTCCATGAATATATATTTACATACCACCACACAATCAGATGCTCATTTGAGCAGTTATGCTGTATCTCTGTCCATTATTTTACTAGAGTCTTTCTACTAACCCATTCTTATAATTCTCAATTTCTCAGCCAAACAAGCGCACACAATATCGAGATAACGCAAATGTTGTTGTATTTATCCAACTGGGTCATTCTCACATTGTGCTGGACTCCTGACACCTATGGTGAGAATATGCAAAAATGGGGAATGCGCAAAGAATACAGATTACTACAATGTGTGGAACAGGATCAACTTCACAAAAACGATATTCACACGGACGTAATTCTAGAAGCACCAGTTGTGATATGGTGATAGATACAGCAGCGAACATTAAAGATGAAACCACAAACTGAATCCACAGGATGAATAAACCCCGAGGCCGCCATAACATTCGATAATTGAATCAACTTGGACGGGAAAGTTTCCGAACTCAGATAAATATTGGGGGCTCTGGGAAGTTGGCTGGAATTCTAGCACCATCGAATATGTTTCGCTTGATTTTATGAATGTTTGAAAATAAAAATAAAATTACTTAGATATTTTTTTGTAAAATTTCTACATAGAGAATTCGTATTTTGTTTGCCTCATTTTATCTTTGAAATGCACAGACGAAGAACCGATTTCTATTCAAGAGATATCTCCTTTTAGCTTTTAATAAAAAGACGCGTTGCTCGTTCAGGTATCAACCGTCTTGTCAAACATTGGACAGAGGTCGAAATGTCCTGTCTTGGTTTGTGAAGACTTCGCTTATACAAATATATTCAAGAGATTTATCTCCGCAGCTCTGTCTCCTTCCATTCCAAGTTGGAGAAACACTTGGCGAGAAGTCAGGACTCTATTGTCACACTCGGTGACTCCTGTCTTCTGAGGGAGGAATTGTCTGATCACATCGTCTGGTTACCTTTGGACCAATCATATTTGCTTATCCTTCTCTCTCATGTTTCAGCCTTTCCACGCCAGGTTTGAAAACAAAACACACTGAAAGGAGAAATAGGTATTCAGGGGTTGCTCTTCTCCCTGGGGACTTTATTTCTTTGTGATTTATTTTTTTCTGAGGATGGGGTCGGTCAAAATTAAATTTCTATATCTCGAAATATATGGATCTCTTCAGCTCAATTTTGAAATGAGTGCAATGATGTCTTTAACTCTATCTCACACCTGAAGCGTAGAAAGAGAATCCAGTGATAGGTTTCTTATAAAAATGTGAACTTCTAGAAACGGTTAAACTTCGATTGTTCCAATTTATCCCCAGGGATTTCACTTTCTGAACGTTATGTGTTGACTTTTATTGCCGGTAAATTGGTCGATACGTTTTTCTGAAATATCAACAGAAGTCAACCACCTTGGTCCTAATTAGCACGGGGCAGGCTGTACGCTGAATGCATTGTTCATATTTCAAGAAAGGGGAATTAACCAACTCCCCGGAAATAAAATATCGACGTCGTATTTTCCCGATAGATGGCAGTGAGCCATCAGCAACATTCAGCTGCACGATCAGAATGTGTTCTGTTTCATTAATTCAACACCTAATCCATTCTACATATTCTACCTTTAACTGTTATTAAACACTTATAATTACTTGTACATAGAGGTGTTGTTGCTCCATTGCTCTGCTGTGTGCAGGTAAGGATCCTCTCACTCTCTTGTTTGCCAACTCTTGATATCTCACGGTAAAGTTGGATGCTTATTTCTATCTTTTGTTTTCTGGGAATTTTCCAACCTCCTCCATCAAGCCAAAGTTCAAAGAAATTTCTCACAATACGCACACATATAAGTACACACTGGAAAGTCTTTAAAAAAAATCACTTCGTTCAATGTAATATAATCAAATTTCACATGTACATTATCTGGTCAAACACATTGATATTTCGATGCACTAGTATATTTATAATTATATGTAATTCTGCTGTCCTAAAAGCTTATGTCCATAGTTCATCTAAAATACCCATTCGAAGAGTCAAGCATCAGTATCACTATAAAAGGAAGTTCCAAAAATGCAATATAACAGCGGTATGGTAGATTAAACTGGCGAAACAGCTGGGAGGGTTCACCACTGATGGGCCAGGTCCTCCCTTTAATTTTTCCATCGCAGTAAGGACAGTAGAAATCGTTTTATTTTAAAAAGAATATTACGCCTCTAAAATAGTTTTGTAACATTGATATTTCATTTAAGTTGAATTGAAAGGATTCTAATAATAATTTCTCAGTCCTCTAGCAATTATGCAGTCATTCTGAGATGACACAAAGTTTCTGAATATCAAATTATCGATTGGAATATTTAAAACTTCATTCTCTCCGACACAATGATCATTCAGGACATGTCGTTATTGAGGTCAAAGTTGAACCGGGACAAAAAGAATTCGACGTAGCTATAAATAGAACCACCGCCGCCAGTATGTAATTAGGTGAGGAGGACCATTCAGCCGCTCCTCGGTCCTCCGATTTGACACGGGTCCAGAAGTCGGGAGGCTGGCAGCTTGCCGCCCGCTGGCAGACCGTCAACTCGTCGGCCTATCGACGCGCTGTGCCGAGTCTCTACAAGTAGATCCTAGAAATCTACCATGTTTTATATTGGAGAGTTGCGTGATAAAATGTGTAACAAATAAATTTACTGGAAATGTGTTTATTTTTAATAATATCATCAAATATTTGAAGATTTTATTAAAAAGAAGGTATTATGACAGTCCGAGTTTAAAGAACCTCGGCTAAGAGCTCCCAGCGACCAGCACAATTCTACCCTTTATAATTTCTTCTATTTGATCTCTTTTGTTGTGTGTGATGGGATTTTCAGCGATATATATAAAAGTTCTTTAGAACGAATTTCTATAATTGTGGTGAACTGAAGATAAGAAATATTGGGGAAGGAAGCTTCACAGAGATATCGCCATCATCTCTCTACAGCCATTCTGCTGTCAAAGTCTGTATTTGGAAGTGGTCGCACGGTTCCATATTTGTTTTCCAGTAGTAAGACCAATCAGAGAAGGGGAGATTGAAACAAAGAATGTGTGGAATCTACTCCATTTTATAAAGAAATAGACGCTTGGCCAGAAATAGTTTCATTATTATCATTTCAAGATACTTCGGGACCCAATCTCCAGCCCTCATCAGTACAAAAGCAAAAAGGGAAACGAGGCGTTGATTGGTGTTCAAAATGTAACGAAATAGAAGCACCATTTATTGTCGAAGTTTTCATTTTCTCGTAAAATTTGCATCCAGCCGGCCAGGCAGCAGCCCTATTCTCAATTCCAACCTCCAGATGAGTCAATTAGTTTCAGCTAGGTCAGGCAGAGGTAGGCAAATTCATGAGTCGGATGAGTCAAAAATTACAATTTACAAACTTTCAAAGTTTTCAAAGAGCCACACATTTTTTCTTGCCAACAATGAATAGTACTTGCATAAATAATTTTTGAGTATGGAAATATATAAAGGGCTTCACATCCAAAGAGCCGCATGTAGCTCGCGAACCCCAGTTTGCCGACCTCTGAGCTAGGTGGAAGTATAGGCTACAAATATAGCGCTCTGACGACAGTGTATCCACCAATATGTTTTTTAAACCAATATTTTAAACCAATACGTTGAACCAATACGTTTTGAAGAACAAATGGAATAACCTAACAGAAGAATTGATCAAGCCAGTAGGATGGGACGCTCCACTGTGGAAGAATTTCCCTTCCTGCCGATAATTCAACAGAGAGTTGTCGGATCAGATAGCGGGGAGATTTACTGGCCAGATAATTGTCGCTCCGCTGGAAAAAAAAAAAGGCTAGTGCAACCACTTCAATGAAAAATGAATTTCCAATTGATCGAGTTTACCCCTTCCCAGACATTTCCATTTATTAGGATATTTAGCTGTTCCTTTGAAGCACTTTTTTTATTTAAGATGCTTTTTGTCTTTTATTCCCCACTTAAAGAAATATAAAAACATTTCGTTTTTAAAGTTCACTATTTGTTCTTTCGCGATTTATAATGTGAAAATAAACTTTTTACCCCGTTCTTTTGATTTCTTTTTTTTTTTGTTAAAGAAAAATATCTCGAGATTCGTTATCTTGGCGAATTGTATTTATTTAAGTTGGGCAACAACCGCCATGTTTGGTGTTGTTGTCATCGTCTGCTGTTTCAACAACTAGATCGGTCGTCTGAATGATGGATGGCCCGGGGATTATGGGATAACAGCTCTAATCTTCTGCCTTTTTTTTAAACTTTCGTCGTTTATTTTTTCGTCTTTTTGATGAAAAGTCCTTTCAAATCTCGTTTTTTCAACGGTTTTATAAACACATTGTTTATCTTGTCATTAATTTATCTATATCCCTCATATATTCTGGATATATATGCATATTATGCGAAAATATGCAAATAATCTTTTTTAATATATTTAGACCTCTATATATGTCTGTGTATATTTTTAAAATATATGAAAAATACATTTATTGAGTGTTGTCTATTGTGTTTGAACTTCCCTAAACTTGCATCAAGAATTCAATAAATATAATTTGCTAAAATAGTGATTTTTATCAGCAAGCAATAAGAGCCTATATGGATTCCAATCACTCTACCGTTATTTACATACTGTATTCCCATATTTACTTAATTTTAGTTCTCAGTACTCAGTTTTAAAATGCTATTAAACTCTCGATTTGTTCATTTTCAAATTACCAGTGTCTGCGAAATGGAATGTTAGATTCAGATAAGCAAATTACTTTCAAACACTGGATTTGTATTAAAAAAAATTATTTTTGCTTATCCCTAGTACACGTGGTACAGGCCATGATAATCATGGTGGGTAGAAGTAGGCGAGTATGAAACATAAAAGCCCGATACAATGTTGACTAAACTGAAGACACCGCTGAGAGGGTTTACCACTGATGAGCCTCCCAATATTGTTCCTTCGCAGTAAGAACAATGGAAATTCATTTGAAGTGAAAAAAAAATTGATTCTCAATAAGTATATATCTCACATTTGAAGTTACTATTTGAAAGCCTTTGCTTATTATTTTACCCAAAAGACACCTGTTCTTTCAAAATGCATTAAAACAATGCAATTTGGTTTTACCCCATTACAGAACGTAGTGTTGGAGAGATGAAAGGTCCACAATATCTGTGCACCATTTCATGGCACTCGTCAGTACAGCGTTGATTCTATAGCAGCCTGAACTGGTGTTATCGGTCCAATTTGCCTGAAGGAGGTTTAATTGGAGACGTGGCAGATGTCCAGGCCAACAAAAAGTTGTCAAAGAATGGTAATCATTCACCAAATTTAAAAATTCCATAAACCAAAGCATTTATCCCCCAATATATGTATAAGTGTATATTGTATAAATCGGGGAGAAGGAAAGAAGAGTGCTGTTGGTCTGAAGACCTGGAAGTACCACTCAGTGTGACTTCTTTTGGTCTCCTGACATGGAGCCGCTCCTATGGAGAACAAACAATTGATACATTAGCCAGGTACAAGGTGGCCCTGCCAGGAGTTAAACTCCCGACGTCCTGTGCTGCCTATTTACACCCTCCCTCCACTTTGAGGCTGTAGGATAGGAGGGAAGTAAATATTGTTTGATGCTGATGATGACATGTGGATTAATTTGTTCGTTATAGAAACTACTTGTAGAGTAGGTAAGCATATGAGATGTCAATAGGTAGATGGAAGTAGGACAAACAAGATTACAACACAAGTTTTCATCGGTCGAATGTATCCTCTCTTTTTCAAACGAAGCCATTGAACCATTTATAGGTGAAATTAGACATTTTAGATTTTGTTTATTCTCAGTTTAGTTTTTAAAAGCTTCTTCCAAATTAATGTAGCTGTGCACAGGAATTTGGTTTTCCTTTTTTTAGAGAGAGAATTTAACAAGACATAGGCGTATTGTGTTCACATACAGTCTGATGGAATTAGTCTACAACTACGTCCTACATATGTGCAAGTAAACTCATGGAGAGGGAAATCTACATGTGGTGACTCTCCGCTGCACATTTTCTTGTTTACATATTCATCAAGCAGTGAGCGTCGTTCAGTGACGTCACTCATCAATAAAGAGAGAAGTTCGCGAGGTGAACGGTTTCTTTTATTTGCAGACAAACGACCAGCTGTGTGAATCAACCTGGCTGAAATATCTTATTCCTATCGAGTAACTAGAAACAAAAATACTATATTCATTTTAAAATCACTTAGCTGCACTCGTGGATGTTATTTCCATATAACACTATAGTGATTTATTGTACGTTTGAAGTATATTGTGTATAAATAGCGATAGAGAGAATTGATATCTTCTAGGCTGTCGCGTGCAGAGCTTGTCCGATGTAAGATTCTGACAGTTAAAACTGGGCTTGTAGAGGATACTCGGGGCAACACACCATTTAATTAACAATTCGACACATTCCTACATGTAGCAGTGTGGACGCCACAGATCACATGGCCACGATCTGCCGTGTTGTTGGTCGCTAATTCAATCCGACCCGGACATGCCTCCTGTTGGTCCACATATTTGTCCCAAAGCCTGTCACAATGTCGTCCTGGTTACAATAATGGCGTTGCCATGGAGACGGCTTCTGCTTGTTAGAGCCAATGTTGTCGGGCCGCTGAGGTATTCCCACAGATGCAGTTCGGCTGTCAGCCGTCACCGGGGATGAATAAGTTAGTTCAGAGTGCTATAGGTGTGATGTGAGTACATTAGCACTAAGAGTTGGACATATCCTGTGATGGCTCATAGCCAGAGTTTGTGACGCAATGCATTTATTAAGTCGTGTGATTCAGATAGGCAATCCCAAACTTGGGTGGAATAGAAGCGAGAAAAACTTTGTTCTTCGAACCTTGTTAGAAATGACTGTATTGTATTTACATAAGAAATGAAACTATTAAGAACACATTTTATTTTCAAAATTAAACATACTTTCTACCATTCTTACTGTGATGGAATATGTTGGAAGATATATCGTTGCTCATCAATAGTGAACCCTTCCAGCCCCAGTTTATTCCATTTCGCGACTTTTTATAATTCTACTGTTATATCAGACAGATCCGACGCTGTAGTAGAATCTTGGTTCTGTGATATTTATGTAAACGTTAAATGGAAGCAAGCATTGACGTGGGTAGAACCACATGTAATACTTGCAATGTCCTTCCACAAACAATTCATAAAAGGTCAGTTAGGCATAAATTAACATAAGGAAATAACACGGCATCTATATATAGGAAATGTGATTATAAAAAGCTCTAAACTTTTCTTTTTTAAAATATTTTTGAATTGAAAGTTCTGAATTGTTCCAATGTATTAGATCAGAGTTGGATCTGATCACGGAGCATCCTATATTGAACCAAAGTACCTTGGTGTGGAGGTAGTTCTGTGAGAGCCAGGTTCTCTCGGCATTCTCCATGTTTTAAATATAGTTTCGTCTGATTCCATGGCTGACGAGAACAAACAGATCCAGCGCGGTAGAAACCTCCCGGACAGGAGATCCTGAACCGCCGTCCGTAGACAGACCGAGAAATCGTCAAAGAAGTTCGTGGAATGTGAAGGGGATGGAATAGAAACCACAGCAAATTGGGAGAAAAATCTTCACTAATTAAGGCGGCAATTAGCAGGAAACTAAATTAACGTGAAAAACTCAATTAACCTGAAAGCCTACCTCTCTCCCCCGAGAACACCGTGTCCAGACAAACTCCCTCTGACACACAGCGGGGGGTTCACATAAAGACGTGTGGATACACTTCCTGAGATATTCCATGAACTTGCCCCAGCACTCCTTATATTGGAGTAATTTGTAGGTCCTGTACTTTATAGTTAGTTGAGGTGTGCATACAGTGGTGTCTGACCCGTCGATGTAATTTGTACGTCCTGTACTTTATAGTTAGTTGAGGTGTGCATACAGTGGTGTCTGACCCGTCGATGTAATTTGTACGTCCTGTACTTTATAGTTAGTTGAGGTGTGCATACAGTGGTGTCTGACCCGTCGATGTAATTTGTACGTCCTGTACTTTATAGTTAGTTGAGGTGTGCATACAGTGGTGTCTGACCCGTCGATGTAATTTGTACGTCCTGTACTTTATAGTTAGTTGAGGTGTGCATACAGTGGTGTCTGACCCGTCGATGTAATTTGTACGTCCTGTACTTTATAGTTAGTTGAGGTGTGCATACAGCGGTGTCTGACCCGTCGATGTAATTTGTACGTCCTGTACTTTATAGTTAGTTGAGGTGTGCATACAGCGGTGTCTGACCCGTCGATGTAATTTGTACGTCCTGTACTTTATAGTTAGTTGAGGTGTGCATACAGCGGTGTCTGACCCGTCGATGTAATTTGTACGTCCTGTACTTTATAGTTAGTTGAGGTGTGCATACAGTGGTGTCTGACCCGTCGATGTAATTTGTACGTCCTGTACTTTATAGTTAGTTGAGGTGTGCATACAGTGGTGTCTGACCCGTCGATGTAATTTGTACGTCCTGTACTTTATAGATAGTTGAGGTGTGCATACAGCGGTGTCTGACCCGTCGATGTAATTTGTACGTCCTGTACTTTATAGTTAGTTGAGGTGTGCATACAGTGGTGTCTGACCCGTCGATGTAATTTGTACGTCCTGTACTTTATAGTTAGTTGAGGTGTGCATACAGTGGTGTCTGACCCGTCGATGTAATTTGTACGTCCTGTACTTTATAGTTAGTTGAGGTGTGCGGTGTCTGACCCGTCGATGTAATTTGTACGTCCTGTACTTTATAGTTAGTTGAGGTGTGCATATAGCGGTGTCTGACCCGTCGATGTAATTTGTACGTCCTGTACTTTATAGTTAGTTGAGGTGTGCGGTGTCTGACCCGTCGATGTAATTTATACGTCCTGTACTTTATAGTTAGTTGAGGTGTGCATACAGTGGTGTCTGACCCGTCAATGTAATTTGTACGTCCTGTACTTTATAGTTAGTTGAGGTGTGCGGTGTCTGACCCGTCGATGTAATTTATACGTCCTGTACTTTATAGTTAGTTGAGGTGTGCGGTGTCTGACCCGTCGATGTAATTTATACGTCCTGTACTTTATAGTTAGTTGAGGTGTGTATACAGTGGTGTCTGACCCGTCAATGTAATTTGTACGTCCTGTACTTTATAGTTATTTGAGGTGTGCGGTGTCTGACCCGTCGATGTAATTTATACGTCCTGTACTTTATAGTTAGTTGAGGTGTGCATACAGTGGTGTCTGACCCGTCAATGTAATTTGTACGTCCTGTACTTTATAGTTAGTTGAGGTGTGCATACAGTGGTGTCTGACCCGTTGATGTAATTTATACGTCCTGTACTTTATAGTTAGTTGAGGTGTGCGGTGTCTGACCCGTCGATGTAATTTATACGTCCTGTACTTTATAGTTAGTTGAGGTGTGCGGTGTCTGACCCGTCGATGTAATTTATACGTCCTGTACTTTATAGTTAGTTGAGGTGTGCGGTGTCTGACCCGTCGATGTAATTTATACGTCCTGTACTTTATAGTTAGTTGAGGTGTGCATACAGTGGTGTCTGACCCGTCAATGTAATTTGTACGTCCTGTACTTTATAGTTAGTTGAGGTGTGCGGTGTCTGACCCGTCGATGTAATTTGTACGTCCTGTACTTTATAGTTAGTTGAGGTGTGCATACAGTGGTGTCTGACCCGTCGATGTAATTTGTACGTCCTGTACTTTATAGTTAGTTGAGGTGTGCATACAGTGGTGTCTGACCCGTCGATGTAATTTGTACGTCCTGTACTTTATAGATAGTTGAGGTGTGCATACAGCGGTGTCTGACCCGTCGATGTAATTTGTACGTCCTGTACTTTATAGTTAGTTGAGGTGTGCATACAGTGGTGTCTGACCCGTCGATGTAATTTGTACGTCCTGTACTTTATAGTTAGTTGAGGTGTGCATACAGTGGTGTCTGACCCGTCGATGTAATTTGTACGTCCTGTACTTTATAGTTAGTTGAGGTGTGCGGTGTCTGACCCGTCGATGTAATTTGTACGTCCTGTACTTTATAGTTAGTTGAGGTGTGCATATAGCGGTGTCTGACCCGTCGATGTAATTTGTACGTCCTGTACTTTATAGTTAGTTGAGGTGTGCGGTGTCTGACCCGTCGATGTAATTTATACGTCCTGTACTTTATAGTTAGTTGAGGTGTGCGGTGTCTGACCCGTCGATGTAATTTATACGTCCTGTACTTTATAGTTAGTTGAGGTGTGTATACAGTGGTGTCTGACCCGTCAATGTAATTTGTACGTCCTGTACTTTATAGTTATTTGAGGTGTGCGGTGTCTGACCCGTCGATGTAATTTATACGTCCTGTACTTTATAGTTAGTTGAGGTGTGCATACAGTGGTGTCTGACCCGTCAATGTAATTTGTACGTCCTGTACTTTATAGTTAGTTGAGGTGTGCATACAGTGGTGTCTGACCCGTTGATGTAATTTATACGTCCTGTACTTTATAGTTAGTTGAGGTGTGCGGTGTCTGACCCGTCGATGTAATTTATACGTCCTGTACTTTATAGTTAGTTGAGGTGTGCGGTGTCTGACCCGTCGATGTAATTTATACGTCCTGTACTTTATAGTTAGTTGAGGTGTGCGGTGTCTGACCCGTCGATGTAATTTATACGTCCTGTACTTTATAGTTAGTTGAGGTGTGCATACAGTGGTGTCTGACCCGTCAATGTAATTTGTACGTCCTGTACTTTATAGTTAGTTGAGGTGTGCGGTGTCTGACCCGTCGATGTAATTTGTACGTCCTGTACTTTATAGTTAGTTGAGGTGTGCATACAGTGGTGTCTGACCCGTCAATGTAATTTATACGTCCTGTACTTTATAGTTAGTTGAGGTGTGCATACAGTGGTGTCTGACCCGTCGATGTAATTTGTACGTCCTGTACTTTATAGTTAGTTGAGGTGTGCGGTGTCTGACCCGTCGATGTAATTTATACGTCCTGTACTTTATAGTTAGTTGAGGTGTGCGGTGTCTGACCCGTCGATGTAATTTATACGTCCTGTACTTTATAGTTAGTTGAGGTGTCCGGTGTCTGACCCGTCGATGTAATTTATACGTCCTGTACTTTATAGTTAGTTGAGGTGTGCGGTGTCTGACCCGTCGATGTAATTTATACGTCCTGTACTTTATAGTTAGTTGAGGTGTGCGGTGTCTGACCCGTCGATGTAATTTATACGTCCTGTACTTTATAGTTAGTTGAGGTGTGCGGTGTCTGACCCGTCGATGTAATTTATACGTCCTGTACTTTATAGTTAGTTGAGGTGTGCGGTGTCTGACCCGTCAATGTAATTTGTACGTCCTGTACTTTATAGTTAGTTGAGGTGTGCGGTGTCTGACCCGTCGATGTAATTTATACGTCCTGTACTTTATAGTTAGTTGAGGTGTGCATACAGTGGTGTCTGACCCGTCGATGTAATTTGTACGTCCTGTACTTTATAGTTAGTTGAGGTGTGCGGTGTCTGACCCGTCGATGTAATTTATACGTCCTGTACTTTATAGTTAGTTGAGGTGTGCGGTGTCTGACCCGTCAATGTAATTTATACGTCCTGTACTTTATAGTTAGTTGAGGTGTGTATACAGTGGTGTCTGACCCGTCAATGTAATTTGTACGTCCTGTACTTTATAGTTAGTTGAGGTGTGCATACAGTGGTGTCTGACCCGTCAATGTAATTTGTACGTCCTGTACTTTATAGTTAGTTGAGGTGTGCGGTGTCTGACCCGTCGATGTAATTTGTACGTCCTGTACTTTATAGTTAGTTGAGGTGTGCGGTGTCTGACCCGTCGATGTAATTTATACGTCCTGTACTTTATAGTTAGTTGAGGTGTGCATACAGTGGTGTCTGACCCGTCAATGTAATTTGTACGTCCTGTACTTTATAGTTAGTTGAGGTGTGCGGTGTCTGACCCGTCGATGTAATTTGTACGCCCTGTACTTTATAGTTAGTTGAGGTGTGCGGTGTCTGACCCGTCGATGTAATTTGTACGTCCTGTACTTTATAGTTAGTTGAGGTGTGCGGTGTCTGACCCGTCGATGTAATTTATACGTCCTGTACTTTATAGTTAGTTGAGGTGTGCATACAGTGGTGTCTGACCCGTCAATGTAATTTGTACGTCCTGTACTTTATAGTTAGTTGAGGTGTGTGGTGTCTGACCCGTCGATGTAATTTGTACGCCCTGTACTTTATAGTTAGTTGAGGTGTGCGGTGTCTGACCCGTCGATGTACTGCAGTAGAACTACGATAATTCGACGTCTTTAATTCGAATATTTATCTTGTTGAACGACATTTGAAAATATCCCGCATGTGTTTATTTTGAACGAAAAAATTCCCATCCCTGGAAACTTTTATTTTCGTTTATCATTACTCTTCACAATTTATCCTTTCATACTTCATTCCTAAGGTTAGAAATAATCTTTATTTCTCCTTAAAATAAATTTCCATTTTTCTTTCAAAAGAACCACATGCGGGATAATTTTCAAATGTCGTTCTACAATCATAAGCTGCATTATATTGTACCATTTATCTTGTTCCCTAAAATTTCCTATAAATAGAATTTCCGTTTTAAATTCGAACTTCTGGATAATTCGATTTTTTTTGTCATTTGGACTTCAAATTATCCAATTTATACTGTATTTATCTACTAGAATATATGTGGACCGGTGTGTGGTGTATGGAATGGTCACTAGAACACCTAACACTTGATATCTCTCTCTATTTGCCAGACTCATGAATGCTGATGCTTCCAGACATCAGACAGTTTGTCTAATATAGATGGAAATTTTGACGGGAGGATATTGATCTAAAGAGACAAAGGTCGCCTCTCCCGTCAAAATAGACGTCAAAACCAGACGCCATCCATTGACAGCCGCCGCAAACTAGCGGCCTCGGGTCGGTGACAAAGCCACAACACCAGCTTTGGCAAACTGAAAAGCATCCACCAAGAGACCATGGTTTCTGGCTAATGGCCCTCGTCAGCCTGAGCGAAATTTATTCCATGAGATCCACACGGGATCTTATGGAATCTTGACAATCTGCCAAAGATGTGTTTGGTTAATGGAGGGAGTCTGGTTTTGACGTCTATTTTGACGGGAGAGGCGACCCTTGTCTCTTTAGTTTGTCTAATGATACTGTTTTTACTGTGGACTCTCTAGAAGTCCAGAAACCCTTTTTCATTCTCAAATTTCTCTCTTTGTTTGCCATTTACTTTTGTCTTTTTTCCTCTTGTAAAAAGCGGTAAAGTCTCAAGGCGGAAACTCTTCTACTACCGAGGTCCGCGCTGGTGAATCCATGATTTCATAGAACAACAAGCGGGTGAGTTATACAGTAGAACCAAAAATGGCGGCCTTACATCCCAGGCTCAATTTTTGCGCAGAACATTCGATCAAACCTCTTCTATACTTTTGATTGAATCTTTTATAGGAATTCTTGTCGTAATTATTTTATTTCTACTTGACTTTAATATCCAATAACTTTCCAAATTTGACAAAAAATGGTTACATGATCTTCCCTCAGTGAAAGATAAATAATTGATCAGGAATATTAATTCAAGTTGAAGACTTCGTCAACTTTTTATAAATGTTTATTGTCGTTTGATCTTTCTTTCAGGTACCCATTGTCGTTTTATTTTTTTAAAGATGGAACGCTTATTAGTGAAGTATCGTCTTCTGTCGATATATTCTCCAGTATATAAATATAAATAATGAAAAGACGTACAGCGTTGTAAAGCAAGATATTAAAAAAGTGTTTAAATTTAAATGTATATAGACATAGTTATAATTTGTAAAATATACAAATATGTATAAATATATTTAAAATTATTTTAAAATATAGGTTTGTATAGCTGAAAAAATACAATAAAAGTGAAAAAAAGAATGAAAATAAAAAATGATTTAGAATAAAACTCTTTGCCCTTCTTCTTTTCCACTTTTAGTCTGGATCAACGCCCTATTTCCCCAATTAAATGTTTGTACTCTGTTTGGGACATCGCTTTTCTTGTTTAGAGAGTTACTTGGATACTCGGGTCTCAGGATCATTAGGAATCTTCCCTATACCTGGTGAAATGGCTGAGTCCAGCTCTCTCTAGAACCTTCTTTCCCTCCCTCATACCTCCTCGAACTGGAATATTCCTGTGGCTACTATTGTTTCGTTACAATCCTCAATACACTCATGGACAAAACTTAAGGAAGTTGTACATTTTACCATGTATATCGGTATTCAGACAATAACTCTGAAATATATTTAATACAGAGTGACCTTTATTGAAGACACACAAGATGACCAAATGTGAACAAAATTGATTCTGTCTACAAAAAAAAAAAAAAAAAACAGACCACAGGCGGCATAAAAGACTTTCCACTTCCTTAAGTTTTGTCCATGAGTGTAAGTGTGTGAAGAAAATTACTCCAGTGACTTTTCTAGTTTCTCCCATCGAGTGAACACATTCGGAAAGAATTACTTTAAAGGAACAATTACATAGTTTCCTCACAATTCTCTCTCCGCACATATGTAAAATAAGATGCCCCAGCAGGTGGAGTCCGTATTGACCCAGAAGTCCGTTCCAGAAACTAATGATACAGAGCAGCCGAGCGGAAGTAAAGTTCAAAGGTCAGCCGGACAAAGTTGCTTGGCCCCGTGCCACTCTCAACTTTCCGTTTTTAATTCCCAAGTTAAAAAATGGGTTTTGAGAAATAATGGTTTCGGAGGGAAGTCAATGATACATCATTGTTTCCTCGGTGGCGATTTCTTGGTGATGGCCTACATGCACAGAGTTTCTGTTAGTTTCTTTTTGCCAGCATTCTTGGGATTCGAATCTTTATATTCGGAGTATTACTGTAAAAGGTTTATAAATATAATTGCCCAATATGATTTGCCGCATATCTTCAAAACGTAGATGTCAGGGAAGATACATGGAGGTAGATGGACAGTGTTCTCCTGTCTGGTCATGTGACCCGACTCTATATTCTCTAAGGTGAGACATATTTGAATATTGTAAAACATTTCCAATTGTATTTGATGACTAAATGTCCATTGTGGAATCAGAGAAGCGGACGGATGTGACGGCGGAGTGCAGTGACAATAAGCTGAAACAGAGAAATATTTCTGAATCGTTTCTTCGTATAGAAGAAAGAAATATTTATCACTCACGCAGGCCAAAAATATTTTAAAAAGTTCGGGGCGTAATTTAGATTGTGTTTTATTTATCTCTCGATTTATCATGGAAGTTGATGAAAACTTGATATGAATATGTGCTAAAGGATATGTGAAGATTTCGAATGTTCTGTCCACCACATATCCACATTTATATATATAAACATTTTCTCTGCATCAAATACTCTCATACGTTGTAAAACAAATATTTAACAGGCACAAACACTTGTATGAACAAGTACAAACACTAGCGAACTCGTAGCAACAGGAACAAACTTTAACGACCTTGTAACAACAGGAACAAACTCTAATGACCTTGTAGCAACAGGAACAAACACTAACGACCTTGTAGCAACAGGAACAAACTCTAACGACCTTGTAGCAACAGGAACAAACACTAACGGCCTTGTAGCAACAGGAACAAACACTAACGACCTTGTAGCAACAGGAACAAACTATAACGACCTTATAACAACAGGAGCAAACTCTAACGACCTTGTAGCAACAGGAACAAACACTAACGACCTTGTAGCAACAGGAACAAACTCTAACGACCTTATAACAACAGGAGCAAACTCTAACGACCTTGTAGCAACAGGAACAAACACTAACGACCTTGTAGCAACAGGAACAAACTCTAACGACCTTATAACAACAGGAGGAAACTCTAACGACCTTGTAACAACAGGAACAAACACTAACGACCTTGTAGCAACAGGAACAAACTCTAACGACCTTATAACAACAGGAGCAAACTCTAACGACCTTGTAGCAACACTTAACTAGATAATGACCACAACACGCGAGAGACACCAGCGACCTAGATTATAAATCAAACACACAGAACAACCTCGAATTGAAAAAAATAGGTAAAACATCAAGATTCAACATGAATCAAAGACGTAAACAGGCGCATTATCCAACGATATAGTTTAGAAGAACGTCACGAAGTACCACGATTCGATCTAGGTACTTCACCCAGTAACTTGTTGTAAAAAAACATAAACTTTATATCCATTCTGATTAGAAAGAAGAACCTACTAACCCAGAGATTTCGATTAGAAACAGATCTTTAAGACGGCGACCTGTGCATCAGAAACTGGCCCGTCAAAGCACCAGTAGGAGGGACGAACATTAGTCTTTGTTCCGTAAAACGTGATCTGTGATAACAGGGATTCACGTGGACTGATAACAAATTTCTCAGCCGAAATGTCCAATACCAAATATGTCATTGAAATATCTTCTTCCAGATAATCCCAGATGGACACGAGTTGACTTGGAATCCATTCAGCATTCCCAACCTCTGTCACCTCCCGACATCGTGTGTATGGAAGGACGAGTTGGACAAACATCACCAACAAGTCCCATTTGTCTCACAGTCACTCGTTACTCGAGATAATTTCTGTTGACAAATGGCCCGGCGATCAATTAGTGTCCCAGCTGGACCGTCGCCGCTCCTGGTGCCGGGGCGATAGCAGGATCTCTGGTCTGTGAGATCCCAGGGTTGACATCTGTAAGTAGGCGATGGATTATTTATAAATTCATATTAAGAGAAAGCCATCTCCTGATGGTGCATTTTAAATATTTGTCATTTTATAAAGTCCCTCAAACGTGTACTGAAGTATAAGAGATGACACAATTTTAGAAAATATTTTCTTTAAATTATATAAACTTCTATATTGTTCTTACTGCGATGGGAAAATTTTGGGAGGGCTTGGCTCATCAGTGGTGAACCCGCCCCGCGGTTTGCTCCAATTTAATCTACCATACCGCTCTACTATTGTGTATTGGGCTTATTCTATTTATCCGGTATGGTAGAGAGGGGTAAAGGTGTATTCAAGCTGTGGACATTGAGGACAGTGGAGCTACGCAATCGCTGTGAGGAATTTGTTTTATCTGAAAACGACAAAATTTCGCGCTAAATTAGTTACATTTCTTATATGTAGATGACGTCCTGAAGGCTGGAGATCCGTCAATGTACAAGTGCTGATGGAACGGTGCGTGGAGCACGTTCCTGAGTTCTCAATCCTTTCCCGGAAACTTTTAAAAATCAAAAAGACAATTACAATGTGATTATTTATTTAAAATTCGGCTGCAAACTCTCGACATCGACTCTTCCGACATTAGCAAACAAGGAAACTGTCTGAAATATCGGCAGAATTTAGCGATTCTTCAAACATATAGAAAAAATGACCGAGAAAACTGGCATCAAACAGGAAAAGAAGTGTTAGCACAATTGTCTTTTAGAAAAAAAGTAATTAACTGTTTTAATTTTAGTTTATCGCTTTTTGATACTGACTGCGCCACCAGCTTTTTGTTGTTGTTTCAATTTGCTCTCTGATTTTTTCTAACCTCGCGACAGATTTTTATTGTTTGTGTTGTTGGCTCGTTTCTTAAACTGGGTTCTACTTAGGACTTCTTCAGGGCGTCTCCAATCTTCCCCTCTCCATTGTTACATATACATTTATCAATTTCTTTTGGTGATAACGGCAATAAACAATCTTGTGATACAGAAAACATTCTGTAGATTTCACAAAATGGCTACAAGTAGAACCGCAAGATATTTATGTAATAATTCACATTTCCTGGTGTTGACAAGTGCCAGGAAGCTGCCAGCAGTTGCAGCAGCAGACTTCCGACTCTCGGCTGATAGCAGACGATGCGCAATGTCCACTTCCGGCGTTGTTCTTTTGTCTCCTCGCCGCCCAGCCAACAGAGAACTGGGTACATCCTCGAGTCCAACTTTGCCGCTACGTTCTTGTAATCAAAACCTATCCCTTCTGACATCTTACTGCAATTGTAATCATTATACAGCAAATAGAAACATTTAAACGCGAATGTTTCTTTCCACGCATATATCAAACTTCCACTGTCCTTACTGCGATTTAAAAATATTGGGAGGACTTGGCTCATCAGTGGTTAACCCTCCCAGTGGTTTCGCTAATTTAATCTACAAGACCTATGAGCCAAACCCTCCCAGCGGTTTCGCTAATTTAATCTACCAGACCTATGAGCCAAACCCTCCCAGCGGTTTCGCTAATTTAATCTACCAGACCTATGAGCCAAACCCTCCCAGTGATTTCGCTAATTTAATCTACCAGACCTATGAGCCAAACCCTCCCAGTGGTTTCGCTAATTTAATCTACCAGACCTATGAGCCAAACCCTCCCAGTGGTTTCGCTAATTTAATCTACCAGACCTATGAGCCAAACCCTCCCAGTGGTTTCGCTAATTTAATCTACCAGACCTATGAGCCAAACCCTCCCAGTGGTTTCGCTAATTTAATCTACCAGACCTATGAGCCAAACCCTCCCAGTGGTTTCGCTAATTTAATCTACCAGACCTATGAGCCAAACCCTCCCAGTGATTTCGCTAATTTAATCTACCAGACCTATGAGCCAAACCCTCCCAGCGGTTTCGCTAATTTAATCTACCAGACCTATGAGCCAAACCCTCCCAGTGGTTTCGCTAATTTAATCTACCAGACCTATGAGCCAAACCCTCCCAGTGGTTTCGCTAATTTAATCTACCAGACCTATGAGCCAAACCCTCCCAGCGGTTTCGCTAATTTAATCTACCAGACCTATGAGCCAAACCCTCCCAGCGGTTTCGCTAATTTAATCTACCAGACCTATGAGCCAAACCCTCCCAGCGATTTCGCCAATTTAATCTACCAGACCTATGAGCCAAACCCTCCCAGTGATTTCGCTAATTTAATCTACCAGACCTATGATCCAAACCCTCCCAGCGGTTTCGCTAATTTAATCTACCAGACCTATGAGCCAAACCCTCCTAGTGATTTCGCTAATTTAATCTACCAGACCTATGAGCCAAGCCATATTTTCACATCGCAGTGAGGACAGTAGAAGTTTGATATATGTGTGTAAAAGAAACATTGGTGTCTCGATGTTTTTATTTGTTATATATAGATGGCGCTTTATAATAGTAATCTTTGTAATGGAAGTACCTGCCTCATCAGTGGTGAACCCTCACAGCAGTTTCGCCAGTTCAATTCTCAGTCCTCAATACACTATTGTATTGTCTTATTTATTAATGAAAAACAGGGAAATTGTGTTTAAGGAGCCATGGAATACGCTTATAGAACTCACACTGCGGAATTATAGAGATAAACCAGCAAGTGAATGCTATCCCGTAAACTAAGTAAAGCCTGCTAGGACTCGTTTGTTCAACCATCTTCGACTTTGAGCGCAGCCTTCTAATTCTACAGTCTTCATACTATTCCATGATATATAGGCTCGCCATCTGTATTCAAAATTATTCACTATTTTTACGTATATATTTATACTGTTAGTAAATTAAATTTATTTGTGTAAAATATTTATACTGTGTATAAATGTTTCTCTTTTTTAATGAACTCTTCCCTACTTCCCAATGATGGAATATTTGAAGAGCCTGGCTCATTAATTGTGAACCCCTCCCAGCGGTTTCGCCTGTTTAATCTACCATACCGCTTTAGTATTTTACAATACAGGAGTTATAAGTTGGGTGAAACATTTCTCCACCGTAGGATGGCTATATAGACCCAATGCCATATACCGGTGTGTCGAATCAATACAAATTATTCCACTATGAAAACCGCAAAGGATTCCATTGAGCCGCGTCAGGGGTTGATTAGCTCCGACACCCGGTTAATTTAAAATGTCGCCGTCCAATTAGGCTTAGCCGTGTCTGAATAAACATGGCTGCCGCCTAATCCTGCCCTTCAATTGGCTGGCAGAGGCTTACTCGACTCTAAATTGTGTCATGTGGGGTGCGTACAGTTATCTAACTGCAACACGTGGTGGAGGTTTGAAGATTGTGAGGCGCGGAAGGATTAAACGACCCTCGGCCTGAAAGAAACCAAAACGTCCACATTACGTACAGCTATAAGACTACGATGTGAACGTTGAATGGAAAGGATTTAGCGATGTTTTTTAATCTAATTTTCCATCGTTACAAATGCGATTAGTATTGGAAGGACCTGGTGAATCAGTGGTAAACCCTCCTAGCGGTTTCTCCAGTTTGCACTCTGCTCTAGACTATTGCTCTAGGCCCGGGATTGGCGACCTTTTGAGTCGGAAAAGCCAAAAGAATATTCTGAGTTTTTAAAGAGTCAGGATTTTTTTGCCAACAATAAATAGTACTCACAAACACTTTATTTATGTGAGTACTACACGCAGCTTCACATCCAAAGAGCCGCATGTGGCTCGCGAAGTTGCAGACCCCTGGTATTGCAACGTTGAGACGGACTAAATGGACACTTGGAGAGAAATCGTTCCATTCACATCCGCCAATACATCGTCTACAAAAGAAAGTTCATTTTTGATATGACCGCAGGGCTTTCTATACTTCGCATGTTTTCATCCTGGAGTCTTCCAACATTATTTTGATGATCTAATTTGAGCTAAGTTCCTTATATTGCGAACCATAATTGGAACACTTCTCTCAAAAATTAACTTTGAATGAAAATTATTATGAAATAAAGTTCTCATGGATTATAATTCACGACGGTGGAGCTTGCAGAAATATATAGCATCTACTTTAAATTTAACATCGGTAGAAATTGCATTTGTGCATGTTGTGAGTATAGCTTTGTGAGTGAGTCCCTTCCTAAGATATCCTGCTCTACAGTAATTTTCTAAACCTTTAGGCAATGGATCGAAGGTTTCTCCAAAAATAGTTTGATGCAATGTTCAATTTAAACAACACTTAACCGAAAACATCAGCGACATCGGGACTCTGCCCACACATCAGCCTAGTTTCCCCGGTCTGTCGGAGTGACGTGTCGCGTTTTTCGGCCGAGTGGTCTCGGACTCTAATGTTCATGATATGTGACAACAAATTAATATTATTTATTATTTTCTTTAAATATGTATATTTCAGCATTTGTGTGTATGGTATAAAGATTTGTATAAAAGACAGAGAAAAATAAAAATAATAAAAACTGTATAGATAAAAGTAAAAATAATATTTTATTAAATATATTTTTAAAAAGGAAATAAAGAAGTGAGAGAAGATATTTATTTTCTTTAAAGGAGAGAAAGAGAACACGGGAGGAACAAGCTACCAAAAGATCATCCGCAGTAGGCGGGAAACTAGGCTTATTTTACGCGCTCTTTATTTTATTGGTCTTCTGCTTAAAATTCTCCGGCAGCCTCAGGATTTGGGAAGATCCACTGGGCGGATTTTTTACGGAGTCGCTTGATGAATGTTGGGTGTTGCTCTGCGTGGCCGGCTCTTTGTCACTGAGGGATATATTCTGGGGCCTTTATATCCTTTCACAGATATTCGCTACAAGATTTTATATACATGTTTTAATAATTAATAGAAGCAAATATTAAATAAAGACAATAATAAATAAACTAGGTTAATTCTTGAAGTTATAAGTATAAAAATAACCCTATGTCCATATATTCGACGCACAATTAATGCGTTGTCTAATTGCTTTGAAAATAGACAGATGCGTGTGTGCCAAGTATTTGCAAGAAAAAAAAAAGATATTAGAATAATTAAAGGATTTATTCCAGAGGTATGGAGTGGAAATTAAATAAGGCGCTGATGTGGCCTTAATCCTTCCACATGGGACGGACAGATGTGATTTTCCGGATGTTGCTGTGTGAAATTTCTGGTCAAATTGTCTCCAACCGTTGTACTGAATCGAACATGGTGGTTGAAGTCGTCCTCACATCGCAGCCCGAATGAGTTCTCAAGCTGGCTGAGGAAGTCTTGAGAAAATTGAAGATAATACAAGTAGCACGCGCGGCTAGACTTTATGTTGGTGGAAAGTCCGGGGTGAACGGCAACAGAGCCTTCATTGAATGTTGTCTGCTCAGAGACAGCTGCCTGAACGCCCGGGTATTAAAGGCCATGGTACCCGGTACAGACTTTCTGCTGTGTGGCTGGCCAGGCAGGCCCGTGGTGAAGGCAGGATCTCCACTGGACGTCAGGACACAGATGAACACGTGACTCCTCGCTCATAATCACACTGTAATTGGACCGTAAGGTGACGTGAGGACTCAGTAGCAGAGCGGTCGGCTGTTGTTGTGGAGCCATCTCGCCTTGGAACACCCCGGGGTTGAACCCTGTAATCTCTGATTCAAATATAATCACCGCCGAGCTGGTCCGTGGTCAAAAGCAACGATCTCTGTGGCAGAGAGTGTTGAAAGGAATAACATATCGTCACTCACGTGGGGATATTTAAATAACGTGAAATTGAAGAAATACAAACGTCAGGATGATAAGGAAGTTTGTATTATTCGTTTCAAAACAAATTAAAACTTATTTAAATCAAAGAACATAGAGGCAATGAGAGAAATTAGCCGAGTAAAAGAATATTGAAGATAATAATCTGTTGATGAACATTTTCTGTTGCCATACGTTGCTATAAAGAATCCGTTATTGAGCCACGTGATGTCCAACTGAGACCTCCCATCCAATATAACCTACAGACCGCCTACAGTCCGTTAACCCAGTCCATTTAATGCCTCATCAAATATTGAGAGAGGGATAAAATTAAGTTGAATTCGTTAAGGCGATGAAATTTTAAAGCCCCAAGTTTCTGAAACCAATTTTAATGCATTGAAACGAGGTTAAATATTTAACATAGGCTCGCGGCGGGTAATTGGAAATTTGGAGGGGAGTATCACTGATGTCCCAGCCTAGGCTGGCTAACCTTGAACTCGGCCTGGAGTTAAGATCCAGTCCATGGACTAGCGTCGCTGGCAGAATGTCATTTCTCCACGAAACAACTTTCACATCAGATTTCTATATTCCTATTCGTGTTCCCAACGAAACACCTCTCTTTTTAGGTATGTACCAGAACGAGGCATTGCCATGTTTATAACTCTAGTAAAAAAGACTTTACTAATGATGATAAAGCCACAACACCAGTTTTGTCAAATTCAGACAAAAGCCAACAACCTGTATACCATAGCTATGGCCCTCATCAGTACAGGGACGGCTTCATAACATCCTATGGGAGTTGTTATAAAATAGGTCGAATTTACCAAACAGGTGTTTAAGCTGGTGAAGTGGCAAGGGCTGATTTCCAGGCAAGAATACAACATGAAGTTGCGGGAGGAGTATATCCATGTAGCAGGAGAGGCACCTCTCCCTTAGATTGTCCATCAGAACGAGGCATTATGTTTATAACGCTGGTAAATACTTTATCAAACTTTGTTGTATATATACAAAGTCGCATACATATAAGTGGGACATACTTTTTCTTGCTCGATTTCTTTGTGGGATATTTTACAAACTTTCAGTGAATCCTCTTCATCGACGAAATCGAACGATTAGAAAATAAATTTTATATTTGGACGTTTGAATATAATATTAGTTGAATTTCTAATCGTTTATTGTGGTGGAAAATATTCATTTCTCTTAGATATCTTTCATTGAATACAAAATATAAAACGTTTTCGCTCTCATTCGATGTCTCATTGGATAAAGGGAATCTACCAACCTTGCTCGTAAAATGTTTTCAAACATTTAAAAATATGTTCAATGATTTCCCAAGTCTACCTATCACGATTGCCTTGACACAGCCCGATGACATCCAATCTCTCTCTTTTCAGACAGTTTTCTGTGTTAATAAAGTTGTTGACCCAGGACCTATTGACCCTGCCAGTTTAATTGAAGGAAATCTCTTTTGAGGTTCTTTCATATGTTTTGAAAGCTTCACGGCGTAAATAGTTCATCATATCATCACTTAACAGATCTTAAGTCTGATTTAAGCCAAACAGGTCAGTCCGTCAGTCCGTCCGGCTGACGTCAATACAGGCGGTCAGCCATCCATCACCCCCGCCGTTATTAAACCCGCCGGCCACTCCAGGATTGTGGCGGCCAAACTTTTTCTAATTGCTCCCTCCTCGTACGTTTGGGAAACATTCACAAATCCACCGATGAATATCAACTCAGCAGCGACTCCTACCGCTTCACAACGCACCAATCTCCTGCAAGGTGCGGCCAAAAGGCTCCAGAAATACGTCTTGACTATTCCAAGCTGAACTTGAAGGTGAACGGACATCTTCCAAGTCCTCTCGGCAACGTTCCATTCGAGTTTCCCATCACGCGGTCGGGAGTAATGTTCCTCAAAGCAGGCTGCGATTCTTTTTCAATTTCTGCATTGTGTAGGATATAATGCCATCTTGATAAATTGTTTTATACTATCACTACATATACATGAGAGCCCATTTAAGGTACTTTTTGATCGCTCCTCGTAGATGAAGAGGGTCTTCCAAAAGTGTAGTTTTCACTCAGTGAGTTTGGCCCGTGTCATGTAACAGCAAGAGACATCACGCCAATCGTTGCCGTCTGAGGACAACTCCCTTGTCAGCCTCCGTAGTTCTCAGCCAGTCTGCTCGTGTTTCCGCGACTTTTTTAGCTGTTGGATCTGTATCTAGCTTCATGGAACCTATCGAATTACGGTAAATTACATATTGCTTGGTAGGTATTGTCTTCTATAATCCAATATTATATAAGTCCGCGTTGTTCTAATGTCACTTCAATAAGTGTGGATTTGAAACAAAAGCTGGATTTTGAAAACCTCACAGATTATCACATTTTATAGGTAAACAGTTTCCTTATCAATGGACCATAATACCTATATAAACGTCAAATTAAATAGATTAAATGATGTTTTATATTTTGGCTTGAATAAATCCTTGTGGGACGAGACGCAAATTTAAATAAATAAAAAAGAGACAAACAAAATGAAGTAGGTAATTTGAGGCAAACTGTGTAAAAGTTTATGTTTGGATTATAAAATGGGAAAGAACAATATGTGGAGATAGCAACAAGAGAGTTGTTCCAACACGACAAGTTTGACGCCCCGAGGTGACACTTGCTTGTTTACTCTGGGACAACATTCTGTCATCTATAAATGTCTGGCGACCTACACTTCTCTGTGAAGCTGGTATATATGATATTCTCTATTTGTGAACATAACACCGAACGAGGTTATAAAGTTATAATTTTCTAAAAGAGCCATCGACATAGGGATACCTATCCAGAGGACTTAGACAATATTGACAAAACCAGGCCGGTCTCAGGCCTTCTTCAATTTGCATAAAAAAACTGGAAATGCCACCATATGTAAAGTTTATAAGGATTTTGTAGCGTCCTCTCATTGATTCTTTTTGCCATGAGAAAGACGCTGTGGCTATACATATATTTTTAATATGATGCACTAGCGCGCCATCTGTTATCAAAATTCGAAACTATTTTAAAGGCGTAAGATTATTTTTGAAAATAAACAATTTCTACTGCCCTTACTGCAATGGAAAAATTAAACTGGCGAAACCGCTGGGAGTGTTCACCACTGATGAGCCAGGCCCTCCCATTAATTTTTCCATTGCTGTAAAGGCAGTAGAAAGTGTTTATTTTCAAAAAGAATCTTACGCCTTTAAAATAGTTTCGAATTTTGATACATGTATTTAATTGATAATTTCCTGCGTTTTGATCCACAATATTGTAGCGAGTTATTAGTTTTATCATTTTCATGTAAATATTTTAATTTATTTGTTTAATTTTGATTGTATCGATTTACATAGTTTTGAATTATGGATGGCTATATAAATGCGCGTAAATACAATTTTAGGAGGACAGTTAGAGAGAATAAAGTTCGGTTGGGTTTACCTCTCCTTGCGTCTACCTTTCTGCTACGCTACAATTTGAACATACGATATTGGCTGCCAACGGCAATATATGGTCCATTGTTATATGGCGGAGAGGACATGGGTAGATATAATGTGCTATATGAGAAATTAAGCTATTAAACAAACATTAAAATAACACCCCCTGTCTAATTTGCCAAATGAGGGATTTCGATCCCAGGTCGTAGCTGTCGGAAATCAGCGATCTCTGTCCTTCGTCCACCGAGAACCCCCATAAGTGTTAAATAAATATTAAAATTTGTAATATATGTATAGGGATTTTACCACCGATGAGCCAGGCCCTCCCATTAATATCTCATTGAAGTAAGGGCAGTAGATATAATTGTCTCATAATTACTTCTGGAAAGAAAATGGCCGGAATTGTTTAATTTGTAAGGATCTCATGGATGATAATTTGGTTCACTATTTCTTCCAATGCCCTCTCTTAACAGAAAAACGTACTGAAATTTTCTCAAGCCCTAACTTTGGTCAATTTAGATACCATCGCATATGTCAACTTCTCTCTTCAGCTCTGGATGATGAATTACTGATTGTTAGATACTTTAAGTTCTGCACAGAAGCTGGGCGCATGAGAAAGAATGCAGGGCAAAGGATACTGGAGGATGACCTATCTGTAAATAGGTAACTGAATGTGAGACAAACTTTATTTTGTTGTAAATGTTTCCTCTTCCCTCTCCTCTTGTTGATGTGTAAATACGGCGAATACTGTATGGGGCGGATTGCCCTAAATAAAGGCTTTTGTTTGTTTTGCCTCATAATTGAACCATACGGTCTAAAATATTTTCAAATTCTCATAACAGATGTCGCGCTAATGCATCATTCATATATATATATAGGGAAATATTTATATATAGAATACACAATTGCATATATCTTCAAATATCAAACACATCCTCGGTGCCTTAGATATATGACATTTGATTTATGACATTAAAGAAGATGAAACGTTAAATTACATCTTATAGGAGATAGGACATGGAGGACTGTAAATGCTCAATGCTGACATTTGTCCAAATAGGAGATGGTATAACGTGAAATGATTCTATCTTATAAGAAGAAGGACAGGGCTGGTGGACCACCAAAGAATGAAGCCACAGAATCCATCTACTGACCGTGTAACCTGCGCTCCGCGGTGAAATGTAGCGTCTGCTCTACATATGTTATTATCCTCTCAATGAACGAATATCTTTGAAGAGAACATATATGAAACAGTTCAGACATTGTTCAATAGATTTTGAAACTCTCTTCATAATAAATTGTTATAATAAAGTCTATATATATCGAATATTTGGATATTAAACCTTATTTCTTGATCAAAAATCAATATTCCGAAAGATGGAAAGAAACTCCCCGAACATTGACCAGAAATGGCATACACCAGGCCGACGTCGTATGAAGACAGAGCTGGTGTCGCTGCCAGACACAATAAGAAAGATCCACAAGATACTGTCGGGAAAGCTCCCAATAAACTATCCACTCCTTCGAACAGCGCGTTGTGATTGGCGCGAGTTTGAGCGGAAAGAACCAATGAGACGCAGCGGCAAGTAGCCGTGTTGTTGGAATGACTTCTGTCGGCTCCGTGGACATTGTGTTATAGCTATATCTTGTTGATTGAATACACGTGTTGTAACAAGCTCTATCAGCTAGAGACCAAGGCTTACAATGGAAGTGATGGCAAACAACAAGTGCCACGGCGCCAGTCCTTGTAATAAAACTTGTCTTAAAAGTTTGTTCGATATTTTTACATTAATGCCTTAATTGAGAGATGTGAAAATATAAATGAGAATTTTAATATATGCATATTTGTTCTTCACTATACCTAGGAAAGCTTGAAGAAACTACCGGGCCATGATATAATTTCACCGATTTCCCCGGTGCTATGCCCAATATACCGTAGGTTGAGATGGACAGTATAGAAGATATTGTGTCAAAAGGCATCTGCTGTGATTTAAAGGAAAGGTAAATTGATTGTATAATGTTGAGATGTTGGTCTCAACCAGCCGTTGGCCCAGAGGAAGATGTCCTGTAGACAAGGGCATCGATCTACACGTCGTGTAGCGCACTCCGTGTATCAATGGTCGAGTTGTTCCGTGGTCAAAAACATCGTTTATGGCGGAGACAATAATCGGCTTTAAAATAATAATAATAATAATAATGGGGAAATATAAATGTTCTACGATTGTCGTTATTCCCACTGGCGTTCACACACACCAGAAATAAACACGTGGAAAAATCTCTCTAGCGGTTTATCGGATTGTAATGTAACAGGTCAGATATTGGTAAAGGCTAGATTACCATCGGCTTGTAATGTAACAGGTTAGATGTTTATAAAATAAATCTCATCTCTCGTGTCAAAATAGACGCCAACTATTGACCGTCGCCACAAACTAGCCGCCTCAAGTCGGTAACAAAGCCACAACACCAGCTGTGACAAACAAAAACGCCACCTGGAGACCATGGTTTCGGGCTAATGGCCCTCGCCAGTCCAGGGCAGACTTTATTCCATGGGATCCACACGGGATAAATGAAATCCTCACAATCTGCCAAAGAGGTGTTTAGCTGGTAGTGTAGATAGGTTGAATTTATGGCCAAAATAAAGATGGAAATTTTACCCGGAGGATATTGATATATGAAAATAGAGATCACCTCTTCCTTCAAATATAGATGATGGGAATTCCGGTCCTTTCGACAAGAATTTCTCACTAAAAATAAATATATTTGAAATAAACAGGGAAGTGCTGGGGCTTATTACAATTTGAGGATGGATATCTGAATTAGACATATATTAAATTTTATTTACATAAAATAAAATTATCTGTGCATTTAATTAAGATGGTTCTTACGAATAAATATTCTAATTTACATATTTCTATGTAAATATGGAAAAAGATTTACTCAGAAATCCTGACTCCTTGAAATGTAGCAATTTCTTTGTTCTCTTGGTTCAATTAAATATTAAAAGATCAAAAATATTTTTTCTCTAATTCCGCTCGCTCCTCTCAAATAAATAATTAATTTTGATGTCTAAAAAAAGATAATCCACTGAATACTCTATGAGGGATAGCAATCGACGCAATGAGCTTATAAATTTTCCCTCTATACATGGATTGTGTTAGTCATTGCTGAATATTTTTTATCGGTTTGCCGCGTGTTATAATCGTTGTTCTTCTGCTTTTATTGCAGCTGTAGAATCTAAACCAATTTAGAATATTTTAATGTTTTAATGGAATATATTAAGAGGATTATCCAATCAATATATAAAACAAACAGGCTGTGTGGAGGGACCACACTTGGCCGATCGATGTCGGCCACTAAAGTCTTCAAGTTTATCTTGAGGGAAGTTGACGAAGACTCCTTGATTGCTTGACTGAGGACTCCTCGTCGCTTGGGAACCTCCCCGGCTGTACATAATTGTACTTAGTCTCTTTGTTTGTATTTTCCCTTTTACTGTGTCTGATGCTTAGTGCTCTATCACATTGGCGGTTGTTAATAAAATCGATCAAGAGCCGATCTATCTGTGAAAACCTCAAATTATCACCAATATCACTGTTATATTTATTATTAGCTTTTTTTATAATAAAATTTGTCTTTTTGTTGTATCTCTTTTTATAAGAAATGAATTAAATGCCGCAGTTCAATGTTCTCGGTTTATCATCAGTGAGCAGAAGTCTCTGGTTCAGGCCAGAAAGCTATAAATTGCGAATTAACAAATTTTGAAAAGAAACATTTCCCTGGAATCCCGATATTGTAGCTATAACATATTGTTGGCCATATCGTGGATTGTGTACCGGCGTTTGTTGAGGTAGAAGCTGCACAACTTGTTAAATTTTTATAACACACAATTTCAACCTTTTTATTGTTTTTTTTTTTTTTGGTCATATGCTTGCAATTTATACTTGTCATTGTCTTCTCGGGTCTGCAATAAATGGATAAATTATTAGGATATGTTCTGGCCATACGTAATTAGCAATTTAATTAAACGTCCAATTTGGACCTGTCTCAATAGTAGTGAGTCCTCCTAGCTGGGTGGAGCCACCAGTCTACTCCGCCACTGTACATATATCGGCTCGTGCATTGGTTGTCAACTTGTCAATGAATGTGTTCTTTCTTTGCTGCAATGGTTGTGTACCGGATTACAAGACATTTCAACTCACGTTATATCATCCTGAAGCGTTACACTGGCTGCTAGACAATTCAACATATTTATTGATAGAGATGCCATGCTAGATATGTTATAGTTATTGCTGCTACACCGGCTTCAAGTCTATTGTCTGGCTCGGAACCCGCTCATAGAGGAAGATCATAATTTGATGGGAAACATCGAGAGGATTTATTGATAGCTCATCTACCATGAGCAGGCTGAAAATGTCAGAATTGAGACCAAAGTTTGATTTCACAGACACCCAATGTATTTACAGTAACATAAGCGGAAAATATCAACGACTGGTCCTGGAGGCTTTGGTTTCCAATAAAATTCCAAGCCTCAATAGAAAAATAGAACTACCCCCGCAGTACATAGCTTTTTGTAATAGCATGGACCCCGCATAGGGAAGTTTAACCTCAAGTGTTTTCCCGAATTATGTATATATTTTATTTGTTTTAAACTTATTTTAAACTGAATTTCTCGCTCGCTCTCTGGGTGTGTTGATGCGTGCTTGTTCGTGGCAATTCCGCTTTAATTTTAATTTTCAAATCTTACTTAGGTGGATGTATTTACCTCTCCGCATATTTTTTCTTGGATTACTTGATGAAAAGCATTTTGCTTGAAAGCTTGTAATTTTAATAAAAAGAAACTCACCACGCTATATTTTCGTTTTCTCTTTTAACCTATATTTTGTTATGCTGTCTTGAAACAGAATATATTATATTCGCAAAATAGAGTGCAATAATTGGTTGTAAAGAAGATTTTTAAAAATTGGAATACACGTCTAGAGAGCGTGTAGACCTACACTAAACAGTACCTGTGACTCTGTTTCAATCTTACCTGGAGTTTAGCTCGGCTGTCTCAGAAAGCAACATTTGATGGCAAGAAGTTAGAAAACCTTCAAACCACATTTGTTAAACTTACAACATGTTGTGAAACTGCGAGTTTATCTCCATTATCAGCGCCAATGATCCTATTCTATAGTTTAAAAAGACAAATTTCTACAACGAGTGAACTATTGCCTTCTCGGTCTACAGGTAACAAAATATATGTCGCAATAATAGAATGATAAATTACCATTCCCACAGATAGATGGCGCTGTATTTCAACGACCCGTCTATAACGTTGGTGACATTTATAACGTCTGTCCTACAGAGGACACAAAGCGACGTGGGGAGAAATACAATATTGAAGTTAGAAACTTTCTTGGAAAATATTTTTATATTTTCTCCGGGTTAAGAGTTTGACAAATATTTTATTCCACTTCTCTCTGTAACACTTTAAAGAGTTGTGATTCAAAGTTCTGTTTTAAAACCCGGGAATATACCACATCAACCTAACTTCCCATCGAGGTGTTTTCTAGTAATGTAAGGGCTGATTTTTGATGGAAATATCCTAAACAAGGACACCAAGTGGACCGTTTGGTATGGAATTCGATTTTCACCTAGCTACTGGATGAATAGATTACGTCCAAGATTGAACTTTTCTGTTCTGTTTGACCTATTTCTTGTATTTACTGCTGAATATTATATTTGGTTGAAATACACTGGATCATTTTCACATTCTATTTTCAAACTGGCGAAACACCGATGTGAATTTTTATCACTGAGGAACGTCCAAATATTTTTCTTATTGCAATATGCAATTTGGGCGCCAGGAATTTTTAAAACTTGAGATAATTAGGGTTAAAATAATTTCAAATCTTGATCACAGATGGTGGGGTGTATTCATCAAATATCTTTTCTCCAACTTTCTCTCTCCGCATTGTTTCTAAAAATTCTCATTATTTATTCCTTCTCTTATTCTCCTATTTAATTATTTAGAAATTTAATTTTATATTACAAAAGAATAAATGAAAAGGACATTTTTAATTTTTAGTCAAATATATATAAATGATATAAATAGAATTTTATTTAGTCATTTACACCAAATCTCTCTTTTATTTTATTTGAATACATTTCGGTAATTGCCTTAAAGATTTGTAATTTTCTCTATTTATGCATATAAATATTTTATTCTTAAAATTCTAAATTATTCAAATTGGACTTCTCGTGGAGGAAGAGATTATGTCTGAGAAACATGCTCCCAGGTTCTGAAGGTAAAAAATAAATGTTAGGAATTTAAATATATCTTAAATTAAAATACAAAAGACACAAAGTAACAAAAGTTTTCAACAAAATTTAATCAAGCGATGCAAACAAGTTGATGGAATATATTTAATCAGGATTTTGGAACTCTCGCCGTGTGACCAGATCTCTCTGTGTAAGGATTTCTTTTGCAGATGATCCTAAGTTCGAATGTTCTCCAATATCGGCTAATGGACAAGTTAGAAGAAAGGAATTTGCAGCAAAAATGACAATTTAATTGACACTCCAATTTCCCTGACATTAGTTGTAATTTATTAGTTGAAACAAGCCCTTCCAATATATTTTCATCGCAATTTGGGTAATAAGTTTTATTTCAAAATGGTGTTTGAGAATATACATTTCTTATCTGTGGATATCCTTCTGATGATTTCTGTTCACATCGTCTGTGCTCCCAGAACTATTCTGACAGGGAACCTGAGCACCAAACGATGTAGAGTAACTTCCATGGATCGAGGGGACAAACGCCGCTATTTGGTGAAAAGCTGTGGCCGCCATCATGTTTGACACCAGCGCGGGGTTATTTAGTCGTGCGATAACCCAACAACTTATCTGAAGACAATCCAATATATGTTATTGACACTCTCAGTCAAATGTTATAAAAATCAAAGAAAAATGTGATTATTTACAACTTGGTGATTAAATATTAAACAAATCTGTTCTCAGGAAGTCCTCCACCTTGTCCTCCTCCGGACAAGGACTCTCAGTTCAATTGTCTGAATCAACCGATCAATAACACTCGAATTATTTCTTTTGTTTCCTTATATCAGCCGAGAATGTTGATATCGCTGAGATAAAATGATTTCCTCCACTATACTTCGTAGCTGAAAGAACTCGAAATGTGGCTGACGACCTGATGTGCCGCCACTAGGAGGGACTGGTCCGGAATAGGGGTGATAGAACCAGGGACAAACATCCAGGTCGCTCCAGGAGGGATGGGGTTTCATGTGTTCGACACACTGATAGGTAATTAGACGAATTAGGGGGAGTCACTGACTTCGCTAGTCCCAGCTCCTGTAAGTTTCCACTGCCATCTTTAAATCCATGTCGTGGAAGAGCATCGTAGGTGTTAACAAACCTTGACTCCATGTCTGAGAAAGCAGCAATAAACTGACCGAGCGTGAATGGTATTTAATAACTTCCAAACAATATTTTTGTTTAAAGCCTTATTTTATATAACGATGCACTAGCGCGCCATCTGTTATCAAATTATAAAACTATTTTATAGGCGTAATATTCTTTTTAATATAAAACAATTTCTACTGTCCTTACTGCGATGGAAAAATTAAAGGGAGGGCCTGGCTCATCAGTGGTGAACCCTCCCAGCGGTTTCGCCAGTTTAATCTACCATACCGCTGTTATATTGCATTTTTAATAATTCCATCTCAGTACGACAAACTAACGGTTCACCAAGTCAGATAGGAACGTTACTGTGTCCACGGGGTTTATCTCCCTCCGTTTACCTCCAGGTTGAACTGCGTGGACTCGAATGAAGATTTGAACAGCCTACGCATAAAATTATTATTTATTCCAAATATTTCCGGAATTATTATAATTAGCTACGGATGGATGGTGAACATCAAATATTAATTGAATAGGAAGCATGTTCCAACTAGCGCCTGGTGAGGTTGACCAGCAGGATGACTTCTGGCTGAGGGAATGCTCTGGGAAGATGTCTGTACCCATTAATGTCCATTATTTGTAGATTCCTGTAGCCCCCCTCTCTGTAACCCCCGTCTCTGTAAGCCTCCGTCCGGTAACCCCCATCCCTGTAGCCCCCGCCCCCGTCCCATCTCCTGCGATTTCAATCAATTCGATCCTACCTAATCGATGCGAGGTATTTCCTCGGCACATTTTGCCATCCTGCCGAGACGATATTAAATTTCTGCCGTCGCGGACTGAACACCGGCAGCTCCAAATCGTTTTACAAAAAGGAAATAAGAAGCTACGTGTTTTAACCAAATGGTTGCGTTCACCCGGGCGCAGTTCGGTGAAGTTCAGAATCTGTTTGTTTGTTGTGGGAGAGTCGGTCGCCAGGCCTGAAATGATTGTTTCAAATTCGGTCTTCAGGATAAACTGAACCTTTTTAGGAGTCTGGGTGACTTTCTATTCGCTCTTCATATGTATTACATTCAATGCACACATGTATTGTAACACACGACAAGTCTGTTTGTAAAGTTGGACACACCACATACCTGTATGTAACGTTGGACACACCACATACCTGTATGCAAAGTTGGACACACCACATACCTGTATGTAAAGTTGGACACACCACATACCTGTATGTAAAGTTGGACACACCACATACCTGTATGTAAAGTTGGACACACCACATACCTGTATGTAAAGTTGGACACACCACATACCTGTATGCAAAGTTGGACACACCACATGCCTGTATGTAAAGTTGGACACACCACATACCTGTATGTAAAGTTGGACACACCACATACCTGTATGTAAAGTTGGACACACCACATACCTGTATGTAAAATTGGACACACCACATACCTGTATGTAAAGTTGGACACACCACATACCTGTATGTAAAGTTGGACACACCACATACCTGTATGTAAAATTGGACACACCACATACCTGTATGTAAAGTTGGACACACCACATACCTGTATGTAAAGTTGGACACACCACATGCCTGTATGCAAAGTTGGACACACCACATACCTGTATGTAAAATTGAACCCAAAACTGGCCATCACATGTTTATATGTAAATTTAAACTCAGCAGCCCATCACATGTCTGTATGTGAACTGAACAGAGCTCATGTCTGTATGTAAAGCTGTACAGAGCACATGTCTGTATGTAAAGCTGTACAGAGCACATGTCTGTATGTGAACTGAACAGAGCACATGTCTGTATGTAAAGCTGTACAGAGCACATGTCTGTAAGTGAACTGAACAGAGCACATGTCTGTATGTAAAGCTGTACAGAGCACATGTCTGTATGTGAACTGAACAGAGCACATGTCTGTATGTAAAGCTGTACAAAGCACATGTCTGTATGTAGAGCTGTACAGAGCACATGTCTGTATGTAAAGCTGTACAGAGCACATGTCTGTAAGTGAACTGAACAGAGCACATGTCTGTATGTAAAGCTGTACAGAGCACATGTCTGTAAGTGAACTGAACAGAGCACATGTCTGTATGTAAAGCTGTACAGAGCACATGTCTGTATGTAAAGCTGTACAGAGCACATGTCTGTGTGTGAACTGAACAAAGCACATGTCTGTATGTGAACTGAACAGAGCACATGTCTGAATGTGAACTGAACAGAGCACATGTCTGTATGTAAAGCTGTACAGAGCACATGTCTGTATGTAGAGCTGTACAGAGCACATGTCTGTATGTAAAGCTGGACAGAGTCTCACATGTCTGTATGTGAAGTCTGATAGAGTCTCACATGTCTGGAATGTGCAGGAGGGCTGTTCGAGAAAGCAGACGATGAACAAGAGATGGCATTCCGCTTCGCCGTGGACCAGATCAACTCGGACTCTGGGATCCTGCCCACGGCTCGTCTGGCCGCCAAGGCCATCTGGATAACCCCGGGGAACAGCTTCCGGGCCGCCAAGGAAGGTGAGCCGGTCAGGACCTTCATTTCTGTGTGGAGAATTCTTGGATGAATCTCTCAGTCCACACAGGACCTCTGTTTCACCTCCCGGAATGTCACTAGAGTGTCTTCCCTCTAATGGCTATTTTTCTTAACATAAATAATATAATAAACCAAATACGGCAGCGGTGGCCTCGCTATAACGGGGCAGGGCATCGAGCAGTTGTTGAAAGGTGCAGAGCTTGGTCCCACAATCTCCTTTTACAACATTTCTATATAAACTGTGCAGGTTCCGTCGTCATGCCAACTATTGTAGCGCTTACAGAGACAGTGGCAGAAAATCATCAAATTTTTCCACATCCACGACGAATTTATTACATTGCTGATACATCTCGTCTGCTGCACGCGACGTTACAGGGACCTGGTAATCGTTCCAAACGTAGAATAATTACCGACGAACAAACGTAAACTGACCCAGTAGGTACGTAGAGAATAAATACCTCGCTGCCAGAGATAGTTCTGCACCTTGTGTTCACGGCCGGAGAATGCCAGAAATAATTACTTTCTCCGCGCTAATTGAGAGTTAATTAGGTCGTGTTTTTGTCGTCTGGCTGTAATATTTGAAATTGGAATTTGAGGACATTGATATCGAGTTTGTTTAACTAACAAAAATTGGAATCAGAAATGGAAACATCTGTTGGAACAGTTCTGTTTCAGCAGGTGTAGAATATACATGGATGTAATTAGAATTCCATTATAATTTGTGGTGTTAATGGATATTTGAAACCCTCCTATTGGTATCCTCTCACACAGAACACACGGTGTTGTGTTTTAAAAACGCCAATTGGGAAGTTCGAGTGTACTGGAATGTTATCTCGCGCCTAGTTGACGTGGGGCTTCTGCCTCGTCATGGTACTTCCTTGCTGGGAGACTGAACATCCTGTCATCTTGAACATCTTCGTCTTGAACATCCGCATCTTGAAGATTTTCTTTCTGAACATCCCCGTCTTGAAAATTACCGTCCTGAACATCTCCTTCTTGGACATCCACGTCTTGAACATTTCCGTCTTGAATATTTTGGCCAAATTTGTCGACAAAAGAAGCTGTGTTTAGCACCGTATCGCCCACACAAGGGATGTATGGTCAACTGTGGGTCCACTGACCTCACCGGGCCAGAAAAATATATGTTTAAAGGAAATTAAGAAGATGGATATTTGTCTATATTGGAGATATATCACAAGAAATGTACACAATCAGGACATAAGTTACATATCTATCCACTCCAGTTACACGTGTGGAGATTTGTCAACCCACTCTGTATTCCTCCACTGTCTCTCATTACATTGATTTGACTTAATTGGACGTCGCGACGCATAGTGATGAGCTCGGCGGCCTCATTTGTTCGATGCATTCAAATCGATGGAAGATTTTTTAAAACTCTATGTGTGAAGTCTTTTAACGAACTAGTGTATAAACAGGGATGAGCATGTCGCCTCCACACAAGATCCCAATATTCCTTCGGCATTCTACATCGCGCTGATTCCAAATGGCTCTCCGGCCGTCCACCTGTTGTGCCGCAGCCCACCGGGGCACTGCGGCCCAACGCTACGTTCTGATCTTCGTCCAACTTGGATTTCACAGCAGCAGATCATCCTTCCAATGCAGAGATTTCAGACGGCTTTTCTCTCAAATATTTTAAAACTATAAACACGAAACATCTGGTAAATGGGTTAAAAAAGAATGCAAATTGATTTTATGAAAATTCGAAACTATTATAGACGCGTATGATTCTTTTTAAAAATTAAACAATTGCTACTGCCCTTACTGCAATGGAAAAATTAATGGGAGGGCCTGAAATTTCGCACTTGAATAGAAACAGACGCTGAGAAGCCTATGTGACCAGGCTTGAGATGGTCGCTGATGATAAGGAATGGTTCAAGAGTTCAAGAAAGTGATAACGGAGTTTATGCTTTTGACCCGGTAACCAGATGTCAATCAAATTAATGGCGCGCTAAAGAAGAAACAAAACCAAAGAAAACTCCAAGCTCAGAGTTCTGTTGGTGACATTTTTGATGATGATAAAGGGCTGTGGTGTCATTATTTTGACCCTGAAAGACAAACCATAAACCATCATGTCGAAGTTTTGCGGCGGCTACAGGAAGGCATAAGGAGGAAACCACAAGAAAAATGGGCTTCTCAGAATTGGGTTCTCTCCAGGACAACGCCAGCCCTCACAGAGCAGTGTTGAACTTCTTGACCAAGAACAAAGTTACAATACTTCTTCAGCCCCATACTCACCGGATATTGCCCCAAATGACTTTTTTTTATTCATTAAAATGTTTCTTAAAGAGCAGCGATTTGAGCCGCGAGAAGACCTAATAGAAAAATCGCCGAAATTCCTCAGAGGCTTGAAAACTATAAAAAAACGTTACGAAAATTGGGAAGCGAGAGGTCGAAGATTACTGAATGAAATCTTCTTTTAATCTTGTTGTTTATTTCTAAAAATTCCGGGAATTTAATGGAAGCACCTCGTATATAAAAGAAAGGGCGTATTTATCAATTGTTAAGTTTACCTTTTAAGTTTTTGCGCAATAAATTGAAAGAGAGAGAAATCGCTCGAAGTATATTTGTTGTTTTTCTTTCACAGGCGCAGTTAGCCCGTTTATACCTGACTAGAAAGCGTCTAGGTCTGAAGAAATGTTCGTACGGAAAACAACGATCCTCCAGAACACCGACGTAGCACTGGTGAGGCCAGATATCCTATGTTAGAGACAGTTTTTATAATTTCTGACTTTTTATCGTGAATGTTTTTTTTTTCAATTAAAACCTTTTCTTTCACCTTTAATGCGACAATAAAAATATTGGGAAAGCCTGGCTCATCAATGGTGAAACCTTTTAGCGGTTTCGCCAGTACAATCTATCAGAGCGCTATAATCGTTTATCGGATTAGCTTGCTTATGTGTCCAGTACTTTAGATAAACTCTTGGTATTCAAGCTTAGTAGAGATAGACATGTATTTTTATCAATTCAGTAAGGGAAGTCGAAAATTACACTCATGGACAAAACTTAAGGAAGTTTTACCTTTTAGTATGTATATCGGGATTCAAACAATAACTCTTTAAGATATTACAGTGACCTTTATTAAAGACATACGAGATAACCAAGTGTGAACAAAATTGCCTCTGTTTCCTAAAAGAATCAGACGACCAGCGACATCAAAATATGAAACTTCCTTAAGAAAGTGAACTACTGGTGTAGTTCGGAGTTCAGACCACAGAGGGCGGCACCATAGTGAGACAGTTGGGTGATGATTGCTCTCTGTGATTGACGTTGCCCCACTCCAGCGTATAGTCCGTTCACAGCGGCAGAAACATTCCTCCGTCATGTGCCCAGGTGTCCCGCGCCTGCGCAGTCCCGCCTGGACTGCAATGTCCCGCTCCAGCCAATCCCCGAGGGATTAGGCTACTTTTTGGCGGCACAATCAGCTTATCGGCTGATATTAATTTAGGCGTCTGGTGCGCATTGTTTCGGTCTCTATCGTCCTAATTATTTGTCTCCTGGCAGCGAGATGATGAATGGTCGCTGTAATTACCTGCGGTCGTTTGCTGCCGTGGTGTAGCCATCAGACATTCAGTGTAACATCTCTTCTCTGAGTCTCCCAAAAGTCACTAGATTGTTAAATGACAGCTGAATTGTGGATATAATAGGTTTAATGGCTCCAGTTTGCTCCATTCACTAATTTTAATTTGGAAAAAAACTCAAAAATACATAATATAGACGTGTATGATTCTTTTAAAAATTAAACAATATAAACTGCTCTCACTGCAATGGAAAAATTAATGTAAAGGCCTGGCTCATCTGTGGTGAATCCTCCCAGGATTTCGAATTTTCATAACAGATGGCGCGCGAATGCATCATAACATAATATCAAAATTCTAAACTATTCTAGACGCGTATTATTCTTTTTAAAATAAAACAATTTCCATTGCAGTAAGGACAGTAGAAATTGTTTCATTTTAAAAAGAATCATACGTGTCTATAATAGTTTCGAATTTTGATAACAGATGGCGCGCTAATGCATCATACATAATATATAGTCTGTTATTAATATAATCTAAATCCATACAAGATTTGTGAATTTCATTCTAATATGAGAGGGCGAGCATTCGAGAAAAATATAAATATTCTGAAAGCTCCTAATCAAATAACTACAAATTTTAAACTACATAATTATATTTACATATTTCGTCAGTTTATAATATATATAGTCTATTGTTTGATTTTGTGAGCATTGTGCTGAAGTGAAGCAACTTTTTAAGGAACTTTGTGAAGAGTTACAAATGACAAATGTTCGAAAGTTTGTCTCCACTGGTGTCCAGTGTGGACGATCAGTGGAAATGCCATCCATATCCGGGGAGCCAGCCCACCTCGACGCTATCTGTGACGCAAAGTTCCAATATTGCTCGACGATATTCCAGAGAACAAGAGAGAAAGCAGACGACAAATTACAGGCCTGCTCCGTCTCTGTTATTTGGCTTGTCGTCCATTTTAACAAACAACTCCCTTCTACATTTGATCTTTGGGAGCAACTTGATTTATTTCTAAGTTCTCACTTCCACGCGCTGTGAATTTGTCTCGGTTGGTTTATAAATCTGGCAGATTTCTGTTGCTTGCTAACTTTGCAACAGCTCGCTAGGAACGGTCGACACAGCTGCTACTTGACTGCTCGAGGGACGCCTGATGGTGTTTGACTTGGTTTGGTATTTCCCTGGATAGGTGAAAATGGGGATTTATATATTTAGAACTTTATTTTTTGATTTAAGTTTATATAGTGTTTTTTCCACTAGATATTTTCTCTCTTTGTGGTTTTAATTTCAAAATGTTGCAAAGCACTTGAGAGTTTTGAATAGATTTATATTTTATCGTGTTTTGAAAATAAAAACTAAATTCTATTAAAGAACATTTATCACATGTAGGCTATGACATTTGCTGTGTGGGGAGGACGTAAGACTCCTCTGTCCATGACATTACAGGTGGACGACATTCATTCATCAAACATGACATATTTTCTTTATTTAACATTACACATCAACACAAATCGTTTAGTGTGTTACCCCGGTGCCACGACACTCGCTTTAGTAAATTCCCATAGAAGTCAACCTCTAACAACTGGGAGATTTCTTGGCAGCTTTGGCTGATTCCATGGGATAAGATCTTAGGGTGTTATTACAAATTATAAGGATGCAATAAAAATTTAAGATGTTATAAAATCTTTGGCTGTTATAAAATCTTAGGGTGTTATAAAAAACTCTTAGGGTGCTATTAAATATTAGAGTGTTAAAAAAATAACTCTTAGGGTGTTATAAAAATCTAAGGGTGTCATAAAGCAGTTCTAGGGTGCTATAAAATCGAAGCCACACTTGTACAGCTGAGGGCCATACCCTGGGACCATGGTATTCAGATGGTCGGCTTTTTTCTGTAATTTCCAAATTGTTGAACGTCATCACCTGAACGTTATGTACAGGGTGGTTGTGCATTGTGTCAATGAATATTTAGAGGAAGAGTAATCACTTTTATAACGGACACATATGTATAGGGAGAGGGGAGATTTGACCTCAGACTGGTTCACGTAACTCTATGGAACTGTAGATTAGGCGTTCGTAGATATTGTGGAGGACGGGTCGAAGCTGTCCCAGCTAGAGCTATAGACATAGACCACCTCATCAGTCCTTCTTACCGTTTCCCAATAATTTCAGGATGTCAAGTTTGTGGATTCTTCAAGTTTCATGATTGAGAAGCGTAAAATGCCTCGTTAAGACTTGAAACACTCCCCAGACCGACTTAGCTCCAATATTAATGGCTACTTCTTACACGAGGTACAGATATTATGTTCAGACGCTTCTAACTTGGAGTACAGACGCCGCGCATCCTGGGACAAGGAGCTCTTACAGGGCATTATCAACCGGTTCACCTGAAACCGAGTTTTGAAGCGATTTTTTACTGCTTCCAATCTCCATTTCTTCAAGGCTTGAGACAGGCCGAGTTAGCCTTTATGTTGACAATAATTTCTTTACCTTTAATCACTTTTGAGTTCTTATTTCCCTCCTCAGTTGTAATTTATACTTTATCATATTTTTTTATGGAAGAAATGAACAAAGATAAAAGCACACATTATGTTCAAATATATAGGAAATAAAGGAGAGGTGCCCCTTGTAAATTTGTGATAGGCGTGAATCCGATAGGCGACATTTGGCAAACCTAACGTTGGGGGTGTGGTGTCGGCTTGAAGGTCTCGCCCATGTGCTGTAGTCTGACTGGACTGTGTCTCAAAGGAAGAAAAAGAAGCCTATATGGAATAATGTCTGAACGGAAATTGGTCAAAAATCGAATTGAATAAAAATAAAACACAAACACAAAGTTCATTTATTGCCAATATAAACAAAAATAAAAACAATTCTGATATTCATTGAAGGCAACTAACTTCCCCTTTAAAAAGACATCCATTAATCTAAATGAAAAGTTTCCAATTTTATTTCCTTTTTTTAATTTATAAAGGTTTTCAATTTGATTAAATCAATACTCTTTGCTTTGCCGAGTTCCTCTTTTTGCGCCGTTCTCCTGAATTGGTTTAAGTGCCGCAGTGGTCGACAAAAACACATTTATAGCTGCACTCCCTCCTCATATAATTGCCATTAATAAATCACACGCACCGTTTCAATTCCCGATTGCCCTCCTAATGACATTTTGTAAATGAGAAGCTAAAAAAGGGCGAAGAATAGAATTCTGTTCTCCTCCTTAACAATAAATCATATTGGACTTCTTGAGAGAAAACTCTAATCAATTTTTTTTTACCTTTTAATTTTGATCATGTCAAGAATCGAGGAGAGGGTGTTGTCGTTTATTTTGTCTTGTTTCAATTCCGGCTTTAGAATGTGATACCGTTGTAGAAGACGTCTCCGTGCAGCACTGTATGTAACTAAGGTGTCAGGACGTCTCCGTGCAGCACTGTATGTAACTAAGGTGTCAGGACGTCTCCGTGCAGCACTGTATGTAACTAAGGTTTCAGGACGTCTCCGTGCAGCACCGTATGTAACTAAGGTGTCAAGACGTCTCCGTGCAGCACTGTATGTAACTAAGGTGTCAGGACGTCTCCGTGCAGCACTGTATGTAACTAAGGTTTCAGGACGTCTCCGTGCAGCACCGTATGTAACTAAGGTTTCAGGACGTCTCCGTGCAGCACTGTATGTAACTAAGGTGTCAGGACGTCTCCGTGCAGCACTGTATGTAACTAAGGTTTCAGGACGTCTCCGTGCAGCACCGTATGTAACTAAGGTTTCAGGACGTCTCCGTGCAGCACCGTATGTAACTAAGGTGTCAGGACGTCTCCGTGCAGCACCGTATGTAACTAAGGTGTCAAGACGTCTCCGTGCAGCACTGTATGTAACTAAGGTGTCAGGACGTCTCCGTGCAGCACTGTATGTAACTAAGGTGTCAGGACGTCTACGTGCAGCACTGTATGTAACTAAGGTGCCAGGACGTCTCCGTTCATCACTGTATGTAACTAAGGTGTCAGGACGTCTCCGTGCAGCACTTTATGTAACTAAGGTGTCAGGACGTCTCCGTGCAGCACCGTATGTAACTGAGGTGTCAGGATGTCTCCGTGCAGCACCGTATGTAACTGAGGTGTCAGGACGTCTCCGTGCAGCACCGTATGTAACTGAGGTGTCAGGATGTCTCCGTGCAGCACCGTATGTAACTGAGGTGTCAGGATGTCTCCGTGCAGCACTGTATGTAACTAAGGTGTCAGGACGTCTACGTGCAGCACTGTATGTAACTAAGGTGCCAGGACGTCTCCGTTCATCACTGTATGTAACTAAGGTGTCAGGACGTCTCCGTGCAGCACTTTATGTAACTAAGGTGTCAGGACGTCTCCGTGCAGCACCGTATGTAACTGAGGTGTCAGGACGTCTCCGTGCAGCACCGTATGTAACTGAGGTGCCAGGACGTCTCCGTGCAGCACGTATGTAACTGAGGTGCCAGGACGTCTCCGTGCAGCACCGTATGTAACTAAGGTGTCAGGACGTCTCCGTGCAGCACTGTATGTAACTAAGGTGTCAGGACGTCTCCGTGCAGCACTGTATGTAACTAAGGTGTCAGGACGTCTACGTGCAGCACTGTATGTAACTAAGGTGCCAGGACGTCTCCGTTCAGCACTGTATGTAACTGAGGTGTCAGGATGTCTCCGTGCAGCACTGTATGTAACTGAGGTGTCAGGACGTCTCCGTGCAGCACTGTATGTAACTAAGGTGTCAGGACGTCTCCGTGCAGCACTGTATGTAACTAAGGTGTCAGGACGTCTCCGTTCAGCACTGTATGTAACTAAGGTGTCAGGACGTCTCCGTTCAGCACTGTATGTAACTAAGGTGTCAGGACGTCTCCGTGCAGCACTGTATGTAACTGAGGTGTCAGGACGTCTCCGTGCAGCGCCGTATGTAACTGAGGTGTCAGGACGTCTCCGTGCAGCACCGTATGTAACTGAGGTGTCAGGATGTCTCCGTGCAGCACCGTATGTAACTGAGGTGTCAGGACGTCTCCGTGCAGCACCGTATGTAACTGAGGTGTCAGGATGTCTCCGTGCAGCACCGTATGTAACTGAGGTGTCAGGATGTCTCCGTGCAGCACTGTATGTAACTAAGGTGTCAGGACGTCTCCGTGCAGCACTGTATGTAATTAAGGTGTCAGGTACACAATAGAAGATATTCAGTCTTGAAAAGAGATATTTATTCAAATGACAATTATAGAACCTCGATGGTCGCAGTAAGGTCATTAGTAAAGTTCTCCCATTGAAATAAATATTCTGAGAAATTGCCAAGATTCATCCAATCTCTCTCTACAACAAACATCTTGTTCATCTTGTACAGGGTGATCCAAAAGTCCCGCACAACTTTAAAAATTAATAACTCCGCGAATATTTGCGCTAGAGCAATGCGGTAAACACCATTGTTTTCAGGATGCAATGGGATTTTTTATGGCAAATAATGAAAAATTCGAAAATGATTTTAGTTACAACTTTATTCGCTAGATGGCGCTCTACCAGAATCAGAGATTCAGTGGCCAAATTGTTTGATAAATTGAAAAATATAACTGAAGGACACGTATTTTTCCTTTTTGAATACCAGGAAAGAACCCTAATAATATAAAATGATAAATTAATAAAACACCATTTCGCCAAAAGTTAGAAGAAATGGTTAACGATTTTTAGATACAATCTGAGATATGTAAAATAGGTATATGCAAATTAAAACATGTAGCAAAAATATTTATATTTTAGATGGAGTTTTGTGAAATAAATTGAATGTTTGAAAATAACTACTGATATCAATACACGATTTTTGAAATGTTAAGATAGTACCAAAAATTATGATGGCACTACTAATAGGATTTCTTGCTATAAGGAATGTATAGTTTCTTGACTAATTGGCGACACTTGACTATCTAACTGGATATTTGACATGATCCAAAAATGAAATATAGAGGGGAGTGACAAAGTATATTTGTCATACTTATTCCAAATATCCTATGGGTTTGTCAAATGTTATCATTGTTTATTATACTGTACATAATTTTGAAAATGTATCCCCTCAAAAAAAAAAATCATTTTTAAATCGACCTTTTGCGTTGAAAAACGTGGTAGTAAAATCATTTTGTATTATTTTTTGCGCAAAATATCTAAAGTTGGGGGGGGGGGGGGGGGGGGGATACATAGATTATTCCTTATGCTATTTCTTCTAATGAGCGAAAAGCGATAAACTAAACATAGGGGGTAAAATTGTGTATACCAGTGTTATTCGAGAAGTTATAACACTTTGGCCTGCACGACATAAAATAAAATGTGGGCAAATGACAAACAGAAAAATTACTGTTTACAGAAAAAAAAAGAGTCAAGGTGTGAGGACAGCATTTATTATTGTCATAACCCAAAACAAAGAGCTGCAAAATATAACACACGAGGTAACTGCCTTCTCTCTTGTATTTGGTCACAATCCTTGCTCAATGTGGCGCCCTTCATTCTCAAACACCGCCTGCAGACGATAGATGACAGAATGGTCACAATTAAATAATTGAAATTTATAAAACGTGTCATCTGATAGAAGCCTTCAACATGGCCAATGTGGTAGGCCGGCATCGATAAAAACGCGACTTAATGTACCCCCATAACCGAAATTGTAACGCGTCAAGTCTGGTGACATTGGGGGCCACTGGTATATAAAGTGGCGACTTATCAACGAATTCCACCGAACGTATCCTTCAGCAATTGTTTGGCACCGCGGGAGATATGAGGAGGTCCTCCATCTTGCATGAATGATATTTCGCTTAGTGCTTGTCTGTCCTGCGATATGGGAATAACCTTTTCTCTCAAAAGTTGAACATAACGTTCACCAGAGAGAGAGAGAGAGTTACAAAAACGGTTTTAAAAGTTCTTCCATTGATATTTTCAAAGAAAAATGGCCCAATAATAAAAGAAGAAATGAACCCACAAAAACTGTAACTCTGTGCTGATGAAGTGGTATTTCTGTAAAAATCCTAGGGTTTTCTGTTGCCAAAATGAGGCAGTTTTGAATGTTAAATTCTCCCTTTAGATAAAAGTGAGCATCATCTGTTCTTAGAACATTTGACAGCCAGTTTTCATCAATATAAATTTGCTGGAAAAGCCATGCAGCGAATTCTTGACGCTTCTCAAAATCGCTGACTTTCAACTCGTGAAAACTTTGAATTTTGTTAGGAAATTTTTATAGAAAAATTCTAAATGTGTGTTCTCTCCAAACTGTTCCATACGAAATCCCAGTTTGTCGAGAAACTTGTCTAGCACTTACTTCTCCATACGTGGATAACGTTTCAATAGCTTCAGCATTCTGCAAAACCGTAACAGCCACTGACTTGCATGTCGATGGTCTTCCACTCCGAGGTTTTGCTTCCAGAGATCCAGTTTCCTCAAAACTTTTAATCATTCGCTTTAGAGAGTAGCAACTCATTGGTCCTTTACCGCTTCGAATATCTTTAAAGGAACGAAACGCTCGTAAAGCTTCAGTGGCAGATTCTGAATCGCAATTAAAAAATTCACCAAGAGTGCTTTATCCTGTAGTGACGGCATTCCAGGGGGAAGGGGAGAAGTCCGACCACACCTCCTTGCGGTCCTCCCTGGACCCTTGGAATATTTGTCCAAATTCTGGTTCGTTTCCAAGATGACTAACGTTGCAACGGCACCCAATTTCAAATGAATAGCAAAACTGATATCTCCAGTAATGCTACCGCGTCCGGGGTAACCGCCGCGTCAGGAGCTGCAGCTCGAGCTCATGATGAGAAATCTACTACGAGGACACAATTCAATCTACTACAACTCAATATAAATGGTACCCAGAGGAAAATAAAGAGCTGACTTGTCTTCTCTGTGACAACAATGTACATATTACTTGTCCTCAGGAGACAAAATTGAATCAGAATCTGAGATTAAATATCAAAGATTATACAACACTACGAAAGGACAGACCGGGAAAATTTGGAGGAGGACTTGCCGTTTTGATAAAAACTCTAGAAATCAAATTTAAGGAAATCGCCTATAATCAGAGTAAGCCTAGAGAAAGCACGACAGAAGATCAGGCAATAGAAATCTATCTTACAGATAAAACAATTCCAATCATAAATGTTTATATCACCACGATAATGCTATCATCAATACAGGCCTGATAGAGACATTAAGTGAAGCGTCTTCGGATATCGCAATCATACTTGGTGATTTTAACGCCGAAAGACCAACTTGGGGATCACCTGTCCAGGATAACAAAGGTCAGCAGGTTGAGGACATGCTAACCGACCTCGACCTTACGCCGTTAAATAACGAAAAGAACTCCTATCTATCCAAGTCCACAGGCACAGAATCCGCAATAGACATCACAGCGATAAATTACAACATCGCACCCACAACACAATGGAAAATTCTGAAAAGTGCAATCAGTGACCACAGACCAATTTTAACAACCCTAAAATTCAAAATTGAGAATTTTTAACAGAATAAAAGAACACTGGAAAAAATGTACAGAAAAGCTTGAAGAACTGTGCAACGAAGAATTAAATCACAGAACGATTGACAAAAAAATGGAAAATTCTCTTTGAACATATCCAAAGCTGCAAAAGTATCGATACCTAGAGGTAGACCTAAAGACCTGTGAATACTTTACTGGAAGGACCACAATATCGAGGCAATGATTGCAGAGAGAGACAATAAAAATGAACTTCTTAAAACAAATAAAACAGAAGAAATCATAAAGGAACTCATTGAAATTAGTCACAAAATAGAACAAGAAATTTGGATATTCAAACAAGAAAAATGGGCAGAATTCTGCGAAGAAAATGGATCCAAAAAAGGAAAGCCATCACTGGAATATAATTAGTGTTATAAAACAATCAAAACCAACACTAATCCTTGAATACTCTAACCGATATGAACAGCGAGAACGAACAAACAGATGGCTGACATAATTGCCGAATATCTTTCAAGCACGTCCAGACTCAGCTATACGAATGAAGGCAGGATTCTAAAAAATAATGTAAACAGGTTAGTTAAACAAGCAAGAAATTGCCATCAAAAAGATATTTACTCGAGAGACTTCACACTGAATGAGCTAAACTCATCAATAGGAAAGTTAAATACAAGATGTCACCTGGAGATGCTCTAATATTTGGTCAAATGATTAAACACTTTGGAGATAAAGCTAAAAATCAACTCCTACTAATACTGAAGATTTCATGGCAAACTGGTAAACTACCAAAGAATTGGAAGATATCAATTATAGTGCCAATACTGAAACCAAACAAAGATGCCAAGGAATGCAAGAACTATCGGCCAATTGCTCTTACCAGCATTCTTTGTAAAATAACAGAATGAATTATCCACTGTAGGCTCATAGTCTGGCTCACTAACAATAATAAAATAAACTTCTACCAAACTGCCTAAAGATCCAGACACTGTACAACTGATAAACTGTTCTACTTCTGTCAATCAATAATAGATTTCTAGGAAAAACCGCCAAAGAAGACAACGGCCGTATTCCTGGATATGACCTCAGCTTTTGATCGAGTGTAGAAATTATTTGAAAGGCTGCACAACATCGGAGTAAGAGGAAAAACCTTAATCTGGATTGCAGACTTCTTATGAGGAAGAAGGATAAAGGTTCGGGTCAATGGAACATTTTCCAAGGACCGAAGAACATGGGCTGGTGTACCTCAGGGATCTGTGCTCAGTCTTCTACTCTTCTCGCTATATATTAACTGTGGTTTATGTAAATAGATGAATATTATTTGTATTATTTGAAGCCTCATTATGTAAAAATATATGTATATATAAATTGGACATTTGTTGTTGGCCATGGTCAAGTTTGAGCTCTTGTACGTCTAATTACGACACAACAAAAGTGGCGACGAGGATGCGCGATCTACAGAGCCAGTAAAAAGCTGAAGAAAACGGCGTCTATACAAGTATAACAACTACATCTTTTAAACAAATCTGACTCTCGGATTATGGAGAGGAAAAATAGGAAAATGGGTTAAGATTACATCTTTTAAACTATCTGGATCAAGAAAACAAAGGAGTAGAAAAGATCAGCATGACACGTTCAAAGTTAATAGTACCTTTTAGATGCTATAGCCCAGTGTAGGACACTTCGATCTTTTTGTACAAAAATTTGAGGCTTACTTTTTGGCATCTGAAGGAGGAGATTAAAGTGCGGATTTTTACCTCGCTACCAGATTCTGAAACTTTGAAGCAGGGAAACGACATTTTCTTCCTGGTCTAATGAAAGATCAACCCTATGATACTATCATTCAAAGAATTAAGCTGCATTTGGATCCAAAAAAGAAAGTGATACCACAGCGATGCAGATTTTTAAAGAGAATTCAACAGGAAGGAGAATCAATTTCGGAATATCTTAGAGAATTGAAACATTTGGCAATAAATTGTAATTTCGTCGATATGTTGGGAACCATGATGCGAGACCGTTTTGTGGCTGGAATCAAGTCGGAAATACTGAAAAAGAAGCTACTACAAGAGGACGACGATGTCACCCTGGATAAATTTTGCAGTGGCGATCTCGTTCGAATTGGCGGAGATAAATACAAGAGAATTACAAGATAAAATTAGTGGCCAAGATATCCCCTGTGAATTGAAAGGATAAAAAGGGTGAGTACAATAATAGTACGGCGCAGTATAGGCCTTTCAGGCAAAGTGGCAAAGGCAAAATAGTGTGTTATAGATGTGGTGAAAGACATTTACACGTGGCATCTGTTTTACCTCATAGAACAAAGACTTGTTTTAAAATGTAATATATAAACTGGGTCATTTAAGTACTGGGTCTGCAAAGCTAGTAAAAGAATGTGGGGATGTAAATTTGTACAAGAGGACTCTATATATTCTGTACAGGGCGAAACTGATGCCACAATAAATTCAACAGTAGATGATTATTCTTTGTGCTTTACAATAGATACAGGAAGTCCAGTTACGTTAATACCTAAAGATATTTATAAGAATTATTGGCAAGTTAAAAGATTATTTCCAACAAATTTAAGATTAAAATCCTTTTGTGTTAAATCAATAGAGATTATAGATCAAAGAAATGTTTTTGTAAAAGAAGCCAACCAATATTTACGATTAATAGTTGTAAATGAAAAATTCCAGGTAATTTTATTAGGAAGAGAATGGCATAAACAGTTGAAACTTGATTATTCTATATTGTTTATAATTGAAAATTTAAATAATGGATATAATAGAAATATATTTAAATATATAAAAAATTGAGGGATAGGTATGCAGATTTGTTTAACAAAGATTTGGGCTGTCTAAAGGACGTTAGAATAAATTTTTATTTAAAAAAGGATGTGACTCCTGTGTTTTGTAAGGCCAGAAGTTTACCTTTCTCTCTAAAAAACAAAGTAGAGAATGAAATTGATCGTTTAGTGAATTCTTGCATTTTATAACCTATAGTTCATGCATATTGGACCGCTCTAATAGTACCGGCATCAAAAAAAGATGGTAGTGTAAGTATATGTGGTGATTTCAGATGTACAGCTAATAAATCAATAGAATTAGATAGGTATCCCATTCCATCGATCGATGAGATCTTTTCAAAATTATCTACAAGCACCGTACTTTCGACTCTAGACCTATCACAGGCTTACTTACAAGTAATGTTAGCGGAAGAAGCCAAAGCTGTTGTTGATATAAACACAACAAAGAGGTTGTTTTCTTATAAAAGACTACCATATGACGTAGCGGTAGCACCAAATAAATTTCAGCGGATTATGGAAGGCTTATTTTCTGATTTGCCAGGTGTGGCCTGCTACATAGATGATATTTTGGTTGCAGGAAAAGTTTTTGAAGATCATGAACAAAAGTTGGATCTAGTGTTTAGATGATTGCTAGAAAAAGGTTTAAACTTAAACAGATATAAATGTAAATTTAAAAAGAAATCGGTGGAATATTTAGGGTTTAAAATGGATAAATATGGATTGCATCCCTTAGAAAATAAAATTAAAGCAGTGATAGAGGCGCCTGAACCTGAATGTTTCGCAATTGAGATCTTTCATAGGACTCTTAATTTATTATTATAGATTCATAAAGAATATAGCAAACATTTTAGCGCTATTCTATCAACATTTGAATAAAAATTGTAGATGGAATTGGACAAAGAATATCGAATGTTATTTAAAAAATGTAAATCATTATTAATGGACTATGGACTAGGCGTAATTCTGAGTCATAGAAATGATAGAAAGGAAGAATGCCCTATAGCTTTTGCTTCTAGAACATTAACTGAAGCGGAAAAACGTTTCTCTCAACTAGAAAAGAAAGCGTTGATCATAACTTTTGGCGTTGAGAAATTCAGACAATACTTACTGGGACGAAAATTTGTATTGGTCACAGACAACCGACCCTTAATTCATATATTTTCACCTCATAAACCAATTCCCATATGTGCATCATCCAGAATTAAAAGATGGTCCTTAAAATTAGCTGCATTTAATTATACTGTGGAATTTCGAAAAACTAGTGATAATTCCAATGTTGACGCATTGTCACGTCTTCCTTTAGAATCGAGTGTCAGGGAGTCTCTTGATGAAGACCAAGTACTTCTTCTTAGGAAGTCGAATGAGGTACCGTTCTCTTTTTGGAGGTGGCTAATGAGACGCACCAAGATAAAATACTGTCTATAGTATTAAGGAATGTTAGAGAAGGCAACTGTGTGTGTGGAAATTCACAAGGGTACCGAGAGAAAACCCACTAGCTCCTCATTATAAGATCAATGAGGAATTAAGTTTGGAGTTTGGTTGTCTTCAATGGCGTGAAAGAGTGGTAATTCCCCAAAAATTAAGATCTTTAATTTTAAATGACTTGCATGAAATACACATGGGGATTGTTAAAATGAAGATGATTTCCAGACGGTATTTTCTGGTGGTCAGGCATAGACAGTAACATCGAGGAGTTAACTAGAGAATGTAGAGTATGCCAAGAATCGGCAAGCATGCCCCCAGCTACCATCTCGGAATGGACTTGGCCCGAAAAACCGTGGCATCGACTTCATCTTGATCTAGCGGGCCCGTTCACGGGAATAATTTTTTGGTTCTCGTGGACGCATACTCAAAGTGGATAGAAATTTTTATCATCAAAGATATTACCAGAAAAACGATTATAAGTCATCTTAGAGAAATTCTCGCCAGAATTGGATTGCCCTAATATTTTGTTACAGATAACGGAAGACAGTTTGTCTCCGGTGAATTCGAGCAATTTACCAAAATGAATGGTATACGGCACACTAAGACCAGTCCGTATAATCCTAGTACAAATGGTTTAGCTGAGAGATATGTAAGAGAGTTTAAAAACCTTTTGAGAAAGAATAATGGGAAGGATGATTTAGAGACGAATCTACAAAGTTTCCTATTTGCTCATACAGCATTCCCCCAAACTGTAATAAAGGAATTCCCCGGCGGAACTGCTAATGGAGAGAAGTTTAAGATCAAGATTCTCGAATTTAATACCAAGATGGGAAATCCGCGAGAGGTATTTCATGAGGCCGTAAGAAGGCAGGAGCAGTTTACTACTGGTTGCGAGGTTCATTTCCGCAACTATGCAACTGGACCTAAACGGTAAAAAGATACCATTTTGAAATTATTGAGCTACCGTCACTACCTTATAAGTTGCGAGGGCGTCGTGTATAAGAGGCATATCAATCAATTACGACCTGTGAGAAAGGTGTGGTTGCGACCTGTGGAGACAAGAAATTTGATACTTCCTCGAACATCAAGAGAGAAGCCTGTAGGTGGAAGTCAGAAATAAAGTGAAGAGGAGGTTCCAGAGGTTACATCAGGAAACAAGGAGGAGACTGCTTCTGTGCACCTACCCTCTTGCACTCCTATACCAGGGCCTGTTGCTGTGCACGTGCCCTCTTGCGCTCCTAAACCGGAGGCTGCCGCTGTGCAAGTGCCCGTCCGCAGTCCTAGACCTCAGAGAGCCAGGAAACCCCTAGACCGACTGGAGTATTATTAAGGGGGGAGATGTGTTGTGTATGTAAATAGATGAAGATTATTTGCATTCTTTAAAGTCTCATTATGTAAGAATATATGTGTATATAAATTGGACATTTTTTGTTGACCAAACGAAAAGAATCTGAGGCTCTTTATTGGACACGACAAAAACAACAACGGCATTCCAGAGTAATGAATTAAAATAAATATAATCGATACTGAGAGAGAGTTGAATTAAAAAAAAAAAATAGAAAATTATTATTTTCGAAATATAAATAGCTGAAAGGATTCCAGCAAACCGCATCTAAAATATCAGAGTTTTTTTTTGCTACATGTTTTAATTTGCATATACCTATTTTACATATCTCAGATTGTATTTAAAAATCGTTAACCATTTCTTCTAACTTTTGGCGAAATGGTGTTTTATTAATTTATCATTTGATATTATTAAGGTTCTTTCCTGGTATTCAAAAAGTAAAAATACGTGTCGTTCAGTTATATTTTTCAATTTATCAAACAATTTGGCCACTGAATCTCTGATTCTGGTAGAGCGCCATCTAGCGAATAAAGTTGTAACTAAAATCAATTTCGAATTTTTCATTATTTGCCATAAAAAATCCCATTGCATCCTGAACACAATGGTGTTTACCGCATTGCTCTAGCGCAAATATTCGCGGAGTTATTAATTTTTAAAGTTGTGCGGGACTTTTGGATCACCCTGTATATGCGGTGTTTGCCATTGGGGGCTCAATCTTGCTATCCAGCGCCATCTTCCACTATCGACGCATGCGCGGTGACATTCTTTTTTTCCACCTTGAATGCGCGTGGTCCTAAATTTCCAAAGTTTTCTTGGCAGTCATTCTAGAAAGGTAGTTGCTTAAAATTGAAAGCAGGTTTCAAATCTGTCTTCTATTTCGGTTTCGTGAGTTCCTAATTTTTCCTTTGCATTTGCGGCCGATTGATTATTAAGAACGCCTTATTATAAAATTATTGCCACGAATTCCCTTGTCAACGGATTCTAGGATCAGCTCTACCTATGGCAATCACGCGAGGTTCAGTGTTTTCTTTCATAACCTTATTGACTACTCAAATCTGAAACAAATATCCTTTTATAATCGCGATTTTGGCGATATATTTACATAAATTTATTATGAGAAATTTGCTTAACAAATTTGAAAATAGAGATAATAAACTATGCAAATATATTATACAGCGATGGATGAATGGCTACCTGACTTAGTATTGCTTGTTCGTCTGGCAAATATTATACAGTGACTATGGGGTTTGTTTATTAAAAAAAATAATTTACTCAAGTTCAGTTCCATAGGTTATTGCTTCGTGAAAGCAGCGCCATCAAATTCCAGAGGTTCTATCCAGTAGTAATTGAAATTTTCTTGAAGACAAAAGAAAAATCCATCCCTCTATGTCCTCCATCAACTTTTCTCAAAATTTCAATTAAACAGGAAATAAATTATATTTTCTGCAGAAAAAGTTTTAACTATCGTTTAAGAAAATTACTATAATAAAGATCCTAGTGGGGTTAGAGATAAATTGAGGGTAAAATATAGCGAACTAAAAATGTGTTTCTACAAGGGTTATTGGATAAATACGCCAGGTATGTATACTCTACCCTGCTTCAATGGATGCTACATCCCAATGCTTGTTACACCATGGAAGAAATTATTAATTTATATTTAGAAAAGCTCTTTCCAATTTTTTAAAAACTTTTTCATTAGAATCCATCGAGGTGGTTGTTCAGACGTGATATAAATCGGACAACAAAGCTTTAATTGCCAAAATATTCCCAAATTCTCACGTTGGCTAACCACTCGGCTGTAAATATAATTTTCAGCACGAGCGGTCGGGTAATGAGTGCGTTAGATCTCTATAATGGTGGGATAACGCTCGGCTGAGGGGATCAAGGAATTTATATTAATTTAAATATATACATATATATTTACATAATTATATATAGGCATAATTATCCTTGAAACACGTCCAATATAGACTCTCTCTGCCCTTGAGTTCACGATTTATCTGGGTGTAGAAGTATTGACATTCGGCCGGTAGATTACCAGAAGTATTGACATTCGGCCGGTAGATTACCAGAAGTATTGACATTCGGCCGGTAGATTACCAGAAGTATTGACATTCGGCCGGTAGATTACCAGAAGTATTGCGACATTCTGCCAGTAGATTTTAACACTTTCGACCCGAAGGACGCGAATTCGCGTCTACCGAGATCTTGTCCCATACCTTCTTGCCTTTCTTGAGTTTTTATTTATTATCTTTAAAAAAAAACCTCTATTTTCATACAGTCCAGTGGACCATGAAGCTGCGGAATCGTCCGTCCTCAAAGTGTTAAAAAGAGAGAAACAGAAAAGCTCTATATATATAAAAATATTTTATATTTAATTTTTATTTTATTTGAGAAGAAATATCGAATGCTAAATGGTTCCAATTATATTCTATGTCTTGTTTGTCAAACACTGAGCAGTAAATAAAACCTATTCTTCAAGCGACAACTTCAATTTTTCTTTGATTCTAAATTACAAGACTCTGGACCAATCTGTTCTCTTTATCAGATCTGATGTCCGCCCATTGTTCCACGGAGGGAGATTTGAAGTTACGGCCAAGTTGGTTCTTCTTCTTACTTTCCGGACGGTCTTTCTCCCATTTCTTCAATTGATATCCCAGTGGTGTCATAGCTTCCTGTTCCAACCGCACTTTCTGGAATACGAAGATTTTATTTCAGTATTTGCATAACCCTCAAATATCCCGTATGGAGTCAGAAATATTTTAATGGCAATAAAAATATCTTTGTTAACTATTTTATCATTTAAATAAAATTATCTATATATATTGATATCAAATTCTATTTTAACCTAATCCAGAATACCCTCAAGTTTGTCGCCGTGTAAAGAAAGCAATGTGGTGTTGCCCATAACTTTATAGCCACGAGATGCAGCCTCCCGCAGTCAGTTGGTGGGTTGGGCGGAACGATCAGAAATTGCGACGGACTATCGATCAAATCCCGGTCGAGGATCCCGAATTTTCTCTTTTGTTTTCTCCTTTATATGAAATAACCGAACACGCTTTGATTTAGTCCTTTGATTAGGTGATAATGTTAAAAATGTATGTACATTGTAATCTATGATATTGCTGTGGTCGCCCCCTGTGACAGTCCATGCCATCGCTGTGGCCTCCTTCTTTGACAGTTCATGCCATTCCTATGGTCGCCTCCTGTGGCAGTTCATGCCATCGCTGTGGCCGCCTTCTGTGACAGACAATGCCATTACTATGGTCGCCTTCTGTGGCAGAAAATCCCATTCTTATGGTCGTCTCTTGTGGCAGTCCATTCCATCGCTGTGGCCGCCTTCTTTGACAGTCCATGCCATCGCTGTGGCCGCCTTCTGTAACAGACCATGCCATTGCTATGGTCTCCTCCTATGGAAATCCATTCTATCGCCGTGTTCGCCTCCTAAGGCAGTCCATACCATCGCTGTGGTCTCTCTCCCCGAGGCAGTCCAGCCATCGATGAACCCTGAGAAGGGCCCGGGCAGTATTTCAGTTGGACGAGGGCATTACCCAATGGCAGGGCGGGAAGAGCCCCCTGGAGAGCCCTTGGCGTCCCCGCGGGGGGACCTTGATTAGGTTTTGGTCGGAAACGTCAAGGGCCATTTCTTCACCATTTCTTTATGCTCCCCGGCCAATGGTGGGATTTAGTGGGTCAGACCTGGAACGGTCTTTAACTCTATTTCTTAAATGTTGTTTGTAAATTAAATTATTAAAAATTTCTCCTCGCGTTATTATTATTATTATAAAACGTAAAGTGTCTGATTCTAATGGCGAGTTGTCTGATAAGTATCGGAGATAAAATGTGAGGTTCTAGGAAAGAATAAAAGTTGAAGTAAGAAAGTCGCGCTATGTCCAACTGTGGGATTGCAGTGACCATTGGTCACACAACTTCAGACATTGTGTCCCTTTCAAGATAAGAAAGATTCCAGAACGTTGGTGATGGAAAACTCGATCCATAAAATAAACACTGTAAAAACCTTACTAAAATGTCAAATGGCCTTGTTCACTTTAAACCTTTGAAACGGACAAGACGCGGAGTAGGTTGAGAAATCTAAAAACTCCCCCCAATTTAGTATATCATTTAATTTAAGACATTTGTATATATCTTCTCTAAGATATTCGAAACCTCAAATTTATAAATAAATATCTGCTGTATTCACCAATATATGTATCAATAGTATCTAGAGAAATTCGGAATAAAAATATTTTCGGCAACTCCCCCAATATATAATTATTACTAAGAAACAACAATTGAAAATAGGATTTATCATCCTAATAATTATTTGAATGCCAAATAGCCCATAGAATGCAAGACCAGACATGTAGACTGGCAGATATTTAAATACAAGAATATCAGAACATAAGCGAAATATCGGCAACCAAGACATCGCAAATCATTAATACCTCATCATATAAAGGAACAAGTCATTCTTTCACCTTATTGGAACCAAATTCCATTATTCCAACATCCCCAACAAACAACAGAAGCTCATCATAGAATCCATAGTATCAAGAAAATACCATAGTATTAACAGAAGACCTTACGGACATTGACAATCTACCTTCCACACACATGAGCCCCTACCCCATAACCTCCAAATAGAGAAATCGTCTCTAAAGTTCTACAGTAAAAACACACTCAAACAACAACTAGTCTGTAATGCTTACTTCCATAGTCCCAGACGTCTATATTCAGATTCATTCAATATATGTTTTAGAATTTTGCCTCCCCATGTGTATATAATAAATTTTAAAAAGAATTATATATATATATTTAATTCTTTTTTATATAAAAATGCATATATTGGATTTAGAATTTTTTTATTCTTCTACAATTCATAATATATATATTTTTTTCTTCCCTTTCGAGAGCATTTATATAATATATTTTTTAAAAGGAATCTGAGTTTATTGTAACTCGAGTTTTATATTTACGATTTATTGTAGCGTCATCTGTTTCTCCTGTAGAAGGACTTCCATACCTGGAATGTAAAAAGTGTTTGAGAGATAATTATATAAATATATATTCTTAAAAGAAACATATTCCTGGAAGAATAATTTTCTCACCTTTGTAATCTAATGAGATATCCGAGTATTTCCGTGTAGAATTCTCCTCTCGACAGAAAACTATCTCAGAGCGTTGTTTCCACACAACACAGTGTACCGACACAGAAGGAAACTCCAGGTTACAGGGATTGTTGGGACTTAACAATCATTGCCAGGATACAAACCGCGGTAAAAGAATTGTTAAATAGTTGCCGCTGGCCATCCATTATTGAAGAGGATTTGTGCATTCCTCCAGAATACATCACAGTGTCGTCTGGAACACTTCGAGGTGTGTTCCTTGGATACAACTTCTTCCTTCTGACTGAGCCTCCATTGCTGGCCACCATTACTGCGAATGGTCGATGTGGGTCGTTGTTGGTTGTAAAACATCAAGAAATAAATTGTTTTATAACATTTCAGAATTCTCCCGTGAATGAGGAGAGAACAGTACAAGACGAAACTACAAATTGACAATTCTAGAAGATCAAGTTTTGACAGAAATTCTACTTTAGCTACCTGGAAGTCCCAGTTCTTCTGAATTTTTGAAAATATTATGTTTTGGAATTTACATATCGTCTTCTTATTGTTTAATAAAATGTTGTCAGAAGTATTTAATTATCTGTTCTATTAAAGCTAATTAAACTTTTAAAATTAATATTTTTAGATTATATAATATGAATTTACTCAAATTTCATTAAATATATTTTACACATTTAATTCAAATGCATAATATCCTTGAGACTATCTAAAATTACATAACCTACATTGCCATCAGAGAGAGATTACAAAGTTATAAGACTCCGCTACTCCTAATTATATAAAGTAGCTTTCGGACAAGCTCTTCCTCAGTAAACTGAAACATAAAAAAGGTAATGGAGAGAGATTATATAGCCTTTAAGATATATCTATGCAAATATAGGACACAATAATGCCAACAATGCGATCAAAAGGAAAATGGGAATAGGATGAAATAGGCCAACAATGTATTAAGCAGGTAATGGATTGAGCTGCCTATGAAATAGGCCAACAATGTATTAAGCAGGTAATTGATTGGGCTGCCTATGAAATAGGCCAACAATGTATTAAGCAGGTAATGGATTGGCCTGCCGATGAAATAGGCCAACAATGGGTTGGGCTGCCGATGAAATAGGTCAACAATGGATTGAAACGACAATGTATCAGGCCTTCCATTGAATAGGCCAACAATGGATCAGGCTGTCGGTGGAATAGGCCAACAATGTATTGAAGCATCAATAGATCGAGATCCCAATGGATCAGGCTACCAATGGATTGACCCGTCAATGGATTTAGCTGCCTCGATTGAGCTATAAATGGATTGAGTTGGCAAAGAATCGATCCGTCAATAGATCGAAATGCCAAAGAATTGACCCGCCAATGGATCTCGGCAGGTAAAAGAAGTCTGGTGGCTCCGAGACGAGGGCCAAAAACACGCTGCTGATCGTCCTCCAATTTAATTAAAGTTTTTCCCCGCAGCTTGTCACCTGATATTGTCTCACTTGGAATTTAATTAATGGTCCTTTCCCGGACACTGCAGAAAGTAAACTTTTGGTAGGCTTCAACGCATGCGCTATGATACAATTCCAGGTTTTCTACATATCTGGAAAAATCTCCGCTGTGAGGGCCCAGTGGTTGGGTTGGTCAAGCAACTTGGCGGCTTTGGAAGTCAACACATGTTTGAGAGTTGATGGTTTCATCGGAAGATGGCAGTAGCTATCTTTTCAAATGTCAGTTCCAAAAGGAAATGTCAGTTCATGAATTAAATAGGCCACAATACACAGTTCGAGTTGTAGAGAAATAAGGTCATTCAAAGTAAATCTAAACGTTTCTTTTTTTTTCAAGCGCAAATTCTCTAACAAAGGTTATGAAGACGCCGGTGGATTCTTGACTGATCCTCAACTCCTTGTAGTTTTCAGTAATTTCCATCGTCTGGGATTGCTGAGACCAGCTCAAACAGCCAGAATAAAGAATAAATTCTTTTTTGAAATTCTCTACGTCCACAAACACATCTTAATTGCAAAATATATGGGAACAAGAAGTAACCCAGGCAAGGGTTTTTAAACTCTTTCGATATTTTTTTTAAATTGCAAACCAAATCTGTTTCCCTATTTTCTTAAAATATGATTAAATTTTCATTTATATAATAAATATACAATTATAAGATAACTTAAGCATTTTCTAAAATTGAATACCAACAAAATAAATTCTCTAAAACGACACCCAGTTCAATATCTGGTTTTACAAGATCCTAATAGAGAATGTCATCACCAACGCGATCCTTGTTTGTGAGTTTCTTACTGGAAAGGAAAGGCGCTGGGTCTCTCGAAATATCGCACACGTTTATCTCGGTTTAAGTAAAACTTAGTTCTCAAAGTCTGTATCTCGTGATTGCCCAGAGTACATGTCGAGGTAGAGCGGCGCTGAGTAAACTACATGGTTTCTTGGTCATCTTTCATATTTGGAAAGAGAGAGGTTTCTGTTATTTTAAACAGAGAAGTTTATCAGTAATTTAAATCTCGGATATGATCTCAGTACCATTTACAGAAATATGTTGAGTTCTATGCCGGGCGGTAGTTTCAAAACCAAAGCGATTACTCAGAATTGCACGAGGTGGAGTCCTGCCTGGGTGCGTGAGTGGGAGCTGTCTGTTGTGGAGCCACATTTTCATATTTCTATTTTAAATTAATAAAGTAAAATTTAAAATCTTAAGATTATATTTCTGAATGATGGTTTCCTTTGGCAGCGTACGATTTTTTAAAGAAAACTAAGTGAGGAAGCATGTAGGCAAAACCCAAACATAACATAGGTTGAACCCGAATTAAATAACATCCAATCAAAGTTACACCCAGGTGAAGTGAAATGCAAGTAAACAAATTTTAAAAAACTCGATTTGGGATTGCGTTCGTTATCAGGCGAGCCATTATTGTCATTTTTTAATGAAATTATAAATTTTCATTCTCTCTCCTTTCAAATTATTTTACTCTGAATTATTGATATAAAATATTATTTGATTTGGAAAGCTATTTGTTCAGCTCTATATGCAAACGAAAAAAACCTAGATGTTGCCTGGGTTATTTGTCTAGAACATAAATATATCGCCCATATTTACATCAAATATTATTTTCAATAGCAGTTTGATTCCAGCAATAAATCTGTGTTTTGATTCCTAATTTATATCTGGCTATCACAACGTGTGTGTATCTAACAATGGCGCCGCCACATGGGGCTTGGGGCTGTTAGCTCGATCAGTGGAAATCGATTAAATTTTATCAAAAAGAAAAATGATTGATATTATTTTTGGAAATAAATCCCTAATCTTGTGAAAGTTTGTCATAAATAAATGTAAAGCTTTTAGAATATCGGGAAAAGAATTCCAGTTTTAAATTGTTTCTAATACAAATTGGAACGTTCGATCCAGCACGGAAGTGGCTGTCATCAAAGTGCTAATCTGGCCCAGAGCTGAGAGGATTTGCGGCTCGGGGATTAGGTCCACGGATAGCGCTTACAAAGCTCTTCTCGGATTTAGTTTTTTGCGGTCGCCCTGGTTGTTCTGGAATGTATAATGTAGCTGTGTCAATTCACGTTGCTCGGAATCAAGGCGGAGTCCCACAGAGGCTGATGTTACATTCGAGCTAAGTTAGATCTGAGACCTACCAGCCAGCGTTATCTTATTATAATTTGGAATGTCGGCCCACATGGCTTATCTACAACCGAACAATGTGGGATGTGTGGTTTGCCCTAAACGAATCAGAAAATAAATCAATTCAACTTCGAGCGGCGCATTATAAGTTTTGGTTCGTTGGGCGGGTGGTGTGAGCCGTTGGACGGTGGACGGGTGGTGTGAGCCGTTGGACGGTGGACGGGTGGTGTGAGCCGTTGGACGGTGGACGGGTGGTGTAAGCCGTTGGACGGTGGACGGGTGGTGTGAGCCGTTGGACGGTGGACGGGTGGTGTGAGCCGTTGGACGGTGGACGGGTGGTGTGAGCCGTTGGACGGTGGACGGGTGGTGTAAGCCGTTGGACGGTGGACGGGTGGTGTGAGCCGTTGGACGGTGGACGGGTGATGTGAGCCGTTGGACGGTGGACGGGTGGTTGGACGGTGGACGGGTGGTTGGACGGTGGACGGGTGGTGTGAGCCGTTGGACGGTGGACGGGTGGTTGGACGGTGGACGGGTGGTTGGACGGTGGACGGGTGGTGTGAGCCGTTGGACGGTGGACGGGTGGTTGGACGGTGGACGGGTGGTGTGAGCCGTTGGACGGTGGACGGGTGGTTGGACGGTGGACGGGTGGTGTGAGCCGTTGGACGGTGGACGGGTGGTGTGAGCCGTTGGACGGTGGACGGGTGGTGTGAGCCGTTGGACGGTGGACGGGTGGTGTGAGCCGTTGGACGGTGGACGGGTGGTGTGAGCCGTTGGACGGTGGACGGGTGGTTGGACGGTGGACGGGTGGTTGGACGGTGGACGGGTGGTGTGAGCCGTTGGACGGTGGACGGGTGGTTGGACGGTGGACGGGTGGTGTGAGCCGTTGGACGGTGGACGGGTGGTTGGACGGTGGACGGGTGGTGTGAGCCGTTGGACGGTGGACGGGTGGTGTGAGCCGTTGGACGGTGGACGGGTGGTGTGAGCCGTTGGACGGTGGACGGGTGGTGTGAGCCGTTTATTTCCGACAGCAACGGCCTGGGATCGAATCCCGCACTGGGAATTTTTTTCTTAATAAAATAAAATGCTACAACGGCTCCCGATTCTTGAAAGAGTCTAACACCACCGAGAAGTGCAAGTAAACAAACGGGGCCCTGGCACATTTGTAAGTGCAAAAGTCAAACTACTTTCTACATGTGTAGACATGGTGCACTTACAGTTAGAGCAGTCGAATACCCACCATGAATATCATGGCCACGTGTACTAGGGATAATATATAAAGTTGGACGCTGCTCTCTGGTGTGGTCGGCAAGTTCCCGCACTGACCAAACAACTATAAACGCTGTTCATCATTCCTCGATATAATCTTCAAATGTTGCCGCCTCTGCATCCAAGAACGGCATTTATATTTTCCAACCAACGCAACAAGAGAAGAAAAATCATTTTTTCCCAAATCTTTGCAGAACCCTTAGCGATTTTATTTTTTTGTTCTTTTTTGGTGACAATTTTTTCCTTCCAATTATTATTTTTTTTTTATTTAGGTTTAAGGTAAAAGATTTACATTTGGAGATAAATTTAGGGAATAGGATGTTGGGAATGTATGCGGTCAGGATATGTTTTGTCTTCAATGTTCACATATATATAACATAGAAACTCTATTTCGAAATTCCCGTTTAAATCAGAACGTCCACATCTAGCTAGGTGCCAAGTTCTATACAACACGCAGTAGTTTACCAGAGAATGACTTTAAGAACCATTTAATAAGTTGTCCCACCCGAGCAGATTAATGTCGGAAACTGTCATCAGTTTCCCCGACGCCTTCTATTTACAAGACCGTTTGGAAGCGTTGTTCCGGCCGCCATTTGTCACAGAACATCGTCAAATTATTATTTTGTTCCACTCTTTAACTCGGTGGATATATCACTGCTGTTATTTAATGGTACCTCGCGTCAAGATGTCCGCTACATGGCGAGTGATATGGTGTGATTGGATGAATTCCATCACGCTGTCACACAAGCACCGGCTTATCAATGAGGTGATCTATAGGCATTTGAAGGGCCAAAGCTTGAGAGCAGATAATTGTGGCGAAGTAAGAAAATTCAACTTAGACACTATTGATTAGAGAATTTGTTCTAACCTATACAAAAGCTCATTTTTATTCAATGTTCACTTTCTCTCCCTCTCTCTTCATATTTATATTTATTCTGTATTTATATAATCTTATATGGACATTGAAATAAAGTAGTTTCAATCTCTCTCCCAGAGATCAGGTTGTGTTTGATATCGCTATCAAAAGGCATCCAAAGAATAACATTCAAGACCTGAAATATTTTCAAATACTTCTGATTATATGAAAAAATTCAACAATAACTTGGAAAAGTAAATGAAAATACTGCAATTTGGAAAATTTCAAATATTAATATGTAACTTATTCGAAGTTTAATCACCTATTTGAAATCTGTCTCTCTCTCTTTAAAACCAAAATTCCAATTTAGATAATTCTAATTTTTATGAAAGTAAGAATATATATGAAACATTGCCACTCGTGTCATTCTGTACCCGTAGAAGGACGTTTTGACCGAAAGTTTGTACAATTGACCTCTTATATAAAGAAGATCTCCCTGACCTGTGTTTGTTCTTCTGTAGCAAATAGAAAGATTACCGTTGTTTCAATCACTCTCAAATATTTATCTAGAGTTCTTCAGCTCAAAGACACCAAGCTTGAATGCTGCTGAGCTATGCATTGGTCAGACATTGCTTATTAGGTCCTCGAAGGATGTCCTTAATAAACGGAAGGTAATTGCATGTATTGATTTGACACCACACATGTTGTTTTTATCCTTAAAAATCAATAAAAGCATTCAATTTCTCTCGTTACACTCTTAACTAGAAAATACATTTTATTTATTGAGTTCAATATTCATAATAAATCTCTCGTTTATAGAGAGGGGGAAGACAAATTACTTTCTTATTTTCTACTCGAGTTATTCCTTTCTCATTATTTCAAGTAATGTGTGGAGCACTCTTGCTGCGACTGCAAATAAACTTCGCTCATTTATTTACATCTATATTTGCATATTTGCATATTACATTTAGGTATCTTTGTCGTCTGCCTTACATTCTGGTAGTGTCCCAGCAGGTCTTGCGGCATTTGTGCCGTGAAACCCAGGACATGGAATAAAATGGAAGAAACATAATTTCTACTTCTGCCAGAGCTAAAACATACAGTTTTGGTCTATTGCAACAGTTATCAGGAAGTTTTATCTTAAATATTATTGAATCGATTAAATCTATCTGATTTATAATGTGACCTGAAGCAAACACACAGATATCCCCAAAAAGAAATTAAACAAAATTATAATTTCCTCACATTCTCTCAATATTCTGTATGTGTATATTTTGTTCGAATATTTGGCTTGGGAAGAGTTTATATTGACAAAAGTTTTTTTGTACACGGACATAAAAAATTTAGGGAAATATAATTTCAAAGAATATATATCTGCACACATGGTAAAATGGATCTGAAAATATTAAAATAAAAATGAAGAAGTGTTCTCCTGTCTATCAGACCATTTTTTTAGTAGCAGAAGAAACATTTTGGCGGCCGCAGCTGGTGTGGGCAATTTCCCGTCATTTTTGTCACCGCACTTTTACCAACTGTCACTCCCAGCTTAGAAGAGATTGTATCAATTGATTTTTATTGATTTTTTCATGCCCATCACAGAAAAAGTTCATTTTAGAAATAACAAAACTCTGCTTTTTTTTTAATTTGCACTTCTATAAATTCTATAAATATTACTTAAGTGATTACGCGATTATAATATTAGGAATTAAGCCGAGATTTAAAGGCGAAAATATTTTAATTTTGAATATTTGTCGCTAAATGACTTCAAAGATTAAAATGGCTGAAAATTTGTTTCCAAAATTGAAATGGGCAGCTATAGATAATAGATGCGTTTAGTAAAGCAGAATAATTTATTTTCATTTTCAAAATTCTAAAAAATAAAACTGACCGATATTTTAGATGTTTACCACATTTCTTTGTCAAATTAAATAAATATGATAATATGTTTCACTTTTAGAGAAAATATAAATGTAATTTATAACAATGAACCACACACTATTCTAAATCAAATAATTTTGTTTATTTGAAGTAATATATGGAATCTCTATATTTCTATTTATTTTTTCCGCAATTCCCCTTAATCAATATTCTGTTATATTTCCTGCCATCGTCTGCTGCATACAGATGTCTTCTCCACCTTTATATCTTTCAATACGCAAAATAAATTCCTCGATTTGAGCGATGTTTGAAAATCTGATAAAACTTTTTTTTTTGCCCCAAAAAAGTTTATTTTATTCTATTCATGAGTTCTACTGTCAGGTGGTCATATTTTCTCAAATTAGCGTCCAAGACTTATGGAATATTTATTTTAATATGGCCACCCTGCCGACTTTTAAAACTTCACTTTGAGAGCGGGAACCTGAACTGTTGGCGTCTGCTTGAAAGTTCAGTTTCTTCTGGAGATCAAATGTACTTCTTCTCTATAATTCAAGGATTGTTTTAAATTTGTGCCAAACTTTTGTTTCTTTTTAAATTGCAAACAAGAGGGTTGGGATTTATAAAGTCCTTCCTATCTAAAGGAAGTGTATTTATATTTTATTTATGCTCCCTATATATAAGGTCTTTCGGAGAATATAGGTAAATGTATTTATTCTTTAGCAATAAGCTGGGTAAAGTCTTTCGCAATATGAGTACATGTAAAATTTGTAGCAATTAAATTTACTGGAAATGTGTTTCTTTGTAATAATATCATCAAATATATCATAAAAAGAAACACTATGCCAGTAAATTTAGTTGTTACAAATTTATAAATGTATTTATTAATATACCTGTGTGTGTGAAATATTTAAGAACATAAGAAAGTGCCTTTGACTTTTACTGCTCGAAGTATGTTTCAGGAGACAACTCGTTCCTTCAAAATATACGAGTATATGTCATTATCATATCTAAACTGTTTTGAATATTCACAAGTTATGTAAATAAATCTATATATATATATAAAATTGAATGTCTGTCTGTTTGTCTGTCTGTCTGTACTCTATAGATTCAAAAACCATACATCCAATCGCCGTGAAATTTTGGGATATTATTAGCTATATCCCCGGGAAGGTTTTTGAAAAATAATTTCTTGAATATCTTGAATATCCTTCAGAGTTATTTGCAGATTTGTAGATTTAACTCGAAAGCAGCGCCCCCATTGCGACGATGATAACACGTTTTTTTATCTATTAATTTTCTTATCACTAAGTTTATTATCTTAAAGATTATTTATCAAAAGTAAGATTTTCTACCTATTAATTGCGCAAAAGTCAAAGTTAGTTTTATCATTTATCTACAACATATATATTGGGAGAATAGATAAAATGATGATTTTGTAATGTAAAAAATTAGGAAAGACAAAATTCAGGATATCGCGGCAATTTATTTGAGACAAGAATAATGATACAATTCCAAGGCAAGATACTATTCCTTTAACTTCCAATTACCGAGGGAACCAATTAATATTGATTTTATTCAACTTATCGAGTATTTTTCAAGGGACCGGGAAAAAATGTTCACTTTATCGTGAGATTCAAATTTACGAGTTTCAAATTATCAAAATATATCTATTATTTTTTTTAATGAGTTTATAGAGAATTGTCTTAACAAATGTTCGTTAGACAAACCTTTACTCGGGTAAAACCCGGGCGAAGCCGGGTACATCCGCTAGTATTTAATAAAATATATTTCTCTCTACTGGTACAGTCGATTCAGGATGTCCCACTTGGAATCCAACAAACACAATTCTGGTTAGAAAATTGATCTCAAATAAGCTCTACGGAATTAGAGAGCAAATCGGATTCAAATCCAAGATTCAATTTTAACTTAATCTCATATAAACGCTTGCTTCAAATTACACGCAGCTATGTAAATAAGAGAATTTTATACAAATATATATATACAAGCTTACATATTGGCTCTATATAACCGCTGTCTACAATATTTAATTACATAATGGAGCTAAACAAATACAGTTGGGCTTTATTTATAAGAATTTTAATTAAAACATCCTTTTTTACTTACAAATATATAAACAATAATTATTTTAGGTAAACATTCCCAAATAAAATTAAATATAAAATAAATAGATTTAAATAATAAAAACCTTTATTTACACCACACACACACACACACAACACATGGCTGTAAAAGAATTTAGAATATTTATTTTAGTTAGCTTTTATACTTTTATACGCTAGTGTTTTATCATTAATAATATAAAATATAAAATGCAATCACAGCCCGAAGACTTTCATAATTCAATTTTAGAATTTTTATTTTTTCGAATGCAATGAAATGAATAAATTTGAAATTGATACTGAGAATAAGTTACATAGAAATGTTCATGAAACTGCTATATTAGTCTAAATATTGAATTTATTATTGTCCTATATTGTATAATTACATATATTCTACAAGGTCATAGAGACTGAATAGTCCATAGTTCTCCATGATGCTGCCATTGGATGGCTGCCATGGTTGGCATCACGTGACAGTCAGACCCCTGTTTATTTTATTTATTTATTATTATTCCATATTGTATAATTACATATATTCTACAAGGTCATAGAGACTGAATAGTCCATAGTTCTCCATGATGCTGCCATTGGATGGCTGCCATGGTTGGCATCACGTGACAGTCAGACCCCTGTTTATTTTATTAACAATGAGAAGTCTATTTATATTCTATATCGTTATATAATTATAACACATTGATAAAGGTTGGCGTTCAGCCAACTGAAATATTGGTAAAATAAATGATATTTTGATCCAATATATGACTTTTTATTTAAATATAGTTATATATGATTGACTTCAGCCTATTTTGACACTTGATTTCCAACGTTTCCTTCCTTTTTTTCTATTTATTTTAAGATTATGGACATGAATTAAGACTTTTAAAGTAATCTAGTAAGGGAGATATTTCAAACTACCGGATACACAAGACCAGAACTCTCCTCCAGCCATGGATCTCCCAGCGTTAAGTCAGAAATCAATCTCAACCCACGTGTGGCTCCATCACTGCTACAGCTGACTACACTACAACATTTCGAGTTATTCCAAACGTTTTTGTTTTTTAACACAAAGGTTTATTATTAAAACATAGTAAGGGTCAATTATCATCATAATAACATCATTATTAACAAATAGCCTTCACAATCGCAGAAAACTAGGAAATTTTTAACGCTATTTTTAGTTCCCCGCTGTTGAGCCATGTCTTTACCAATTATAATCACTGTCATGTAATGTTTGTAGAAATAGATTTTAAGTACTTATTTTATTTATTGATTGAAGGCTATTAGGTTCGTTACCCAGGTTTCTGCACAAGTACATAACACACGCCAATAAAATATTATATAAAAAGTTTAAAAAAAGAAAGTGAAACATTTGGTTAAAATAAAGAAGGACGACCAGAAACAGGCTAGCTTGCTATAGAAGGGGTTCAAAACCTACCAGAAGATCACTGGAATTTGTATTTATTAATGAACGATTAGTTGGTGTTTATTCCAGCAGATGGCATCAACCATCAGAATTTATAGGAGATCTTTATTTATTTGAATATTAGAAGGTTCACCTCAGAAATAAAAATATATAATTTATTTTACTTTCTCTCTGTGATATTATTGTAAATAATTCAGAAAATTTAAAAGAGTAGTTATCATCATGTTTGTTTATGGTTTTGCATAGAGACAGCTAGGATATATATATAGATAATTGGAAGATAAGCGGTTAGTTAGAAAGTTCCGGCTCTTAAATAAATACTTGTTCATCTTCGTATCCTGATTTTTAAAGAAACAAAACACTCTCGTTCTGTTTCTTATGTTTACTCTTCGTCATTTTAATTTATATAAAAACAGAGTTGAGATTGTATTTACATATCTCTCTTCAAATTACTCTAACTCCCCACAGTATATACCATTAATACTGATAATCAAATTTTACCTCTTCTATATAAGTTAGACTTTAAAGAATTGTCACAATTTTAGTAGTAGTAATTGTGAAGATAGAAATTTTCATTAGTGTAGTATTATCTTAGTACTTCTCCTACCTTATAATTTGTCAGATAATGTGGAATTTAGTACGATATATAATTTGCATATCGCAGTGTTATGATCCAGCGATCAGACCAAGGTCTATATCACATCCAGTCGGGCCAAACATTGTGAGAACACATAGAATCACAGAAAACTCCCCACGAACAAACATTTCTACAGGTTATCCATCACACGTAAACATTAGAATTCCCTCCGAGATTATTTTTCAAATATTAGCTGTGGAAATATCACTCGAAGTTCTCCAGTAAGTACCTTCGATTCTCAGAAATGTCTTCTAATGACATCTAATGTCCTGGGCGGTTTGACCTTATGACGTCGTTCACCACTCTAAGTGGTCGATATACATTGTAGACATAAAATGTACAAGAAACTTAAAGGTTTTTTTATGAATATATATGTTAAGAAAAAGGCATCTCCTTATCGTGCAAATGAAAGTTGCTGATGGCTTGCGCCATCTATCGGAATAAATATCAACTATTCTCGTTGATTTCTGATTATTCCAGAATTGGCCAAATACCCATTCTTGATTAATCAAGAAAATCTAACCACGGACGCGTTTCGGGCTATTGGCCCTCATCAGCGTGGTGCAAGCTGTACCTCAACGACCAAAATATTGGTCATTAAGGCATCCTGAAAAATCATGAAACGGGTAGTTAAGGCCAGAATTATATGATGATATGTCTATATTAAAATATGTAAAGCCTACAAATGCACAGTGTATGTATTAATTGTCCGCATGCTTTCATCGTTAATGTAAAATGGTGTTTCCAGAATGACAAAACGTTTGTGGTTAGACTCAACTCACTGATAGCGCCGTTTGTGTGTTTAGGATAGAATTATTCTCAGCTGTATTTATCTTAACCACTTACAGGACAATTGGTGAGCTGTAGGCGAAGAAGATTTGGCTCATCAGTGGGGAACCTTCCCCGCGATTTCACCGGTTTATTCCACCAGATATAATCTACCACTGTTGTGTTGTCATTCTGCTTATATAGTCTACAGTACTTGAATTATTGGTGTTTCACATTCTACACTCATCGATAAAGCTTAAATAAGTGGAAAGTTCCGGTCGTCTTCAAGGAGACAGAAGCAATTTGGTTCACACTTGGTTATCTCGTGTATCTTCAATAAAGTTCACTGTGTATCGAATATATTTCAGAGTTATTGTCTGAATCTTTAATTACATGTACTAAAAGGTAAAACTTTCATGTGAGTGTACATTAGGATTTATCTAAGAATTATTTTCAATAAGGAAAACATTTCCATTTCAAAATAAGTCTGGAATATATTAATTTCTTTGTTGTAATCAAAACTCTACTGATGAAGGATTCAAGGCTACACCTAACATTCATAACACGGGATGTAGACAGTTCTCCTGTTGTTTCAAACTACCAGGCCATTTTATCTTCTGCTCACGCCACATCTGTTGGATAAACTATCCTATAACGGATACCAGAGGTTTCATTTAGCTTACTCCAATATAGCAATGTACACGCACCCTTCTTCCTCTGGGCCCAATTTGTTCAAAATTGACTTGTAATTTCTATATCCTCATGTGAAAATGAAGTCCATTAAAAGCATAAAATAGATAAAATACCATTTTAAATTCATCTCAAATATTCGTTGTACAGAGCTGTTACAGCAAGTGAAGTTGTAACTCTACAAATATGTAACCTCCATGTGTGGACAGAACTTTATCAAACATGACATGGTGGTCGATATGTCAAGAAACAAGGCTGAAGGAAGTCCATCAGAACTGAGGGTTCAAAGTCTATGTAGGGACACAGAGTCTATCACTCAAAACTATTTTTTATTAATAACACACTTCTTCCTCAAGTATATATATGTTATATAATTTTGAGATAGGAATTATTATCTTGTTAAATACATAGGTATTTTGCCAATGGTATGCAGACGTGAACCTTTTTGAAGAAAATACAATACAATAAATTTATATCACCATTTGATTTAATGTGGTGCTGATAAAATAATTTGAGGAAGAAATACCTATCTTGGGGCGGGAAGAAGATATAGAATACTTGATTATGAATTTACATATTTACAAAAGGTTTTGTGCCGGCCAAAGGTAAAAAACAACAATGGATTTATATAATGGAAAGCCGCGGTCGACTTCACGGAGTTTGTGTGTTTTATAAAATATAATTTACAATAAAATAACATTTTTATATAACATATTTATATATATAATATATAATTGAGTTTTTTATATAGCTCTGTAAGATACGAATATTCTTTATTTCTATAATTCCTCTTCGATAAATACAAAACAGACGATATAGAATACATCGCTAACTACGCATGTTGATTCTTCATACGCATCTTATCTAAATTTTCAAAATTAATTTCTAAAAATATTAGAGCTTTTTTGAATATATATTTCAAAGTTTTTAAATGTAAAATTACAAAATTTAATAAATAAATTAGGCAAATTTTATAGAACGTCTAATTTTCACCCTGAATATAAATTGAAACTATTGTTCTAGAAAAATTATTTTTCATGAGAATATACTGCCCAGATAATTGGGTTTATTTAGCTTTTCAATCTAAGAACAGAGTAAATTTTAATATGGCGGAGAAATTGTGAATTTTCTCTTTTCTGCATTAAATTGCATATTATAATTTTCGGAGCTCTATTCTTATATTTTACCAGATAAGTAATTATTGTTTGGAAAATATATTTTCAAAATCTCGATCATATTATTATATATTGAGTTTATATATGTTTTTTCAATCTTGATATTCTAAACATTTTATATAAAATGGTTTTCAAAAAAGATGCATATATTGGATTTGTAAGTATTTATTGTTACAATATTTCCAGGGGCATACCCTCGAAATATTGGAACAATAATAAACTAATAAATCCAATATATGCATCTTTTTAAATATAATTTTAATTATGGATTGCTCAATCTTCTAAATAAAATGGTATATGAGAATATGAATACATAAAATAATATTTAATTCTCTCACTGAGTGTGGTTATACAGAGTTGTTGAATTCTATACTTGTATAACTAAAAAAATAATTCTCGATAAATTAAAACAATTAATTAAAAGTTAATTCCGGTACATGGAGGATTTGCAGCTTAGTGGTTAATTCACAAAGGTCGGGAGTTAAAAGTCGCGGCCCACTGGGAATAGACAATTAATAAATGAACAAAATAAGAGTCTTAACAAACGAATGTTTTTAAATAAAATTAAAAGTTCAGCGTTCTGGTAAAAAAATTCTTCAAGCGACTTTTAATAAAATGAACTTTTATGAAGATATAGTAAACAACTTGCTAATTACATATCTATATATTTAATATGTATTTATAATTGTAATATAGAGAGAAGTTTAATTTAATTAGAGGGACACGGGGTTCTCGCTGAAATACTGTAAATTTTGAAGCTAGTTCTATTTATAAATCTATTTTATTTTATTCTCTCTATTGATAATATGATTTAATATGGTTCTAATTAATTCATCAATTAGAGATCATTCGAAGTTCCAGTTACCGAAATGTCGTCAAAATAAATTCAAAATTTATGTAATCATTTCCATCCTTCCACATAGAAATGCTCTCTCTCCGCGTTGAAATCAATAATAATCAGAAATTCTAAACATATATTTGAAGCAATTACCTTAATTCTACCAGTAGTCAATGAATATATCAATTTTATTATACAGGACTACTGACCATCCAGTACTGTCGGGTAGAACGACCTATTAGGAAATGGCTATTAAAGTGATCTACGGAGATTTAAAGAATATCAAACGATTAGGGAATAAATTATCTCGAGCAGAAGACTGATTAAAGCAGCAGCAGAGAGTAACTTTATTTGAAAGTCTAATTAAATTGCCAAATTATAGGATTTGACCAGATTCCAATTAGAAGGACAGGAAGTTTCTAGCTGAAATTCTACGAATTATTGAAGCCACTTCTCTCTATAAAACAATTTGTGCGATTATCCCGAACATATGGAGATAGCTCTCTGTATGATGGCGTGGGGAAACCCAGACGGGACACTAAGCATTAGTAATAATTTAAACTTCATCGTATCTCTCCTCATTTAAAATAATCATATTTTAATTTAAAATATATATCACACACAGGGAATATACTTTATTGAAGAGAGTTTAGTTTGATTGTTGACCACCTGCGAAATACCACTCAGTGCATCTGGTAGGTGGTGTCTTCCTTTATTTACACCACAATCAAACAAGTGGAGAAAATGAATCAAAGTTTGGCTGAGTAGCGCGAAGGGTCTTTTTCAATGCAGAATCAACCAGGCGTTCTGTCAACAGTCGTTCGGACAGCCGTTGACGACTCGCATTTCCATCTTCCCAGGATAGACTACCAACCCTGTCACCATTGGGACTTCATCCAAACCCACGCGGCATTTTCCCTAGACATTTGTAAATATATTCTACATCATCTCTATTGGAGAAAATATTTCTCATATCATTTATTGGTCCGAATATATACTCTGCTACCTAACTGACTTGTTTCTCTGAGTTCCTGTAAACCCCGAGATATCTTTCAAGTCGCCGGGATATCACCCATACTTCCCAGATAAACAAATATTTTTAAATTTATAAATTACCAACAATCGACAGAATTTGTAATAATTGTTTTTGGCAATTTGTTTTTTATCAAATATATTCTCTACAGACCTTACTGCAAGGATAAAAATTATTACATAGGAGGGCATGGCTCATCAGTGCTGAACCCTCTCAGCGATGTTGCCAAATTAATATCCAGACCTATCTATTGTTGTATGGGAATATTTATTATTTACTCTGTATTTACAAAGGAAGGAAGTTTTCTGGTGTTTAGGAAACCTATGGACATATGTGTGTGGCGAAACGGCTGAGAGGGTTCACCAATGATGAGCCAAGCCCTCTCATTCAATAACTTTTATCATTGCAGTGTAAGGGCTTTAGAGATGATATTTGATAATATGTATCTCTTAAGAAACACATTGTCATAAAATAATTATTACAAATAAATTTTTATTGTTGGTTCAATGTAATTTTACTCTAATTTATTTCAGAATTTATCATGCATTTATTATCATGGATAGCATTAGAATAATTCCCATTGTTTGTTGTCTTGTGAGGCAATGTCTCGAAAATATGTCATCAGACGTGAGCTGAGCCAATGTTTGGAATACGAACGTATCATGCGAGTGTGACGTGTGGAAATATTTAGAAGGAAATTGCAAGAATCGATCCAACCCGCGATGTCTCTCAAGATTGGATGAAGAAATTGTTGCCAATTTTTTTATCAGCCGCCATAAATTAAATTAATTCCACAAATATCCTATTCAAATGTCGCCAAGGAATTTGGAACTCATTTCCAAAATGTGTCCCAAATATAATTTAAAAATAGAAAAGTTTTTTCCTCACTCAGCCCCTTGTAATCTCAATATTCCCGGAACTAATTTCCAGCGTCGCCAGGCTGATTCTCCCCAGAGGACAATTTCTCCGCGACAACCTCTCCATTAAATACAGAGTCGCCAGGTTGATCTTTCTGTTTCTCCCTTATTCTTCGAACAAAAACAAACAACTGCGACAGTTATTTTAAATATATTTCATCGCGTAATATTTAAAAGTATTTCTTCTTTTATATTGTTAATTTTGAGCTATTAAATTTCAAATTAAAATATTTTCAAATCGGAGGTAATAATTATAGTGAGTTCTATCATTAAAATGAATTAATTGGTAAATTAAAGATTGTGATCATTTTACACCAACGGCAAACTTTGCAGCGATTTTCCTGAATGTGGTAATTGTATTAAATAACTTTGTAAAGTGGTTCTGGTGTATCTTCGATGTTTCTACGTAAATCGAAATAAGGCAAATCACTAACCAATGAATATGATATTCGACTATGCCCATCACAGATCCTTTCCTAGACTCTGGAGTTACCAGATAGAATAATCTCTTCCCACACCAATGTGGATAACGCCTTTACACGGGGTTTCACCTCTGTGCATGTTTCCTTTCATTCGTGCTTCCCGCGCCAACGTGGATAGCGCCTATATATTGGGCTTCACCTTTAAACCTGGTTCTTTTCAATTGTCCATCCCACACATCTTTGTAGATAACGCCTTTACATGGGGCTTCTCCTCCCATCATTGTGTCATTCAAACGTCTATCCTGCTCTATTGTAGATAACGCCTTTACATGGGGCTTCTCCTCCCATCATTGTGTCATTCAAACGTCTATCCTGCTCTACTGTAGATAACGCCTTTACATGGGGCTTCTCCTCCCATCATTGTGTCATTCAAACGTCTATCCTGCTCTACTGTAGATAACGCCTTTACATGGGGCTTCTCCTCCCATCATTGTGTCATTCAAACGTCTATCCTGCTCTACTGTAGATAACGCCTTTACATGGGGCTTCTCCTCCCATCATTGTGTCATTCAAACGTCTATCCTGCTCTATTGTAGATAACGCCTTTACATGGGGCTTCTCCTCCCATCATTGTGTCATTCAAACGTCTATCCTGCTCTACTGTAGATAACGCCTTTACATGGGGCTTCTCCTCCCATCATTGAGTCATTCAAACGTCTATCCTGCTCTACTGTAGATAACGCCTTTACATGGGGCTTCTCCTCCCATCATTGTTGCATTCAAACGTCTATCCTGCTCTACTGTAGATAACGCCTTTACATGGGGCTTCTCCTCCCATCATTGTGCCATTCAAACGTCTATCCTGCTCTACTGTAGATAACGCCTTTACATGGGGCTTCTCCTCCCATCATTGAGTCATTCAAACGTCTATCCTGCTCTACTGTAGATAACGCCTTTACATGGGGCTTCTCCTCCCATCATTGTGTCATTCAAACGCCCATCCTGCTCTATTGTAGATAACGCCTTTACATGGGGCTTCTCCTCCCATCATTGTGTCATTCAAACGTCTATCCTGCTCTACTGTAGATAACGCCTTTACATGGGGCTTCTCCTCCCATCATTGTGTCATTCAAACGTCTATCCTGCTCTACTGTAGATAACGCCTTTACATGGGGCTTCTCCTCCCATCATTGAGTCATTCAAACGTCTATCCTGCTCTACTGTAGATAACGCCTTTACATGGGGCTTCTCCTCCCATCATTGTGTCATTCAAACGTCTATCCTGCTCTACTGTAGATAACGCCTTTACATGGGGCTTCTCCTCCCATCATTGTGTCATTCAAACGCCCATCCTGCTCTATTGTAGATAACGCCTTTACATGGGGCTTCTCCTCCCATCATTGTGTCATACAAACGCCCATCCTGCTCTACTGTAGATAACGCCTTTACATGGGGCTTCTCCTCCCATCATTGTTTCATTCAAACGTCTATCCTGCTCTACTGTAGATAACGCCTTTACATGGGGCTTCTCCTCCCATCATTGTGTCATTCAAACGCCCATCCTGCTCTACTGTAAATAACGCCTTTACATGGGGTTTCATCCCACTACGACTGCATCCACTGGGGAGCCAGCAAAGCTACGGCCACATCCCAGCGCTGATTGCATCGACCTAAAAATCCTCTCACCGCTCATTAAATACTTCCATCAAATTTAACAGAGACTAATTGCCGATCCCAGCCATGCAGGAGTGACAAACGCTAAGCCTAACCACTTCTAATTAGGCATTTTATGACTGTAGAAGGTTGTTAATTAATTAATTAACTACGGCTAACTATATATTGATTAAGTCTGCTAAGTCGCCACCGAATTGGCGGCACTGAAATAAAATTTGAAGATGATGCCCGTGGTTGTGATGCTGTTCTACATGGCTGGACAACACACCGCCACGTTCAGGAACCCCAAGAAGCACAAAGAGTCCGAATATTCACTTCAAACAAGTGACCAACCTCAAATGGAAGTTGATGCACAAAACTCGAGTTCATCTTTTCTCAATCAACGAATCGTGTTCACCACGTGATTCCGGGAAGTTAATGTCAGGAATGGAACAATTTATTTTCTGAACCTAAGCGATATGAACCGTTTGATCGGCTGGGCATTGAGATATAACGGCCTACGGGAGTTGTGGCGCCGGTGGTTTTAAAAGGTCCGAACAGCCGGATGCCGGACTCTAATGGACTTCTCAATGACATCCTCTGGTTTGGTTCAAGCTACTCCTCGACTATTCTGTCCGTCTGTTATTTTTTTAACTTTATCTGTTAATTATTTAATGGAATCTTGCCTAAACTCATATATATTGTTTTTAAAATATATTTTAGTTTATCTATAAACTTTTTCATTCTTACAATCACAAATGTGGCTCAATATTTATTTGACTGCCTGATATTTTGTCCCGAATGCAAGTTTCGAACATTGACTTCTCACGATATCTCACTCAACATTTCAAACATCCTCAACTGTGATTTCACAACCTATGGAAAACGGTGGAGTATAATCCTTATCTTCAGAAACCTTCCTATTTAAAAGTGAAAAGTATAGTTTCGACTCTTCACAAGTCTTTACCAGGACTTTACTAAAGCATGGGAGATGATAAATGTTCTTCAGTAAAACACCAAACGACAAGAATGCCAGTCGGACGAACCCCCACAATGTACGTTGGGGCAGAAGACATCCCTCCCAGCCGCAAATAATTCGCCCAACAGTCTGCGCCTCGGGCTGTGAGGTTTTCAGAAATATAACCCGGTTACGACAATCCAATTATTTAAAATATTTTCGGAAAAACTCAAAATTCTCACTTGAATATTTTCGAAGGTCTCTTGTGGCGTACATTATGGAAATTTGACTTTATATAAATCAAATTGGTAGATGTATAACGCGCTTTGTTCTTCTCTATAAATAATTCTAAAAGTTGTCTGACAGAAATTCCATCATGCAGACTGGGGTCGGTTGCAAAGCCGCAAAATAAGTTTTGACAAATTCAGAGCCCCAACCAGGAAAAAGTTGCCTTTGTCTCCTTACCAGCTATCAATATCCCGCTGGCTAAACTTATATCAAAACATTTGAATGATTCAATTTATTATACAACGGGTTGGTTACCATATCCAGATGAGGGTAACCTTGCCGCTGGAGAATGTCTGGAAGCCTTTCCACAACATGGAATTGCGAACATTGTTGTCGACAGGATGCTAACACTGGGATACGTCTCAAGAGACCCAATGATGTTTTTCCTTAATTTAAATGAAATTGACAAATTTATGTATAAATACATAGGTTTGGTTTGTTTGAAAGGTTCTGAATAAATTTTAATAGAAATTCATTTCCCCTTCAAAAATTGTCACTTACTTCAGGCTTCCAAAAAGGTGCTTATTTGCCCTAGATATTTTAAACAAGACATTTGTGTGAAGAAAGCAGCGAGCTACAGCTGCTGGAATCCTAGAACAGCGGCTCGGTACACCAGAGACAAACAGCCGATCAATTTGCTATCCGTGTGTCCGCTTTATGGCGCACTTGGCCACTTTAGTGTCGTCTGATTGCCGCCCGGCCGATAGCACTAACTGGCCGGTGCCCTTTGGAACAACAAATAGACATCCACACCATCACATTAATTTGTCCAAGGATCATATACAACTTTAGACAAAATAATATTTTGCCTCGTGTCTATATTAAGTTAAGTTTATTTAACAAATATGTGTGGGGGGTTGAAGTAAATATTCACTTATATTTGGCCCGACGTAATGGGGTATCTCTAAAAGGAAGAAGATTATTTGAAAAAATTAAAATACATGTTATAGAACATCGAGCCTACAGGTCGTGAGCAAAGAATATGTAGCAAACTCGGAGTACGAGTTCTGAACAGCAAATCGCTAACTCAGGCCTACAAGTACTGAAGAATTCACCAACGAGCCACTGCTGTGAACCAACGGATTCCCAGTAGATGCAATCCTAGCTCCCCACTCTATAATTACATTCTCTAACCCTGGTGGTTACATGGGTTGGAATACGATGAGTATCATATACAACATCTACAACACAGAGATCATGACTATCTGGCCTGGTAGATGTAAATTATCCAGCGTTACAATGCTATAAGCGACATCTACGACAATACTGTGGAGACACTACACGGAGCTATCCCGTTGTTCCTTGACTTTTCTAACTCATTAGCGTCACACGATTACTATGCAATTCTCTGAATGACGGACAATTTATTTTTATCACAATTCCACTTTTTTTGTGAAAAAAAACCTCGATTGTTTGTATTTATATTTCAATGTTTGATACTTTGAAAGATTTCGTCTTGTACTATTTATTTGGAATATATTGTGTTTCTGAATTCCTCTGTACGGATATTATATTCATCATTATTTATGAATTTGTTTCCATAAATTCAAAACTGTTGCTTAAACGTTTTCTTTGTGTTGTTTCTCCCTCAATGCATCATCTATACAGTGCGGCAAATAATTTTTAAGACTCGCGCTAGATAAAGGCCAATAGCAGAGCCAGTTATGAAATTGCGCATGCGTATATATATTCGAAGCCTTATCTAGCGCGTGGCTTTGTTTCAGCCATTTTGGTTAACTCTTTAAAAACATACAGGCGATTTTTGAAAAGTAAAAATTTTTGTTCGTCGGAATTCTGAGATGGAACAGAGAGCGGTCATTAAATTTAATGCAAAACTTGGTAGAAGTGCATCGGAAACATATATTTTGATGAAGCAAGTTTATGGTACGTTATGTTTGAGTAAATCAAATGTTTTCATTTGGCACAAACGTTTTTCGGATGGAAGAAATACGCTAGAAGATGATAAGCATACTGGACGACTAAGTTCTTCAAAGACACCAGAAAGTATAGAAAAAGTGCGCGAATTTGTTGAAAACAATGATGGCAGAGGTTTTACACATCAACAAAGAAACGATTCGAACCATTCTGCATGAAGATTTAGGTAAAACTAAAGTCTGTACTAAATTTGTTCCACACACTTTAACGGGCGAGCAGAAATCAGTGTGAATTGCACATTGCAGGGACATCATTTCTGCCTATGAAAATAATTCAAACTTCCTGAAATCAATTGTTACGGGTGATGAAACATGGTGTTTTCAGTATGACCAAAAGACAAAGCGCCAAAGTGCCGAATAGAAGTCAAAAAACTCTCCACAGGCCAAAAAAAAAAGCGAAAAGTGCCATCAAAAATCAAAACAATGCTGATTACCTTTTTCGATAGTAGAGGTATTATCCACAAAGAATTTGTTCCCGCTGGACAAACCATTACTGGAGAGTATTATTTAAACGTTTTGAAACGTTTGATTGCTAGAAATCGTCGCATTCGTGCAGAATATCGCGATGAAGACAGTTGGTGTTTGCTGCATGATAATGCACCGAGTCACTCATCACTCACTGTTCGTCGCTTTTTGGCCAAAAATAACGTCTGTGTGTTGAATCATCCTCTGTACTCGCCTGATTTAGCACAATGTGACTTTTATTTATTCCCAAAAATAAAATTGAAGTTAAAAGGTTGCTTTTTTTTATGATATCCCGACCATCCAGACAGCTGCGACGAGCACTTTGGAGGCAATTCCTCAAAGTGGCCTGCAATAGGCATTTAATTCCTTATTAAATCGTTGTAACATATGTATTGAATCCGGAGGGGATTATTTTGAATAAAAAAAATAGTAGAAATTGAATTAGCTTGTTTCTTTTTTATTTTACAAACCCATTCTTAAAAATTATTTGCCACACTGTTTTTGTTCCACAAACTGATCTATCTTTGATCAGATGGGAATATCCGATGGAAGTTGAACCGAGAAGGCTTGGAAATTCTTTCTTTTATTTATCTGCCATATATCCATGTGTCTCCCCTTCAACAGGTCAGGTATGACAGCTATAAAATAAACGTTCCACTCAGTCTCCGCCATTTTGAATCGATCCTTTGCTAAGCCTTATGTCAATTCCATAAAATCAAAAGATGCACTTCCATTTCTCAATTCTACCACAGAACCTTCGAGGTTCTCCAGTTTGACTTCTTGTCAAATTATATCATTCATGCGCTCTATTTAGCCCGCGTCAAAATGATCTCCATAACACAACCTCCAATTTATATTTATCCTGTTTCCCTCCAAATTTATATCCCTAAAGCGTTCTTGCCTGTTCTATGTAAAAATACAGATGTCTTTGCTCTATCGTTGTATTTTCATTAAAGCTTGAGAAGGCTTTACAATAAAATTTAAACTTTTGTATAAATATTTACTCTGACAAATCTACAACAAAGTTTAATTCTTTGGGAAAATGTTGATACATTTTTAAAACAACACCTTTTAACTTATTTAATATTTAACGGCAATATTTAGAAAATTATTTACTTACGATTTTCACTTTCGCTAATTGACGTTTCAAGTAAGATGTCGTCTGCGCCATGTTATGTTTATTTTTTAATAAAAAAGACACATTTATTTAATTAAAAATATATATTTATTTTATTTTTATTATCTAATCCAGCAATTTATATTTGAATATACACCATAAATAATAAACAAGAGCAAGTAAGCTTACTTTCCATATTTACCTAATGCACAACAATAATTTCGGTCAATGGTCCAATTTATATCGAACAATTTTAATATGTCACAGAGGAGGCGTTACTAGTGGTGCATTAGATTCCTTTGTAGAATAAAGAAAAGGATTCCCAAATAAAATATATTTAGAGAATAAAAATAAAGGTTTTGTGTAAATGTTGTTACATAAGTGTTGTATGGCATTTAGCTACTGTACTGTTCCAATAGAAACTACGCTATCTAAGCGGGGGCATTCCGCCGATAGCGCCACACATCACAAATAAACTCCGCGAGTAGATAAACTTACTTGCTGTGGTCCCTTCCCTACAAAGGTGAGACAAATTGATCAGATATTTGGTTGGAAGCCGCCGCCGGGATTTTTTCCGGAGGGTTATCTTGTGATGATGATAAATGGCGGCTACCTGTCATTGGCTGCTCTCTGGGAGCTTGTTGTTGTTGATAGCAGTTCCGTCCTTGTTAGTTAGCTGACTAGTATAGCGTGTGTTAACTATTATAACTATATATACCGACCTCTATATACCTCCTCCAGCGTAGAGAACCAACAAACAGGACCCACTGCAGTCTTGCTATCAGTTTATCACACAGAGAGTACATACGGAATGGAACCTTTAAATCTGAATTTCCATTTTACGAATAGAACAACTTTCTACTCTCCTTACTGGGATGATAAATTTATTGAGAGGGGCTGGCTCATCAGTGGTGAACCCTCTCCCTGTGTTTTGTTTCGTCGCAGCAAGGACAGAGTAGAAGATTTATTTTAGTTGAAAATGAAAATATTTTGAGCGAAATGGTTTCATATCTCAGATAAAGATCACGCCGTGTGTATAAAACACAGCGAGTATAACTATGTATCAAGTTAGACACCTCTCTGAAGATTTTACAATAAACTCACTAAATATAATAAAAGGTACTGTTAATGTCCCTAGCAGATGTTCTAGATGAGAATCTTAAACAAGATAAAAATGTATACTCATTAACAACTCTCTTTCCGTTCGCCATTACTCTTCACATTTTCACCCTTTCATACGTCATCCAATCATATATAGACCATTACTCTTCATATATTCAACCTTTTCATACGTCATCCAAAAAAAAAAAAAAAAGTTAGAAATATTACATATTTCTCTTTGAAATTAATATTGATTTTTCACAAAAAGAAACTTATGCGGGGAGGCTTTAAGTATTACTTTAACTCTCTATTTGTTATTTAACGTGGTGGGTTTAGCACTGATGAGCCAGGCCCTCCCAATAATTTATATTGTAATATAAGGATAGTAGGAAATTGTTTTGTTTGAAGAAGTTTTATTGAAAGTTTTCATGTCTTGGATATTGCCACTTTATGCGGTGTGTGGTCGCAGCTTGCAACCTGCTGCCCCTGGAGATCGCCGCCCTGGTCAGCCCGCGCTCCCCCTCCGTGCGTCACATCCTCAGGTCCCTGGCCGAGCGGTTCATGATCCCGCACCTGGACCCCCGCGCGGACCCGCGGCACCCGGAGACCGGCGCCTTCACCATCAACCTGCACCCCAAGTCCTCCGTCATGGGACAGGCCTTCCGGGACTACGTGGATTTCAACCGCTGGAAGTCCATCGCTATCATCTACAGCGAGCAGGAAGGTGGCTGGAGGACTTTTGTTTCTATGGTCGCACGCTGCTCCTTGTCCCGAGTACATGTGGTATAATCCATGATAATCATGGCGGATAGTTAGCGACTGCTTTTCCAGCAAATGCACCAAATGTCAGCACATGTAGAAAATAGATCGACGTATGCCAGAGCTCCGTTTGGTTACTCACTGGTCGGGTTTAAATTTTTCAAATATAGGGGAGGGGGGCATTGAAGCAATATTTACTTAAGAAAAAAAGTCCAATTCGGCATTCGATCCCGGGTACTGGCTGTTTATGTCCGCCAACCCCTTGTGCTGCAAGTGTGACAGCTCTAATTGTCTATAAAATTATTGTTATTTGGGTTGAAGAGTAATGTGTGTTACGCTTGTATTGTCCCTCAGTCACCGTGTTGGACGTCCCAGAGTTCCACGATGTCGAATAAAGATGATCGAACACAGCGGCTGATAGATCAAACTTGGAGGACCATCCAGGTCTTGCCCATCTCTTTCCCTAGCGAGGCCCAGTCCGACACAGTCGCCATTTCAGACGTTGTCCGCTTCTTCCACGACATTTACTGTTCTGAAGTTCCAGGATGCGCTGGTTCAAAACATATCCTGACGTAAGAAGCGCAACAGCGATGCATGTCTTTCCCCAAAATTCTATTTCGAGACACAGAGAATGGAAACATTTTATTGGCCATATAAGTCAATGGTAGGAGAGAGAAAATACTATTCTATAAGTTATAATATCGGAGCTTGGCACTTTGGTGAAGAGAAAAATAATAATAATAAAGAAAATGAAAATATGCAATTATGTTCCATCGAGGGAGTTCTCCCTACAATGACGAGTCCAAGCAATCAGATCACGGATAATTTCCAGAGCCAAGAATTTCGAGACGGAGGAGAGAGGGTTCTTAGAATCAGCCGAAGTTGCTCCAAAATCGTTTTAGTCACATGTGTGTATTAAATATAAAATATTCACAGCTGCTAACGGTCTTTGTAAATATAAACTCTTCAAGCACGCTCCAGAATATTTCTTTCTCAGACTTGGCGGTAATCACACTTTAATTATATAAGAGAGCTCTTCTTGTCAAAATATTTATCGCATAAAATGGCGGTTTACAAAATCTCTGCTTTTTATTCAGATCTCCTCTTCGCTAATTGGCTTTGGAAGACTAATTAAGTTGTTTATTTACACTGCCGTTTCTTAATTGTCTTCAATATTTTCCTGAACTCCTTCTTTAAATGTATCGTCTGCTTAGATATTGTTTCCCCCAAAAAAACGCCAAATTAAGGAAAGGGCCTCTCGTCTGCCGCTTTTTTTTTCTGCTTCAAAAGAAAAGTTAAAAGTTGCGATATAATCTTCTGGCGGGGCTCCGATTTTATTTTTAAAACGCAAAAGATATAGAAGACATCGTCTGCTCTTTAAGTCTTTCCCAGAAAATGGTGGCAAATGATAAATGAAGTAAAAATATTAGAGAGAAAATTCTCTTAATAAAAATTATAGATTTTATTCCCAAAGAAACTTCTAAAAAAATTGTGATAAAACGAAATTTCATTTTTTATATTTTTAATGAACATCCCTAAACTAGCTAAACTTGGCGGAGTTAATGGAATGGAGCAGAAGAAAAATTAATTGAGAATTTGGTATTGTAGATGGCTGCCATCTAGCGGCCATTACTGAAAGGATTAAACCACACAACGCAAACCATGTTCGAACTAACAGCTACATGATTCGTCTAAATATCCTGTGTTTAGTAAATGTCTACGCAATATGCAAATGGTGAAATCTATATGCAAATAAACTCTCGAGCGACGTGGCCAATGAATGGATGACATAGCTCGACAAGAGGTCCTAACACAACAAGATAGCCTTACACTATCCATGAAGTTGGATTGTCACGTCATTGTCACGACGGTCAACTCAAGACCATTCCGTCGTTTGTTATCCTGGCGGCTTCGACGACAGCAGCAGATTCCATGTCTTAGACACCACGTCACCGATATATCATCTGTTTAAACACAATCCCATCAGTTCCTCATGGATTTAACATTGTTTCGTGGATTGGCTTTCTTTATTGGCCTCTCAACATATCTTTGTTTTCACTATCATTAAGTTTAATATCGCTTTTATTTCATAGCAATTTATAATGTGCATATAGGAAATCAATCAAATTCAGTCTAAATAGAAGCTATCAAAGACAAATGCTGATCTCCTAACTGCTGAAATATCTCTTTGGAATACCAGGTCGGGTGAATACTGCGTCTAGCTCGATGGATCGTAGCTTTGTCTCAGGGACAGAACAAGATCGTTATTTTGGTTCAAAAGAGAAAACTGAAGAACCAAGGTCCCGCCATAGTTTGTACAACTGGGACTTCCATTTTCAACTGCAATTAAAAACAAATTTACAATGGTTCGAATATAGGTGTTTGTCATATTTACCTTAGATGTTATCTGACCCCAGTTGTTATCTAACCCCAGATGTTATCTAACCCCCAGATGTTACCTGACCCCCAGATGTTACCTGACCCCCAGATGTGGACGCAGGACTGCTACGGGTCCAGCAGATCCTGCAGCACGGCTCGCGGATGAAGGAGGCCGAGGCCGCCCTGAACTTGGATTCCCCCTCCATCAACATCCGCCTCTGCCACCTTACCCCGGAGCAGTCCCTCGAGAAGTTCCTCAAGTCCTTGAAGAAAGAGAACAACTTCGTCGTGGACATCCCAGTAGAACAAGTGCCTGATTTTCTACGAGCGGTGAGTCGCAAGGTTGTCCTAGAGGACACAATCCACGGTTTTCCTAGAGGAAACAATCCACGGTTGTCTTAGAGGACACAATCCCCGGTTGTCCTAGAGGACACAATCCACGGTTGTCCTAGAGGACACAATCCCCGGTTGTCCTAGAGGACACAATCCCCGGTTGTCCTAGAGGACACAATCCACGGTTGTCCTAGAGGAAACAATCCACGGTTGTCTTAGAGGACACAATCCCCGGTTGTCCTAGAGGACACAATCCCCGGTTGTCCTAGAAGACACAATCCCCGGTTGTCCTAGAGGACACAATCCACGGTTGTCCTAGAGGAAACAATCCACGGTTGTCTTAGAGGACACAATCCCCGGTTGTCCTAGAGGACACAATCCACGGTTGTCCTAGAGGACACAATCCCCGGTTGTCCTAGAGGACACAATCCCCGGTTGTCCTAGAGGACACAATCCACGGTTGTCCTAGAGGACACAATCCCCGGTTGTCCTAGAGGACACAATCCACGGTTGTCCTAGAGGACACAATCCACGGTTGTCCTAGAGGACACAATCCCCGGTTGTCCTAGAGGACACAATCCACGGTTGTCCTAGAGGACACAATCCACGGTTGTCCTAGAGGACACAATCCACGGTTGTCCTAGAGGACACAATCCACGGTTGTGGTAGAGGACACAATCCCCGGTTGTCCTAGAGGACACAATCCACGGTTGTCCTAGAGGACACAATCCACGGTTGTCCTAGAGGACACAATCCACGGTTGTGGTAGAGGACACAATCCCCGGTTGTCCTAGAGAACACAATCCACGGTTGTCCTAGAGAACACAATCCACGGTTGTCCTAGAGGACACAATCCACGGTTGTCCTAGAGGAAACAATCCACGGTTGTCTTAGAGGACACAATCCCCGGTTGTCCTAGAGGACACAATCCCCGGTTGTCCTAGAGGACACAATCCCCGGTTGTCCTAGAGGACACAATCCCCGGTTGTCCTAGAGGACACAATCCACGGTTGTCCTAGAGGACACAATCCACGGTTGTGGTAGAGGACACAATCCCCGGTTGTCCTAGAGAACACAATCCCCGGTTGTCCTAGAGGAAACAATCCACGGTTGTCCTAGAGGACACAATCCACGGTTGTCCTAGAGGACACAATCCACGGTTGTCCTAGAGGACACAATCCACGGTTGTCCTAGAGGACACAATCCCCGGTTGTCCTAGAGGACACAATCCCCGGTTGTCCTAGAGGACACAATCCACGGTTGTCCTAGAGGGACACAATCCACGGTTGTCCTAGAGGAAACAATCCACGGTTGTCTTAGAGGACACAATCCCCGGTTGTCCTAGAGGACACAATCCACGGTTGTCCTAGAGGACACAATCCCCGGTTGTCCTAGAGGACACAATCCACGGTTGTCCTAGAGGACACAATCCACGGTTGTCCTAGAGGACACAATCCACGGTTGTCCTAGAGGACACAATCCCCGGTTGTCCTAGAGGACACAATCCACGGTTGTCCTAGAGGACACAATCCCCGGTTGTCCTAGAGGACACAATCCACGGTTGTCCTAGAGGACACAATCCACGGTTGTCCTAGAGGACACAATCCACGGTTGTCCTAGAGGACACAATCCACGGTTGTCCTAGAGGACACAATCCACGGTTGTCCTAGAGGACACAATCCACGGTTGTCCTAGAGGACACAATCCACGGTTGTCCTAGAGGACACAATCCACGGTTGTCCTAGAAGACACAATCCACGGTTGTCCTAGAGGACACAATCCACGGTTGTTCTAGAGGACACAATCCCCGGTTGTCCTAGAGGACACAATCCCCGGTTGTCCTAGAGGACACAATCCACGGTTGTCCTAGAGGACACAATCCCCGGTTGTCCTAGAGGACACAATCCCCGGTTGTCCTAGAGGACACAATCCACGGTTGTCCTAGAGGACACAATCCCCGGTTGTCCTAGAGGAAACAATCCCCGGTTGTCCTAGAGGACACAATCCACGGTTGTCCTAGAGGACACAATCCACGGTTGTCCTAGAGGACACAATCCACGGTTGTCCTAGAGGACACAATCCACGGTTGTCCTAGAGGACACAATCCCCGGTTGTCCTAGAGGACACAATCCCCGGTTGTCCTAGAGGACACAATCCCCGGTTGTCCTAGAGGACACAATCCCCGGTTGTCCTAGAGGAAACAATCCTCGGTTGTCCTAGAGGACACAATCCACGGTTGTCCTAGAGGACACAATCCACGGTTGTCCTAGAGGACACAATCCCCGGTTGTCCTAGAGGACACAATCCACGGTTGTCCTAGAGGACACAATCCACGGTTGTCCTAGAGGACACAATCCACGGTTGTCCTAGAGGACACAATCCACGGTTGTGGTAGAGGACACAATCCCCGGTTGTCCTAGAGGACACAATCCACGGTTGTCCTAGAGGACACAATCCACGGTTGTCCTAGAGGACACAATCCACGGTTGTGGTAGAGGACACAATCCCCGGTTGTCCTAGAGAACACAATCCACGGTTGTCCTAGAGAACACAATCCACGGTTGTCCTAGAGGACACAATCCACGGTTGTCCTAGAGGAAACAATCCACGGTTGTCTTAGAGGACACAATCCCCGGTTGTCCTAGAGGACACAATCCCCGGTTGTCCTAGAGGACACAATCCCCGGTTGTCCTAGAGGACACAATCCCCGGTTGTCCTAGAGGACACAATCCACGGTTGTCCTAGAGGACACAATCCACGGTTGTGGTAGAGGACACAATCCCCGGTTGTCCTAGAGAACACAATCCCCGGTTGTCCTAGAGGAAACAATCCACGGTTGTCCTAGAGGACACAATCCACGGTTGTCCTAGAGGACACAATCCACGGTTGTCCTAGAGGACACAATCCACGGTTGTCCTAGAGGACACAATCCCCGGTTGTCCTAGAGGACACAATCCCCGGTTGTCCTAGAGGACACAATCCACGGTTGTCCTAGAGGACACAATCCACGGTTGTCCTAGAGGAAACAATCCACGGTTGTCTTAGAGGACACAATCCCCGGTTGTCCTAGAGGACACAATCCACGGTTGTCCTAGAGGACACAATCCCCGGTTGTCCTAGAGGACACAATCCCCGGTTGTCCTAGAGGACACAATCCACGGTTGTCCTAGAGGACACAATCCACGGTTGTCCTAGAGGACACAATCCACGGTTGTCCTAGAGGACACAATCCCCGGTTGTCCTAGAGGACACAATCCACGGTTGTCCTAGAGGACACAATCCCCGGTTGTCCTAGAGGACACAATCCACGGTTGTCCTAGAGGACACAATCCACGGTTGTCCTAGAGGACACAATCCACGGTTGTCCTAGAGGACACAATCCACGGTTGTCCTAGAGGACACAATCCACGGTTGTCCTAGAGGACACAATCCACGGTTGTCCTAGAGGACACAATCCACGGTTGTCCTAGAGGACACAATCCACGGTTGTCCTAGAAGACACAATCCACGGTTGTCCTAGAGGACACAATCCACGGTTGTTCTAGAGGACACAATCCCCGGTTGTCCTAGAGGACACAATCCCCGGTTGTCCTAGAGGACACAATCCACGGTTGTCCTAGAGGACACAATCCCCGGTTGTCCTAGAGGACACAATCCCCGGTTGTCCTAGAGGACACAATCCACGGTTGTCCTAGAGGACACAATCCCCGGTTGTCCTAGAGGAAACAATCCCCGGTTGTCCTAGAGGACACAATCCACGGTTGTCCTAGAGGACACAATCCACGGTTGTCCTAGAGGACACAATCCACGGTTGTCCTAGAGGACACAATCCCCGGTTGTCCTAGAGGACACAATCCCCGGTTGTCCTAGAGGAAACAATCCCCGGTTGTCCTAGAGGACACAATCCACGGTTGTCCTAGAGGACACAATCCACGGTTGTCCTAGAGGACACAATCCACGGTTGTCCTAGAGGACACAATCCACGGTTGTCCTAGAGGAAACAATCCCCGGTTGTCCTAGAGGACACAATCCCCGGTTGTCCTAGAGGACACAATTCACGGTTGTCCTAGAGGACACAATCCCCGGTTTTCCTAGAGGACACAATCCACGGTTGTCCTAGAGGACACAATCCACGGTTGTCCTAGAGGACACAATCCCCGGTTGTCCTAGAGGACACAATCCACGGTTGTCCTAGAGGACACAATCCACGGTTGTCCTAGAGGACACAATCCCCGGTTGTTCTAGAGGACACAATCCACGGTTGTCCTAGAGGACACAATCCCCGGTTGTCCTAGAGGACACAATCCACGGTTGTCCTAGAGGACACAATCCACGGTTGTCCTAGAGGACACAATCCACGGTTGTCCTAGAGGACACAATCCCCGGTTGTCCTAGAGGACACAATCCACGGTTGTCCTAGAGGACACAATCCCCGGTTGTCCTAGAGGACACAATCCACGGTTGTCCTAGAGGACACAATCCACGGTTGTGGTAGAGGACACAATCCCCGGTTATTATGGATGTTTGGGTGACTGGGACATAAACCATAGGCTTTGTGGACTAAATACACCAGTATAAATTTGGGTAACCAAGAATAAATCCACCAATGTTATGTCTATTTCAGAGAAATGTTGACATTTCCTCTCTACTTGGCAATGATTTTGCCGCCATCAATAAAATCCCCAAAAAACACTTTAAACGGCTTCAATATCTGTGTATTTTTAAATAAAAATAAATTTTAAATGAAGCGATATTCTGCCGTGAAATACTCGCAGTGAGACAATTGTTTCTCTGTTGCTATGTTTGGACACGAGAATAAAATTCAACAAATTCTTCAACTGACAAAGAAACCATCTGCAAGGAGGCGCCGATATAAAAGCCAATTGATATCCTCTTATTTATATAGATATATCCCGCGGAATATTAATTAGAAGTTGGGGCATTATGGGAACTGCTCCATATTTATAAAAGGCCATTTAAATAAGAAAGGTGACACCAGGACATTAGTGGAGCGACACAAATGGCGCCATTTGGACAAATCTCCAGTCCCGAGATTTAACTTTTTCTACGGGGAAAATCCTTCCAGACGAACCACGCTGATTCCCGTAATCCAATCTATTGGGCCATGGACCATTGCTCGATGAAAAATTAGCTTTAATGGGAGGACTTGATATTACTCCTGTAAACCTAAACCTCTATTTATTTATTTAGTTAGATATTTATAGATATTTTTACGTTTATATTGTTATTAAATAGAACAGTTAATTTTTTTATCCTTTTTGACTAGAAACCTGGTGGCCCGACGATATCGAGGATAGATCTGTGTGTAATTCCACATGTCCACTCAATGCCATATTTACATATGACTGTGTGAGTATTAAATCACATTCTGTAGAAGAGAGAGGGATCAATATATTCTAGTTTCACTTTCCCTCTCTTGTAGGACTGATTGACCTACCAGAGGTCCCCGGGCACGTGCAGTGATTCTATAGGCTTGACCGCGTGTTCTCTATACGACACGTCTGCCAAGACTTCCCTAAACCCAAATAAATCTTAGAAAATCGAATCAAACTTTAACATCCTGAATAATATCGATCCATCTTGCCGACTGTGATCAGATTGACATTTAAAATCCCGACCATCCAACTAACAAGTCAGGAACACAGAACTAGCTCCGTTGCTGACTGGAAAATAACTTTTAAAATTTTGAACAGAAGAATTTTAAAAAACAACAAAGTCGTAAGGTCTAGCCAATCTATGTTGGTCAAATTCCCTTCAGCCAAAGTCGGACTGGCTTCAATGTTTGTAATGTGCAGTTGTAAAGTCTATTTCTAAATATTAGGATATTTTAAATAGAGTTCCCTTCTAGTTTCGAACTGCAACAGTATACTTATGTTAATATATAAAGCCTCCAGTATAAAAAGTATCTTTCCATGAACAGATATTTCCCTGGAGACTTGATATATTTTTCTCAGTATTGATACAAGGGTTGTTGTGTATAAACCCACCACCGCGGCTGTGGCCCCGAGCTGTGTAGACAGACCCATCGACCCCATCGCCTGTAACGAGGAAACAAGGACCCGTTAATAAAGAAGTAATTTACCGCACTTCTGTGAAGGGCCGTCATAACTTCTTGGGAGCGCTCCGCACCCACAGGAAATAACCCTCCGTGGTTTTTTTCCTTTCTAACTTGTGGTTTTTAGAGAAATCAATATATATATATATAATATATGTGTGTGTGTGGTGTGTATGAATTTTAAAGTATTTTTTAAAATTATATGTAAATATATTATTTTGTGAAATGCGCCTTTTCTCTTTAAAAATGCATTAAAACATTTCGTTTTAAAAAATATTCTGCGCAAAACGCACAAATTAATATATAAGCCAGAACACCAGTTTAGGGAAATATACAAAATGGAAAAATGCATCAGTAGAGAGGCGCTTTGATTTCTTGGCATTACCCTACGGTCTGAATCTGCCAAAACGGCGCTGTGAAACCGCCACTGTACTGATGAAAGCCATAGTCTCAAACTATGATATACTGGTTGTCTGAATTCACCAGATCTGGTATTGTGATGAGAGCCATAGTTACCATGGTATATAGGTTGTCTGAATTTACCAGATCTGGTGTTGTGGGTCATAGTCCTAAATCATGGTATACTGGTTGTCTGAATTTGCAAAATCTGGTGCTGTGACTTTATTGACAGATCAGCTACACGTTCAGCGCAGAGACGATCATATCGATCCTTGTTTTGAGGCATCTATTGAAAGGGAGCGGTACCTATTTGTTCCCGTATGTCCTCCCCTCTATTTCTACCTCTTCAATCTCTGTCCTACAACACGAGAGTCATCAACTACAGTAAGTCTCTGGAATTCAATGTATTTGATATTCAATATATTGTTTGTTTCGTCTCTCATATATACCAATAGAAACTATCTGTGGTGGCTTATATGCAAATAAGTATTTGCGTGCGCCAACATTTCATAGAATTTGGTGGCTCTATGTAAATGATACAAATGATGAATGGGCTTCGTTTACTGCTGCTTCCATCTTTAAAACATCGACTACCATTCTGCCTCAATTCGAACAAAGAAATTCCCATCCGCGGGTTGAAATTAAATCGACATCAGTTAGACATTATGGAGTGGGAAATAATTAAAAGGATTGGAGAGAGAGAGGATTAAAAGACTCCGCCATAAAGGGACATTTGTCTAAATAGATTATGGCAGGGAGTGACAGGCCTAATTGGTTTAGCACCAGATTTGATGCACACCTACTTCAACTTTGTTTGTCCGCCCGCCCACGGCTTTGTTTGCCATCTAGGCCAGCAAGGGTTCAGAGTTTATGGGGCCGCCGATATTCTGGAATATGATCATTTAAATATATTCATCTCCTGTATTTCACCAAAATTACTACGCTATATAAATCCCCGTATAAGTCCTATGTTTTAAATTATCCCATAAGAGATTAGACCCAGATTTATGCCCAGGTTCAGCTTCTCTCTCAAATCGACCTTTTTTCAAACTACGCTAGCCATTTCCCAGAAGCTCTGCCAACAACAACAACAACGTAGATCGCGCCGGTTAAGTTCGTTTCCTGAAATTTGCATAATTGCTTCCTTCTTCAGGAACTTCCCTCATCGTTTGGATGCAAATCTGGCTTCCATCCATCAGCCGTTATTGCCGCGGCGCTGATGGCCATATTAGCCATTGTTCAGCCGCTCCATTACAGGCCGCCGTCGGTAATAGCAGCGACGGTCCGCTCCGAGAGTCCCCGCTCAGCACGGAGCTCCACGGAACACTGGAGCAGACGTAGTCAGGATTTCTGCCAAGAGTATTGACGGCGCGGACAAACTGGTTAATAAAACTATCCAAATATCATAACGAAAACAAAATGGTAAAGGAAAGTCTGTCTCCCTGGTGCCATAGAACTCCGTGGAGTGGATGGCTGTCAAGGATCTCGTCTGACGGCTGCGGAGTTACGTAGGATCCACTAGCTCTGGCACCTCGACGGCCAGTTGTCCCAGGCAGGCGTCCCTCGGTATTAAACAATGTTAGAGGACGACAGTCGCCTTGGAAACAGCGGAGCTGGACGACACGAGCACCCACGTGGTCCTTTCTGTTCCCAAGACGACGGAAGTACATGGCAGGAATGTGACATCCTGATAAACGACAACAATAGGTCGCTCTTCCGGCCTCTACATTCAAGGACCAGGCGCCCACTTCGATCTGATCGTAGGTGGCGGTGGTCTAAGCCTTCGCTGAAACGGTCATTATTCTTCTGACGCAATCTCATAGGAATGGACTTCTTTGATCCGCTAGACTGTCCTATGTAACGTCGACAATTCAAACCTCTCTGTACATTTGTATATCGAGGGACCGTACATTCAGCTGTCGCCAGCCGGAGTGATGGCTCCTTGTAAGAGGAAACTTTGATTCTCTCTTTATTCTTTATTTTTAGGTGCGTCCGATTTTGACGGCCATATTTTACTATGCAAAATTTGATTTCTCAGAATGCACGAGTCTTGGCTATAAAACTGACTGCTTATAAAATATATATATTATTTAATTTTAGTTTTTTAGGGTTAAAACGGTTAATATTTTATAAAATATCCATATTATAGTTTCACACAGAAGGTAAAAAAGTCAAATTCCACGGCGCAATATTTGCTGGCAATACCTCCACTCTGGAACGCCTATGAAAGTCTTATAGCTTCCTACACATATTATTTATCCATTTCTAAATATTTAAGAAAATAAACAAAGCTTACCCATATTTTACGGATTTTTTATTCCTGTTTAAAATATCACAAAATGACAAATTGTTCCATATAAAAATATATTCAGAATAAAATAATATATTTATTCAAATATAAGAATACAAGATTCAATATTTTACCAAAAAATATATATAAGAATAAAAAACGAAATTTTTAAATCATAATATATATTTCCATTTAAATTCTATTTTATTTTTACATTTTAGAAATATAAATATCTCTCTCTTAAACTCCTCTAATTTTTTTATTCCAAATAAATATTGCCGTTTTTCAGAAAAAAATATTGCAACGCACTGTGTGTATTATAATGATGTTTAACTAAAGAAAATAATGAAAGTTTTGTCCCATATTACTTCGTCGTATAAATTTAAATAACTTCCAAACGATACAAATTCTATTTATTTCATGCCAATTTCTATTCTCTGAAAATACCGAAATATATTCGTTTGGTGGCACATCGTAATATTTTATAGAGTTGTCTGCTTTATTATTTAATAAATTTAAATAGAAAAACGTGGTTTTTTCTCTCTCCCCCTCTTGAATATTTTACTTCCAAAAAAAGTTTTTATTTTGGAAATATTAATCTCAAGGACTTTAAAATGCAATCTAGACATTAGTGCTCTATAAAGACATTTTAAGTGGTACTTAAAGATATTTTGTTATTTACAAAAAAAAATACATAAGAATTATTGTGCATTATTTTCTCTCTCTATATTTTGGAGAATTTTATTCTCAATTGTATTTCACCTCCATAAAATCATCAATAAAAGTATTGTAAAGTAAATGTACTGAGGTAAAGATGTGTGAACAAATATGTAACCACACATATGATGAAGGTATCGTCTGAAAACACTGAGTCGATATATCGTTTGAATTCTCAAAGTCTTCATCTCGATATTTCGCCAGTTTCCCAATATTGCTTAACTCCTCATGGTGTTTACATTCCCTGATCGAGATTCAATTTCTAAACAAAGTGAATAATAAAAACAATTAACTATTTAATATAGTTACGTTTATTTATTCTTCCCTTTGTGTGTGACGACTCAATCTCTCTTATAGTTTTTTATTTTGTATTTAATCTTATATAACATTATATGGACATTGTAATAAAGTTGTTTCAAAATCTCTCTCTACCCCAGCGGCGACGACGTTCTGAGAGGCGCACAGCGACACAATCTGTCAAAATATATCGGTGAAAGCATGCGCACCTTTCTCTGCGTTACCAGACCCTTCAACCATAAGCAGGATGAAACCAAGTGCAGAAGTGTGATGGTATTGTTGATAAGAACTTTGACTTGAACCAAAAGGTAAATCCCAGGAATGATCGCTTGGTCTGTATAGACCCTTCAGAGGTACCTGTCGTGATGCAGATAAAATTTCCTGCTTCCGTGAGGATCCTTGGCGTTGTCAGCATTAACTGAAATAATTAGCTTAGAAATTATTGAATAAAATAATGGCGGTGGTGATCCATGGTTAAACCAATTCCTGAAGTCCACTCCTCTCCAAGTTTGTGATGGTAGTTATAGGCCTGGGGTCCTCTTTTGTCAATTCTGAGCATGATATGTTCCGGAGGAGAAGCTGAATAAAATAATGCGTAACATATTGGATTACAACTTGTTTTTATTCAAAGCCATTCATAGCCTCTGTGTAGGAAAGATGCACAACAAATCCAATGGCTGCCGTGTGGGACACATCTCAATGTATCTCTGGACACTTGTATACACGTCACCGTTAATTCCACCTCTCTCTGTGTAAGACTCTTCAATCCTACGCCGAGTGTACAGTAGTGTGTGTATGTTGTTGTTGACACAGATGGTGTGTACACAAATATATTGATCTATTTTTAATTACCTTTTTTAAATGAAATTGCTGTCAAATTTTGAAATATTTTTATATAAGCATATTTTTAATAAGTGTGCCAGTCTAAAACGATATGCATGGGCACATTAGCTCTAGAATATTTGCATATTGTCGAAGTTTCATAAAATGGTATATATTGACCTCCAATACCCCCTACTACATATTTTATTCTATAAAAAGGGAGTTCATTAAGGTTACAAAGTTTTTATAAAACTTTTTAGGGATTAGATCTCTATTGATTACCTCGTTTTTTATCCGGAAAATTACTTGCATAATCCTCTGGTTGTTCTTGGAGCTTTCATTAGAAGGCCCTAATTTAATCATCCTTATGGCAAGCATTCGTCGGCCTAATTGACGAGGGACCTCCAGCCGACTTGGATTGAGATCTTCAGTCTCTGTTCTGGGGCACCTCGCGACTCGAGGAGAGAGAAAGAAGAATGCAATTAAATACTCTCAGCACATACAGTGAATTCCATTAGAGAATTTATATCTGCCAGATGTTTATACATCTAGAATGGTTACAGTAGGAAGTGTCTTATTTAAAACAAAGGTTGGGCCGCCACACATTGGGCCATTTACAAGGGCTATATTACTGACCCTTTTTCCTTATAGAATAATTCTATCTTGTTCTCCTTTCTTCGGGCTAAACAAGTGATCAGAATACTGCCCATTCCCTTTATTGTGTTTATTTCGGGCTACATAAGTGATAAGAACTAAATAACCGTCACAAGAACTATGCAGAAAACCACACACGGCCACAGGAGATATGTATGGAACCCCACACGGCCACAGGAGATATGTATGGAACCACAAACGGCCACAGGAGATATGTATGGAACCACAAACGGCCACAGGAGATATGTATGGAACCACACACGGCCACAGGAGATATGTATGGAACCACACACGGCCACAGGAGATATGTATGGAACCACACACGGCCACAAGAAAGATGTAGGAAACCACACACGGCCACAAGAGAGATGTAGGAACCACACACGGTCACAGGAGATATGTATGGAACCACACACGGCCACAAGAAAGATGTAGGAAACCACACACGGCCACAAGAGAGATGTATGGAACCACACACGGCCACAAGAAAGATGTATGGAACCACACACGGCCACAAGAAAGATGTAAGAAACCACACACGGCCACAAGAAAGATGTATGGAACCACACACGGCCACAAGAAAGATGTAAGAAACCACACACGGCCACAAGAAAGATGTATGGAACCACACACGGCCACAAGAAAGATGTAGGAAACCACACACGGCCACAAGAGAGATGTAGGAACCACACACGGCCACAAGAGAGATGCATGGAACCACACACGGCCACAATAAAGATGTATGGAACCACACACGGCCACAAGAGATATGTAGGAAACCACACACGGCCACAAAAGAGATGTAGGAACCACACACGGCCACAAGAGAGATGTATGGAACCCCACACGGCCACAAGAAAGATGTAGGAAACCACACACGGCCACAAGAGATATGTATGGAACCACACACGGCCACAGGAGATATGTATAGAACCACACACGGCCACAAGAAAGATGTAGGAAACCACACACGGCCACAAGAGAGATGTATGGAACCACACACGGCCACAAGAAAGATGTATGGAACCACACACGGCCAAAAGAAAGATTTAGGAAACCACACACGGCCACAAGAGAGATGTAGGAACCACACACGGCCACAAGAGAGATGTATGGAACCACACACGGCCACAGGAGATATGTATGGAACCACACACGGCCACAAGAAAGATGTAGGAAACCACACACGGCCACAAGAGAGATGTATGGAACCACACACGGCCACAAGAGAGATGTATGGAACCACACACGGCCAAAAGAAAGATTTAGGAAACCACACACGGCCACAAGAGAGATGTAGGAACCACACACGGCCACAAGAGAAATGTATGGAACCACACACGGCCACAAGAAAGATGTATGGAACCATAAACGGCCACAGGAGATATGTATGGAACCACACACGGCCACAAGAGAGATGTATGGAACCACACACGGCCACAAGAGATATGTAGGAAACCACACACGGCCACAAAAGAGATGTAGGAATCACACACGGCCACAAGAGAGATGTATGAAACCCCACACGGCCACAAGAGAGATGTATGGAACCCCACACGGCCACAAGAAAGATGAAGGAAACCACACACGGCCACAAGAGAGATGTATGAAACCCCACACGGCCACGAGAGAGATGTATGAAACCCCACACGGCCACAAGAGAGATGTATGAAACCCCACACCGCCACGAGAGAGATGTAGGAAACCACACACGGCCACAAGAGATATGTAGGAACCACACACGGCCACAAGAAAGATGTATGAAACCACACACGGCCACAAAAGAGATGCAGGAACCACACACGGCCACAAGAAAGATGTAGGAACCACACACGGCTACAAGAGAGATGTAGGAACCACACAGGGCCACAAGAGAGATGTAGGAACCACACACGGCCACAAGAGAGATGTAGGAACCACACACGGCCACAAGAGATATGTATGGAACCACACACGGCCACAAGAGAGATGCAGGAACCACACACGGCCACAAGAGAGATGTAGGAACCACACACGGCCACAAGAGAGATGTAGGAACCACACACGGCCACAAGAGATATGCAGGAACCACACACGGCCACAAGAGAGATGTAGGAACCACACACGGCCACAAGAGAGATGTAGGAACCACACACGGCCACAAGAGATATGCAGAAACCACACACGGCCACAAGAGAGATGTAGGAAACCACACACGGCCACAAGAGAGATTGAAAGATTTTCTCCATTTCCCGCGTGGAAGAAATCCACCGCCTCATTAAAATGCGGCGCCGGTCCCATGTAAAGTTGGATTCGGCACCCCTGGCTGCCTCCGTTATTCATCGCCTTGTACTTGACTCAATTTAAAGGTGAAAATATTTTATTGATTTTTCTGACACTTCGTTCGATCGTCGAAAATCCCGGTCTGGTTGTCTACACAGTCCCATACATTGCCGATATTCATTAAGTAATCCTAAAACATTATTTTCTGACTTAAGTTCGGGTCCGGTGCTTTCTTTTCCTCTCTAGACCTTTTCACCCGCCAATAGTAGTAGGGTAACGGAGATTGACTACAGCCAAGTACTGTTGTGTAGAGCTGATGTGTATTTGGTGTAATCTACATAAGTACTGTTGTGTAGAGCTGATGTGTATTTGGTGTAATCTACATAAGTACTGTTGTGTAGAGCGGATGTGTATTTGGTGTAATCTACCTAAGTACTGTTGTGTAGAGCGGATGTGTATTTGGTGTGATCTACATAAGTACTGTTGTGTAGAGCGGATGTGTATTTGGTGTAATCTACATAAGTACTGTTGTGTAGAGCGGATGTGTATTTGGTGTAATCTACATAAGTACTGTTGTGTAGAGCGGATGTGCATTTGGTGTAATCTACATAAGTACTGTTGTGTAGAGCGGATGTGTATTTGGTGTAATCTACATAAGTACTGTTGTGTAGAGCGGATGTGTATTTGGTGTAATCTACATAAGTACTGTTGTGTAGAGCGGATGTGTATTTGGTGTAATCTACATAAGTACTGTTGTGTAGAGCGGATGTGTATTTGGTGTAATCTACATAAGTACTGTTGTGTAGAGCGGATGTGTATTTGGTGTAATCTACATAAGTACTGTTGTGTAGAGCGGATGTGTATTTGGTGTAATCTACATAAGTACTGTTGTGTAGAGCGGATGTGTATTTGGTGTAATCTACATAAGTACTGTTGTGTAGAGCGGATGTGCATTTGGTGTAATCTACATAAGTACTGTTGTGTAGAGCTGATGTGTATTTGGTGTAATCTACATAAGTACTGTTGTGTAGAGCGGATGTGTATTTGGTGTAATCTACATAAGTACTGTTGTGTAGAGCTGATGTGTATTTGGTGTAATCTACATAAGTACTGTTGTGTAGAGCGGATGTGTATTTGGTGTAATCTACATAAGTACTGTTGTGTAGAGCGGATGTGTATTTGGTGTAATCTACATAAGTACTGTTGTGTAGAGCGGATGTGTATTTGGTGTAATCTACATAAGTACTGTTGTGTAGAGCGGATGTGTATTTGGTGTAATCTACATAAGTACTGTTGTGTAGAGCGGATGTGTATCTGATGTAATCTACATAAGTACTGTTGTGTAGAGTGGATGTGTATTTGGTGTGATCTACATAAGTACTGTTGTGTAGAGCGGATGTGTATTTGGTGTGATCTACATAAGTACTGTTGTGTAGAGCGGATGTGCATTTGGTGTGATCTACATAAGTACTGTTGTGTAGAGCGGATGTGTATTTGGTGTGATCTACATAAGTACTGTTGTGTAGAGCGGATGTGCATTTGGTGTGATCTACATAAGTACTGTTGTGTAGAGCTGATGTGTATTTGGTGTAATCTACATAAGTACTGTTGTGTAGAGCGGATGTGCATTTGGTGTGATCTACATAAGTACTGTTGTGTAGAGCGGATGTGTATTTGGTGTGATCTACATAAGTACTGTTGTGTAGAGCGGATGTGCATTTGGTGTGATCTACATAAGTACTGTTGTGTAGAGCGGATGTGTATTTGGTGTGATCTACATAAGTACTGTTGTGTAGAGCGACAATGACAATGAAACAGACTTTATTGACCGTTCAGTCAATGGTTACACTCAAAGAGTCAAAGGGAAAATATTTACAATTAATTAATTACAATTATCCTGACTCTGTCAGGAGCCCGGGCCTGAGCACGGATAATTCCTTTTGGAAACTTTTTCAAAGGGGTGTCCTCAGGGAGGGTCTGGATCATAGGATGGCAAAGCAGCCCTGAACTCCGATAGTCTCCTACGGATCAAGGGAACCGAGTCCCGAGTGCGCTCGATGAGCCCATCTAGGAATTGGGCGACCATCTTCTTCTGCTGCCCTGAGAGCTCTGCGACCACGCACTCCCACATCTCAGGGTCTCGGACCACGTCCACGAACTCGTCCGCGTCGAAGGCTCGGAGAATGGGCTCCAAGCCGGGACCATGGATCAGTTCATCTATTAAATCCACCAAGTCCGTCCAACAGTCCGAGTCGTCCTCCATACGGACAGATGGTGGAGGCGGAGGTGTGGCCATGGCCGGTGTCGTCTTTTGCCCCTGGGGAGTGGGCGGTGTTGGCTCAGCGAGCCGAGGCGCAGGCAGTGGGGGTACACATCGCTCTTCCTCCGTCATCGGAACGTCCTCCTCCATCTCCGTCGGGGCGGGCGGCGGGGGTGTTATCATAGCAGGTGTCAGTTTTGTCTTGTTGGAAGTGAGCGGCGTTGGATGAGATGGTCGAGGCGCAGGCAGTGTGGATGTAGGAGGCACTGTGGCTGGACCGGTCCTCAGCTCTGAAATGACCTGTCGCAGGACCTAATAAACGTTGCTACTTCCTCCGGGCCTTAGGTCGAGGATTTGGTTTATTAGGCCGGCAAGAGCATTGCTCTGCGGAGGGGTCAGATGGCGACCACGCTTATGTGCCTTGGTCCTTGAGGAGAGGAGGTCCAAGACCTCCTCCCGCCCGAGGCCAAGGGCGTCCGTCTGGGCAAAGGAGACGCCTGGGTTCTTCTCTATGAACGTCACGAGGCTTTCTCTCGTTGATGTTTTTGACGAGGATGTGGAGGATGTTGATGTCTCCTCGATGACAGTCATCTCAAAGTCCAGTGTAGGGACTGCAGGCTCGTGACGCCCAGGTGCCCGCAGGGACGGAGCAGGGGTCACAGGTGGAGGGGCAGGAGGCGCCATCTCCGTAGGTACGGCTGGGGCCACTGGTGTAGATGGCCGAGGTGCTGCAAGTGGGGTCAGGTCTCGGGCCGCAGGAGAAGCGCTGGGGGTCTCCATGGTTGGACTGGGTGACGCCGGAGGTGGAGGATGGGCAGATGGCTGCTGAGGCAGCCCAGGAGCGGCCACTGGTGGGACGCTGGTGGGAGAGGTTGGTGTGGCCGGTCCAGGAGCGGTGGCTCGCCCTGCAAGCAGGGGGCAGTTGGCCCTGCGATGTCCTTGGCCACGGCACCTGGAACACCTAATCCCGGAGGACAGGTATGCGGGCCAGGCCTCGCCCTTGATTGAGAGGTCGAGGCGGGTGGGCAGCCTCTCGATGGTCATTCCCTCGCGGAGGATGATGAACGCCTCTCGGCGGCCGTCGTTGTAGACGTATGGGCCAGCCTTCATTAGCTTGGGGGCGATAGATGTGACCCGCCCAAAAGATGAAAGGGCGCTGATGACGGCTGCATCCCCCACGAAGAAGGGGAGGTTGCCCACTGTAATTCGCTCCGCCCTCTTGCGGAACGGGAAGGCCCTGTGGAGGGTTCCCTCCACCTCAAGGCCCTCGTTGACGAGGCGCTCGGCCATGCCTCTGTTTGCCAGTCCCACCAGGAAGTGGCCGTTCATTTTGGTCACCTGGAAGACCTCCCTGGTGCTCCCGAACATTCGATCAATGGCCCTCAGGTAATGGTAGGGCTCCAGTTCAGGGCTGCGCTCTACGAAGACGCAGTGGTCTTCGGTTGAAGACGCCTGCCGCGCCCTGGCCTCCGCGATATGCGCCCTAGTGGTCCTGACCTCCTCCGCCCGCGGTGCCCATCCCGTGGACGATCGTGGCCGGCGAGTGGCCCCTGCGCCTCTGGTGCCAGAGGAAGGTGCAGCCGCTGCAGGAGAACCCGGCGAGTCGCGGCGCCTTTTCTTATTCTTGACGACGGTGAAGTCGTCGTCCTCTCCAGGGCCTTGGTCCTCGGTGTAGTCCGCCCAGTTTCCCAGGACACGGGCAGCGCCGTTAGATGACGTGGCTGCTGCCGAACCGGTCGTGACGTCACCGCGCACGGCGGCCAGATTTGCATCTTTAACGCCTGTCGGCGGATTTGCATAGCTTTGCTTTGCCCGTAGATTATTTGAAATATTCCTCTGCAGATCTTCATTCGCAGATAATTCAGCGCAAGTTAGAGCTTGTGTGCTGTGCCTTACAGGCTTTTGTGCAGCTTTTGAAGGGCTTTCAGCCCGTACCGAATTCGTCGCTATTCGCGACATTTTCCCGCTCGCCAGAGGCGAAAACGGCGGAGCTCGCTTATTGTTTTAGGAATTAAATATCAATCAGTAATTTAGGTTTAATAGAAAAATATTTGAAAAGGAAAGGAAAACAAAAACTAGGAGCGCGATCAAAGTGCTGCCGCCCGCGCTGGCTACCACGTACCATGTATTTGGTGTGATCTACATAAGTACTGTTGTGTAGAGCGGATGTGTATTTGGTGTAATCTACATAAGTACTGTTGTGTAGAGCGGATGTGTATTTGGTGTAATCTACATAAGTACTGTTGTGTAGAGCGGATGTGTATTTGGTGTAATCTACATAAGTACTGTTGTGTAGAGCGGATGTGTATTTGGTGTAATCTACATAAGTACTGTTGTGTAGAGCGGATGTGTATTTGGTGTGATCTACATAAGTACTGTTGTGTAGAGCTGATGTGTATTTGGTGTAATCTACATAAGTACTGTTGTGTAGAGCGGATGTGTATTTGGTGTGATCTACATAAGTACTGTTGTGTAGAGCTGATGTGTATTTGGTGTAATCTACATAAGTACTGTTGTGTAGAGCGGATGTGTATCTGATGTAATCTACATAAGTACTGTTGTGTAGAGCTGATGTGTATTTGGTGTAATCTACATAAGTACTGTTGTGTAGAGCGGATGTGTATCTGATGTAATCTACATAAGTACTGTTGTGTAGAGCGGATGTGTATTTGGTGTAATCTACATAAGTACTGTTGTGTAGAGCTGATGTGTATTTGGTGTGATCTACATAAGTACTGTTGTGTAGAGTGGATGTGTATTTTGTGTTATCTACATAAGTACTGTTGTGTAGAGCGGATGTGTATTTGGTGTAATCTACATAAGTACTGTTGTGTAGAGTTGATGTGTATTTGGTGTAATCTACATAAGTACTGTTGTGTAGAGCGGATGTGTATCTGATGTAATCTACATAAGTACTGTTGTGTAGAGCGGATGTGTATTTGGTGTAATCTACATAAGTACTGTTGTGTAGAGCGGATGTGTATTTGGTGTAATCTACATAAGTACTGTTGTGTAGAGCGGATGTGTATTTGGTGTAATCTACATAAGTACTGTTGTGTAGAGTTGATGTGTATTTGGTGTAATCTACATAAGTACTGTTGTGTAGAGCGGATGTGTATCTGATGTAATCTACATAAGTACTGTTGTGTATAGCGGATGTGTATTTGGTGTAATCTACATAAGTACTGTTGTGTATAGCGGATGTGTATTTGGTGTAATCTACATAAGTACTGTTGTGTAGAGCGGATGTGTATCTGATGTAATCTACATAAGTACTGTTGTGTATAGCGGATGTGTATTTGGTGTAATCTACATAAGTACTGTTGTGTAGAGCGGATGTGTATTTGGTGTAATCTACATAAGTACTGTTGTGTAGAGCGGATGTGTATCTGATGTAATCTACATAAGTACTGTTGTGTAGAGCTGATGTGTATTTGGTGTAATCTACATAAGTACTGTTGTGTAGAGCGGATGTGTATTTGGTGTAATCTACATAAGTACTGTTGTGTAGAGCGGATGTGTATCTGATGTAATCTACATAAGTACTGTTGTGTATAGCGGATGTGTATTTGGTGTGATCTACATAAGTACTGTTGTGTAGAGCGGATGTGTATTTGGTGTAATCTACATAAGTACTGTTGTGTAGAGCGGATGTGTATTTGGTGTAATCTACATAAGTACTGTTGTGTAGAGCGGATGTGTATTTGGTGTAATCTACCTAACCATTGCAGAGGGTTGACGTATTCGTCACTTTGTTCCCCAAGTGTCAGGTCATTATTAAATACACTTAGGTGAGATACCTGCAGTCCATTTCGTACTGTTTGATGTGTTTTAATGAAAGTAGTTTAGTATTCTTATAATATTTCAAATATATTGTGTTCTAATGGTGTTCTTCACAGTTTCAGCCCAGCCGTTGACCTAGATCTCCAGTACATTCGCACTCTGTGGGGGTTAGATATTTCTCTAACCTTGGGACAGCGAATGGGGATTTCCCGGTTGAAGGAAATGGAAGAGTTAGTGTACGTAGGAAGGCTGAAACAGTATCTACATATCTAAATTCACTGGATGTCTACGTGACGTACGAAGTAGAGAGTTGGAAGGGTAGGTCTGGTAGGATTGTAGTGCGTCACGTATATGTGATGTCTCAGGACATGGGCTTCCAAGTGTTCACTTCAATCTCTGCCAGGAGCTTCCTACTGTACAGCCTCAAGACACAAAGGTTTTACGGAATATCTGGATCAAACCCTCAAGGTTCGGCAGTACTTTGACATGTTATGTTCGGATAACTGAGTCCGGTTCTGGGCCGTCGATAATACATTCTGGGATTCACAATTCTGGAATCTTTGTCCTGGAATCTTAGAATGAAACTAGGAGAAAGGTCACTCGCGCGCGCGGCGCGGCTGGGGACACGGTTACTTCTCGGCTACTTATGTCTTGGATGGAAAATCAACGGAAGTCGCATCAGTGGAGACAGCGGGTTTAGACGGCATCGAATGGCGACATTGTGTGGCATTGCGTTGACCACGAACTGCTGGCGTCTTTTCAGTCCATGTGTTCTTCCAGTGGCTTGGCCCCGCCACGACGTTACTGTACAATGGTCTGCAGTGTTGTAGCTCGTCCTTTAGTTCACGGCCGCGCTGTAGAGATGCTTAGTCACAATAATGGAAGGAATGAACACCAAGCGCAACAACTTGTCTCTTCCTATCGAATTCTCTTTTCACATGAAGATGATTTCCGAAACATTTGGTTTACATAAGAATGAAGATATCATGTTCTACGTATCGTGTGACATTGCTGTCGTCTGCCTGATGTATTCCCTGAGTGAGGATATTCCAGAGCAACCCGCCGAAATAGAAGCCGTATAATGCCACCACCACGTATCGTGTGACATTGCTGTCGTCTGCCTGATGTATTCCCTGAGTGGAGATATTCCAGAGCAACCCGCCGAAATAGAAGCCGTATAATGCCACCACCACGTATCGTGTGACATTGCTGTCGTCTGCCTGATGTATTCCCTGAGTGGGGATATTCCAGAGCAACACCCGCCGAAATAGAAGCCGTATAATGCCACCACCACGTATCGTGTGACATTGCTGTCGTCTGCCTGATGTATTCCCTGAGTGAGGATATTCCAGAGCAACACCCGCCGAAATAGAAGCCGTATAATGCCACCACCACGTATCGTGTGACATTGCTGTCGTCTGCCTGATGTATTCCCTGAGTGGGGATATTCCAGAGCAACACCCGCCGAAATAGAAGCCGTATAATGCCACCACCACGTATCGTGTGACATTGCTATCGTCTGCCTGATGTATTCCCTGAGTGGAGATATTCCAGAGCAACACCCGCCGAAATAGAAGCCGTATAATGCCACCACCACGTATCGTGTGACATTGCTGTCGTCTGCCTGATGTATTCCCTGAGTGAGGATATTCCAGAGCAACCCGCCGAAATAGAAGCCGTATAATGCCACCACCACGTATCGTGTGACATTGCTGTCGTCTGCCTGATGTATTCCCTGAGTGGAGATATTCCAGAGCAACACCCGCCGAAATAGAAGCCGTATAATGCCACCACCACGTATCGTGTGACATTGCTGTCGTCTGCCTGATGTATTCCCTGAGTGAGGATATTCCAGAGCAACCCGCCGAAATAGAAGCCGTATAATGCCACCACCACGTATCGTGTGACATTGCTGTCGTCTGCCTGATGTATTCCCTGAGTGAGGATATTCCAGAGCAACACCCGCCGAAATAGAAGCCGTATAATGCCACCACCACGTATCGTGTGACATTGCTGTCGTCTGCCTGATGTATTCCCTGAGTGAGGATATTCCAGAGCAACACCCGCCGAAATAGAAGCCGTATAATGCCACCACCACGTATCGTGTGACATTGCTGTCGTCTGCCTGATGTATTCCCTGAGTGGAGATATTCCAGAGCAACACCCGCCGAAATAGAAGCCGTATAATGCCACCACCACGTATCGTGTGACATTGCTGTCGTCTGCCTGATGTATTCCCTGAGTGAGGATATTCCAGAGCAACACCCGCCGAAATAGAAGCCGTATAATGCCACCACCACGTATCGTGTGACATTGCTGTCGTCTGCCTGATGTATTCCCTGAGTGAGGATATTCCAGAGCAACACCCGCCGAAATAGAAGCCGTATAATGCCACCACCACGTATCGTGTGACATTGCTGTCGTCTGCCTGATGTATTCCCTGAGTGGGGATATTCCAGAACAACACCCGCCGAAATAGAAGCCGTATAATGCCACCACCACGTATCGTGTGACATTGCTGTCGTCTGCCTGATGTATTCCCTGAGTGGAGATATTCCAGAGCAACACCCGCCGAAATAGAAACCGTATAATGCCACCACCACGTATCGTGTGACATTGCTGTCGTCTGTCTGATGTATTCCCTGAGTGAGGATATTCCAGAGCAACACCCGCCGAAATAGAAGCCGTATAATGCCACCACCACGTATCGTGTGACATTGCTGTCGTCTGCCTGATGTATTCCCTGAGTGAGGATATTCCAGAGCAACACCCGCCGAAATAGAAACCGTATAATGCCACCACCACGTATCGTGTGACATTGCTGTCGTCTGCCTGATGTATTCCCTGAGTGAGGATATTCCAGAGCAACACCCGCCGAAATAGAAGCCGTATAATGCCACCACCACGTATCGTGTGACATTGCTGTCGTCTGCCTGATGTATTCCCTGAGTGAGGATATTCCAGAGCAACACCCGCCGAAATAGAAGCCGTATAATGCCACCACCACGTATCGTGTGACATTGCTGTCGTCTGCCTGATGTATTCCCTGAGTGGAGATATTCCAGAGCAACACCGCCGAAATAGAAGCCGTATAATGCCACCACCACGTATCGTGTGACATTGCTGTCGTCTGCCTGATGTATTCCCTGAGTGGAGATATTCCAGAGCAACACCCGCCGAAATAGAAGCCGTATAATGCCACCACCACGTATCGTGTGACATTGCTGTCGTCTGCCTGATGTATTCCCTGAGTGGAGATATTCCAGAGCAACCCGCCGAAATAGAAACCGTATAATGCCACCACCACGTATCGTGTGACATTGCTGTCGTCTGCCTGATGTATTCCCTGAGTGGAGATATTCCAGAGCAACACCCGCCGAAATAGAAGCCGTATAATGCCACCACCACGTATCGTGTGACATTGCTGTCGTCTGCCTGATGTATTCCCTGAGTGAGGATATTCCAGAGCAACACCCGCCGAAATAGAAACCGTATAATGCCACCACCACGTATCGTGTGACATTGCTGTCGTCTGCCTGATGTATTCCCTGAGTGAGGATATTCCAGAGCAACACCCGCCGAAATAGAAGCCGTATAATGCCACCACCACGTATCGTGTGACATTGCTGTCGTCTGCCTGATGTATTCCCTGAGTGAGGATATTCCAGAGCAACACCCGCCGAAATAGAAACCGTATAATGCCACCACCACGTATCGTGTGACATTGCTGTCGTCTGCCTGATGTATTCCCTGAGTGAGGATATTCCAGAGCAACCCGCCGAAATAGAAGCCGTATAATGCCACCACCACGTATCGTGTGACATTGCTGTCGTCTGCCTGATGTATTCCCTGAGTGAGGATATTCCAGAGCAACACCCGCCGAAATAGAAGCCGTATAATGCCACCACCACGTATCGTGTGACATTGCTATCGTCTGCCTGATGTATTCCCTGAGTGAGGATATTCCAGAGCAACACCCGCCGAAATAGAAGCCGTATAATGCCACCACCACGTATCGTGTGACATTGCTGTCGTCTGCCTGATGTATTCCCTGAGTGAGGATATTCCAGAGCAACACCCGCCGAAATAGAAGCCGTATAATGCCACCACCACGTATCGTGTGACATTGCTGTCGTCTGCCTGATGTATTCCCTGAGTGAGGATATTCCAGAGCAACACCCGCCGAAATAGAATCCGTATAATGCCACCACCACGTATCGTGTGACATTGCTGTCGTCTGCCTGATGTATTCCCTGAGTGGAGATATTCCAGAGCAACACCCGCCGAAATAGAAGCCGTATAATGCCACCACCACGTATCGTGTGACATTGCTGTCGTCTGCCTGATGTATTCCCTGAGTGGAGATATTCCAGAGCAACACCCGCCGAAATAGAAGCCGTATAATGCCACCACCACGTATCGTGTGACATTGCTGTCGTCTGCCTGATGTATTCCCTGAGTGGAGATATTCCAGAGCAACACCCGCCGAAATAGAAACCGTATAATGCCACCACCACGTATCGTGTGACATTGCTGTCGTCTGCCTGATGTATTCCCTGAGTGGGGATATTCCAGAACAACACCCGCCGAAATAGAAACCGTATAATGCCACCACCACGTATCGTGTGACATTGCTGTCGTCTGCCTGATGTATTCCCTGAGTGAGGATATTCCAGAGCAACCCGCCGAAATAGAAGCCGTATAATGCCACCACCACGTATCGTGTGACATTGCTGTCGTCTGCCTGATGTATTCCCTGAGTGAGGATATTCCAGAGCAACCCCGCCGAAATAGAAGCCGTATAATGCCACCACCACGTATCGTGTGACATTGCTGTCGTCTGCCTGATGTATTCCCTGAGTGAGGATATTCCAGAACAACACCCGCCGAAATAGAAGCCGTATAATGCCACCACCACGTATCGTGTGACATTGCTGTCGTCTGCCTGATGTATTCCCTGAGTGAGGATATTCCAGAGCAACACCCGCCGAAATAGAAGCCGTATAATGCCACCACCACGTATCGTGTGACATTGCTGTCGTCTGCCTGATGTATTCCTGAGTGGGGATATTCCAGAACAACACCCGCCGAAATAGAAGCCGTATAATGCCACCACCACGTATCGTGTGACATTGCTGTCGTCTGCCTGATGTATTCCCTGAGTGGGGATATTCCAGAGCAACCCGCCGAAATAGAAACCGTATAATGCCACCACCACGTATCGTGTGACATTGCTGTCGTCTGCCTGATGTATTCCCTGAGTGGAGATATTCCAGAGCAACCCGCCGAAATAGAAGCCGTATAATGCCACCACCACGTATCGTGTGACATTGCTGTCGTCTGCCTGATGTATTCCCTGAGTGAGGATATTCCAGAGCAACACCCGCCGAAATAGAAGCCGTATAATGCCACCACCACGTATCGTGTGACATTGCTGTCGTCTGCCTGATGTATTCCCTGAGTGAGGATATTCCAGAGCAACACCCGCCGAAATAGAAGCCGTATAATGCCACCACCACGTATCGTGTGACATTGCTGTCGTCTGCCTGATGTATTCCCTGAGTGAGGATATTCCAGAGCAACACCCGCCGAAATAGAAGCCGTATAATGCCACCACCACGTATCGTGTGACATTGCTGTCGTCTGCCTGATGTATTCCCTGAGTGAGGATATTCCAGAGCAACCCGCCGAAATAGAAGCCGTATAATGCCACCACCACGTATCGTGTGACATTGCTGTCGTCTGCCTGATGTATTCCCTGAGTGAGGATATTCCAGAGCAACACCCGCCGAAATAGAAGCCGTATAATGCCACCACCACGTATCGTGTGACATTGCTGTCGTCTGTCTGATGTATTCCCTGAGTGAGGATATTCCAGAGCAACACCCGCCGAAATAGAAGCCGTATAATGCCACCACCACGTATCGTGTGACATTGCTGTCGTCTGCCTGATGTATTCCCTGAGTGAGGATATTCCAGAGCAACACCCGCCGAAATAGAAGCCGTATAATGCCACCACCACGTATCGTGTGACATTGCTGTCGTCTGCCTGATGTATTCCCTGAGTGGAGATATTCCAGAGCAACACCCGCCGAAATAGAAGCCGTATAATGCCACCACCACGTATCGTGTGACATTGCTGTCGTCTGCCTGATGTATTCCCTGAGTGAGGATATTCCAGAGCAACACCCGCCGAAATAGAAGCCGTATAATGCCACCACCACGTATCGTGTGACATTGCTGTCGTCTGCCTGATGTATTCCCTGAGTGAGGATATTCCAGAGCAACACCCGCCGAAATAGAAGCCGTATAATGCCACCACCACGTATCGTGTGACATTGCTGTCGTCTGCCTGATGTATTCCCTGAGTGGAGATATTCCAGAGCAACACCCGCCGAAATAGAAGCCGTATAATGCCACCACCACGTATCGTGTGACATTGCTGTCGTCTGCCTGATGTATTCCCTGAGTGAGGATATTCCAGAGCAACACCCGCCGAAATAGAAGCCGTATAATGCCACCACCACGTATCGTGTGACATTGCTGTCGTCTGCCTGATGTATTCCCTGAGTGAGGATATTCCAGAGCAACACCCGCCGAAATAGAAGCCGTATAATGCCACCACCACGTATCGTGTGACATTGCTGTCGTCTGCCTGATGTATTCCCTGAGTGAGGATATTCCAGAGCAACACCCGCCGAAATAGAAACCGTATAATGCCACCACCACGTATCGTGTGACATTGCTGTCGTCTGCCTGATGTATTCCCTGAGTGAGGATATTCCAGAGCAACACCCGCCGAAATAGAAGCCGTATAATGCCACCACCACGTATCGTGTGACATTGCTGTCGTCTGCCTGATGTATTCCCTGAGTGAGGATATTCCAGAGCAACACCCGCCGAAATAGAAGCCGTATAATGCCACCACCAAGGCCGCATATATCACCTTCGTAATTCCCATCGCTTAAGTAAACTTATTTTAGCTATTAAAAGGCTATTTTTTCACAGATTAATTTATCCTCTTGAGCGCTCGTTCTTTATGGCACTAACCCCATTTAAGCACCGCTAATCTAGGCTTCCTAAAAGTAAGGCGATATCTCCTAAACAATCAATACACCCTCCGCCGTCCAACTTATGGAAATTGCTAATCCTTTAGGAAAGGATTTTCTCCCCCTGGTAATGGAAGTTTACCTAAAGTATTGGTTGTGTTGAACAGCTGTTGGCGGACACCCGCTGTGTGTGGACATGTTGGGAATGGAAACAATTTTTATCGTTTGTTTTAATAAAGAAATTTGATACTTTGAGTGCGAATGTCCCCGCTGCATGGAGACAATATTGTCAGGGCCAAGTACTTGTGTGTCCACAGCTACCGTCATCATTCTCCGGATACATACAAAGATGGCGAATAATTTCCTTCTGAAACATTTTATAGTAGCTCAATTTTAAACCTATGTTAAAATATTACCAAAGCCAATGTGTGCTTTAATAAACAGAGAAAATATATTATAATATTTTGCCCCCCTCCCCATTCTTATATTTCATAAAATGTAATAAAATCCTATTAATTCTGATGTCAAATTTCAGCCTTTATTCTGTATTTTAAAAAGTTGTAACTCGAGAGGCCCAGTGTATAAGTACTTATTTTCCACAAATGGCCGAGTAACAAAAGGTAAATAATTAGAGGAAGAGAATATTAAGCTGCGCAGATTAAAAACTCCTTTGATGGCATTAAACATGGCGCCCGAATGTTGGTGATTTCATGGAAATAATTATGATGTTTGAACATTGAATTGATTTTATTGAATTTGCTTCAATGCTTTCAATATATCGAATTCTTTAAAAATGAATTTGGTTTCTCTGGTTCCGAGCAAAGGTCTCTTGGACGGGTCAAATACAAACGTCGAATAGTCAGCATGTCGCTTCACACAGCTGGATGTTGGCCTGAACTCATCTTGTGGACGGCGGCAACATTGTTTCAAGTGTACCAGACAGTCAATGGTCAAGTCTGACGCCACCGGGTTAGACAGATCGGTATCTCAGATCGGGAATGTCCATTTTGAGAAACAAAGACTTCCAAGCCTCTCTGTTGCAAGCTGTTGGATCCCTAACTTTAGACCTATGCACCTACCTAGACTCCAAGTTATTGGTGTATAATATAATATATTACAAAAATATTCTGCTGGTTTTAGAATTAAGGAAGAAATACCTGATTTGAGGCGTAAAGAAAAAATAAAAGAATAGGTACTTACATATGTACAAAAATATTTGAGCCGGCCAACGGGAAACAACAACAATAATTATATAGGGAAATCGGCGACATCTTGCGGTGGACACCACAGAGCATTTTGGTCTGGGAATTACAATTCTAAAATAAAATAACATTTTTATATAATATATATAAATGAAATAGAGACATAGAAATATTTCAATAATATCCACTACTTGGAAAAAAAGTACACCAAACACAGACTGAGTTGCCTGATCCCCAGCGAGGTGGGATGGTTAGCTGAGGGAGTCCAGGCCGTAGCTCAACTTGTTATTTTAAAATAGAAAGAATTGGAGCTCCCTGAATATTTATTTCTTCGTTTATATGGCCGCGTGGACAAACTTCAGCGCGGCAATTTATTTATGGCAAGAACAAATCAACATTTATAAAATACCAGAAGAGGCAATGAAGAAAGTTTACAGAGTAGAAAATAAAAGTAAAAAATCAATAATCTGTTCATAGAATAATAAATACCTTGCTACACAATTTTATCAAACGTCACACAAATGTTTATCAAAAGTAATTTTTACCGAGAAAAATATTCAAAGATATTTTTCTCTGCTGTATTTGAATCTTTTCCTTAAATCGTTACACTACCCTTGATTTTCCAAAAGAATTATTTGCCAATCTGATATAAAATGTGTGACCAAGTTCCATAAAGACATCGAGGAATGAGCGTCATATCTCACCTAATCGCAACGTTGCCCCAGACATGCAATTAGCCCCGGGGGGTAGAATTGGAGTCGAACACTGAATCTCTATTTATATGTAAATAAGTTTCGTGTTCCTAAACGGCTAATTCACCGGCTCGGTGTAGAATACAACGGAGGAGAGAGCAACAGATTATGCAATTATCTGAGTTGTAGCGGGATTTTTAAAAAGGAGAGGTGCCATGTCCTCCCGTAACTCTGTGTTCCATTCTAGCCTGTGCCACATCACCAGTTTAGCACATTTTTAGATAATTCGACCGATTGATATTTCCTCTCGTGGGATGTCTTGAAATCGGAGCCGCCTCTGTGTGTACTGATGAGGGCCAAAGACTGAGACCGTGGTTGGTTATTTGTCTGAAATTTCCTGAACTGGTGTTGTGGCTCATTCACCATCACCACCATTACATTCTGTACTGAGATGATAAAGTAGATGCGGTAAGACCATCCATTCACATACTTTAAATACATTCATCACCACCACCATTACATTCTGTACTGAGATGATAAAGTAGATGCGGTAAGACAATCCATTCACATACTTTAAATACATTCACCATCGCCACCATTACATTCTGTACTGAGATGATAAAGTAGATGCGGTAAGACAATCCATTCACATACTTTAAATACATTCACCATCACCACCATTACATTCTGTACTGAGGGGATAAAGTAGATGCGGTAAAACAATCCATTCACATACTTTAAATACATTCACCATCACCACCATTACATTCTGTACTGAGATGATAAAGTAGATGCGGTAAAACAATCCATTCACATACTTTAAATACATTCACCATCGCCACCATTACATTCTGTACTGAGATGATAAACTAGATGCGGTAAAACAATCCATTCACATACTTTAAATACATTCACCATCACCACCATTACATTCTGTACTGAGATGATAAAGTAGATGCGGTAAAACAATCCATTTACATACTTTAAATACATTCACCATCGCCACCATTACATTCTGTACTGAGATGATAAAGTAGATGCGGTAAAACAATCCATTCACATACTTTAAATACATTCACCATCGCCACCATTACATTCTGTACTGAGATGATAAAGTAGATGCGGTAAAACAATTCATTCACATACTTTAAATACATTCACCATCGCCACCATTACATTCTGTACTGAGGGGATAAACTAGAGGCGGTAAAACAATCCATTCACATACTTTAAATACATTCACCATCGCCACCATTACATTCTGTACTGAGATGATAAAGTAGATGCGGTAAGACAATCCATTCACATACTTTAAATACATTCACCATCGCCACCATTACATTCTGTACTGAGATGATAAAGTAGATGCGGTAAAACAATCCATTCACATACTTTAAATACATTCATCATCGCCACCATTACATTCTGTACTGAGATGATAAACTAGATGCGGTAAGACATCCATTCACATACTTTAAATACATTCACCATCGCCACCATTACATTCTGTACTGAGATGATAAAGTAGATGCGGTAAAACAATCCATTCACATACTTTAAATACATTCACCATCGCCACCATTACATTCTGTACTGAGATGATAAAGTAGATGCGGTTAAAACAATCCATTCACATACTTTAAATACATTCATCATCGCCACCATTACACTCTGTACTGAGATGATAAAGTAGATGCGGTTAAAACAATCCATTTACATACTTTAAATACATTCACCATCGCCACCATTACATTCTGTACTGAGATGATAAAGTAGATGCGGTAAGACAATCCATTCACATACTTTAAATACATTCACCATCGCCACCATTACATTCTGTACTGAGATGATAAAGTAGATGCGGTAAAACAATCCATTCACATACTTTAAATACATTCACCATCGCCACCATTACATTCTGTACTGAGATGATAAAGTAGATGCGGTAAAACAATCCATTCACATACTTTAAATACATTCACCATCGCCACCATTACATTCTGTACTGAGGGGATAAAGTAGATGCGGTAAAACAATCCATTCACATACTTTAAATACATTCACCATCGCCACCATTACATTCTGTACTGAGATGATAAAGTAGATGCGGTAAAACAATCCATTCACATACTTTAAATACATTCACCATCGCCACCATTACATTCTGTACTGAGATGATAAAGTAGATGCGGTAAAACAATCCATTCACATACTTTAAATACATTCACCATCGCCACCATTACATTCTGTACTGAGATGATAAAGTAGATGCGGTAAAACAATCCATTCACATACTTTAAATACATTCAGTATCGCCACCATTACATTCTGTACTGAGATGATAAAGTAGATGCGGTAAAACAATCCATTCACATACTTTAAATACATTCACCATCGCCACCATTACATTCTGTACTGAGATGATAAAGTAGATGCGGTAAAACAATCCATTCACATACTTTAAATACATTCACCATCGCCACCATTACATTCTGTACTGAGGGGATAAAGTAGATGCGGTAAAACAATCCATTCACATACTTTAAATACATTCAGTATCGCCACCATTACATTCTGTACTGAGATGATAAAGTAGATGCGGTAAAACAATCCATTCACATACTTTAAATACATTCACCATCGCCACCATTACATTCTGTACTGAGGGGATAAAGTAGATGCGGTAAAACAATCCATTCACATACTTTAAATACATTCAGTATCGCCACCATTACATTCTGTACTGAGATGATAAAGTAGATGCGGTAAAACAATCCATTCACATACTTTAAATACATTCACCATCGCCACCATTACATTCTGTACTGAGATGATAAAGTAGATGCGGTAAGACAATCCATTTACATACTTTAAATACATTCACCATCGCCACCATTACATTCTGTACTGAGATGATAAAGTAGATGCGGTAAGACAATACATTCACATACTTTAAATACATTCATCATCGCCACCATTACACTCTGTACTGAGATGATAAAGTAGATGCGGTAAAACAATTCATTCACATACTTTAAATACATTCACCATCGCCACCATTACATTCTGTACTGAGGGATAAACTAGATGCGGTAAGACAATCCATTCACATACTTTAAATACATTCACCATCGCCACCATTACACTCTGTACTGAGATGATAAAGTAGATGCGGTAAAACAATACATTCACATACTTTAAATACATTCACCATCGCCACCATTACATTCTGTACTGAGATGATAAACTAGATGCGGTAAAACAATACATTCACATACTTTAAATACATTCATCATCACCACCATTACATTCTGTACTGAGATGATAAACTAGATGCGGTAAAACAATCCATTCACATACTTTAAATACATTCAGTATCGCCACCATTACATTCTGTACTGAGATGATAAAGTAGATGCGGTAAGACAATACATTCACATACTTTAAATACATTCATCATCGCCACCATTACACTCTGTACTGAGATGATAAAGTAGATGCGGTAAAACAATCCATTCACATACTTTAAATACATTCACCATCGCCACCATTACATTCTGTACTGAGGGGATAAACTAGAGGCGGTAAAACAATCCATTCACATACTTTAAATACATTCATCATCGCCACCATTACACTCTGTACTGAGATGATAAAGTAGATGCGGTAAAACAATCCATTCACATACTTTAAATACATTCAGTATCGCCACCATTACATTCTGTACTGGGATGATAAAGTAGATGCTGTAAGACAATCCATTCACATACTTTAAATACATTCACCATCGCCACCATTACATTCTGTACTGAGATGATAAAGTAGATGCGGTAAAACAATCCATTCACATACTTTAAATACATTCACCATCGCCACCATTACACTCTGTACTGAGATGATAAAGTAGATGCGGTAAAACAATCCATTCACATACTTTAAATACATTCAGTATCGCCACCATTACATTCTGTACTGAGGGGATAAAGTAGATGCGGTAAAACAATCCATTCACATACTTTAAATACATTCAGTATCGCCACCATTACATTCTGTACTGAGATGATAAAGTAGATGCGGTAAAACAATCCATTCACATACTTTAAATACATTCACCATCGCCACCATTACATTCTGTACTGAGATGATAAAGTAGATGCGGTGAAACAATCCATTCACATACTTTAAATACATTCACCATCGCCACCATTACACTCTGTACTGAGATGATAAAGTAGATGCGGTAAAACAATCCATTCACATACTTTAAATACATTCACCATCGCCACCATTACATTCTGTACTGAGATGATAAAGTAGATGCGGTAAGACAATCCATTCACATACTTTAAATACATTCAGTATCGCCACCATTACATTCTGTACTGAGATGATAAAGTAGATGCGGTAAGACAATCCATTCACATACTTTAAATACATTCACCATCGCCACCATTACATTCTGTACTGAGATGATAAAGTAGATGCGGTAAAACAATCCATTCACATACTTTAAATACATTCACCATCGCCACCATTACATTCTGTACTGAGATGATAAAGTAGATGCGGTAAAACAATCCATTCACATACTTTAAATACATTCAGTATCGCCACCATTACATTCTGTACTGAGATGATAAAGTAGATGCGGTAAAACAATCCATTCACATACTTTAAATACATTCACCATCGCCACCATTACATTCTGTACTGAGATGATAAAGTAGATGCGGTAAGACAATCCATTCACATACTTTAAATACATTCACCATCGCCACCATTACATTCTGTACTGAGATGATAAAGTAGATGCGGTAAAACAATCCATTCACATACTTTAAATACATTCACCATCGCCACCATTACATTCTGTACTGAGATGATAAAGTAGATGCGGTAAAACAATCCATTCACATACTTTAAATACATTCAGTATCGCCACCATTACATTCTGTACTGAGATGATAAAGTAGATGCGGTAAAACAATCCATTCACATACTTTAAATACATTCAGTATCGCCACCATTACATTCTGTACTGAGATGATAAAGTAGATGCGGTAAAACAATCCATTCACATACTTTAAATACATTCAGTATCGCCACCATTACATTCTGTACTGAGATGATAAAGTAGATGCGGTAAAACAATCCATTCACATACTTTAAATACATTCAGTATCGCCACCATTACATTCTGTACTGAGATGATAAAGTAGATGCGGTAAAACAATCCATTCACATACTTTAAATACATTCATCATCACCACCATTACATTCTGTACTGAGATGATAAAGTAGATGCGGTAAGACAATCCATTCACATACTTTAAATACATTCACCATCGCCACCATTACATTCTGTACTGAGATGATAAAGTAGATGCGGTAAAACAATCCATTCACATACTTTAAATACATTCATCATCACCACCATTACATTCTGTACTGAGATGATAAAGTAGATGCGGTAAAACAATCCATTCACATACTTTAAATACATTCACCATCGCCACCATTACATTCTGTACTGAGATGATAAAGTAGATGCGGTAAAACAATCCATTCACATACTTTAAATACATTCACCATCACCACCATTACATTCTGTACTGAGATGATAAAGTAGATGCGGTAAAACAATCCATTCACATACTTTAAATACATTCACCATCGCCACCATTACATTCTGTACTGAGATGATAAAGTAGATGCGGTAAAACAATCCATTCACATACTTTAAATACATTCACCATCGCCACCATTACATTCTGTACTGAGATGATAAACTAGATGCGGTAAAACAATCCATTCACATACTTTAAATACATTCATCATCACCACCATTACATTCTGTACTGAGATGATAAAGTAGATGCGGTAAAACAATCCATTCACATACTTTAAATACATTCACCATCGCCACCATTACATTCTGTACTGAGATGATAAAGTAGATGCGGTAAAACAATCCATTCACATACTTTAAATACATTCACCATCGCCACCATTACATTCTGTACTGAGATGATAAAGTAGATGCGGTAAAACAATCCATTCACATACTTTAAATACATTCACCATCGCCACCATTACATTCTGTACTGAGGGGATAAAGTAGATGCGGTAAAACAATCCATTCACATACTTTAAATACATTCAGTATCGCCACCATTACATTCTGTACTGAGATGATAAAGTAGATGCGGTAAAACAATCCATTCACATACTTTAAATACATTCAGTATCGCCACCATTACATTCTGTACTGAGATGATAAAGTAGATGCGGTAAGACAATCCATTCACATACTTTAAATACATTCACCATCGCCACCATTACACTCTGTACTGAGATGATAAACTAGATGCGGTAAGACATCCATTCACATACTTTAAATACATTCACCATCGCCACCATTACACTCTGTACTGAGATGATAAAGTAGATGCGGTAAAACAATACATTCACATACTTTAAATACATTCACCATCGCCACCATTACATTCTGTACTGAGATGATAAAGTAGATGCGGTAAAACAATCCATTCACATACTTTAAATACATTCATCACCACCACCATTACATTCTGTACTGAGATGATAAAGTAGATGCGGTAAGACAATCCATTCACATACTTTAAATACATTCAGTATCGCCACCATTACATTCTGTACTGAGATGATAAAGTAGATGCGGTAAGACAATCCATTCACATACTTTAAATACATTCATCATCACCACCATTACATTCTGTACTGAGATGATAAAGTAGATGCGGTAAAACAATCCATTCACATACTTTAAATACATTCATCATCGCCACCATTACACTCTGTACTGAGATGATAAAGTAGATGCGGTAAAACAATCCATTCACATACTTTAAATACATTCATCATCGCCACCATTACACTCTGTACTGAGATGATAAAGTAGATGCGGTAAGACAATCCATTCACATACTTTAAATACATTCACCATCGCCGCCATTACATTCTGTACTGAGATGATAAAGTAGATGCGGTAAGACCATCCATTCACATACTTTAAATACATTCATCATCGCCACCATTACATTCTGTACTGAGATGATAAAGTAGATGCGGTAAGACAATCCATTTACATACTTTAAATACATTCACCATCACCACCATTACATTCTGTACTGAGATGATAAAGTAGATGCGGTAAAACAATCCATTCACATACTTTAAATACATTCACCATCGCCACCATTACATTCTGTACTGGGATGATAAACTAGATGCGGTGAAACAATCCATTCACATACTTTAAATACATTCACCATCACCACCATTACATTCTGTACTGGGATGATAAAGTAGATGCGGTAAAACAATACATTCACATACTTTAAATACATTCACCATCGCCACCATTACATTCTGTACTGAGATGATAAAGTAGATGCGGTAAGACAATCCATTTACATACTTTAAATACATTCACCATCGCCACCATTACATTCTGTACTGAGATGATAAAGTAGATGCGGTAAAACAATCCATTCACATACTTTAAATACATTCATCATCACCACCATTACATTCTGTACTGAGATGATAAAGTAGATGCGGTAAAACAATCCATTCACATACTTTAAATACATTCACCATCGCCACCATTACTGAGATGATAAAGTAGATGCGGTAAGACAATCCATTTACATACTTTAAATACATTCACCATCACCACCATTACATTCTGTACTGAGATGATAAAGTAGATGCGGTAAAACAATTCCTTAATAAGGAAAATTTCTACTGTGTCCTTGCTGTAATGATAAAATATTGGGAGGGCCTGGCTCGTCAATGGTGAACTCTCCCAGCTCCAGCCCAATACAATTCCAGAGCGGTATGACAGATTGACGAAAATCCTGGGCTCTTCACTTATGAGTCAGGTCCTATCAGTATGTTATTGCAATAAGAGCAGTTTAATGTTGTCTTATTTTGAAAATAGAGAAAGAAACATTGACGCAATAATGGTTTGCATTTCTTAATTGGTAAATAACTTTGCGTGGATTCATTCTGCCCCATTCACCAAACAACATGTGCGAAGAAAGTGGTGCGCAGATGTCCTAAGTTGTGCTGTGTGCGCAGGCTCAGAGTCTAGACATGATGACCCAGTACCACAATTACTTCTTCACATCCCTGGTGAGTCTGGGGAAATTATTTAAATTGTGGGTCTATGAGCCCATTTATGTGTGAATGTTATGTACATTAATATTCAATTATATATCTGTAAATATATTCCTTATATTATAAACGTAACTTTCTTTCAATATGTGATTTTAAATTATCTCATGAGTAATAAAACCTGCCCTAGACATTCTTTTTTCTAGGAAATATCGTACTAGCAATACAGGGTATCTTTTGGTATTTTAAAAATAAAGGATCGAATATTTTATAGAATTCCACACACCGCGACATATATATATATATATATATGTGATTATATTATATATCCTATATCATATACTATTGGTTGTTCCCGACCTCCCTTTCCTTGTTTGAAACCAAATAAAGAAATGTTGTCGAGATATGTGGGGTGGTGACTCCGCCGACAGATGTCCGCCCTCAATTGGGAGATGGCAGGTTGGAGCAAGTCTCTCTCTTTATTCTTCATGCACAGGCTAGGTCATTTCTCGGCTGTCCAGGAAATTCTCAAAAACAACTAATCCCCAACTTTGCGCTTAACTCAGGGACTTTAATTAAGTTTAAAGAATAAATCTGCAAGTTTATATTTTTAAAAAAGAATTGTTTGACTTTGATAAATCTTCTTTTACATGGGAATTCTTCCGGGAGAAAATTGATCTCGGCCATAGGATTGACCACTTATCGACTAAACGCCTTTGGCAAATTCTGAAAATTTCATGAATCTCTTTTGGATCTCATGAAATCAAATTTCGCTTTGGACTGACGATGACCAAAACCATGGTATCTATGTGGGCGTTCGGAATTTTCCGAAGCTGGTGTTGTGGATTTGTCGCCGAACAGAGTATAATCGTTGCAGAGACGGTTATTAGATGGCGCGTAGTTTTTGCACCAAGTTTGACAGATGATACTTCTTTATTCTAGGCATTTCTGTTTGTCAAAACATTGGAATGTAGGAATATTTTTTGCCTTTTTTTTACAAGCGCAGACGTACATGAAGCGCTAGAATTTCTCTAGTTTTCAAAATATGAAACATTTGTTAAAAATATCTCGGTAGAAGTATCCCCATGGCACTGTGTCGAGCAGGACCTCCAGACTGTGGACCTGACCGAGTTCCGCAGCGCGGCGGCCAACATCACCGCCTTCCGACTGGTGGACCCTGACAAGTCCATGATCCAGCCCGTGCTGAAGGCCTGGAACTTCGAGGGCATGAGGTCCGGCAGGTTCCGCCCGGACCGCCCGCTCCATGTAAGATCCTCAACTCCTTAATTCCAGACACATTCTGTCGGAGTCTTGTGGCTCCACATACAATATGTGAAATGTTGAAGTTATTTGAAATATATTTTCATCTTCCATTTTAACTTCATTCGAATATAAATCGAACCAAATTTTAAAAACTTATAATTGATCAACACACTTATAATCTACAACATTGATAAATGCAATAATTTTTAGAATATTTTAATTGTTTATGTATAATTTTAACCCATTCCAAAATACATTCTGATATTTAAGAATCACTCCACAAAATATATATGTTCCCCCGCCAGGAGGATGTTTATTGACGGCAGAGATCACCAAACTAATTATTGTAAAACTTTAAATGTCTTGTGTTTCAAAGGTAAAGATAATTAGCGTGATAATTATGACAATTAAAACATCTTTATTGACTTCTTAGTCAATGTTTACAGATTAAAAATTAAATAGAGAAAACAGTTAATTAGCCTACACCTGTGGCAGATAGAATTCAGGCGGCCAACACTATGCCGTGAAGATAGAATTTTCCATTCGTAGTTCTCTCCCTCTAATAAATGTTTTTTATTCTCTCGACTTTTCGTCAAAAATCTTTTGTTCTCGTCAGGAACAAATAAAATAAAAAACATTTAGCGTTTAGTTAAGTCTTGCCAAATGCTTTAATTTTTATTTGTTCCTGACAAGGACAGAATATCTTTGTCGAAACGGCGAGAGAATAAAAAACATTTACTGACCGAAGTGTCTCTTCAATCTATGAACTAATTCCATCTATATTGTCGCGAGGAAAAATAATTAAATAGGCTTCCGAATTACTTTAAATATTTATTTAATCAGTTATAGGAAAGATTTTAAATATAAAATAAGAGTTACTATGTACATGAGCCAAATCGACCCAGCAGTTAGAGCAAGAGGAGAGAACTGAGTTTTTCCTCCTTCCACGTGGCGCCACTGTTTTCCCCGACCGGTCGGTCCAGTCCAGATAAGAGGGAATACCCTCTGTCCTTCTGACAATATTGTCCCATCATCTGGCGATATCTCCAGTGTTAGCTCACCGCGAGTACCTGAGCATCGGCCGCTTTGACTCACGTCCCTTCCTCTGTTACCTCTATCCACTCCTTCCTGTGAAGTAAATTAAAATTTACATAAATACAACAATCTATTTACATATATAGCAGGCTTGTGTGTTAAAGATGGACGATTTTAACCCCTTTGAGCTAAAACAATAAATAATGCGAAAAACAGCACAAAAGTGAAATTTTCCTGGGATCAGGTGGATAAAAATTAAGAAAAAAAAGGCATCTTCTTATCATGTAACTAAAAGTTGCTGATGGCTTGCGCCATCTGTCGGAATAAATATCAACTAATACTTGTTTTAAGACGAATAATCCTTTCAATAATTATAATAACAAATAGATTCAAAAAGGATAAGTTTCTTTATTTGAAAAATAAATTCGAGCTTTCGGGCGCAAGCTCGAATTGATTTTTCAAATAAAGAAACTTATCCTTTTTGAATCTATTCGTTATTATAATACTTGTTTTAATTATTCCAGAATTGGTCAAATATCATTTCATGATTTCAGAATGCCCCTAAGACCACCTTTTTTCGTCGTTGAGGCACAGCTTGCACCACGCTGATGAGACCCAACAGTCCGAAATGCGTACGTGGCTAGCTTTTCTTGGTCAATCAAGAAACGGTATTAGGCGAATTTTGCAGTAATTAAAAATCAACGATTAGTTATTCCGACAGATGGCGCAAGCCATCAGCAACTTTTAGTTGGACGATCAGGAGATGCCTTTTTCCCTAAATCCAAATATCCAGGAACCTGAGTTAAATAGTAACGAGAAACCCCGTCCCTTCTGTCTCTCTGTAGAGTGGCCGATGTTCGCCATCTGATTGGTTCCCTACTGTCACGTGATTTTAATCAACCAATCAAAAGTTCAGCATTTCTTTATCCCAGCGGCAATAACGACCGAAATATACTATATTAATTATAATATCGCGCGTTCGATTCTAGGAAGTCCTTTTTTTTTTTTTTTGCTATATTAAAAAATATTTTGTACTGTTGTGTATTGTACTGTATTGTTAATGAAATACAAAGTTGTATTTATTAAATATTTAATACTATGTTTATTCAGTCTTGGTATTAGGACACATTATCTCCTTATTCTGCAATGGGAAGTTGAATAGTTGGAGTTTATTGAAAAGTGACAAATTCTTGCTGGGTAGTTGGAGAGTGTATTGTATCCACAAATTCTATGTTCAATTGATTTTGAAATGTCCCGCGACTACACGAGAGAGTGTTATATAAACATTAAGTGACATAGTGGATTATAAGGTTATTTACAACACATGTGTATTATAATTTATTGATGTAAAACCTTAATACGGCTTAAAACTGGCAGCGCTTTAGACCCGTTCGTTGAAGAGCGCATATAATTTGTAATTGAATTCAAATATTACTTTGAAAATACTTTGTTAAATTGATTCATTTTATTTTCTATCTAAACTTGATAAGTCGTTTTATATAATCCAATATATTCAACTCAGGCTATAACATTAAACTAATTTATTTTAAATATTATAAGCAAAACATATATTTCCTATATGCTTATATAAGCAAACAACATAAATATAAATACAGTCTAAAATTGAATTAGAATTGCACCCCTCCCATATGTTTTTATTTAATTCCAATCTTTTATTATTTTTAAACAACTTGTAAAATTAATTTAGTTTTGAGACATCCAATAGATTAAAAGAAAATCAAAATGGCGGAATTCCACAGGGCATAGAACGTTCCAGAAAACCTTGACGTTGTTATGAAAGACATCTCTGATTGGCTGTTTGGGGCAGTTGGTTCTGGATTGGCAACAGGCGAGAACCTGTTTCACACTCCACTCCCCAAAATTTCGTTTCCTTTTCCACGTTTACAGATCAAATCATTCCGTGACAATAGCAATAGTCGGTAGGATGTAACTTCGGCCATTTTGGAAGCTTGGAAAGCCTGTGTTATTTCCTCAGCCACTGTTCAACACTCCCTCACCGCCTTCACAGACCGACCACAACATCCCATATATTTATCTATCCCTTTTTTTGTCTCACTAGATTTTATTTCTACTTGTTCACTTACGATGACAGTACTAATATTTTGAGTCTTTAATTAGGTTTTTTCCACTTTATTTCTACTTGCTTATAATTGATGACACTCACAATGCATTATTTATAAACCTTTCAACATGGCACATGCGCTTGCGATGAATGGCCAACAAAAACGCCCGGTCATTTTGTCACGAGAATGCGTCTCAAAATTGAGCCATGAAAATGCCTTACTAGATCGATAAGTTTTTCAAAAAGTGGCCGAGTTTGTCAGGGTTCTAACCTGTAAGTTTCTGATCCATATATAGTCAGACGAATTAACCGTTGGGAGAGACACGACAATTGTATAAAATAATAACTATTGCATATATTTTAGACGTAAAAATGGGAAAAACCTATATGCAAAATAGACGAAATATTTCCAAGACGTGTACAAGAATACAAGAAGTGACAAACAAGTATGTATAAATAAACAAAAATAAACAACAAGTAGTCAAGATATCCACATGGGCATGTACAATGTTTATACTTTCAAACGTAGTGTATAAATAGAAATAACCTGGGGGATAGACGTCCTCCTGTCACGAGCGTCTTTGTAATTAGGTTACATACTTCCATACTACTTTACATACTTCCCTAGGAGTCTGTTCACCTGCATTATCATCGGAATTGAGCAAGTGTATGCAAATTTTAGGACTTAATGGCAATGTGGAAGAATGTTTAAAATTTATTATAAGAATTTTAGACAGAAAGCAAGTTAAACAAAAGCTTTCAAAATAGAATTAGTAAAAAATGTATTTCAGTGAAATGCAAGACGTCAACACACACAAGAAACATTAATTTAAACATTCAATTTTTTTAAATAATTTATTTTATTTTATTTCTTTCCCAAAGAGATAATAGTCTTAGAATAAATTTTAATGAAAAAGCGTTAAAAATTTGCACCAATAGCTAAAGTAACATGCACACAGAGGTAATTAAAACCTTAAAGTAAATTAAAATAAGTAATTAGAATTTACATAATCGTCTTAGGTATTTTACAGGCCTTGAGAGGTTTATCAAAGGTAGAAGTGTTTCAAGAAAACAGGTTGAGGAGGTTTGGCCGCGAGTTGACTCAATGTTCCCGGGAAGTTGACTCTGGACAAGTTAGCTCACTTGATGGCATTTCTAGATGTTAATGTATCCTTGCAGTATAAAATTGTTTAATTTTTAAAATAATCAAACACACACAAATCATATACACGTGCGTCTAAAATAGTTTTAATTTCTTAAAACAGATGGCGCGCTAAGACATCACATTACTAGATGTGTGACTTTTCCATTAATTACTTCAATGCGATGTGGTAGCTAAGACATCACATCACTAGATGTGTGACTTTTCCATTAATTACTTCAATGCGATGTGGTAGCTAAGACATCACATCACTAGATGTGTGACTTTTCCATTAATTACTTCAATGCGATGTGGTAGCTAAGACATCACATTACTAGATGTGTGACTTTTCCATTAATTACTTCAATGCGATGTGGTAGCTAAGACATCACATTACTAGATGTGTGACTTTTCCATTAATTACTTCAATGCGATGTGGTAGCTAAGACATCACATTACTAGATGTGTGACTTTTCCATTAATTACTTCAATGTGATGTGGTAGCTAAGACATCACATTACTAGATGTGTGACTTTTCCATTAATTACTTCAATGCGATGTGGTAGCTGAGACATCACATTACTAGATGTGTGACTTTTCCATTAATTACTTCAATGCGATGTGGTAGCTAAGACATCACATTACTAGATGTGTGACTTTTCCATTAATTACTTCAATGCGATGTGGTAGCTAAGACATCACATTACTAGATGTGTGACTTTTCCATTAATTACTTCAATGCGATGTGGTAGCTAAGACATCACATTACTAGATGTGTGACTTTTCCATTAATTACTTCAATGCGATGTGGTAGCTAAGACATCACATCACTAGATGTGTGACTTTTCCATTAATTACTTCAATGCGATGTGGTAGCTAAGACATCACATCACTAGATGTGTGACTTTTCCATTAATTACTTCAATGCGATGTGGTAGCTGAGACATCACATCACTAGATGTGTGACTTTTCCATTAATTACTTCAATGCGATGTGGTAGCTAAGACATCACATTACTAGATGTGTGACTTTTCCATTAATTACTTCAATGCGATGTGGTAGCTAAGACATCACATTACTAGATGTGTGACTTTTCCATTAATTACTTCAATGCGATGTGGTAGCTAAGACATCACATCACTAGATGTGTGACTTTTCCATTAATTACTTCAATGCGATGTGGTAGCTGAGACATCACATTACTAGATGTGTGACTTTTCCATTAATTACTTCAATGCGATGTGGTAGCTAAGACATCACATTACTAGATGTGTGACTTTTCCATTAATTACTTCAATGCGATGTGGTAGCTGAGACATCACATTACTAGATGTGTGACTTTTCCATTAATTACTTCAATGCGATGTGGTAGCTAAGACATCACATCACTAGATGTGTGACTTTTCCATTAATTACTTCAATGCGATGTGGTAGCTAAGACATCACATCACTAGATGTGTGACTTTTCCATTAATTACTTCAATGCGATGTGGTAGCTAAGACATCACATCACTAGATGTGTGACTTTTCCATTAATTACTTCAATGCGATGTGGTAGCTAAGACATCACATCACTAGATGTGTGACTTTTCCATTAATTACTTCAATGCGATGTGGTAGCTAAGACATCACATCACTAGATGTGTGACTTTTCCATTAATTACTTCAATGCGATGTGGTAGCTAAGACATCACATCACTAGATGTGTGACTTTTCCATTAATTACTTCAATGCGATGTGGTAGCTAAGACATCACATTACTAGATGTGTGACTTTTCCATTAATTACTTCAATGCGATGTGGTAGCTAAGACATCACATCACTAGATGTGTGACTTTTCCATTAATTACTTCAATGCGATGTGGTAGCTGAGACATTCCATTACTAGATGTGTGACTTTTCCATTAATTACTTCAATGCGATGTGGTAGCTGAGACATTCCATTACTAGATGTGTGACTTTTCCATTAATTACTTCAATGCGATGTGGTAGCTGAGACATCACATTACTAGATGTGTGACTTTTCCATTAATTACTTCAATGTGATGTGGTAGCTGAGAAGTATCAGAGGATCCAGCTGGTTGTTCGTGAACTTTATTTCTATACAACCAGCCTTCCCCAGACTCTCTGGAATTGATGAATTTTATAAAAACTATTTTCATATCCTTGAATAAGATGCCGAATGCAATAACCCCACCCAGAGACAAGTCTTCATTCCAATATGGAAGAGAACGCTCACTTGTCCTTGAATTTGGAAACGGCTTCTAAAGATGGATGAACTACTGTAAGATCAACGGCATTTCGATGCGGAAGGCAAAGGAAACCTCTGCATTATTTAGCCTATGGCATCCTTAATGAGGACCAAGGCAGCAGCACAACATGGCTATGGATCGATAATCCTGGAAAACCTTCATTGACAAGGCATATAATTCTAGGGACCGAATACCCTAAAAAAATAAGAAAATTGTAGAAGAAAATTTTCTTTAACTACGGAGTGATTCGCTATTTTGTTTTATTGTTATTTCTGAACTGTGGTAAATAAAATCACACAATTTTCCCTATTATATCTATTTTATCAATTAATGTTTCGTCAGACTTATTATTTACCTTTATAGAAAAATATTATTCTCACTTGTGTATTCCTGTATGAAATAAAATTTAGTTTAAACTGAATTAAATTCTATGAAATTTTGCAAAGAACGGGAGTAAGTGAGAGGTGATAAAGTAGCATTGTATTGGCCAATTCTGCTCTGTAACAGAAGAAAGGAACACAAAGACAATATTCTGCTTTGAAACATGGAATCCTTTGAGACCACAACAATTCTCACAGACATCATCAAACGTCCGTCCATTGTGCTCCATTATGTCTCTCGTTACAATAGTTGGTGACGTCGTCTGCTTCATTCCGAACCCTCAGATTTACCTCTCGATGGCGAACTTTGGCGCCAGTATGTAAATGAGGGGCGGTTAATATTTTAAATGGGAGAAACTTAAATTTGATTTACTTGGGAATTTGCCTACACATCATCATCAATATATGTCTCTCTTTTGCCCAATTAGGGAAAAAATGAGAGACATTAAGAAAAAGGCATCTTCTGATCGTGCAACTGGAAGTTTCTGCTGATAGCTTGCGCCATCTATCGGGAAAATATAAACCTTTACGTTTTAAATTAATTCAGAATATTAGTCAAATATATTTTCCTAATAAACCAACGTAGCCAAATCTTTTACACGCTTCAGGCTGTTGACGCGTGGTGCAGGATGGACCTTGGCTATTTTCAGGAACTTCTGGGAGAAATCTTTGGCCGTTGAGGTATAGCTGGAACCACAGATATATAGGGACAAACTCATCTATTCAAAATGCCCAGTATATCGCGATATATGTAAAGTTTCTGTCGTTGAAGTAAGGGTGGCTAGATACAACAGTGGGATAGAAAGCGACACACCCGGTAGCTCCATCGGTTGTTAATCCATTGGAACATCGCCGTTCAGCATTTCCACCACTGTGTTAGGTTTATTCGTCAGCCGATGGTGATTTCTCCGCAACAAAAACGTCGCACAAACAAGCCTACCATCCAATTCCGATTAGTTCCGACACAGCGGGAGATTCAATTTAAAGCCCGGCGAGTTCTCCGCAAATAAAACCGCCGATAGATTACTTTGTCTCAGCATCGGCTGCTGATTTCACTTTTATGGGGCGCCGCTGCTAGGTGCTCCACTTTGATCTCCTAATTAAAGTTTTCTGTTTCAGCCATTCTAAAAGTGCATTCCAATTCCAGTATAGTTTATAAAATTATGAACGATTTTTAATTTCGATTGCGCGCGCAAGGTATTTATATATTTTATTTCTTTATTAAGTTGCTGTTAGAAAGGTTTTAGGGTTTTATATTATTTTAGAAATTAATACATACGATTTTAGTAATTGAAAATAGTTTATTTATGCAAAACTATATCTTTCCCTTTATTTACCAGTAATAATATATAAGAATAGTGAGGAGTGATAACTATGCAAATATTAATGATGATATACCACAGAATATTTAAAATAATTATTCAGTGACAATATTATATAAAATATTAAAGTCTAAAATTGAATTCATATATTCAACACTCCTTCTTGAATTCATGTTTTAGAGTTTTAATTACTCTATCAAAACATCTGTAGCAGTGAAGATCTGTGTTTTTCAAAAGTTTCCTTTGGCAGAGGCTTGGTTAGGATATCAGCAACTTGGTCTTGGGTTGGGCAAAACTGAACAGCAACATTTTCTCTTATCTGATCTTTCAAAAAATGATATCGAACATCTATATGTTTTGTCTTTCTGTTCATTTGTCCTGTCTTCATTAAAGTCATTGCACTTTGGTTGTCAATATTTAGTTTAGCAAGTATGGTTTCATTTGTAAGTTCTTCAATTAGTGCTTTCATATAAATGAGTTCTTTCACACATTCAGCTTTTACAAAATCCCAAGTTTCATTTTTCTTCAATGAATCTTTTTCTTCCTGTATTACTTTTACCCAGTTTTCTTTGTCTACTCCGGTTACAGCTTCATTGTATGTTAACAATCCTATTTCTCCAGAAACAGAATTCAACACTTCATAATCTTTTAGTCTTTCAGGTCTATTGATATTTTCTCTATTCCTTAACATATATTTTGAATTGGTCGAGTTCTGTGGTTTATCATGGGTATCCAATTCCATTTTAGTGTCTTGACTTTCCTCTATTTCAGAATCCAAATCTTCTCTGTATCTTGGCTGAATGACACTGGTCATTTCATTTGTTAGTTTTCCTGTAAACACCACATCTCTTGCAATTATAATCCTTCTTTTCTGCATGTCCCACAATCTGTATCCATTTCCACTGTATCCGATAAGTGAATATTTTTCACTTTTACTATCCAATTTTTTTAGGTTTCCCAATTTTTTGACATACACTTCACTCCCGAATAATTTTACATTAGAAAGATTAGGCTTTCTTCCAAACCACATCTGTGCTGGTGTTGTTTGTACTGTATTTGAAGGGCTTCTGTTGATTAAATAGGCAGCGACTCTTGTGGCCTCTCCCCACATTTCCTTATTTAATTTGGAATCCAGCAAAAGTGCTCTGGTTTTTTCAATCAGAGTTCGATTCAACCTTTCTGCTTTTCCATTCAATTGTGGAGTATATGGAATTGTAAAATCAAGTATTATTCCTTTCATTTTGCACCATTCTTTAACTTGCGTATTGGCATATTCACCGCCATTATCACACCTTAATTTTGACACTTTCGCATTTAAAAATCTTTCTACTTCATTTACATATTCTTTAATATATTCTTTTGCTTCATATTTATTGCTGAGCAAATACACATAACAGAAATGTGTATAATCATCCAAAAATGTCATTATATATTTCTTATTATCATGTGTTAAGGGTTCTATTGGGCCGCACAAATCAGTATGAACAATTTCCAAAGGTCGGGTAGCTCTAGATCTTTCATTTCCAAATGACTTCCTAGTTTGCTTTGCCATGATGCAAATTTCGCACACATCATTTTCCTGTTTTTCCAATTTGTTAAGCTCCATACCATCAACCAAACTTTCAAGTTTTCTTAGATTCTGCATTCCAATGTGTCCCAATTTTCTGTGCCATTCTTGGGTTTTGTTTTCACTTGGTAAGGTAAGGTTCGAGTCATTTTTCTTTGAAAAATGTTGTTCAATATTTACAGCATAAAGTCCATTTTCAAGTTGATCTCCTTCTAGAACTTTTTTTCCATCTTTCAAAATTGTCACTTTATCACCTTTAAAATTTACTTCTCCTCCGTTGTTAACAATTGAGGTCACTGACAAAAGGTTTTTTGATAATTCAGGCACAAATATTACTTCATTTAGGTTACATTGTCTCCCCTTAAATTGTCCTGAAGTTTTTGCTCTCATACCTTCTTCTTTTTTTTGCAACATTGATGTTCACATCACACTTTTTTTGATGATCAAGCAACTTTTCTTCATTAATCATGTGACAGGTGGATCCGCTATCAACAATGAAAGTGACTGATGATCTTTTATCATATTCTTCTCTTTGTTCAGCAATGAAAGCAATGGGAGGTTGCTTTTCTTTGTTCCTGAAATAGCAGTCTTTTTCTTTATGATTAAACTTTTTACATATTCTGCATTGTTCTTTGTTTACTTTAGCAGCAGGTTTACTGTTGTTCTTAAAGAAACAGTCCTTTTCTTCATGGTTAGTTTTTTTACAAAATTTGCAGAATTTTCTTTGGGTGCAATTTTTAGATATATGTCCTGGTATATTACAAGTAAAACATACCTTTTGTTTTGTTGCATTCATAGCCACTCGGTCTTCTGGTTGGCTCTGTCTATTTCTTCTTATTTCTTCAGTGGTCAATCTTGATATTAGATTTTCAATAGTTTTTTCATCTTTTCCAGTTGACTCCCAAGCAGTACAAAAATAATTATAATCTTCTGGCAAAATTGTTAAAATCTTTGAAATAACAATATTGTCATCAAAGTTCTGTTTTAGATTATTGAGTTTAAAAGCCAAATTTCTTAAATTACTTATGTTGGCTACAAGGTCTACATTTGTATCAAATTTATAAGTGTGAAATTCTTGTAGCAGCTTACATTTTAATTGTTCATCATCTCTTTCAAATATTCTGCATATGGTGTCATACATTGATTTGGCATTTTCACAGTGTATTATGTGTGTTAATATCGTTTTATCGATGCTCGAAATAATATATTTTTGGACTTTAGCATCTTTTATTATCCATGCGTTTTTTTCTTTTTCATCCTTTTGATCTTTAAAACACAATTTGCCATTTATTGTTTCAATTAAATTATTAGCTATAAAAATAATGTTAATTTGAAATTTCCAAATATCAAAATTTTCAGAGTCTTTTAATTTATCTATAATCGAAATATCTTCCATAACAGCAGCCATTTTTATTTTTACGATTTTAGATTTTAAGTTATAACCACGCTTTATGCTGCCACTGTTAGAAAGGTTTTAGGGTTTTATATTATTTTAGAAATTAATACATACGATTTTAGTAATTGAAAATAGTTTATTTATGCAAAACTATATCTTTCCCTTTATTTACCAGTAATAATATATAAGAATAGTGAGGAGTGATAACTATGCAAATATTAATGATGATATACCACAGAATATTTAAAATAATTATTCAGTGACAATATTATATAAAATATTAAAGTCTAAAATTGAATTCATATATTCAACAGTTGCATATACGTACATATATGTAGGTACCTATATATATGCAAATATGTATTATGTGCCTGTAGTTCACCTCGAGCCAGGTCGGTCCCCGACCTATTAATCGCTTACAAGAAGTTACATCCATTACAAGTGCTCATTACCAATATGGCGCCCAAACTGGCGATGCATTAACTTTCTAAATTGATGGTCCCTTAATATTTACCCCCCTTCCTTTTCAACCGTTTTGTGTGAGCCTCGGTAATGAAGCTGCCTTTGTGAATTTAAATTAAAAAGCAAATTAGAATTTTTCTCTCTAGGCGCCATTAAAGGACCAAATTGTAATGACACGACATGCTGTATAGTTCTCCATTTTACAAAATGGCGGCGGCCACGTAATCACTTTGTGGCTTGGCAATATTGTCATTGTCTTTCTTATTAGGTTTTTATTTTGTGGCTGTGTAAGTTCCTATTGATATATTCTATAAGGGGATCTTTCATTTCACTTTCTCTCTCACTTCACAGAAGCGTCCTGGTGTATCAAGCAACATATTGGCCTCACTTTACTCAGAATATTTGACAGAATAAGCTCAAATATTAATACAAAGCTTATTTCAAAAATATATTGAGATCAGAAGAACATATGAGTGTTTCCACACTCGGGGGCGCGTCCCACTCGCTGCGTAATGTGGTGCCGATATTTCCGCCTAGAGGAGGGTGAAATTTCTGTCTCTCTCCATCTTGGCAACTGTAGTGGATTGTCTCAAACCGATAGTTGTTTGAAAAGGAAGAGAATGTATAAGAGTGACGTCTAGTATATGTAGTAGTCTAGTATATGTAGTAGTCTAGTATATGTAGTAAATATTAGTAAATGTTCGCGTCTAGTAACTCCTCGCGCAGCCGATGCCCATCCGTGACAGATCTGCCCTATCAGCGACCGAGTGATATGTTCACTAACATTTGCTCCAACAATACAGCAGCCAGGCGGCCGACTGAGTTCTCTCAAATATAAATCCACTCCTATCGATGTCACGGCTTCTAGCAGAGATAATGGCTGAGAAGGATTTGGACAACAAATCTCTGTCCGGGCGGCTGGCTGGCGGACTGATCGACGACGGCCAAACCTCCTCAATGTTCTTCTCTGGAAGTTGGGAAAATTGTCATTGAGGTTACATCATCCCGAACTTCACGTCATTGATGTTCCGTCATCTAACCTCCGAATAGTGATATTTATTCCGATAGATGGCGCAAGCCATCAGCAACTTTTGGTTGCATGATAAGGAGATGCCTTTATATAAATATAAATGTTTTTATAATATTTAAGGAAAGTTATAGAAAATTTTTATGTTGAATTGAGAGTATAATGTCAGTATAGCAAGTTATTACTGAACAGTAAAGTAGAATTAAATATAATTTATTTATATAATATACTAGACGTATGACCCGGCTTCGCCCGAGAATTCCCCCGATTGCAATTTCCTTCATACTGAAAGTACATCAATAATAAATATTAGAAGTGCCATAGAATAGCAATACAGAAGTAACACATAAACTACAGGAAAAAAGTGTGTGTGATGGCAAAAATTGTATTATATTAGTGTTTAGGTATTTGATTTAATTAATATAGTTGATATAATAATATATATTTATTTATATTATATATAATATAGCGGATGTACCCGGCTTCGCCCGGGTTTTACCCGAGTAAAGGTTTGTCTAACGAACATTTGTTAAAACATTGCTCTATAAACTTAAAAAACAAAAAATAGATATATTTTGATAATTTGAAACTCGTAAATTTGAATCTCTCGATAAAGTGAACATTTTTTCCCGGTCCCTTGAAAAATACTCGATAAGTTGAATAAAACCAATATTAATTGGTTCCCTCGGTAATTGGAAGTTAAAGGAATAGTATCTTTGCCTTGGAATTGTATCATTTTTCTTGTCTCAAATAAATTGCCGTGTCATCCTAAATTTTGTCTTTCCTAATTTTCTACATTACAAAATCATCATTTTATCTATTCTCCCAATATATATGTTGTAGATAAATGATAAAACTAACTTTGACTTTTGCGCAATTAATAGGTAGAAAATCTTACTTTTGATAAATAATCTTTAAGATAATAAACTTAGTGATAAGAAAGTTAATAGATAAAAAAAAACTTGTTATCATCGTCGCAATGGGGGCGCTGCTTTCGAGTTAAATCTACAAATCTGCAAATAACTCTAAGGATATTCAAGATATTCAAGAAATTATTTTTCAAAACCCTTCCCGGGGATATAGCTAATAATATCCCAAAATTTCACGGCGATTGGATGTATGGTTTTTGAATCTATAGAGTACAGACAGACAGACAAACAGACAGACATTCAATTTTATATATATATAGATTATATATAATATATTAATATATTTCATATAAATTATATTTAATTCAACTTATATATATCTGACATAAGGGGTTTATATATAATGTGTATGAGATCACTAAATATTTAAATGAAATGGGTGACTTTATAGGATAAATCTTTTAATGTATGCCAAAAATAATTTGGTTTGGTTTTTAGCCTTACTAAATATAGAGCTCTATTTAAAAATTCGTTAGTTCCCCTGCACACCAGTGACTGTTGACCTGGTGTTTGAATCCAAAGTTACGTCAAATTTCCTACAAACAGAGATCGATGTTTCATAGAGATGTAAAAAAAACCACTTTGGATATAAAACAGTGTTACAAGGCGACAAGCCGAGGGAATGTCCACCTGACTCCGCCCGGACAAATTTGTCAGAAGAAGACAAATGTTGGGCAGACGCCAGCGACCATGAAATATGGTCAGCAGCCGATAGCTTGTTGAAACCCGAGATTATTGCCATAAGACAATTCGACGCAGACGCCCTGCCAATTTCTGGCATTGCTCCAACTGCATTTGTCCCTGGACTTCCACGGCCTTTTTTTTATTGGTTCCCTCCACGGCAGAGTCGGTTAATACCGCGGCCATAAATTATTTCTCGGCCCTTTTTGTGCGGTGGCTTATTGGGTGTTAATTTGTCGAGTTAATTAGCAACTTTTGTAGCCCCCTATTTACATACTCCCTCCTATAAATTAATTAAGCTGCGCTACCCAGCATTACATCATCTGTCGATTTTTCTCTGAATACTCTTTGCCGAAACCAAGTCTTTTGCTTTTTTTTTAGTTGATAAATTAAGTGTCGGGTCTGTTCTGAAATAACGCCAACAGATAAAAAGGAACATTGGTTTTCAACAAATTGTCCTTCATAGCAGCTGTAGTGCAGAACACATTGTGGCAGTTCTCAACCTGGATGTTCAGACTAGCGCTGGACGCCATGACGTCAGGAGATCGAAGAACCCCGATGTAGAACCCGGACAATCAGCAGAAATCACGGGGAAGCCAATGGCTCGGAGTTACTCAGCAGAATTGTTGCTTGAAATAAAATAAGTGTCGGTAAAAGAACTCTCATGGTTAAATTTATAGAAATATTGGATCAATTTTCTTTTACAAACAGAACTATACCAATCAGCTCTACTAGCTAAAGTTGCGCATCAGGGCGATATGACACACTATTCCCTATAAACCCTGGAAGTTCCGCATGCCTGTAATATGGGAGCATTGGAAAATGGAAGTCTGTTTCTCCCTTTGAGTTGATTTAGTGAATGATACCTATTGAATCCGAGTGTGGTGTTGCTGTATGCGCAACTGTATTACGCGCATACTGTATTAACTGTATTACGCGCAAAAGCTCAATCCATAATGACGTTGGATATTAATTAACTTTAGGCAATTGCTGTGGATTGTTCCTATGTAAATAATTTATAAACCAAACGGTTTCCGAGGATGAGTATCTTACTTCATTTTATATTATCTCAACGGGTGTTACAAACACAGGAGTATCTGACCTGGTCATGAACTAAGGGTTTGTTATACTTGAAAGAGCTTGAGAGAATATAAAATAAATCAATATACTCATCCTCGGGGAGAAGCCGTTTGTTTATTATTATATATTGTAGAGGGTTTTACTCTTCGAATTGTCCCTATGTGATTACATACGTTCTGTCTCTCCTGCTGTTGTTGGATGTATTTAGTGAGGAGGCATTTTACCTTTGATCGCTCTGCCATATACGGACAGCCAGTAAAACACACATCCAACGTGATCATTGCTATTGAATGTTCGTGTGAGATAGATGGGTGTATTTGTTATTCAAAATATGTTTTTATTTTACTCTGAATACGTGAGCTAGTTTTCAATAATTTTAGTAGAAATATTTACGAATACTCATTGTTGTGATTTATATATTTCAGTCCCGATATTATAAGTTCAATTTGCTATATACGTCCAACGTCGAGGTGAATTCTCTATTTCCCCGTCATCAACGTCCAATGGGAAATATCCACATATGTTGGAGTTGTGGGGACATAGGGACTTGATGAGACGGGGAGTGTTAGAATGCTCCGCGGCTCAGCAATACAAAACTAAATTGGATTCAGGGAAAGGTCAAGTCTGGAAGAAAACTCCGTCGGAAGATGTTTTCCTCATTGTGCTGGTCGGTCGGTCGATGGCCATTGATCCAGACGGTGTCAATACCACGTGTTGGCTCGGCATGTCAGCCGACCATATCTGCCAGGCGAACCTAACGTCAACTCAAGTCCCGGGAGTTCCCCGTTCAACCGAACTCAGGTTCAGGAATTATCTAGCGCCATATATGAAGCTATTTAGAACATTTCAAGTTCTTTTTAGTAAATTTGGAAGCAATAATAATGTATTTTTATATGTATTCTGGTGAACATTAGTATCTCAAAGTAGGAATTGACACTATTTTCGCAATATTTTAGCAAATAAAATAATTTACCTTTCTTCAATGTGAGATATTTGTGAAATCCTGGCGTGTCAACCACTTTACTCCTTCAGACGTCTATTGTATTTGCTTCTATCGATGGCAATGGTGAAGAATTCCAGGTGAAGTAGATATGGAAATCATAAACTCGTGAACAGAAGAGAATTAATTATTTAAATATAATTTATATTTCTGTTTCTTCACCTCTCGGATAGAGTATTTTATTTCCGATAGACGGCGCTGTGTCTCTCCACCTGTGATTGGTCCATTTACCTCGACTCCGTCCTATATACAAACACTGCGCTGACCAATCAAATCTCTCCACGTCATTGAGCCATCCCCATTGTATCTAGTTTGTCTTTGCTCCACATCCGTTTCCACAATATTTGCGTTCACTGACCAGTAAGGCCTGGGTCACAAATATTGGAGGTCAATGCCACACGAACTGGTAACTCAATTCTAAACACAATGACAGAGAAAACAGTAAATATGTTAGACGCTCGGGGCCCCGTTGGTTATAAGCGATCTTGTTTCAAACAAGCTGAACTATGGCGAGATCTTCCCTTTGAAAAGAAAGGAGCCCCACAATGGGCGCCATGTGTTGTACTCCACTCCAGAAAAACTGGTAATGGAGGGAAATAGAATCGATACTTTTTAAGAAGTATGTTTTCCTCCGTTCAGTTTATATTAAGTGTAGCTCGATGGTCAAAAGTAAATTAAATTTATAAAATGGCGCAGGACGCCATTGTTGGGGTCCTATTGTAGGCGGTAATAGATCGGGTTGTTCCCGCCGTCGATAAGGTGGCCCTATCTTATTTGGTTCTTTTTTTCTTCAAGTTTTTTTTATAAATTCTTTATCAATAATCTGTGGTGTTGAATAGACGATGTTTCTGATCCACTTCCCCTGTGGCATCTGACATCCTGGGCGGACTGGAATACTGCGCTTCTTAAATCTGTGATTTTTTTAAAACTACAATAGACGGGGATATAGGCTGCTTTCTTCTTGCTAATGTGAAATTATTTAGAAAGAATCACATTTTGGATTTATAAAATGATGATATTCCGATATTAATAAATTTTTATGTACGTGTTGTACTTCAAAATTAGATTTTATGGAATTTTTCAGTTTGTCAGCAGTGATGCGGAGCACTTCCTTGTTTATACCTTTAAAGAGAACGTTTATTTGAACTCTCACCTTCCGCCATTTCAAATGTTTCACCCCACATCATTGGCTAGAGGTCAATAAAAGTTGTTCAAATAAGCAATTTTCCTCTCCATCCTATTTTATCTAAATCTATTATTACCTATAAAACTCGTAACACATTTAGTAAATTATTATTAACCCTTATATGAAATCTTAGTAAAATAATTTTGGATTTTAAAAACTCTTCTGTGTTGATTTGATGGACAGGTTCAGTTGAAAGAACCCACATTTCCTGCACAGTTTCTATCTCGTTATATTGACGTTTATTTTCAACGGCCAAACCCAAAGTGAAGACATCCTGTGTGCGGCATACGATATTGTCTGGTAATTATGATGATGAATGGGTTAATAAGATGATGAACTCGCGCCTGGGATTTTTCCAAAACTTTGTTAATTTTCTGGTGCTGCATCGATCTCCTAGATAACAGCTTGTTGGGTCGACATCGCTCAGCCGTCTTATTCCTCCACTGGAACGTTTTATTCCTCCACTGGAACGTTTTATTCCTCCACTGGAACGTCTTCTTCCTCCACTGGAATGTCTTCTTCCTCCACTGGAACGTCTTCTTCCTCCACAGTACGGCCGTTCCTTCATCTGACTTCTCTTCAGTCACGTGCCTCTGGTCGCGAACAACATTTGCCATTTGGCTTCCACCAGGCTCTATCGGCTGAGGCGCCAGTTTATCAGATTCGTATTTAGATTATTCTCAAATGAATTCTATTCAAAAATACAAATGCAATAATAGAATTTATCTTGTGAATGTGGCAATATAAAGACTTTGTGAATAATTCCATAGAGGCTGTGTGAGAGAGAAAATATTTAATTATCAATTAACGAGCATTTTCAATGCGAGATATCTTCTAATCAAATTTAAGATTCAGAGTTGAATCTCCTTCTCGAATTGTTAATTAAATTGTCGGCAACAGATTATTTAGTAATGTCTGGAGACTTCTGGGAAATATCACATTTGCTGAAATATATTTGAGTTTCGTAAATATAGAGGCATTCATAGTTCTTCAAATTAAAGATATTTCGGCCAGTAAATCTTTTTTATTGTCTCGACGTTTTGACAAAAATCTTTCGTCCTCGTCAGGAGCAAACAAAAATTAAAACATTTGGCAAGGCGTTAAAAATTATTATTTGTATTTGTACAGTAGCACCTGTCTTATAGGCGCTACCTGTCTTAGACGTAGAATTTTAAAGAGAACAGTTTGTTTTTCCGTAAATTTACCTGTTCAAAGCGTCTGACCCTGTATAACGCATCCGCGTCTCAATATCTAAATGCCAAAGGTTAAAATAAAAATGAAATTGTCTTAAGATTCTTTCAATTTTCGATTTAATCATTTTTATTATTTATAAGTTACTTTCAAAAAGCGGTTGGGAATAAAATTGCACTCATGGAAGAGAGAAGAACAGGGGCACAATAAAAAGTCACCCTGTTTGACATACCTTGACTGTAAATACTATATTTTCACCTGTTCTCTTATGGTTAATATTGTCTGTAACTCCACGGAGAATCCGTACAGGGCAAGATGCCCTAATAAAGCTGTTTTGTTGTTGTTGTTGTATAAGTTACTTTTTATTTACCTAGAGAGACACCTCTCCCTTCAATTATACAACAGAACAATCACCCTGGTAACAAACTTTACTAGTGGAGATAGAGAATGAGCCACAAATTTTACTTTTTATATTCAATATAAAACTCTACACCGATATGTTTTTTAATTTGACTTCTTGGCGAAAAGCTTGATGTCCTCTAAATTATATTTTTCAGTCACGTTTAAGGTATTTTTCATTCTCTCGTTTCCAAATTTTCATTATAGGTTTGTTCAAAATTATTTCCGTTTTGAGCTATCCCTATTGTATCTAGAAACAAAGTTTGTGTGCGGCTTGCTCCACATCCGTTTCCACAATATTTGACCTCTATCCTGATTGTATTTTGACACGATTTGGTCTGGAAGGCCTCGCTGCTATATAACGGCCATCTTATAAAATGCAAATTTACCCGATTGCTGACTGATTTACAGGCCGTTTCCCCAATATCCGAGCTACCGGCGTGAAGCTTTCACAACACATTCGTCGGGGGACTTATTCTGAAAATGGGAAACTTTGTTTTAAATTTGAAAGAATAAATGGAAGTTCTGGAAAATATAATTGGGCTACGTCTCTCGTCACGATGGACCTCATTGGCCGACAGGAGACCATCTTCCTGATAACTCTGCAACTGTCAGAATTGCCATAACCACTGTCTCCAGTATTTCATTTTCACGTCATTCTGTCAATTTCCCCATATAACTAGCTACATTAATTGTGTGAACTGGGCACCTTTGTGATTGACCTGATGTCAATAAATAGTCTTTCTCTCTCTGTACAAAGTTTAACGATATTCTCTAATTGTTCTTTTACCCCAGTACAAGATATTTTATTCATCGGAAGAGCGATTGCTCGAAGCCTATTATATATTTATAATTGTATATAATTCTGCTGATCTCAAAGCTTATGTCCATAGTTCATCTAAAATACCCATTCCAAGAGTCTAGCATCAGTAAAAGTAAAATCGAAAAATGCAATATAAGAGCGGTATGGTAGATTAAACTGGGAAAACGCTGGGAGGGTTCACCACTGATGAGCCAGGCCCTCCCATTAATTTTTCCATTGCTGTAAGGGCGGTAGATATTGCTTAATTTTTAAAAGAATCATACGCGTCTACAATAGTTTCGAATTTTCATAACAGATGGCGCGCTAATGCATTACAATATATTTTTAAAAAGAATAAATTAGTGATCTCATATAAAATGTGCTTGCCGATAGAGAACTAATAAGCCTTCGGAATTTGAAGAAATAAACCAACTCACACGTCAGACTACTTCCAAGATTGCTCAAAGAAGAAAATTATAATAACGAGGTTAATGCTACAGAGGAAAGCACGAATATTTTCAAAATATTGAATATGCAAAGTTGTAACGGCTCAAATGAATGTTTAGAATTTTTTGTTAAAGAATTGGAATGGATTTTCGAACAATATGTGGGGAAAGTGGCAAAGAAATAAATGTTAATAACTGAAAATAAACTGCAAGAGAATATATACGAGGTGTGTTCAAAAGGAATCGCGACTTTTGTGTTTTTTCAAAAATATTTATTTATTCATGAATACCTATTTTGTCTCCTTCAAAGTAATCCCCATGAGATATTATACACTTGTGCCAACGGTTTTTCCAATCTTCGAAGCACTTCAAAAAATCATTTTTTTTTTAAATCTTTTTCAGCTCCTCCTTCTATGCCGTCTTTATCTCGTCAAGCGTAGCGTAACGTCGTCCTTTCATGGGCCTCTTCAGTTTAGGGAACAATAAAAAGTCACAGGGGGCCAGATCTGGGGAATACGGTGGCTGCGGCATCATTAGTGTGTTAATTTTGGCCAAAAGGTCGCGCACAAGCAACGATGTGTGAGCAGGGGCGGTATCGTGGTGCAAAAGCCAATTTTTGTTCTTCCACAAATCCGGGCGTTTCTGGCGGATTGCTTCGCGCAAATTGCGCATAACTTGCAGGTAATATTCCTTATTGACCGTTCTACCCTGTGGCAAGAACTCATGATGCACCACGCCCCTGCAATCGAAGAAAACTGTCAGCAAAACTTTCACATTCGACCGAACTTGGCGCGCTTTTTTCGGACTTGGTTCGTGCGGCAGCTTCCATTGAGATGATTGAGCTTTGGTTTCCACGTCATAACCATAAACCCACGCTTCGTCACCAGTTATGACCCTCTGGAGAAAATTTGGGTCGTCGCGGGCAGAGTCCAACATCTCATTAGCAATGCTCATGCGATGCTGTTATTGGTCGCAATTGAGCAATTTTGGTACGAATTTCGCGGCGACCCGTCTCATTCCCAAATCATTGATAAAAATCGAATGGCACGAGCCAATCGATATGTTTAGGTCCTCAGCAACTTCTCTAACGGTGATTCGACGATTGGCCAATATCATTTTCTCCACTTCATCAATTTTTTCGTCTGTTGTTGAAGTGCTCGGGCGTCCGGCACGCTCTTCGTCGTTCACATCTTCTCGGCCTTCTGAGAACATTTTGTACCACCTATAAACGTTGCTTCGGTCCAAGGTAGCTTCTCCGTATGCCACAGTCAACATTCGGAATGCATCCGCGCACTTAATTTCGTTTTTCACACAAAATTTGATACAGGTTCTTTGATCCATTTTTTTAATAGGTAAAAATCGAAATCGATCCAAAACACCTGCAAGCAAAGCAGCTGTCAACAATTAAGTGAACATTCAAAATGGCCGAGCTTGTCGGCATAAGTGAGAGACATGAGTACCAACATAAAGCCACAAAAAGATCGAAATTCGAATATACATAACCCGCGAAAATTCAAAAGTCGCGATACTTTTTGAACACACCTCGTATACAAAGGGTTTATAAGTGATGCAATATTTTGTGTAGCCAGTGTAAATAAGCTCTTCAATGCTTCAAATATAAAATGGAGGGCTTATATACAGTGGCTACACAGAGAAATCACCTATAAACACTGGCAAATTTTCAGAAAATTTGCATACTTAACAAAAACATTGTTATGTAAATGACCAATTACTAGAATATATCGAAACTAGAAAATAAGTGGATTAAAAAATAGCATTTTTTCATGAAATGGTATTTAAATAGCTTCCTAGTGTATCATTGATTATCTTTTTTTTTATTATTCTTAAGATCATATTTAATGTGTGGAATGTCAAGACAGAAAAAGAGCGTCATAAAAAAGGGGGGCACAAAATAACTTTATTGCAAATGGGTGAAACTGAATTCGATTATATAAATCTTGTAACAATTTTTTAAAAATAAACGAGTTTTGTTTAAAACTTTTTTACTTTATTTATTGAATTGTATATTTGTGTATTTAAGGTATAAATGTATAACGTGTAGTTCTGGAAACCTTTAAGAAGATATTTGGCTTGAATGTTTTACATCGTACAATAAACTAGGTTGAATTTCCATGTGTTGAATATCCTTCATTACTAACCTCCTTAAATTTGCATAAAATAATAGTTTTATTATAAATAATTCTAATCGACCCCAGTGCAATCTTGTCAGGAACCAAATAGAACTTCACAAGACAGATTTTGTTTTACTATAACATATTAAAATTCGATACTACGTATTATAGACACGTATGATTCTTTTTAAAAATAAGCAATTTCTAATGCGCTTACTGCAATGGGAAAATTAACGGGAGGGCATAATTTTCCATTGCAGTAAGGGCATTAGAAATTGTTTATTTTTAAAAAGAAAAATACGCGTTTATAATAGTTTCGAATTTTGATAACAGATGGCGCACTAATGCATCATAATATAATTATAACATATTATAACAAAGGCGTATTTTGTATCAAAAATGAATCTATTTACCAATATTTCGGTTGACTGAGCGCCAACCTTTATCAACCAGGTTTGGGGAATGTTTCAAACATTGACAAAGGTTGTGGTGTCCAGCCGACCGAAATATTGATAAACAAATCCATGTTGGATCCACACAATATATATGTCTTCCATTATCTAAATTTCTATAAATACACAAGGCCACAGCGATCCTATTTCAAAGTAGCCACGCTCCATTAGAGCCAGGGTATCGGCTGCAAAAATTACGGAATAGATTATCGATCCAATTTAATTAGGCTTAGTTGAATAAATGGAAATTTTAATTTCACCCTGTGTTCCGGCCAAAGTGTTGTTCGTTTCCCATCAAATGGATAGCTTTTCCTCTGTGTTTTAATTTGGTTTTTGCAACAATTGGAACTAAAATAAGTTTTATATATCCTGGGGGTTTATCTCACACACAAAAAAAAAACTAAATATATATTAATATATATATTTGTTAAACGAAAATTGCAATTATACCGCGAATGTTTCTTTTAAACAAAAATCGAAATTTATTTTAAAGAGAAATAACGACTATTTCTAACTTTAAGGATGAAGTATGAAAGGGTGAAAATATGAAGAGTAATGGCAAAGGGAAAAATAAAAGTGTCCAGAGGCGGGAATCGAACCCACGACCTTCCGCTTACCGGGCAGATGCCATGTCCACTAGGCTACCCTGGACATATCTTTCCGTTCGTAAATATTATATAAAGTAATTTAAAATACAATATAACGCGGCTGATGATTGTAAAACGAAAATTGCAATTATACCGCGAATGTTTCTTTTAAACAAAAATCGAAATTTATTTTAAAGAGAAATAACGACTATTTCTAACTTTAAGGATGAAGTATGAAAGGGTGAAAATATGAAGAGTAATGGCGAACGTAAAAATAAAAGTGTCCAGGGGCGGGAATCGAACCCACGACCTTCCGCTTACCGGGCAGATGCCATGTCCACTAGGCTACCCTGGACATATCTTTCCGTTCGTAAATATAATATAAAGTAATTTAAAATACAATATAACGCGGCTGATGATTGTAAAACGAAAATTGCAATTATACCGCGAATGTTTCTTTTAAACAAAAATCGAAATTTATTTTAAAGAGAAATAACGACTATTTCTAACTTTAAGGATGAAGTATGAAAGGGTGAAAATATGAAGAGTAATGGCGAACGGAAAAATAAAAGTGTCCAGGGGCGGGAATCGAACCCACGACCTTCCGCTTACCGGGCAGATGTCATGTCCACTAGGCTACCCTGGACATATCTTTCCGTTCGTAAATATTATATAAAGTAATTTAAAATACAATATAACGCGGCTGATGATTGTAAAACGAAAATTGCAATTATACCGCGAATGTTTCTTTTAAACAAAAATCGAAATTTATTTTAAAGAGAAATAACGACTATTTCTAACTTTAAGGATGAAGTATGAAAGGGTGAAAATATGAAGAGTAATGGCGAACGGAAAAATAAAAGTGTCCAGGGGCGGGAATCGAACCCACGACCTTCCGCTTACCGGGCAGATGTCATGTCCACTAGGCTACCCTGGACATATCTTTCCGTTCGTAAATATTATATAAAGTAATTTAAAATACAATATAACGCGGCTGATGATTGTAAAACGAAAATTGAAATTATACCGCGAATGTTTCTTTTAAACAAAAAAAAATGTTATAAATAATTCATTCATATAATAGTATTTATGCACATAGAGTCACACAACTCTACTGTTGATAGTCGCTACAAATTTTTGAAGTTTTCTTAGAAATTTATATTTTATTTCTCTGTGTAAATATATTTAGAGATGTGTATATCTGGATTCAGACAATAACTCTGAAATATATTACAGTGACCTTTATTGAAGACATACGAGATAACCATGTGTGAAAAAATATGTCCCTGTCTCCTTAAAAAAAAAAAATAAAAACAGACGACCGGCGACATCAAAGGATTTCCACTTCCTTAATTTTGTCCATGAGTGTCATATTATATATTACATATTAAAAGATGGACGAATAGTTCATCGAAATATCGGATATAAAAATTATTTAAAATCTAAAATTAGCTTAAAGGGTTAAAACGGGAATCCAGTCCAATCAAACTGCGATGGCGGTTCTCCCGAATGTTAAATAAATAATTATCTTAGCAAGTGGTAACTCAACAACAACAACAAAAAGCCTTTATTTAGGGTCACTGACCCTATACAGGATTCACCAGAGGCATGCATAAGAACAAAGCAGTGAGACAAAGGAAACAACGATATATACAGAGTAAAAAGAGAAAGAAAAAAAAACAAGAAAAGGAAAAAAAATAATAAGAAGAAAGAGGGAAGCAAGAAATCAACACAAAAAGAGTAGCAGTAAGAAAGTGAGGAGTGAGAATCACTTGGCCTTCTTCTGAGATACGGACTTGTGGAAACCATAAAACGCCGTAGCAATATACTTATTCTGGGTCATATTGTCAATTATTGATGGAAGTGAAGCACAGAGTTGCCCAGTTTTGAGCATAAGGGTTCTTCTTTCTTCTTTCAGAGCAGAGCAATCAAAAATATAGTGAGTGATTTCATTTTTTAGTTTTGAATTACAGAAGGTACAAACAAGTGGTAACTCAAGTCTATAATAACTTTTTTTATTTCGAAGGTAAATTTTTAAATATTGTGTCGCAGTTTTAATTGCTAATCTTACTTTTCACTGTTTTGAATGTATCCACTGCCATGTTACTCACCAAATGTCCCAATACACTGTGACAGTCGATGTTTGCTGCTGTAAATGGACAGAACGTAACCCCTTCTCTCTGATTCAATTATAAAAAACTAATCCAGAAAACCCATCAAGACCTTATTAACAAATTGGCTATTTACTTCTACCAAAGAAATTTATTGGGAACATAAAGGGGCTTCCCATAATCACAAATTCCCCATTAAATTTTATCTTAAGGGGATCTCAGCCTGTAATATAGTTGGTTATCAGGATATGAAATATCTCCAACATCATTACCTGTGTTCAAACATTCAATAAGTATTATCCACTTGTACAGCAACGTAAAAATAGATTCGTTTATGGAAAACTACCTTTTTGGGAAAAGAATCTCTGTATATATTTTGAGGTGTTGCAAGTCTTGATTTATCAAGAAATTGGGTTGGCCAAATATCAGGGAACAGGCTAAATCAATGTTTAGTTGATTTCTGTTCCACCAGATGGCGCTCTGCTTTCTGAAAAGCACTTGTGCTCCTGGTCAGGATATGCCTACTTTGTTTTTAATATCAACACCTGATATTTTTATTTTTTCTATTGTTTTTTTCATATATATATATATATATATATATATATATATATATATATATAATATATAATATTTATATGTATAACAAATAGATAGAATATAATAGGGGGAAACTCCAGCATAGCTTCGGCCGTTACGCGTCATAGGCTAGGTAGAAAAAGGAATAAGTGAAGAGATAGGTTTGTAGAAAAGAACAAAGACAGAACTAAGAAAATAATTTTCCAAAAATTAAATAAAGGCTAAGTTAGAGAAAGAAAGGCATTTGTCCCTTCTCTCTTGAAGAAAGATGATTTAAAAAATGTTGTGATTTATAAAGCCAATATTAATGTCAATCTAGTATGAAATGGAGGACACATACATACAATATAAAATATTATATTAATTATAATAAATGAACCTAAAATATTTACTATTTTTAGATTAATTAACTTTTTTTTTAATGATTAAACTATTTTTAATATATAAAATCTGTGAATCATAATGTGGTATACTTTATAAAATTTCTTCTTACAAATAATTCTAATATAAATATATTTAAATCCTTTTATTTTATATGTATAGATGGCGCGTTATTGCTTTGTATAAATATATATATGATTTTATAAGTAATGTGTCCGTGTTCTCTATTATTTTCTTATTATAAATTAATATATTTTCCTTTTAAAATTAAAATCGTTTTATCTTTTCAAAAGACATTTTATATAATAATAGGTTTTACCCTTTTATATATTTCTTTTTAATTCTCGCAATTCTTTTCTTTTGACAATTCCACGCCAGATAATATCCTTTTAAAAAGCTAAAATTCTAGTATTTAATAGGCATATACCATTTTAAACTCCTTTCTCTATATTTAATCTAATGTGACTATTGTGTGTTGATAAAATAAATCAATACCTATGTGTATGCAGAAGATAATTTATCATTCTATAAATAATTTTAAAATATTGGCGTATGTTCTCCCCAATATTTTAGAGATTAATTATATAATATTATTTAAATATTCTGTGTTGTCAATATAGCACAGATCTTTCAAAGGGTTGGCAATGTAAATATAGCAGATGATTTTATTGAATATCAGCCTGTTTTCATCCAGTTTTCCAATCTATTATAACACATTATCAATATTTTTTTATATTAAAAGAGACAACAAATGAATAAATTATATATCGCTTTATATATTAAGCCATTCAAATCGGTGTTATCGAAATATTAATCAATATATTAATATTAAAATTCTGCTGCCATTTTGGACCAGACCCATCCATGTTCAGGAAAATATTATTTTCTACTTTATTGATCTGAATCGAAGATTGAAATTTTAGTGAAAAATCTTCTGCCCCTGTGAATATATATCGTAAGATATTTTAAAATATATCCTTATTGGATTTCCATTTTTAAAAACTCTGGTATTCCTATTAAATATTCATAAATAGCTGAGTTTGCTGTTTCTAAGGCAAAATTTTACAAAAGAATTATTATACACGTTTTTTGCACTTTTAAAAGACATTTTACAATTTAATATAACAACATTTTACACTTTAATAACAGAATTTTACACCTTAATAACAATATTTTTATTTTTAATGGATATTTTCGGGTTTAAAAAATATTTTAACAATTCTACTAAAGATATTTTTAGTTTTTATCGAAATACGTCGATTTTAATTGAAGTAAGTTTATTTTAGACATTTTTATATCTGTTTAAACCAATCGCATTAAAATAAAGACTTTGAAAGTAAAGTTATCCACAGTTTTTTGGCGTTTCCAAGCTGTTTCCCAGCTTTGGCGGAGTGAGAATGGTCCGATAGACAATTTGACAATTAAAAATGGTTTATTGACATCTTATCAATACATGTCAAAGTCCGCATTAATTAAAGAATATTATAATGATTAATGTATAATAATTATGAGATGATTATATATTCAAAATAATTAGATTTATACGCTATGTACCGGGAATATGTACCGTGGCGCCTCTGCCACCGCTGCAGAGTTTGAACAAAAAATTCGTCATGGGGTCTTCAGCTACGCTATACATTTTACGATCTACGAAGAAAACGTAGATCTCGTGCTTCGTCGCTGAGGAGATGGCGTAGTCCTCGAGCCCCACCGCGAAGATCCAGGACTGCAGGTCCCGATGATGGAGAACACCTCTCAGATGAGAGGTCGGACGGCGCTGCAAGACCAGTAGCGGTGGGCCAGCTGCAGGTCGCTGGAGCCGAAGACGATGCAGGCAAGGCGCTGTCCTTACTGCGATGAAAAAATATTGGGAGGGCTTTACTCATCAGTCGTGACCCCCTCCTAGCGGTTTCGCCAATTTAATCTACCAGACCGCTTCTTTAGAGCTCTGATACTGTATTGACCCATTCTGCTTATATATGCAACACCGAAGGGTGGAATCCTAGAAATGGTTCTGAGATTCCACCCTTCAGTGTAGCATATAGAAGCAGAAAGGCCCAATACAGTATTAGAGCTCTAAAGAAGCGGTCTGGTAGATTAAAAATTGGCGAAACCGCTGGGAGGGATCACCACTGATGAACCAAGCCCTCCCAATATTTTTCATCGCAGTAAGGACAGTAGAAATTTGATTTATGTGTGAAAGAACATTCGCGTCTCGATGTTTTCATTTTTTATATATAGATGGCGCGGTATTGCTTTATATTAAGTTTCTTTATATCTTCTCAAATTCTTGTTTTATAAAATAATACTTTAAATAAAAACAAAACAATTTTATATAAAATTGACCAAGAAATGTTCCATTGTGGAGATTATCTCGAATGAGGTGTCATAAACACACAGCGCTTGAAACACAAATTGCTCCATTTATTCTGCTCCTTAGAAACAAACAATGGCATACAATACAGAATGGGTTCCTTTTTTTAAAAAGCCATTTTCTACGGTCGCGAACATAAAAGGCAATTTAAATTATTTTTTATTCAAAGGAGAAAACATTTAATCGTATTTCTTGACAAAAATCAGAATTTTATAAAATTGCGTTGAATATTTTGTTGACCATCTTCATAATTTCCAGAAATCCAGCGGCTTCCGGTGATACACTTCGGCTGACAATGGTTTATTTACATAGTCTGCCGGCTATGTAAATATGTAAATAATGTAAGAAACCATTGTCAGCCGAAGTGTATCACCGGACGTAGTCTTATGCAGAACATTATTTTATCATGTTATTTGAAACAATAGGATTTTGTATGGTTTCAGTATTATTTGGCAGCGTGTGTACAAACCTATACTTTCCCAATCTTGATGTCGTCTTTGGTAGTTTATAAAATAAAGGTCTCTCTCTCCCGTCAAATTAGCAGCGAAACAACGCGCCATCTGTCGACTCTCTCTGCAAATTAACGGACTCGGGTTGGTGATTCAACATCAGCTTTGGAAAATTCAGAACGCCAGCCTGGAGACCGTGCCGAGGGCGGACTTTGATTCCATGAGAAATGTTCCCTACGCTCCAACATTTGAAGTATTTATATGCCAGTAGTTGTGGTGGGAAATTTTAACACAATTTTTTATTCTTCAGAAATAGTTTTCTTTCAAGTCCCGAGAGCTGCCAAAGTGAGACCAAACACCCGGCGTCAATAAATCCGTGTTGGAAATCACCGATAAACACCGCTCCGCCTCCAACTAAATTTACGGACTTTTCAGGACTCATTATCGGAAACTTGAAAGGATTGATCCCAAGGCCGGGAAATCCATGTCGGGGCCTTCTACTTCGGAGCTCCATTTATTTTTTTATTTTCCCGAAGAAATTGGTTTGGCACTAACTCCTCATCTTCTGTCCCACGTTCGTAGTGTCGCAGCATTTTTATTCTCTTTTAATGAAATGTTTTAACTTATGGGGTAAATGGTCGAATAAAAGAAAGTTTATGTGTCAAATAAAGACAGAATTTGTTAATCTTATACAATATAAAGTGACTTTATATGGTGCGATATATCACAACGTCCCTGGCTTGTGCGCAGACGGAGACGGCGCTGATCTACGACGCCGTGAGCGTCCTGGCCCGGGCCATCGACAATCTCAACAAAGTGAAGCCCATCGAATTCCGGCCGCTGAGCTGCGACAGGTCGCACAAGTGGGACTTCGGCAACTCCATCATCAACTACATCAAGATGGTAACACATGGTCCAGTTGTTCCTCTGACAGAACCGGTGTCTCTGTCCAAGTAGAACACCCCGCAGCCAAATATTGTGGAGGATTACGAACAGCCACTATCCCTTGTCAGCCTGGAATATAGATTCTGTTTCTCGCTTTGTGATTTTTAATTGTCTTTTGAAAATGGTCTTTGATTTCCAAATCCTTATATCTGGGACGTCCCTCCTTTAAACCCACTGATGCCATATGGCTGGACCTCCCCACAGTGGCTCTGCCGTGTTCCAGGTCCATTTCGACGGACTGACAGGACTTATCCAGTTCGACTCCCGTGGTCAGCGGTCCAACTTCTCCCTCGACATTATTGAACTCAAGTCCACAGGGTTCGTGAAGGTAGGTGGCCCAGGCGGCCATTGCCAGCCGAGCTGACCGCCGGTGGTAGACCCAGGTGTGGACGCCGGAGTACGGCCTGCAGGTCACCCAGCAGTACGACGTCACGGTGGACGAGGCCCTGGCCAGTCTGCGCAGCAGCGTCGTCCGCGTCACCACCATCGAGGTGCCTCTCACATTGTTGTGGTGTCAGATGTCGCGTGTGTTGAGTCGCTGATAGAACCTCTGTGCAGATAAAGCCGTTCTACATGAAGACAGACAACAACACCTACGTGGGCTTCAACGCAGACCTCGTGAAGCACCTGGCCGAGCGGCTCCAGTTCAACTACACCATCAACCTGGTGGGCGATGGCGAGTACGGCAGCTTCAACCCCGCGACCCAGGAGTGGAACGGCATGGTCCGGGAACTCATCGACAAGGTGAGTGGGCGGGAGATAGTATGGTAGTCCGCTGTAATAAGGCGAGTGGGCGGGAGATAGTATGGTAGTCCGCTGTAATAAGGTGAGTAGGCGGGAGATAGTATGGTAGTCCGCCGTAATAAGGTGAGTGGGCGGGAGATAGTATGGTAGTCCGCCGTAATAAGGTGAGTGGGCGGGAGATAGTATGGTAGTCCGCTGTAATAAGGTGAGTAGGCGGGAGATAGTATGGTAGTCCGCCGTAATAAGGTGAGTGGGCGGGAGATAGTATGGTAGTCCGCAGCAGCAAGGTGACAGGCCACAGAAAGGACGGACCACTAAATAAAATGGACGATCCACGGCGATGTGAAGTAAGAAGGTCGAGCCAATAAGACATGGCCACAAGGCGGATGGAATTTATGGCGAAATAGGTACGCCAAGAGGTTGGCAGAGTGAATGACTAGATCTGTAGGTCATTGCCGCAATCTAGGTGGAGCCTATGGCAAGATCTGTAGGCCATTGCCGCAATGTAGGTGGAGCCTATGGCAAGGTCTGTAGGCCATTGTCGCAATGTAGGTGGAGCCTATAACAAGGTCTGTAGGCCATTGCCGCAATGTAGGTGGAGCCTATGGCAAGGTCTGTAGGCCATTGCCGCAATGTAGGTGGAGCCTATGGCAAGGTCTGTAGGCCATTGTCGCAATGTAGGTGGAGCCTATGGCAAGGTCTGTAGGCCATTGCCGCAATGTAGGTGGAGCCTATGGCAAGGTCTGTAGGCCATTGCCGCAATGTAGGTGGAGCCTATGGCAAGGTCTGTAGGCCATTGCCGCAAGGTAGGTGGAGCCTATGGCAAGGTCTGTAGGCCATTGCCGCAATGTAGGTGGAGCCTATGGCAAGGTCAGTAGGTCATTGCCGCAATGTAGGTGGAGCCTATGGCAAGGTCTGTAGGCCCATACGGTGGGTGGAGCATTAAATCTCTGCAAAGGTCAGGAGAACATATGGTATAAATTCCTAACAGAAATGTATGAATGCATACTTTTAATAAAAAAACAAATCTATCAAAACTGACAAACGATATCGTCTGAAAAACAGTTTCCGATATTTTGTATTGGAACTATCAAAAGGGAGAATTAAAAAATATGGCGCTAATATATAATTAAACGGATTTAGAAAGAATTAATGAGGTGTGTTTAAGTTAAATGGAGTGATGCCACCAACTCTGCAGCGGTTCGTTCAACTTGGTAGCTCGAGGGAGGCCGTTCGTTGACATGGAGAACTTATGTTCACTTCTCCCGTTACAAAAACGATGTGTTTTGTCTTTAATCTCTTTGAAAACTTACAGACTTAGATGAAAACATTAGCTGCAACCCTATTTTATGAAATTTCAGACGAAAGCCAACCTATTCGGGCTATGGTCTTCTTCAGTACAGGGTCGGTAACATCCTATGTGAGAGGAGTTTTTTAAAACGTTCGGATCTGTGTGTCAACTCTTCTCGTGAGATGTTATGAAGCTTCCACTGGACTGATATTGGCCGTGGTATCCCGGTTATTGGTCTGAATATACAGAGCTGGGGTTGTGGATCATCTGCGCTCGGTACAGAGATGTAGGTTGGGAGGCATCTTTACACGGGAGAGGTTCCTGTTTGCACACGAAGTTCTTCCTCTTGTAAGCAATTACATTATAAAAATATGTGTGCATTAAATGTTAGATAATGGTCTGATGTTGGCAAATGGGATCTGTGCAGAAAGCCGACATTGTCGTCGGTGATTTGACCATCAATTTCGAGCGTGGGTCCGTGGTTGACTTCAGCTACCCCTACATGACCTTGGGCATCGGGATCCTGATGAAGAAGCCGACCAACCCCGAAAAGTCCATGTTCAGCTTCCTGGCGCCGTTCTCTGGCGAGGTGTGGATGTACCTGGCCACGGCTTTCCTCGGCGTCAGCCTGGTGGTCTTCACGCTCGGCCGCTTCACGCCCTACGAGTGGGTGGAGCCGCAGCCGAGCGACCCGGACGACCCGGTGCTCGAGAACAACTTCAACATCAACAACTCTTTCTGGTTCTCCACCGGCTCGCTGATGCAGCAAGGCTCCAGCGTCGTCCCCAAGTGAGCGGATAGAGTTGTATTCACATTCATGCTTGACATTTGTAGCTTTGTTAAAATAGATGGCTTCCACCTTTTAAAGGAATGTAACTACTGGGTGCGGCCCAGAGTAACACAATCAAGTTACAATTAAGTAAAAGAAGTACCTCCGTAAAGATTTGTGATACAAATATATTTTAAGATATTTAAAACGATATTTCATCTCGCGATACGATCAATATTCAGGAAAGTATCATATTAAGTAGCTAACGCGCGAAATGTTTTTAAATGATTTATTTTCTTGGTTTAGACTTTGTGTGACATCGGCTCACCTCCAAGGAACTTTGTTTATTTCAATGTATTCCTCAGGCAGGTGTAGTGCTGACAGTGGTAGTGACGTTTACTGCTAGACGTGTAGTGCTGACAGTGGTGGTGACGTTTACTGCTAGACGTGTAGTGCTGACAGTGGTGGTGACGTTTACTGCTAGACGTGTAGTGCTGACAGTGGTAGTGACGTTTACTGCTAGACGTGTAGTGCTGACAGTGGTGGTGACGTTTACTGCTAGACGTGTAGTGCTGACAGTGGTAGTGACGTTTACTGCTAGACGTGTAGTGCTGACAGTGGTAGTGACGTTTACTGCTAGACCGTGTAGTGCTGACAGTGGTAGTGACGTTTACTGCTAGACCGTGTAGTGCTGACAGTGGTAGTGACGTTTACTGCTAGACCGTGTAGTGCTGACAGTGGTAGTGACGTTTACTGCTAGACGTGTAGTGCTGACAGTGGTGGTGACGTTTACTGCTAGACGTGTAGTGCTGACAGTGGTAGTGACGTTTACTGCTAGACGTGTAGTGCTGACAGTGGTAGTGACGTTTACTGCTAGACGTGTAGTGCTGACAGTGGTGGTGACGTTTACTGCTAGACCGTGTAGTGCTGACAGTGGTAGTGACGTTTACTGCTAGACGTGTAGTGCTGACAGTGGTGGTGACGTTTACTGCTAGACGTGTAGTGCTGACAGTGGTAGTGACGTTTACTGCTAGACGTGTAGTGCTGACAGTGGTAGTGACGTTTACTGCTAGACGTGTAGTGCTGACAGTGGTGGTGACGTTTACTGCTAGACGTGTAGTGCTGACAGTGGTAGTGACGTTTACTGCTAGACGTGTAGTGCTGACAGTGGTGGTGACGTTTACTGCTAGACGTGTAGTGCTGACAGTGGTGGTGACGTTTACTGCTAGACCGTGTAGTGCTGACAGTGGTAGTGACGTTTACTGCTAGACGTGTAGTGCTGACAGTGGTAGTGACGTTTACTGCTAGACGTGTAGTGCTGACAGTGGTGGTGACGTTCACTGCTAGACCGTGTAGTGCTGACAGTGGTAGTGACGTTTACTGCTAGACGTGTAGTGCTGACAGTGGTGGTGACGTTTACTGCTAGACGTGTAGTGCTGACAGTGGTGGTGACGTTTACTGCTAGACGTGTAGTGCTGACAGTGGTGGTGACGTTTACTGCTAGACGTGTAGTGCTGACAGTGGTAGTGACGTTTACTGCTAGACGTGTAGTGCTGACAGTGGTAGTGACGTTTACTGCTAGACGTGTAGTGCTGACAGTGGTAGTGACGTTTACTGCTAGACGTGTAGTGCTGACAGTGGTAGTGACGTTTACTGCTAGACCGTGTAGTGCTGACAGTGGTAGTGACGTTTACTGCTAGACGTGTAGTGCTGACAGTGGTGGTGACGTTTACTGCTAGACGTGTAGTGCTGACAGTGGTAGTGACGTTTACTGCTAGACCGTGTAGTGCTGACAGTGGTAGTGACGTTTACTGCTAGACCGTGTAGTGCTGACAGTGGTAGTGACGTTTACTGCTAGACGTGTAGTGCTGACAGTGTTGGTGACGTTTACTGCTAGACCGTGTAGTGCTGACAGTGGTAGTGACGTTTACTGCTAGACCGTGTAGTGCTGACAGTGGTAGTGACGTTTACTGCTAGACGTGTAGTGCTGACAGTGGTAGTGACATTTACTGCTAGACCGTGTAGTGCTGACAGTGGTAGTGACGTTTACTGCTAGACGTGTAGTGCTGACAGTGGTAGTGACGTTTACTGCTAGACGTGTAGTGCTGACAGTGGTAGTGACGTTTACTGCTAGACGTGTAGTGCTGACAGTGGTAGTGACGTTTACTGCTAGACGTGTAGTGCTGACAGTGGTGGTGACGTTTACTGCTAGACGTGTAGTGCTGACAGTGGTGGTGACGTTTACTGCTAGACCGTGTAGTGCTGACAGTGGTAGTGACGTTTACTGCTAGACGTGTAGTGCTGACAGTGGTGGTGACGTTTACTGCTAGACGTGTAGTGCTGACGTGTGATAATGGCGTGCGGCAGGGCCGTGTCGACGCGGCTCCTCGCCAGTGTCTGGGGTTTCTTCACGCTCATCATCGGTTCGTCCTACACGGCCAGCTTGGCCGCCGTCCTCACCTCCTCCCGCATGCAGTCGCCCATCACCAACGTCGAGGGCCTGGCCAAGCAGAGGAAGATCCCCTACGGCTGCGTCGACAAGATGTCCACCTACAGGTTCTTCCAGGTAACGACAGCATTGTCCTAAGCGTTGTCTGAAGTTTGGGAGCGAGGAGAACAAAATCGCAGAAAATGCCCAGGTTAAATAAATGGCCAGCTTGTACTGTCGACATTGATTTGTTATCAACTCAGGGAACTTTAATTCCACCCAGTTCTCTAAAGTAAATGTATTTTCTCTTATAAAACACAAAATGTAAAAAATCCATTAAATATAGCAAACGTTCTAATTTCCACCTTACACACAGCGATGCATTCGACACAGAAGCAATTCCTGTCCAAGTGAGGTACCACCGAGTGGGTAGGATATATTTGGATTTAATTCCCAACTAAGAGTGATTCTGTCCTCCTGACTCTGTAGGGGAAGGCCGTCACTGTGAAGTAAGTCTTTGTTCTGCTTGGAAGCACGCAATCTGTGAAATCGGCAGGACAACTTCCTGTTGTGCTCAGACAGCTCTGAGGCAGTTTACCTCAGAATATTCATTGACCTCCATTTTCCCAAGGCATTGACTCAGAGTACCCATGTGCTTCTATTTTCCTATAAAATTGGCTAAGGATATGCCTATGCCTCCATTTCCCTATATATCATTGACCCCATATTCACGGCTGAAGCTACATTCGGAACGAATACTACCCCGAGCCATTCATTGATCCCTGTTTTGAAAGAACGCTGGCAAATAGCTCTGGCTTGGCAATTGAGGCGTTGTTTTCTTTGTCACATGCGCCACATCTCTGGAATCTTGGCGATGTACAACTTATACATTGACATCACGGCCAGTTTTTCAGATAAAACACTCCCTGTTTGGGCGCTTCATAAAGTAGGAACTACATTTACACCATTTCAAGTTGAGCTGATACCTTTATATTAGAGAGCAGTGCAATCGTCTCACTCAACATTTGTAGTGCAAGGACTAGAGATGTGGCGCCTAGGGTCAGAAATTGTAGTGGGGTTAGATAAGTCTACACGGCGTGTAGATGTTTGTTATTTCTGGAATATTAAATTCTCTAGTCCTACACTTGGTGCCCCAAGGACGATGTCCCAGACAGTAAACAATATGGGGGTGAATATATTTATTTACATAAATCCCCTGTACAGAGCCGGGTGAAGTTCGGGGGTCCTCCCACGACCCCTCGCACAAAATAATTTAATAGAAAATTAAAAACTCCGCGAATTTTTAAATTTAATGAGACATCCCATCGATCGGGAGGGAGGGGCTTAGAGGAGAAAATAGCACAAAAATCAACAAGTTTTTTCCCTATTGGCAATTAGTAATTTTTTAATTGCTATTTTTTCTGCAGTGGACATTTTTTAGCTCATTTATCAAGATTTTAAACAATTAAACAGTGTCAGCCTCACAAATTGGTTTAGAATCCCGCCGGTGTGAGCCTGATCAAATTCTATTTTAAGAATTCCCACTAAAGATATTCTACAGTTTGGCCAAGACGACAGCGCTATGGAATGTCTTTACCGTTCTTCTGTAATTCTTTTTTTCAGAATGTCTTCGGGCGACTACGGAGGTTTTATGGTAATCTCCAATGTCATGTTCTTTGAGCATTTATGGCACAAATCCCTCAAAGTTTTCAGTACAGCTGGTCTTATTCTCCCTAAAATATCCAGGGTAGCCGGACTGCAACACACATTTAGTTATAAGTTTTCATAGAAACTTATTGCTAGCGTGTCTTGTTCCGTCTTGGCGAGGATCACATCTGGTAGATCTCCGTCTTGGCGAGGATCACATCTGGTAGATCTCCGTCTTGGCGAGGATCACATCTGGTAGATCTCCGTCTTGGCGAGGATCACATCTGGTAGATCTCCGTCTTGGCGAGGATCACATCTGGTAGATCCCCAGCTCCGCTTAGACTTCGGGCATTGTTGCGCGTGTTTGAATTAACGACACTTTAAAAACATCTTTATTTGGCATCACAACTAATGACTTTTTTATATTTTCGTATTTGGTATTCTTTGGCCTTTAAGAGCAGTTTGGCATTTGTCTGTGATGGCGTCGTAGTGAACAGTTTGGTATTTGACGTCTTAGTATGTTGAAACGTTTGTGAGAAGATAGCAAAAAAGTGGGTTTTATTTCAAAAAATAACGCTACATTACATTCAGCACATGTTCCCAAAAGCAATCTAATGATAGTCATTTACACTATGGATATTTTTCGAATCTTCAATAGATTTTTCTTTGGAACAAGATCGCAGTACTTTATCCCAGTTACTTATCAAAATCTTATAGGACATGGCGCGATCCCATACAGCTGGTGCCTCGTACCATTGTCCTGTTGTCACAGTGGTAGCTTACAGACATATCAGTGTAGGCACTGCGCTCTATTTACATGGTCGCCTCGCTCCACCACTCGCATTGAATGCGCCCTGCGCTGATTGGACGCAGACACATGTTGAGAGCGTTCTCAGATTGCTGTGCGCAGGACTCCAACTTCACGACCTACAAGCAGATGTGGGACGTCATGTCCAACGCGGACCCCTCGGTGTTCGTGAAGAACAACGCCGCGGGGCTGGAGCGAGTCCGGCGCGGCAACTACGCCTTCCTCATGGAGTCCACGCTGATAGACTACCACACCGCCCGGGACTGCGAGCTGGACCGGATCGGGGACCTCCTGAACAGCCGGTTCTACGGCGTGGCCACCCCGCAAGGTGACTACAGTCACACACGGCTCACATATACCAACTTGTAAAGCCTTGTGTATGTGGCCGAGAGATACCTGCTACGTTCAGTACAATAAAATAAATAAATATTCAAAATAAAAAAGGCATATCTTGACCGTGCTCACATGAGCATTTCTAGAAGGCAGAGCGCCATCTAGTGGAACAAAAATAAACTAAACGTTTATTTAACTTCTTCCGTGATATTTGGCCAACCCAATTTCTTGATAAATCAAGAAAAGTCAACCACGAATGCGTTTCGGGCTGTTGGCCCTCGTCAGCGTGGTGCCGACTGTACCTCTACGACCAAATTATTCTGTATGTATCATGACTATACCGCATATAGGATGTTTAGTCATATATAATATGTATATATGCATATACAGGTATATGTTCAATAAATATATAAAAGCGAATTACAAAGTAAATATATATATTAAGCATAGTTTATATGTTGCACTAGCGCGCCATCTGTTATCAAAATTCGAAACTATTTTAAAGGCGTAAGATTATTTTTGCTATTAAACAATTTCTACTGTCCTTACTGCCCTCCTATTAAATTTTCCATTGCAGTAAGGGCAGTAGAAATTGTTTAATATCAAAAAGAATCTTACGCCTTTAAAATAGCTTCGAATTTTGATGGTGTATATGTATAGTAAAGTACATACACGGAGTACATTAAGTATAAAGTACAAGTATCCTTTTTTCACATAACTATGAGGTATTATTAACATTAGTGCGCCATCTGTTGTAAAAATTTTAAACTATTTTTAACGCGAATGATTATTTTTCAACTATGACAATTTCCTACCATCCAGGCCGTCCCATTGATGTATCATTGCAGTAAGGACTGTAAAAAGTTGTTTTATTTTTTTTATATCAAACGTGTCAAAAAATAGTTTAAATTTCTCAAATATGAGTTCTGTGTGTTGGGAGTTGATTTTTGGAGCGTTTGTTCATGACCTCCAAAGAGTTAAAAATCCAAAAATGCAGGTTTCTGCCTTTAACATTCTTGGAATGACAAGTAGAATAATTTTTAAATTTGAAATTAATATTATTTTTATGTTATTATTCAATAAACTGTTTCAAAGGTCATCGTGCATATATTTCCTTCATATGTTTTATTACAATAGAGACTCAGCCATGAGAAGCAACAGGCTAAAACATGGCTGCACCTGACCTAATATAATTGGATTTTTTTTAATTAATATTCTGGACGTTGCGAAATTTATTTCCAAAATAAATCTTGAAATTTCTCCACTCGGAAATTTCAGGAATGAAAACGAATTCGTGCGATAGATTTGGTGTTGGCACCCAAAAGTGCGGGAAAAGCAACAATCAACAAGAAAGAAAGAGAATCCAATTTGTGGCCAGAGGACGTGAATAGAAACCACTTTCTCCAATTGATGGACATAATAGCGAATTCGAACCAATCGGGAACTACTGGCGGAGTAAAATAAACACTCGAGGGCTTGCTTCCTTGCTTGATAAAGATTTTATAGATGTACGACATATATATATACTCTAGTTGATATATGTTAATATAGTTGTTGGTGGGAATAATTTAAATTTGGAAGTTGCCCATAATTATACGCCAAAATGTCATAATTGACTAAATACTAAAATTGGAACGATACAGAGAAGATTAGCATGGCCCCTGCGCAAGGATGACACGCAAAATCGTGAAGCGTTCCAAAATGTCATAAATAGCTTTTTACACTTCTCACAGTTTTCCACAAAATTTTCCGTAAATGTTCTCTCTCCTGTGTCCATATAAATGTCTCGGTTTGCTGAGACGTCATGGCGGCGCAGGCAGCCCGTACCGCACCCTCTTCTCCAAGGCCATCCGCGAGCTGGAGGAGTCGGAGACGTTGGACCTGCTGCGGGAGAAGTGGTGGAAGACGGACATCAAGTGTGAGGTCGAGCAGACGACGTCGGAGCTGAATCTGACGGCGGTGGGCGGCGTCTTCATCATCCTCGTGATGGGCCTGGTGCTGTCGCTGCCCATCGCCATGGCCGAGTTCTGCTGGCGCACCAAGAAGGTGCCGCGGGACAAGCGGGTGAGTGTCGACCGGGAGAGAAAGTTTTGGTAAAGAACAATGTGTAATTTGCTTTCATAAATGGGGCGAGAACGCCTAAGTTTGTCTCCACCAAAAGTCCGTCTCTTTTATTTGGATTTTAATTTTATTGAATTTAAAATTATTGGATATTACAATACAATTTAATCTTAATCCGTGTATATATTCTTTCTGCATTTGGATTTTACTTTGAGTTGCGGAGTGCGTCCTATAATTTGATACAGTTTGTGGCCAACCATTGTCTGTGCTCTTGTTGAAAGTTGGTGTTTTCCTAAGTAAAGGTGCTTAAATCCCTTACTGGGTCTGGTTGTGATATGGCGTAATTCGATTGCTAGGTTGGAAGAACAGGAGAAGGAGCCCATGCTGCTCTCGTGTGCGCGTGCAGCCACATCGTGTGTGTGCAGGGCAGCCTAATAAGCGAGCTGTGGAAGGAGTTCCGGCTGATCATGTCGTTCGCCGGCGAGCAGCGGCCGATGCCCCCCGACGACTACCTGGTGTCCAGCAGCACCCCCCTCTGAGCTTCCTCTTTGTTACCGACGACAGAGTTTATTTTTGTGTAGAGTTACATTTATACTGCCCGGGGACAATAAAGATCTCTGACTTTGGCCTTGCTCTCTCCTGACTGCTCGCAGCCAACATGTCTACTGCAAAACTCTTTTTTTCCACATCCAACCGCTAGCTTTCAAGGTCATTCATCAATGAAATAGGCTTTAACCACTTCGCCGGGGGCGGTCATTTATAAGAATGTTTCCAGAAAGTCGACGTCGTGTTGTATGGAAGTTTCGACTGGGGCTAAGATAACCTTGGCTGACCGCGCCGGCGTAGCTCAGCCTGGCTTTCAACGGACACGCCGCGTGCGCAGACATACTGGCTTTCACATAATAGATGGTGATTTAAAATGGAGTGTGTGGGTGTTATCTGTTTGTATTGTGTTATGCGTGTTTTATGTTGTGCTATGTGTGTGGTATGTGTGCGTGGTTATCTGCTTCGTAAAAAATCCATCGTATCTTTACAAACGCAAAAGATATAAGTAGCGATATGAAATACGAATTTTCAATTTAGAATTTTACTTATTTGTCTTAGAAGATTATAATAGATCGTGTATAAAAGTTTATAAATTTAAAATATTTGTGTGGGTACAGAAATTTCAGCATATTTCAGGTGGAAAATAAATTGTCTGCACTTTTAATGAACGCACATGGAATACCTTCCACAAATCAAAATTGAACAGATTTACTGATCTGAAAACTTCCACTAAATTAATCAGATTTACTGATCTGAGAAATTCATGTTAAATCTTGTGGAGCTTGACTCGTAAAAAGTTCCTAAGTGAAACATTTCTAACAAGAACACAGGTTTTGATGGAAAAACTAACGTCACTCAGGCTGGCCTTCCTTCAACATTGAAAATTGACAAAAGGGAGGAATGATAAAGAACTTCTGTGACGCCGACTAACATGGAATCAATAGTTGCTTACATCCTGATAGTTCTGCCCGTCAGACATGTAGACCCTTGGATGTCTCAGCGTGACCACGCACGGTCACATCATTGTATTTATAGCGACTAGGTTTTCTTAATTTTATTTTTGTACACAATTTGTCATTATGGCAATATTTAATCTAATGCGAATAATTCAATTGTACATCATTAATAATTATTAATTATAATCCATGTTTTCAAAATGTCTCAACAACCTTGTAATTATCAATTAGAGGTGAAGGCTACAATTTTGATTTGTGATTCCAATATTGATGCAAAGGTAAAATGGGACAAAAAGTTGTCCCTGTCTTAACACACTCTTAAACGCACAAAACATTTAATCTCACACCAAAAAACTTACTTCTTCAAGTTATTTATTTCATATCTGTGTGTATATTGTTGCGCTGGTGACCTGAGGTATTGGGAAGAAACATTCGAGCAGTCTTTTTGACGTTTATTCACAAACCAAAGGTTTTGAGGCAAAGCACTTTCTAACTAAAGATTATTGTCTTAAATAATCTAAAAACAAAAGTATGCAAATTTGACGATACAAAAGTATGTAAAATAATTATAGAAAACAAAATTATGTAAAAATGATTATACATGAAAGTTATTAAAAATAAATAAGATGTTAAAAGTTAAAATTGGATCCATAAGAAATGATGTAGACAAAACAAGTAAATCAAAATGTGACATGCAAATCAAAGGCTCCAACAGCGCGCCAACATTACTCCCCCTCTTGAAAAAGACTTGTCCTCAGGTCTGGTGATCTGTATTTTTTCATTCTTGTCACATGTACTATTTGTTTCTTTTTCCTTTTTCCTTCTGCAATTTCGATGACTTCGTAGTTCACTGGTGATGTTTGTCGCAGTATTTGGTAAGGACCGACGTATCTTCTTTGTAGTTTGTCCGCTCTTCCCACTTTCCTTATTGGTGTCCAAATCAGTACCAGATCACACACACATTGATGGCATATTTAAATTCTCGGTGGGCTCTATCATATAACTGTTTGGATTTATTCTGTCTGGCTATTGTTCTAGAGGTGGATATTTCTTTTGCATCTTCTATTATTTCTAAAAGGTTTGATACATATTCGTCATAGTCTTTGTGCTTAGAGAGCTCTGGCATATCAAAAGTAGAATCTAAGAAGGTCAAAGGCCCGTGGATTAGGAAGTATGGTGAATAGCCGGTAGTATCCTGTATGGACGAGTTATAGGCGAAAGTTACGAATGGAAGTATCTAGTCCCAATTCTGATGTCTCTCATCGATATACATGGCCATCATATCAGCGAGCGTACGGTTCATTCTCTCCGTTTGGCCGTTAGTCTGGGGATGATAACTCGTCGTTTTCTTATGGAGCGTATTACATATCTTAAGCACTTCATTGAATAGTTTGCTCAAGAAGCAACTACCCCGATCAGATATAACTGTTTTGGGTGCACCGTGTCGTAATACCACCTTTTGCAAGAAAAAGTCTGCAATTTCTTCCGCCGTCCCGCGAGGTAATGCCGCTGTCTCGATATATCTGGAGTAATAATCCGTGCATACCAGGATCCAACTATTTCCTCTTCCAGATTTCGGGAATCTCCCCATCAAATCTATTCCCATTTTTTCAAAAGGCCTTGAAGCTGGTGGAATCGGCTGCAACAGTCCTTGAAGCAATTGGGAAGGTGTCTTGCGAAACTGGCATTCAGGACAACTAGATACATATTCTTCCGCAGTTTTAAGCATTGAGGGCCAGAAATATTTACTCTTTAAACGATTGTAAGTTCTTTTAATGCCCATATGACCTGATGTTGGATGGTCGTGCATATTTTCTAAGAGCTCTTTCTGTTTGTTTTTCGGGACTATCAACAACCAAGGATCGCCAGTCACAGAAGGATTTTTCTTGAATAATTTTTCTTTAAATTTGGTGAAGTTCTCTCCATAGCTGTTTGGATTCTGATTTACCAAATTATCGATCTTTTTTATATAAGAATCATAATCATGTTCCTCATAATTAATTGTAGAAATAATTCTATCCGGGATAGGACATCGTGACAATCCATCTGCATCTAAATGAGTTTTTCCAGACTTGTATTTAATGGCAAAATCATATTCTTGTAGTTCTAGTGACCACCTCGCTAATCGCCCTGCAGGGTTTTTCATTTTTGTCATCCAGCACAGACTATGGTGATCGGTATATATAGTGAATTTTCTTCCGTAAATATATGGTCTAAATTTTTTAATCGCCCATATGATAGCTAGGCATTCTTTCTCGGTTGTAGAGTAGTTGGTTTCTGCTTTCTGTAATGTCCTGCTTGCATAAGAAATTGGACGCTCTTTAGTGTTTTCATCTAAATGAACAAGCACTGCTCCAAGTCCTTGGTCGCTTGCGTCTGTGTGGAGGTCTATAGGCTTATTTGGATCGTAATGTATTAATACTTCAGGAGAGATGAGTTTGTTTTTCAATGAATTAAATGACAACTCTTGTTCTTTACCCCATGCAAACGAATGGTTTTTACGGGTCAAAATCTGTAAAGGCAATGCAGCTTTTGAAAATTCTCTTATAAATCTTCTATAGTATGAACAAAGTCCAAGAAAAGCTCGGACATCTTTGACAGTTCTGGGCGTTGGAAATTTTCTTATACTCATAATTTTTTCTGGGTCTGGCGCGATTCCTTCATTTGAAACGACATGTCCCAAAATAAGAAGCTTGGTATATGCAAATCGGCATTTCGAAGCATTGAGTGTCAATCCTGCTGTTTTCAAACATTCTAAGATTGTCTTCAATCTGTTCAAGTGGGAATGTAGATCTTCTGAGAATATAATGACGTCGTCGAGGTAACACAGGCATATTTTCCACTTATGGGTTCTAAGAACAGTAGCCATTAATCTCTCGAAAGTTGCTGGCCCGTTGCACAATCCAAAAGGAAGAACATTAAATTGATAATGCCCATCAGGAGTGATAAAGGCTGTTTTTTCACGGTCCTGTTCTTCCACCTCCACTTGCCAGTAGCCTGAGCAAAGGTCGAGTGAAGTAAAGTACCTGGCGCCATGAAGGGAATCGAAGCAGTCATCTATGCGCGGTAGTGGATATTGGTCTTTTACTGTGACTGAGTTCAGATTTCTATAATCCACGCAAAATCTAAATGTTCCATTCTTTTTCTTCACTAGAATTATAGGGGATGCCCATGGACTTGAGGAATGTGAAATAATTCCATTTTTTAACATACTGTTTATTTGATCACCAATTATCTTCCGTTCTTTTAAAGATACTCTGTAAGGATTTTTCCTAATGGGGATATCGCTCGTTGTTCTAATTTGGTGTTTGACGAGATGTGTTCTACCCTTATACTAATCCGGTGCCGTAAACATCTCGCCATATCCACCAAGGAGGGTCAAAACCTGGCTGCGTTCTTCTGGACATAATTCAGGATTTATATCAAAATCAGTTCTAATAGAGGCTACTCTTTGGTTCTCCGTCTGGTACAGTCTGTCTACCTCCGAAAGTATTCCTATCTTCGTGTTCCGGAAGAGTTTTACAGGTTTGTTCGTACCGTTTAAAATCCATATGTTCAAGTTTTTCTTGGTATTACCCAATAGGGATCTGGTTGTTATAAGATTATATTTGGTTGTCAGAGAAGGAATATTCTCAATTAGTATTTCTCTGCCTGTAATGCTAGTCTTACTATATCCTTTTACTAAGCATAAACAAAATTCAGGAATGATTTTATCCTCAGCTATATGAGCATATCTTAGATTTGGTTCATTTTGGTCAAATACATTTGGGGATTCCACCCACAAGGTATTGTTTTGACAATTTATTAGTGCTTTATTTTGACTTAAAAAGTCATCTCCAAGGATTATTACAGGGTTGCATTTTTTTAAGATAATCATTTCTATTTCATATTCTTTTTTATTGATTTTAAATTTAACTCTTGACTTCCCTATTGCATTGAGTTTTGATCACCTGCTGATTTTAATTTTAGATTTTTATCGGGTATGATCTTTAATTCGAGCTTCTTAACAAGGTCCTCATCAATGCAACTGACCATTGCTCCGGTGTCTATCAGTCCTTCTATTGGCATTCCACATATTACAATGCGAATGGTTTTGTTTTCCTGAAGATTTACAATTAAATTTATTCGATCACCGGAGCGTTGCAATCCTTTTGACTTAATTAGTTTTTTGACGCTTCCCCTAGAGTAGGGAAGTCTTCCTCGCTATGAATGTCGAAATCCGGATCCTCTCGCTCCCCATCCTCGATGCCTCTACAATTCTTTAGGTAATCCTCTTGTGGTATATTTGGTTCGTCTATAGACCTCGTATATTGTCTTCGGATAGGTCTGATATTGTAGTTTTGGTGTTGGGGCTTATACGGGCAATACCTCGAAATATGGCCTTGTTCCGAGCAGTTCCAACAGATTCTTTTGTCAACCTGATACTGCCTTCGATAATAGGTATTAGGACGTGTGGATCTTTGCTCGATGTTGCGATTTTGTTGAGGTGGGGGTGAATTTCGCAGATTAATGCCACTTGTTCCTGCTCTAGTTTCAATTATTCTTTTTCCCTCGAATTTACTCGGAATTATATTTTGCCTTCCATAGTCAGTTGGGCGCTCGTTCGATATTTGGGGTTTCTCGTTTGAAGGTCGTGCTGAACCTCTATAGTTGTTATAATTATATTTTCTTGTCTGAAGTGGTTGGATAGGATTAGATCTTTGTCTGCAGCTTCTTCTCTGTTCGAAGTCAACCAGATGTTGATCAATGCGTCTTGCTAGTTCCAAGAATTCTTTAACTGTACTGCAAGGTGTCATTAATACGACGAGTGAGAGATATTTGTTTAGTCCAGTTTTCATATAATAAAGTTTATCCTCAGCGGACCTTTTAGAGTTTACTCTATTGCAGAGGTTGAGTACATCTTCAGCATATCGTAGAGTAGACTCATTATATCCTTGTACTCTATTCTGGAGATCCATGATTAATTTGATTGATGATTATACATGAAAGTTATTAAAAATAAATAAGATGTTAAAAGTTAAAATTGGATCCATAAGAAATGATGTAGACAAAACAAGTAAATCAAAATGTGACATGCAAATCAAAGGCTCCAACAGCGCGCCAACAATATATAGTATTGAGATTATATTAGAATCCACGTGAATGCTGATTGAGACAATAATCAAAAAGCCTCCTTAAGTTTCCCTGCCGCAGCACCGAGGAGATGCAGAGTTCCTGAGGCTGCCAAAGTTCATTGTTCGTCGTCACAAGAAGCAGTTTGAAGAGGTTGGTAAGCAGGGAATACTTACATGGAAAAAGCTCTGTCGTCGATCCAACACAAGGTTAGTGACGAAGAAATTCTCAAATTATTAAATTATTAGGCCGTGGATGGACATGGTGCTGCAGGAAGGAAGTATGACTTCAACAAAACTTAGCTTCAGCCCACAAGGCAAAGAATAAACATGCATGGCTGACATTTAGCGCACCATCCAACAGAGTGTTGATATTTGATCCCCAACTCTCCAGACATCCTCGACTATTATGTATGGAAGCTTGTTGAAAGAGATGTCAATAAAGTTCCCCACGACACCGTCCATTCTGTAAAAGATATGGTTCACACGGCGATGTCCCAAATGGACATGGCTATCGTCGCCGTGTGAACCCATCTGGCCAACTCTCACATGGAGAAAGCGAGTCTTTGGTAGATGAAGGAAAACAATGACTCAGCGCCCCAGATAGAGAAACAATCAATATTGTAGCTTGCCAACTAAACTACAGTTTATTCTTCTCTTCGAAGATTCGAGTCGCACACAAAATCTACTACTTAAGAAAAAGAGATACAAATATATAAATTTAAAATTTGAATCATTTTTATGTATACTGAATGGGTGTTTTCTTTTCGAAGAACGCAACGATGCATAACTACTGTAAAAATATATTTGAAACTCTTTGCGTTATCGTCGAAAATTTTTCATTAAAGAAATTTTCCGAAAATGCACAAATTGAAACTGCCTAAATAAGAACTTTCTACCTCAGGGAAAAATCAGCGCAGAGAGATTGGCCAGATCTTGTGGAAGTTCACTCAGCAAAGTCTAAGGATCCCACGTCGAGGGGCTCACCCCTGCACCCACTGTGTTACATAACACTTCTCCAGAGACAATCAACGTATTTTATTGAAGTAACCTGAATGAACGCTTGTCTTAGGAACCTATGCGTGCATGATCCTTTCACTTAGTTCCGAACTAATTTGTTTATTTTAGGGGAAATGTAAACGAGTTTTGCCAACTGGCTTCTCCTCTCTCTCCTAAGTCAATTCCTCTCCATTGCTGTAAACGATTCTGTTTTTGAAACATTTCTTTTAATATTTTATTTTCATCTTCTCTTGTACTGAGAAACCGCTTACATCAATACGCTTATAAAAAAAACACATTGAAATATCTTAATCCAGTTTCTCTACCTTTCCTTAGACTTTTCTCTACCGGTTGGCCAGTCTATATTTTATACCATTTCTGCTCTGGAATTTCCGCAATTGTGGTTGGAGGTCATAATAGGACCAAGTCATCGGGAAAGGAGGGGCGATGAATATGGCATAATTATAATATTCATCTAACAAAAGTAACGAAAGCTGGCAACAATGGATCGAGGCAGCCTTTACCAACACTTTAGAAGGAAACACCTTGATTCCCTCATTCAACTAATAATTTTTCAGTCATCTCTCAAGCCGCTACGAAGCAAGGCCTTTGATCAATGCTGCTTTTGAAATCCCTGCGAAGTATTTAATTTTGTATGAAGGCACTGGAGTCAATTCTGTGAAAAATCAACCATCAAAATGTTTTTAAAATTATGAGCCAGATTTGATCAAGTTAAACAGCGTCTAGAAGCTGGAACGATTTGTCAATGAGAACCTTACCATCTTCAGAACCTTCTTGAAACCTCAAACAAGAAGGAGGCAAACAAACTATCGATAGGAACTCATCGTCACTGAGACCTTCCTTTCCAACTGTTTCAAGTTATGATGTCTTCTGAAGGTTTTACCAGTGGATTCGTTGAAACTTTTATATTCTATCACTGAAGAATTCCAGCCTTATAGTTCTCTGAAACAAATTACAGGAAACTACAACGCTAGCTTGCTGTGAGCTACTGGCGTTAGAACATCAGCAGACTGCCCAATCTACTCAATTATCCATCAAGGGCGCAGCTTCTATTCGAATTCCCCTAGTTTTTACTTTTGCACCATTCCTCTATGAATCATTCCTACCCTTGTTATGATACTAAGGAACCTAAATCTCCTGCAAATATTCTGACCCTTTCTCCTGACTTTTATGCTTAAAAATCAAGCAAGCGAATTATCTTTGACGATTAAAGAAGACAAATATACTCTCAGAATATGATCTAGGGAAGATCCAAGATCCATTGACAACAAGGCGATGTACCTGAACATGTCCCTCGTCACTTTTTAAGAATGCTGTTGAAAAAGGAAAGAATTTATTAAGAGAGTGATTCTATCCCTTCTGTTAATGGTGTACTATATCTGAATATATTATCGTCAGTAGGAAACACACACACATGACAGAATGTATTGTTCACCACTCGTGGAGGATACAACACTCTTTATAAGTGGATCGCCGACAAATGGCAGAAATATGTATTTAGAGACTACAATACAAGGGCATAGAAAAGCTGAACTTCCGCGTAACAAGCCTCAACATGCACGGAATTTTCTTTCGAAAACCTGAATATAAGGCTAGAGCAGCACGAGTTTGAGTTGGTTATGGAGTTTTGACTCTTAACAGCATTTGGGACATCTTGCATCGACTACAACACCGCGTCAGTGTCGACCTCGGAGTTACACGGCCATCTTCGAATATCGCCATTTTGACAGAAGTATGCAACCTACTTTTGGTAAGGTAAGATTACTTTTGCTACTTCTGTGATATAAAGATTTGGCGTGATCAACTGCCACCCATACAATGTTCCAGCAGACTAACAAGGGTGAAGTTACTGATAAAAATATTCGGTTTCCTATAACCATTAAGAACTATTTTTCTTTTTTTTTTTTTTTACAATGAAACAAACTTTCTGCTGTTCTTATAGTGATGAAATATTAGAAAGGCTTTAGCTCATTGGTGGTGAACCCTCCCAGCGGTTATATATTATAAAATTTTATAAAATGATTTTGAATATATTTTTAATTTAGGTTGTGAATATCTATGATACGCGCGTAAAGTAGTAACATAAAGGTAACCCAGGCTCCTGGAGCGTTACGCGCGTAAACTTGCAAACAGTCCTAGTTAGAAAGGGTCGCTGTATTTTTATTTTAAACCAATCAAAGAGCGATTTTCTTTTGAAAGCGCTAACATTTCAAACAAATAAGAAAATCATTGTGAAAATATTTATAATGTTAATTATCTTTTACAATTTTACCTCAAATAAAAACAAATATGATTTTCATTCATATTGATATCAGGTTTTTAAATATATATTTGTGATATAGGGATCTGACGCTTAATTCCCTTATTCAGCAATGGTAAAATTTAGTGGCGTAAGAATGGATCGATTTTAATGCAACAATACATTTTAGGTTTAATATTATCCTTGAAATATTTATGCCTAACCCATGTGTGATAGGTTGATGCCTAAGTGTTTTTGTTTTATAGGTTTTTAACTTTTAATTAGACAATTTTAATTTATATTTAGACATTTTTCATTTTAATTTAGACACATCGACTTTTCTATAAAAAGTCCATGTGTCTAAATTAAAATGGAAAATATCTAAATTAAAATTGAAAATGTCTAAATAAAAATGAAAGTGTCTAAATTAAAATGAAAAATGTCTAAATATAAATTAAAATTGTCTAATTAAAAGTTAAAAACCTATATACAGTGTATAGAATTTAATAAAGGTGAAAGGAAAGTGTTCTGAAGATCCATCATTAATATTTATCCAAACTAATAAATACTAAAATAAAATATATGTGCAAAAAGATTAACGTCTTAAAAACACCAAAAATAAAATCGAATTTTTAATAAAATGTTTAAAATTAAATATTATCTATGAAAACTAATTTCACGAAAGTTGAAAATTTTAACGCAACACTGTGTATTGTTTACTAAATAAAGCAAATAAGCCTTTTAAAAAAAAAAATGGTAGTCCGAAGAAAATGCTTATGGCAAATTTTAAAACATGTTTAAGATAGTTTTGAAATAGACGCTGTTGAGAATGGAAGTCATACATGTGAAATGTAAAATATGGTTCGCAATAATGAAGGCATTGTTATAAGATACAATTATAAATATACATTTCAGACTGATAAAACCACATTGGGAGGTTTAGGGACCAGGACCAATGTTTAATAACCCTAAAATAAAGTAAAATTCCTATAAGCTCTGTGAATTTAGTTGAAGATAGTTTATATTCAGCTTTGGTTATGGTTTGTAAAAAATAACAACCGAATTCAAATATGTAATTTAAATAAATAAAATAATTTCAGTTAGAATGTAATTTGACTTTGCCCCAGGGTGGTTGTTATCTATTCTAATTTTTGTTCTTTATAAAGAATACACATGTAGAATATAGGTTTAAGTTCCCCCAACCCCTGTATACTTGGAAAAAGTGTTGCTGCGATGGAAGTGCTACCACCATTTGCACGTTATCATTTATTAGACATAAGAAAGCCACCTGTTGATGGAAGTGCTCCCGCCATTTTCACGTTGTCACTTATTAAACACTAGACGGGTGACCCGGGCTTCGCCCCGGGATTGACCCGTGTGCATATCTACCCGAGTGATATATATTTAGATAAGATATTTTAATAATAATTGTTTGTTATTAGCATTATCTATTTGTTTGCATCAGCATAATTTAATATAATCTTTGATAGAGGGCGCTGTTCGTGAGTTAGGTAGAATAATATGAATATATAGTTTTAATAATTGATTCATATATCTTTTAAAATAGCCTATCGTCTTCCCTGTATTTCTTTACCTATGTATGGAACGCATGTTTTTGCATGCGTCAAACATGCGAAAAGGCGAGTGGGGGGGCAAAGGTGGCGTGAGCGTAGCCAACCAATAGGAGGGCGCCATTCCAAAAAAAAAAGCAAACGGTGACAGAGACGACTGATGAAGAATGACGCTCGTAACTGTATATAGAATAAGCAGGGGGGTCGGTGGAAGGCTGGTTAAACCGTTTGGTTTTCGACCACTACGACCCGGGTTCGATTCCCGCATTGGACACTTTTTTTCTGTTTAAAAAATATATATATAAAAATTCTCCAATGGCTCCCCCATTCTTGCAAAAGTCCAACCCCACTAGCGAGTGCAAGTAACCAAACGGGGCTCTGGCACATTTGTAAGTGCAAAGTTGAACTGCTTTCACATGTGTAGACATGTGGTGCGCTTACAGTAAAAAAAGCAGTCGCTAACTACCCCCCATGATTATCATGGCCTGCACCACGTGTACTAGGGATAAGCAAAAAAAAAAACATAAGCAAGCTACGCCGCTTTGTGGTAGAAGTGCTGCCATCGTATGTCATGTTTCGGTAACAGTGTTGTTACCGAAACGTCACACACTATTTATTTGGATTTGGTCTTATTACCTTGTGTTTATAATCCAAATTGTCCCTTATCAACTTCCAGGGTGTTGAATTATAGTTGGTTGGAGTAAATGAGCTGATTGGAATACTGAGATGTGCTACCTGTGGAACTTGAGAATTATAATGTTAGAACCAAGTTTCTGATATAACAAGGTTATATTTTATAAAACAATATATGACTATACTAGGCGAATGACCCGGCTTCGCCCGAGAAATCCCTTGGGTGCAATTTCCTTCATACTAAAAGTATATCAATAATAAATATTAGAAGTGCCATAGAATAGCAATCCAGAAGTAACACATAAACTACAGGAAAAAAGTGTGTGTGATGGCAAAAATTGTATTATATTAGTGTTTAGGTATTTGATTTAATTAATATAGTTGATATAATAATATACAGTAAAACCCCTCTATAGTGAACCCCAATGGGACAGAGCTTTTGGTTCACTATAGCCACGGTTCACTATAGCCACGGTTTGGCTATTTTTTTTTTTACTTTTCAAAATTTTTAGACCGTATAATTAAAGGACAGCCATACACACAAGAAGAGGCTGCCTCTTAATAGTGGTCACTTTGTTTTAATTCCCTTAATTGACCAATTTCCTTACATTAATACTGAATAATAATATAAATCATTAGATGATAGGTTCTTCTTATCACTAACATGCACCTCTATGTTTAATTTAAAAATCAAGACCTAACCTAGGCAAAGTTTTATTAAATATATATTCAAAGATATAAAATGATTTTAAAACATCATTATCACATTAAATAATACAATGTTTACTTGAAAAAATGGCTCTAACACCTTGTTGCTTCAAAGCACCATTCAAAGAAAGTTAGTGTTTTTCTTCCATTTCATGTTTCCACATATTCCTCTAGGTCTAGATTTCGTTTTTTAACCTGTCATGCAAAACATTGCTGACTTTAAAATCACCATAGTTAATGGCATAAAAATAATTTTTGTTTCATCACAGGCATGTTTATTTGGACTTTTTTTTTTTTAGCCCTAAAACGTACGATCGCGATCGCGGGAAAGTTGAGGTTGATTCCTCTTTGTAACAATTTTTAATAGCTTTATATTTTATCTCTTATAATAGAAAGTTATATTCTCTTATTTTAATATGTTCTTAACATTTGGCCTTTGTTGTTTCACTTTGAAAAGTTCTGAAAATGGCCTTTTTTTTAAATACGCTTTGTTTTTAAAATGCCTTTGTTTTCTTCATTTTGGAAGCCATTTGCATTTTTTTTATATTTCAAATTTAATGGGTGCAAAGATATTATATTTAATAAAAAATATAATGTGTAAAAATTTATACAACATACAGTAAAAATAAAGTGCAAAAATCAAAACAAACAATGCCGCTAAATTTATTGTTTTGAAATTGCGATCCGCGAGCTGAAACATGCTCAAAATTTTGTTGTTTTAATTTTTTTTTAATTACAATTCTAAGTTCGTTATAAGCATAGTATTTTAAATAGATTTTATTATTTTGGGACCGAAAATAGGTTCGTTATAGGGGTAGTTCGTTATTATAAAAATCGCAAAGTTCATTATAACGATAGTATTTTCAAAGGAATGGAATTGAGAATCGGCGTGGGTTCGTTATAAGGGAAGGTTCGTTATATCCAGGGTTCGTATTAGCGGGGTTTTACTGTGTATTTATAATATATAATAGACGAATGACCCGGGCAACGCCCGGGTTTACACGATTAAATATATTATTCAAACACATAAAACATAGCAAATATAGCAAGAGCCGTTATTTTAAACGGCGAATTAGATCAGTTATAGCAAAAAATGAAAATATATATGTAAATATGTGAAATAGTTATAAATTAGAAAACCTGTAAATATAGTTAAGGCTTCCATTGTAATTAAGAAAAAGCTTCTCGTCTAGAACGCTCAGGCGACCTGCCGGCAGCCAACGGGCGCGCGCCGCCGGCAGGTCGCTTGAGCGTTCTAGAGGGCGCTGCTCGTGAGCTAAGTAGAATAATTTGAATATATATAGTTTTAATAATTGATTTATATATTTTTTAAAATAGCCTATCGTCATCCCCGTTATTTTTTACCTATGTATGGAAATTTTGGTTTGAATTTACTGCGAATTTGTATACCGGACATACAAACCAACAAACATACAAACATTCATTTTTATATAGATAGATAAAGATAATATAAATAAGTTTAAAAAATTGTAAAAAAAAAATGCATCGGCCGGGAATCGAACCCGGGCCGCCCGCGTGGCAGGCGAGCATTCTACCACTGAACCACCGATGCTTTAAAAAAATGGCCATATTTGGGTATTCATTCCATTCCGGATTAGTCCGCGTAAAAAAAAGTTCTTCAAATGAAAAAAAGAAATAGCCAAAAATAATAATCAAAATGCAGCCGAAAATTTTCCTCAGGTTTATAAAAAGCGACATGCAAAATTTGGTACCAATTGGTTCAGTAGTTTTTGAGTTTATCGCGAAACAGACAGACAGACATTGACTTTTATATATATAGAGACAGTAGAACCTCCATGAGAGGACACCTCTCTACAAAGGACAGTTTTCATTTGCAAAATTACCATTTTTACTATTTAGCAACTCTCCAGTAAGAGGACACCTCTCCCTATAGGACACTTTGGCTATGTAATTAGGTGTCCTTTACAGTGAGGTTCTACCGTATTAAAAAACAAATGAGGCATATCCTGACCACAAGCATATGAGCTTTATAGATGGCAGAGCACCATCTAGTGGAACAGAAATCAACTAAATGTTGATTTAACCTGTTCCCTGATATTTGGCCAACCCATTTTATTGACAAATCAAGAAAAGCCAACCACGAACACATTTCAGGCTGTTGGCTCTCGTCAGCTTGGTGCAGCCTGTTCCTTTGCGACCAAAAAGCTTTTGGTCCCAGAGGCTTCTTGACAAATCAAGAAATGGGTAGCTAAGGTCAAACTTTTTTTATAAATATCAACACCTGACCTTTTTTATTATTTTTTCAGTATATATATGTCATAATATACACTCTTCCAGGAATAATAAAACCAAGCTACAGACAACCCAGAGAGAGACGGGAGGGTCACTTAACCCTTAACTGGACGGGTGGATTTTTCTTACGTAACTGGACGGGTTGGGTAGATTCAACCCACCTATGTAACTTTATGAAATAAGCGCTAAAAATTGATTGATATCAATATTCAAAAAAATATTTAATTAATATATAGTAATATACAGATTTTGACTTTAAAAAATTCTGAATATAATCTATTTTCAATTTTCACAAATTTATAAGAAATGTTTTTGCAAACGCTTAGTTGAAATACAGAGCAAAGGGTTTTTATTTTTCCTGCGTTTTTTGATGGACATTTGTAGCACCTTTTTGGAGTATCAGATTGTTTTGGCATCGTAGTGTCACTTGGTTTACTTGAACCATCATTCTTCTTGAATTGTCGTCTGTAATTCCAGTGGGAGAGAATTGAGATTACGTGTGGATCAATGCTCTCCCAAGATCCACAATAAAATGACTCCTTTTTTTTTTACCTTTTTTATCAATCTGATTACCGATTTCATTATTATTTTTTTTTTTTTGGGAACATAGGAGACTAAAGTGGTTGTTCCAGAGAAACCAAAAATAGATGCTCCTGATTCTCTATTAGAGTGTGGTTGAAATTGTGGTGAATCTAAGGTTTGTTCTTTCTCATCGTTCCTAAATATGTAAGGCCATCATGTTCTTTCAACTTATCAACTAATTCTACTGAGGTGAATCAGTTGACTGCTGGAATATTTCTTCCAAAGTGTGGTCAACTAATCTCTAAAACATATATATTTTGGGTTGGCAGGGATAGTTCTCTCTGTTGACTTGATTTATTATTTTACTTATCCAAAGAAAGAAGTGTTATTTTATGAAAGGAAGCTATAAATAGTGGAAGATAGAGACTCAAGTATGAGCCACGAGCTAACACTGACACGAAAAATTCTCACGCTTCTGGACGGGCTGGGCAGAATCCGCCCCAACATGCAAATTTAACCCCCCTCCCAAAACTGAAATTTATAAACGATGGATGGAAAATATTTGTATCACTGTAAAATTAGAATACATGAAAGCTGGTAGCTCTAGGTAAACGAAAAATATATATTTTTCCTATATTAAGTTTATGCATGGGCAGAATCTACCCAACCCGTCCAGTTAAGGGTTAAGATACCAGCGACATTCCAAGGGGCGACCCCTGGGGTCCGTCAGTTAACACCTCGAGACTTTTACTACAGTTGGGGATTATGTGCGACACAAACGGCCCCCCGGCTGGGCTGGGCCCGTCTCTCTCTCTCTCTGGTTGCCTGGGTTCCAACTTGTGGTGTGTCTCTTCCCACCTTATGATAACACCACATATATGTTATTTAAATATGGCATCAGCGTGACATGGCTGGAATCTGCTGTTCACAGGCGCCATCACTAGTTGGTCCTGGCCAAATACACTCATGGACAAAACTTTAGGAAGTTGTACCTTTTAGCATGTCTATTGGGATTCTGACAATAACTCTGAAAGATATTTGATAAACAGTGACAAAGCACAATTTGGATTATAGATTATAAACACAAGGTAATAAGACCAAATCTAAATGAATAAATAGTATGTGATGTTTCGGTAACAACACTGTTGCCAAGATGTCACACACTATTTATTTATTTGGATTTGGTCTTATTACCTTGTATAGAATTCATCATCACATCAAGTGCTGTCAGCTCCAGTACATGGAATATCATTTGTTCTGAACAATTCCAACTACGTGAAGATGTTCTGTGGGACAAGGTCGCAGACCTATTGTGGTCGTGTGGACTCCATTTTGTCATGATTAACTTTACTACAGGACCTGCCGTACATATACAGACCTCTCCTACATGGGAACCACAGGACCTGCCGTACCATCTGACATATACAGACCTCTCCTACATGGGAACCACAGGACCTGCCGTACATATACAGACCTCTCCTACATGGGAACCACAGGACCTGCCGTACATATACAGACCTCTCCTACATGGGAACCACAGGACCTGCCGTACCATCTGACATATACAGACCTCTCCTACATGGGAACCACAGGACCTGCCGTACATATACAGACCTCTCCTACATGGGAACCACAGGACCTGCCGTACCATCTGACATATACAGACCTCTCCTACATGGGAACCACAGGACCTGCCGTACCATCTGACATATACAGACCTATCCTACATGGGAACCACAGGACCTGCCGTACCATCTGACATATACAGACCTCTCCTACATGGGAACCACAGGACCTGCCGTACCATCTGACATATACAGACCTCTCCTACATGGGAACCACAGGACCTGCCGTACCATCTGACATATACAGACCTCTCCTACATGGGAACCACAGGACCTGCCGTACCATCTGACATATACAGACCTCTCCTACATGGGAACCACAGGACCTGCCGTACCATCTGACATTACAGACCTCTCCTACATGGGAACCACAGGACCTGCCGTACATATACAGACCTCTCCTACATGGGAACCACAGGACCTGCCGTACCATCTGACATATACAGACCTCTCCTACATGGGAACCACAGGACCTGCCGTACCATCTGACATATACAGACCTCTCCTACATGGGAACCACAGGACCTGCCGTACCATCTGACATATACAGACCTCTCCTACATGGGAACCACAGGACCTGCCGTACCATCTGACATATACAGACCTCTCCTACATGGGAACCACAGGACCTGCCGTACCATCTGACATATACAGACCTCTCCTACATGGGAACCACAGGACCTGCCGTACCATCTGACATATACAGACCTCTCCTACATGGGAACCACAGGACCTGCCGTACCATCTGACATATACAGACCTCTCCTACATGGGAACCACAGGACCTGCCGTACCATCTGACATATACAGACCTCTCCTACATGGGAACCACAGGACCTGCCGTACCATCTGACATATACAGACCTCTCCTACATGGGAACCACAGGACCTGCCGTACCATCTGACATATACAGACCTCTCCTACATGGGAACCACAGGACCTGCTGTACCATCTGACATATACAGACCTCTCCTACATGGGAACCACAGGACCTGCTGTACCCCACACACACATATAACTAGCAAAGGATTGTTAAATTCAGCAAAGTAAATGATTTTGCGTTAATGCACATTTTGGGATAATTTTAAAAAATAAAATCTCTAGTTTGAGACATTAATGTTACCCCTAGTTGCTCCTTTGTTGTATCTTGTCATTCTTTAAATACAAATGTTAAATTATCAAACTTCAGAAATAAAGAACACACTTTCTAGAATGTTCTGACAACACAATGGTGGGAAGGAACAATTGGATGGCTGAGCAATGGTTGGATTGAGATAGGAATCACAAGACTGTTCACCACTTGTTTGATCAATTACCTTGGGATAATTAAAGGTAATTAAGACAATAGAGCGCCATCTATACACAAAGTATTAATGTTTCTTCTACACATAAATCAAACTTCTACTGTCCTACTGCGATGAAAATATTGGGAGGGCTTGGCTCATCAGTGGTGACCCCTCCATCACCACAGTAAGGAGTGTAGAAGTTTATGTGCAGAAAAAACATTTGTGTTTTATTTCTTTCATATCAATGGCGCATTATTGTCCTATAATTACTTTATGCCTAACTGGCTTTGGCCTTATTGTTGGCGGAAGAGCATTGCTCGATGCAAATATTTATTTGGAATTCTACTGTCCTAAAACTTATGTCCATAGTTTGCTTGAATACCATTATAAACACAAGGTAATAAGACCAAATCCAAATAAATAAATAGTGTGTGACGTTTCAGTAACACTTGATAACAGTAACTATTTAAAAACATGCTGTGGTAAAATTTCTCATTCAGTACTTTTGTCTGAAGATGGTAACAACGCTGTTACCGAAAGGTCACACACCACTTATTTATTTGGATTTGGTCTTATTACCTTGTGTTTATAATCTATAATCCAAATTGTGCCTTATCGAATACCATTTTAAAAATTCCACCCTTCAGTGTAGCATATATAAACAGAATGATCCAATACAGTATTAGAGCTCTAAAGAAGCGGTCTGGTAGATTAAAAAAATTGGAGAAACTGATGGGAGGGTTCACTACTGATGAGCCAAGTATTTTTCTATCGTAGTAAGGACAGTAGAAGTTTGTTTTATGTGCAGAACAAACATCCATGCTTTCATTTCATATTTATAAAAGTGGTCATCATTTACATTGGAAAACCACAGTAAAAAGCCTCTTTTATAAAAGCAACAGGTTTTCTTGTTATAATTATAGATACAAGTAAATAAGACCTAATCCAAAAAATGTAATAGTGTGTGACATTTCGGTAACAACATTGTTAACATCATCAGACAAAAGTGTTGTGGGTCGGTGATGCAAAAAGAACAGCCAAAAGAAATGATTTATGAATATAGGATTATTATTTAATATAAGGATATATGAGGATATATATGATGACACAGCAGTAAAAACAAAGGCAGGCTTAAGACTATATACAAGATGACGCACGGCAGAAGGGGAGGGGCGTTCCCATTGGTTAGTCATCTCCATGCAGCGCCGCCAAGCGGCCGGTCCACGCTTCCCTCATCATTCCCCCACTGAAGCGCTGGACTGGAGAACAGTTCATTAAGTCACAGGCGTTCTTGTGAGCCACTTTTCTCAGGATCTTGGTGAAGACGTCGGCCAGGTTCTCCTTTGTAGGGATGTAGACAATCTTGATCTCTCCGCTAATTATTCTTTCTCTGACGTGATGGTATCTTATGTCAATGTGTTTGGATCTGTTGTTCTCCACATTATTTTTGGAAAAGTCTATAGCGGATCTATTATCGCAATGAATTATCAAGGGAAAAGCAAAATTCGATAAGAACTTTAATTCTTTCAAGATGGTAGCGATCCAAACTGCTTCCTTAGTGGTCTGGGATAGCGCTAAATATTCTGCCTCCATTGTGGAAAGTGAGACACACTTCTGTTTGCAAGTCTTCCATATGACTAAGGAATGTCCTATAGTGATAGCGGTCCCACTATTGGACCGTCTGTCATCGATGTCGCTAGCCCAATCTGCATCACTGTATGCACAAACATCATTGGAATCAGTCCGGCGATAAACGAGAGATAGATTTATGCTCCCGTGTAAATATCTTAAGACGTGTTTGGCAGCTTGCCAATGTCGACGTCCAGGGTTGCTGGCGAATTGAGCTAATCTCGTAACGGAAAACATTAAGTCTGGCCTAGTACAATTCGCAAGATAAAGTCGCCATTCTAAGTCGCCATATAGATAAGCGTTATCTACGTCGAGATGTCTATTGTACCATTTCATGTTCAAACTTAACGTTATCAAAACTCTGATTACAGCTAAGTTAATAACAGGTGCATACGTTTCCTGAAAATCGATTCCTTGTTTCTGTGAGAAACCTCTAGCCACTAAACGTGCTTTGAAACGCTCTACATTTCCGCTCTCATTTGTCTTCACTTTGTACACCCATCTGCTGCTAATCGGTTTCTTTCCCGGCGGTAATGTTGATAACTCCCAAGTGCCTCGTTCCTGAAGCACTCTAAGCTCATCTTCCATTGCTTTTCTCCAATACATGGCTTCGGGAGATTGGACTGCCTCTTCAAAACTTTGCGCCTCGGTAACATCTAAAAAATTTAACTCTACTCTTGGTTTACCTTTTCTCCCATATGGATTTCGAACAATGTTTTTGGAGGTGGAGGGTTGTGGTAGAGTGTCCTCTACCCCCACTGAATCCAAATTACTCGGTAATTCATTCTCTAGGTCGTTATCATGATTAGTCTCAGGTTCTAGCCAAACGTGGTTGTACCTTTCCGGTTCTGTCTCTTCGACTATTTTGGTCCACTCTAGTCCAATTTTAGACTAATTGAATCTAACATGTTTTGTTTCAATCACCTTTTGTGATCCTGGGCACCAGAGACGATATCCACGTGTTTGAGTTGAGTATCCTACCTGAATACATCTACATGCCCGATGGTCTAATTTTCGCCTTCTTTCTCTTGGTATATGGCTATATGCCAAACATCCAAATGCTTTTAGGTGTCTTACACTAGGATTTCTTTCTAACCAAAGTCCATCAGGTACTTTGTCTTTTAGAGTACTATTATAACATTTGTTTTTAATGTAAGCAGCTGTATTTACCGCCTCTGCCCAAAATCTTTGGGGGAGATTAGCGCTATGTAAACAAGCGCGGGCCATATCTAAAAGTGTTCGATTTACACGTTCTGCCACACCGTTCATTTGCGGAGAATACACGTTTGTGCGTTCATGCTTTATCCCTAGTTTTTGTAATTTGTTTTGAAAATCTCTATTGCAAAACTCAAGTCCATTATCCGATCGTAACACTTGAATCTTATTACCAGTTTGTCTCTCTACAGTGGCTCTATAGATATCGAAATGTTTTAATACCTTGTTATGACTTTAATATTTAAATTACTGACATTTGTTTACACACAAATACAAAAAAGATTTATTCTCGAAACATGTTTTGATTACAACGTGGATGATGATGATCAAACAGAATATAAAAAATCAATGATAATTAATACACAACAACTCCTCCCCATTAAGTCAAACACCAATCAGATGTCAAAAATCTTAGTAGGCTTCCTTATTCTTGAGGACCTCCTCAAGACAGGCTGCGGAGTCACTGCAGGAGACTCTATTGCTGGAGCATCTTGGGTTTCTTCGCTCTCAGGTGGCACTTGTGGAGTCGACGATGTAGAAGGCAAGGGTTCATTTTCTCCACAGCTCCTTACCTGATCCAAGTGTCTATTGAAAATTCTTCCATCATCAGTTTCCACTTTAACTGAGACAGGGCCTGTTTTCTCACAGACCACTCCAGGTAGCCATTTAGGACCATGGTAATTTCTAGCCACAATCTCCTGTCCTTCTTCCACCGCTCTATGGGGTCTCCATGTTCTCATGAATTTTTCTTCTTGTTTATTCCTCTCCTCAGAGACAATTTCTGGATGACATTTATTCAGAAGACATTTTAAATTCCTATTCATTAGAAGCTGAGCTGGAGATTTTTGGGTTGTGTTATTGATAGTTATTCTCATTGTTATGAGAGATCTAGCCAACCTGGTTGACCAATCACCATTGTCATTTTTTCTAAGAAGATTTTTCAAAGTTTGTATGGCTCTCTCTACCTGGCCATTAGAGGCAGCGTGATATGGAGCACAGAGAATGTGTCTTATACTGTTTCTTTTTAAGAATGTCTGAAATTGATCGGAAGTAAAAGAAGTTCCGTTATCCGAAACAATTACATCTGGCAAACCATGAGTAGCAAACATTTCTCTTAAAACTTTAATGGTAATTTCAGCAGAGGTTGATGGCACGATTTTTGCTTCTGTCCATTTTGAAAAAGCATCTACTGCTACTAAAAATAATTTTCCTTGAAAGGGACCAGCATGGTCGATGTGTAATCTTGACCAAGGTCTGGAAGGCCAAATCCAGGGGTATACACTAGTCTTTGGTGGATCATGACTACAAGACAAACAGATTCTACAATTAGATACCAATCTCTCAATGTCCTTGTCCATATTAGGCCACCAGCATAATCCTCGAGCTAATGCCTTAGTTCCCACTATACCAACATGGGTGTCATGCAATAGATTTAAGATGTCTCTTCTCAACTTTTCAGGAATTATCACTCTGCTCCCCCACAGCAAGCAATCTTTGTGAACTGAAATCTCACTAGACCTGTTGGAAAAATCTTTAAATTTCTCCTCATACCTCTGCTCAGGCCACCCATTCATTGCCCAAAATTTTATCCTAGACAGAATAGGATCCTTATTAGTTAACTTTGCAACTTCAGAAGAACTAACAGCAGCATTTTCTGACTCAATGAAAAATACTTCGGGTGGGTTTGGAACTTCACTTGGTGATTCATTCAATGGAAGTCTACTGAGTGCATCTACATTCCCATTTGTTCTTCCTGGTTTATATTCTATAGAGTATGAATATGCAGACAGAGTTAGGCACCATCTTAACATGCGAGGTGATAAAACTTGAGGTATCGGTTTACTAGGGTTGAAAAGGCCAATTAGAGGTTTATGGTCTGTCAAAATTTTGAATTTCCTCCCCAGAAGATACTGATAAAATTTAGATACAGCAAATATTACTGCCAATGCTTCTCTATCAATCACAGCATATCTTCTTTCAGTTTTATTCAAGGTCCGGGAGGCGAATACAACTGGTCTTTCAACTCCATGATCTACTTGGGACAATATGGCTCCAATGCCATACTCAGAAGCATCACAGCTGACCAGAATAGGCAGATTATCATCAAAATGAGCTAGAACAGACTCAGAACTGATTAAGCTTTTAGCTTCTTTAAAGGCTCTTTGATGCTCTCTGTTCCATTTCCAAGGATTATTACTGTCTAAAAGTCTATGAAGAGGTTCAACTACTGTGGCTTTATTTCTTAAAAACCTCTCATAATAATTTAAAAGTCCTAAAAAAGACATCAATTCTTTTTTATTAGATGGTGGTCTGGCATCTTTAATTGCTCTCAACTTTTCTTCGGATGGATGAATTCCTTTATTGTCAATTTTCATTCCTAAAAATTCAATTTCTGGAACATAAAATTTACATTTATTTCTTTTAAGCCTGAGTCCTGCTTCCTTGAAACGCAAAAGAACTTTTTCTGTTTTTTTTTTAAGGTCACCACAATTTATTCCTGATATAAGGACATCGTCCAAATAAACTGCTACTCCATCAATCCCCATTAGAAGAGTGTCCATAAATCTTTGGAAGGTTCCGACTGCGGAATTCAATCCAAAGGGAAGACGTTTAACTCTATACAATCCTCTGGGCGTATTAATGGTAAGAATTTCAGAAGATTCATCATCCACCTTTAATTGTTGATAGGCTTGGGCCATATCTAATTTAGTAAATACCTTACCACCTCTTAGCCTGTCCAAAAGTTGTGGAATTGTGGGCAGTGGATATTTATCTGGGTTGGTATATAAGTTAACTGTTGTCTTGTAATCATGACAAATCCTTATTGTTCCATCATTTTTTAGAACCGTAACAATTGGTGATGCCCATTTAGAAAATTTTATTGGTTCAATAATTCCTTGCTCTTCCAGGGATTTCAGCTTTTTATCCACTAACTCTCTTAGAGCAAAAGGCACTGCCCTGGCCTTTACAAATTTTGGCACAGCATTTTCAGGAAGATCAATGTGAATTAAAGGGCCATTGTAAGCATCTATTTCTTCCTTGAACAATTCCTCGAATTCAGGAGATATCGGATTACTTCCATTTATATTCAAGAAATTTATTTTTAAATGGAACGCTCCGAACCATTGTCTTCCTAGAATATTAGGACCCAGTCCATCAGCCACCAAAATTGTCATGCTTTTTGTGCAATTTGCGACTTTAGCCATCACATTGAGTTTTCCTAGAATTTTTACTTTATCTGATGCCCATGTTCTTAAAGAAACATCAGATTTACTAAGTTGCGTCATTTTCCAGTACTTTAAATAGGTTTCTTTATTCAGTATTGAATACATACTACCTGAATCTATTAGCATTGCTATTTCATTTCCATCTAAATTTGCTGTAATGTAGAATGGACAAATTTCATCATCTGTTTTGAGGTTATTCAAAGATGGATCACTAAAACTATTATTTTTATTATGTAAATATGTAAGGTTATTTGCTTTTGTTAAACAAGCCTTTTGTAAATGACCTATTTTGCCACACTTGAAACATTTAGCATTTTGGAATTTGCATACTTTTGGCAAGTGGTTGCCCTTGCAACGAATGCAAACCAGTTTGTTTACACTTTTTTTAAAACTATTAGAATTGACTTTATTTGGCTTAAACTTAGGCGATTCAAATTTATTTAATTTACTAATTACATTTAATTCTGGCATTTTTTCCTGTAGAATACTTGCATCTGCACTAGCCGATTCATCACACAGTGCCAAATTCACAGCCTTTTCAAAGGTTAAATCCTTTTCAGACAATAGTCTTTTAACCAGAAATTCATTTCTCAGGCCACATACCAGTCTATCTCTTAAGCGATCATCTAAATCAATAAATTCACAGTTTTCGCTTAATTTTCTTAGTTCAGCCACATAGGCGGATACAGATTCTGTGCCTTGATTTCTTTTATTGAAATGGTATCTTTGTACAATTACGTTTGGTTTAGGGCAGAAATGGCCAGTCAATAGCTTGATCAATTCGCTATAATCAATATCATTTAAAGGCTTAGGTGCGGCCAATGATCTTGCCAAAGAAAAAGTTTCAGGACCTATTAAAGTCAATAATATTGCCTTCTTTTGTTCAATTTTTTCAATGCCATTTGCCACGAAATAAAAATTAATTCTTTCGAGATATGCAATCCATCCTTCAGGCTTAGATAAATCGAAATTTTCAAGCTTGCCAAAACTCGCCATTTTTTAAAAATATTTCTACTTAAAAACTTTAAATATTTTATAATTAAAATTACTTACATATTCAATTAAGAATCGACATCCTCGTCGCCAATATTTGTTATGACTTTAATATTTAAATTACTGACATTTGTTTACACACAAATACAAAAAAGATTTATTCTCGAAACATGTTTTGATTACAACGTGGATGATGATGATCAAACAGAATATAAAAAATCAATGATAATTAATACACAACATACCTCATCTTTGTTTTTCAGAAGATACACAGTAATCCTTCTTGAGAAATCATCAACAAAAGATAGAAAATATCTATTGCCTCCGGTTGATTTTACCGGCATTGGACCGCAAATATCTGTGTGGATAAGCTCCAAGGTCTGTTTTGATCTGATATTGCCTAGGTTTTTATGTGACGCTTTAGTGGATTTAGCTATACAACAATCGTCGCATAGGCCTTTGTCTCTAGAGGAAATTTCTAAGCCTATTACGAGCTCCTCCCGCGCCATCTTTTCAATGGCGTTACTGTCAATATGGCATAACCTTTGATGCCACGTTCTTAAGGAATTGTTCTGAAAATGGTCCCTTTCACTATTAAATGCTGTTTTACTGGAGTTTAAGGTCTTACCTTTCACAATGTAGAGGCCATTTACATTTGTCGCTTCCGCTATAATCCTGTTTTCTGGGTTGAAAACGCGAGCTACCATATTACGGAAGGTCACACCGTTGCCGTTTTCTTCTATCTTGGAGACTGACAGCAGATTCCTTCGCACATTTGGGACGTATAACACATTGTTTAGCTTGATTTCGATGCTTTCATTATGGATAGACGTCTGGATAAATATGTGTCCATATCCTTTGGCCTCAGTTGTCCCACTCGCAGTCATAATAGGATCAGAAGACACCTCCCGAAGGTCAACGAACCAGTCCTTGTTTCTGCATACATGGTTGGTTGCTCCGCTATCCAGCAGCCACGAATCCTTGTCGCTCGTTAGGTTGAGTGCAGCCAGGAAGTTATCTGATTTGTTTACCTTCCTCTGATAATGCTGATTATCGCGGTTTCTAGTTGTTTGCTTCATTCCTCGGCAGTTGGTGGCGATGTGGCCGATCTTCCCGCATCGGTAGCATTTTCTTCGACTGTCGGTGCTGTTGTTATTTTGAAGCTTGTTCACCTGTAGCACCTCCTTGGATGAATCCTCTTTTCTGGTTGTTCTCCTCTCGTGTTCCGTTAGCAGGACCTGCCTCACCTTGGATGACGTGAACTCATCATCCGTCATGTTGCTAAAGTTCATTATAATCCCATCATAGGAGTCTGGTAGTCCAGCTAGCATAGAGTATGCCAGATCTTCATCCTTTACTTCACATCCTGCTTCTCTGAGATGATCACTGCAGGTCTTGAATCTTGATAGGTAATTTATCATATTTTCTTCTTCGATGAACTTGATGTTCACGAATTTTTTCTTGAGTTGAAGAATTCGCGCCCTTGATTTCGGTTCAAATATTTGTTCCAGGGTCGTCCAGGCTTCACTTGCAGTCTTACAGTCGATAACGTGTATTTGTTGCTCTGTAGAAATCGATAGAGCAATCGTTGCCAGTGCCTTTTCTTGTTTAATTTTTGTCTTTTCATATTTTCTTTGATCCTCATCAGCGTCGATCGCTTCTTCGTTAATTACACATTCCCATAATCCTCTTTCGATCAGGAGCATCTTCATGTTAAATTTCCATGATCGATAATTGCTGCCGGTGAGCTTCTCAACGTTCAGGGCAAGCGCTTGGGAAGACGACGCCATCTTGGTTTCACTTACTTTTCGTTCTTTTTAATGCAGCTAACCACGCTCTGCTACCATGTTGTGGGTCGGTGATGCAAAAAGAACAGCCAAAAGAAATGATTTATGAATATAGGATTATTATTTAATATAAGAATATATGAGGATATATATGATGACACAGCAGTAAAAACAAAGGCAGGCTTAAGACTATATACAAGATGACGCACGGCAGAAGGGGAGGGGCGTTCCCATTGGTTAGTCATCTCCATGCAGCGCCGCCAAGTGGCCGGTCCACGCTTCCCTCATCAAAAAGAATAAATTCTGTTACCGAATTATTAGGTTTTATTTCCTAGTATCTATAATCTAGATTGTGCTTTATCATGTTATAATTATGGAAATAAACAACTTATAACAACAACATGGTTATACCAACACAAGGTAATATTCCATAAAGGTCGCCTCTCCCGTCAAAATAGACGTCAAAGCTAGACCCCATCTATTGACCGTCGCCGCGGCCTCGGGTCAGTGACAAAGCCACAACACCAGCTGTGACAAACCTTCACATGGAGACCATGGTTTCTGGCTAATGGCCAGTCTAGGGTGAACTTTATACCGTGAGATCCACAAGGGATCCAATGGAATCCTCACAATCTGCCAAAGAGGTGTTTAGCTGGCAAAGTGGTCAGGCCAAATCTATTGCCAAAATATTGATGGAAATTTTTCCGGGAGAATAATGATCTATAAAGGTCACCTCTGCCGTCAAAATAGACGTCAAAGCCAGTTGCCATCTATCGGTGGATGCTTCTCAGTTTGCCAAAGCTGGTGTTGTGGTTTTGTCACTGAACTGAGCCCGCTAGTTTGCAGCAAGAGTCAATAGATGGCATCTGGCTTTGATGTCTATTTTGACAGGAGAGGTGACCTTTATATCAATATCCTCCCGTTTCCATCTACAAGGTAATAAGACCAAATAGTACGTGACGTTTTGGTAACATTTTTACTGAAACATCACACCTTGTGTTTCTAATTTATAATCCAAGTTGTACCATATCATGGTTATATTGGTCCCAGTGTGGGACTGTAGTTTGCTTCATGATCTCATCCATCCCCTGAAGTCAAGCAATGGGAGAGTGGACCACTCCAAGTGGATTCAATTTTTATATTGAAATAATTTGAAAACAATGTGGGTATGGCTCATCAGTGGTGAACCCTCCCAACAATTCTCACTGCTCCTACTGCAATATTGGGAGCAGCTGGCAGTGGTGAACCCTCCCAACAATTCTCACTGCTCCTACTGCAATATTGGGAGCAGCTGGCTCATCAGTGGTGAACCCTCCCAACAACTCTCACTGCCCCTACTGCAATATTGGGAGTAGCTGGCAGTGGTGAACCCTCCCAACAATTCTCACTGCTCCTACTGCAATATTGGGAGCAGCTGGCTCATCAGTGGTGAACCCTCCCAACAACTCTCACTGCCCCTACTGCAATATTGGGAGTAGCTGGCAGTGGTGAACCCTCCCAACAATTCTCACTGCCCCTACTGCAATATTGGGAGCAGCTGGCAGTGGTGAACCCTCCCAACAATTCTCACTGCCCCTACTGCAATATTGGGAGCAGCTGGCTCATCAGTGGCGAACCCTCCCAACAATTCTCACTGCCCCTACTGCAATATTGGGAGCAGCTGGCTCATCAGTGGTGAACCCTCCCAACAATTCTCACTGCCCCTACTGCAATATTGGGAGCAGCTGGCTCATCAGTGGCGAACCCTCCCAACAATTCTCACTGCCCCTACTGCAATATTGGGAGCAGCTGGCTCATCAGTGGTGAACCCTCCCAACAATTCTCACTGCCCCTACTGCAATATTGGGAGCAGCTGGCTCATCAGTGGTGAACCCTCCCAACAATTCTCACTGCCCCTACTGCAATATTGGGAGCAGCTGGCTCATCAGTGGTGAACCCTCCCAACAATTCTCACTGCCCCTACTGCAATATTGGGAGCAGCTGGCTCATCAGTGGCGAACCCTCCCAACAATTCTCACTGCCCCTACTGCAATATTGGGAGCAGCTGGCTCATCAGTGGCGAACCCTCCCAACAATTCTCACTGCCCCTACTGCAATATTGGGAGCAGCTGGCTCATCAGTGGCGAACCCTCCCAACAATTCTCACTGCCCCTACTGCAATATTGGGAGCAGCTGGCTCATCAGTGGTGAACCCTCCCAACAATTCTCACTGCCCCTACTGCAATATTGGGAGCAGCTGGCTCATCAGTGGTGAACCCTCCCAACAATTCTCACTGCCCCTACTGCAATATTGGGAGCAGCTGGCTCATCAGTGGTGAACCCTCCCAACAATTCTCACTGCCCCTACTGCAATATTGGGAGCAGCTGGCTCATCAGTGGTGAACCCTCCCAACAATTCTCACTGCCCCTACTGCAATATTGGGAGCAGCTGGCTCATCAGTGGTGAACCCTCCCAACAATTCTCACTGCCCCTACTGCAATATTGGGAGCAGCTGGCTCATCAGTGGTGAACCCTCCCAACAATTCTCACTGCCCCTACTGCAATATTGGGAGCAGCTGGCTCATCAGTGGTGAACCCTCCCAACAATTCTCACTGCCCCTACTGCAATATTGGGAGCAGCTGGCTCATCAGTGGTGAACCCTCCCAACAATTCTCACTGCCCCTACTGCAATATTGGGAGTAGCTGGCTCATCAGTGGTGAACCCTCCCAACAATTCTCACTGCCCCTACTGCAATATTGGGAGCAGCTGGCTCATCAGTGGTGAACCCTCCCAACAATTCTCACTGCCCCTACTGCAATATTGGGAGCAGCTGGCTCATCAGTGGTGAACCCTCCCAACAATTCTCACTGCCCCTACTGCAATATTGGGAGCAGCTGGCTCATCAGTGGTGAACCCTCCCAACAACTCTCACTGCCCCTACTGCAATATTGGGAGCAGCTGGCTCATCAGTGGCGAACCCTCCCAACAATTCTCACTGCCCCTACTGCAATATTGGGAGCAGCTGGCTCATCAGTGGCGAACCCTCCCAACAATTCTCACTGCCCCTACTGCAATATTGGGAGCAGCTGGCTCATCAGTGGTGAACCCTCTCAACAATTCTCACTGCCCCTACTGCAATATTGGGAGCAGCTGGCTCATCAGTGGTGAACCCTCCCAACAATTCTCACTGCCCCTACTGCAGTATTGGGAGCAGCTGGCTCATCAGTGGTGAACCCTCCCAACAATTCTCACTGCCCCTACTGCAATATTGGGAGCAGCTGGCTCATCAGTGGCGAACCCTCCCAAAAATTCTCACTGCCCCTACTGCAATATTGGGAGCAGCTGGCTCATCAGTGGCGAACCCTCCCAAAAATTCTCACTGCCCCTACTGCAATATTGGGAGTAGCTGGCTCATCAGTGGTGAACCCTCCCAACAACTCTCACTGCTCCTACTGCAATATTGGGAGCAGCTGGCTCATCAGTGGTGAACCCTCCCAACAATTCTCACTGCCCCTACTGCAATATTGGGAGCAGCTGGCTCATCAGTGGCGAACCCTCCCAACAATTCTCACTGCCCCTACTGCAATATTGGGAGCAGCTGGCTCATCAGTGGCGAACCCTCCCAACAATTCTCACTGCCCCTACTGCAATATTGGGAGCAGCTGGCTCATCAGTGGTGAACCCTCCCAACAATTCTCACTGCCCCTACTGCAATATTGGGAGCAGCTGGCTCATCAGTGGTGAACCCTCCCAACAATTCTCACTGCCCCTACTGCAATATTGGGAGCAGCTGGCTCATCAGTGGTGAACCCTCCCAACAATTCTCACTGCCCCTACTGCAATATTGGGAGAAGCTGGCTCATCAGTGGCGAACCCTCCCAAAAATTCTCACTTCCCCTACTGCAATATTGGGAGCAGCTGGCTCATCAGTGGCGAACCCTCCCAAAAATTCTCACTGCCCCTACTGCAATATTGGGAGCAGCTGGCTCATCAGTGGCGAACCCTCCCAAAAATTCTCACTTCCCCTACTGCAATATTGGGAGCAGCTGGCTCATCAGTGGCGAACCCTCCCAAAAATTCTCACTGCCCCTACTGCAATATTGGGAGCAGCTGGCTCATCAGTGGCGAACCCTCCCAACAACTCCACCAGTCAGATGACTGTTGTATCTTTGGAGGAATATTTGGTTGAGAGAGCAACAATTGATGACATTTTTACCTTGTGATTATGATACAAACTATAGATTAGAACTACAAGGCAATGTGGTCTTGATAAGACACAAACTATAGATTAGAACTACAATGTGGTCTTGATAAAACACAAACTATAGATTAGAACTACAATGTGGTCTTGATAAGACACAAACTATAGATTAGAACTACAATGTGGTCTTGATAAGACACAAACTATAGATTAGAACTACAATGTGGTCTTGATAAGACACAAACTATAGATTAGAACTACAATGTGGTCTTGATAAGGCACAAACTATAGATTAGAACTACAATGTGGTCTTGATAAGACACAAACTATAGATTAGAACTACAATGTGGTCTTGATAAGACACAAACTATAGATCAGAACTACAAGATAATGTGGTCTTGATAAGACACAAACTATAGATTAGAACTACAATGTGGTCTTGATAAGACACAAACTATAGATTAGAACTACAATGTGGTCTTGATAAGGCACAAACTATAGATTAGAACTACAATGTGGTCTTGATAAGGCACAAACTATAGATTAGAACTACAATGTGGTCTTGATAAGGCACAAACTATAGATTAGAACTACAATGTGGTCTTGATAAGGCACAAACTATAGATTAGAACTACAATGTGGTCTTGATAAGACACAAACTATAGATTAGAACTACAATGTGGTCTTGATAAGGCACAAACTATAGATTAGAACTACAATGTGGTCTTGATAAGGCACAAACTATAGATTAGAACTACAATGTGGTCTTGATAAGGCACAAACTATAGATTAGAACTACAATGTGGTCTTGATAAGACACAAACTATAGATTAGAACTACAAGGCAATGTGGTCTTGATAAGACACAAACTATAGATTAGAACTACAAGGCAATGTGGTCTTGATAAGACACAAACTATAGATTAGAACTACAATGTGGTCTTGATAAGACACAAACTATAGATTAGAACTACAATGTGGTCTTGATAAGGCACAAACTATAGATTAGAACTACAATGTGGTCTTGATAAGACACAAACTATAGATTAGAACTACAATGTGGTCTTGATAAGACACAAACTATAAATTAGAACTACAAGGCAATGTGGTCTTGATAAGACACAAACTATAGATTAGAACTACAATGTGGTCTTGATAAGGCACAAACTATAGATTAGAACTACAATGTGGTCTTGATAAGACACAAACTATAGATTAGAACTACAATGTGGTCTTGATAAGACACAAACTATAAATTAGAACTACAAGGCAATGTGGTCTTGATAAGACACAAACTATAGATTAGAACTACAAGGCAATGTGGTCTTGATAAGACACAAACTATAGATTAGAACTACAATGTGGTCTTGATAAGACACAAACTATAGATTAGAACTACAAGGCAATGTGGTCTTGATAAGACACAAACTATAGATTAGAACTACAAGGCAATGTGGTCTTGATAAGACACAAACTATAGATTAGAACTACAATGTGGTCTTGATAAGACACAAACTATAGATTAGAACTACAATGTGGTCTTGATAAGACACAAACTATAGATTAGAACTACAATGTGGTCTTGATAAGACACAAACTATAGATTAGAACTACAAGGCAATGTGGTCTTGATAAGACACAAACTATAGATTAGAACTACAAGGCAATGTGGTCTTGATAAGACACAAACTATAGATTAGAACTACAATGTGGTCTTGATAAGACACAAACTATAGATTAGAACTACAATGTGGTCTTGATAAGACACAAACTATAGATTAGAACTACAAGGCAATGTGGTCTTGATAAGACACAAACTATAGATTAGAACTACAAGGCAATGTGGTCTTGATAAGACACAAACTATAGATTAGAACTACAAGGCAATGTGGTCTTGATAAGACACAAACTATAGATTAGAACTACAAGGCAATGTGGTCTTGATAAGACACAAACTATAGATTAGAACTACAAGGCAATGTGGTCTTGATAAGACACAAACTATAGATTAGAACTACAAGATAATGTGGTCTTGATAAGACACAAACTATAGATTAGAACTACAAGGCAATGTGGTCTTGATAAGACACAAACTATAGATTAGAACTACAAGATAATGTGGTCTTGATAAGGCACAAACTATAGATTAGAACTACAATGTGGTCTTGATAAGACACAAACTATAGATTAGAACTACAAGATAATGTGGTCTTGATAAGACACAAACTATAGATTAGAACTACAATGTGGTCTTGATAAGACACAAACTATAGATTAGAACTACAAGATAATGTGGTCTTGATAAGACACAAACTATAGATTAGAACTACAAGATAATGTGGTCTTGATAAGGCACAATTTGGATTATCCCTATATATAAAAGTCAGTGTATGTATGTATGTTTGTTCCTATGTCGGCTATACACGTCCACAATACGTAACTAATCTGACTGAAATTTTAACAGTATATAAAGTAGAATCTGGAAAAACTTATAGTGAAAATTTCAGGTCTCTATCCCGAATATTCTTTGAGTTATTTGCAAATTGCGTTGCAAATTTGCCCTTTCGCTCGCAAGCAGCGCCTCTAGCGGTGACACAGGAAATAGAGAAAAATCTGGAAGAGATATTTAACGGATTTTTAGCCAAGAAAATTTGAAATTGACAGGTTCTGGGCAAAAATAGTTGTTTTTTAGTCAGAAAATGATGACCACAATATTGCTGTATCATGTTTGATTATCAGATACAAAATTATATCCGGAAAAATTCCAAAAAGCAGAGACCACGGGTGAAGCCAGTTCATTTTTAGTATGCAGGAACAAAATTCTAACAGAAAAACATTCATTCGAGCAGAAGACACAAAGCCAGATCATCTCTCTATAAAAATATCGCTTCTCAGACACAAAGTTTGGAGTGGGACGTTTCACAAGAGTGACATCCACGGCACCAATTTATAATTGTAACGAATAGTATTTGAATAAAAACATTTAATCGGGTAAAACCCGGGCGTTGCCCGGGTCATTCGGCTAGTAGATTATAAACACAAGGTAATAAGACCAAATCCAAATAAATAAATAGTGTGTGACGTTTCGGTAACAGCATTGTTACCATCTTCAGACAAAAGTTCTTAATCTCGTTCAGTACTTTTGTCTGAAGATGGTAACAATGCTGTTACCAAAACGTCACACACTATTTATTTATTTGGATTTGGTCTTATTACCTTGTGTTTGTAATGTGGTCTTATTACCTTGTGTTTGTAATGTGGTCTTATTACCTTGTGTTTGTAATGTGGTCTTATTACCTTGTGTTTGTAATGTGGTCTTATTACCTTGTGTTTGTAATGTGGTCTAATTACCTTGTGTTTGTAATGTGGTCTTATTACCTTGTGTTTGTAATGTGGTCTTATTACCTTGTAATTAATTGATACTAAAATTACAGCCTCTCTCTGAAGGACATCTAGTTGCCAAAGTGTCCTTTTGAGAAAAATGTCCTCTTACCGGAGAACTCTGTTTATTAATAAAAATGGTAATTTTGTTGATGAAAACTGTCCTTTGTCTTCTCATGGAGGTTCTACTGTATTTGTGAAGGAACAAGGCTGGAGAACCAAAGCTGTCCATGACTAAGGTAAACCATACAATGGAGTCTGGGCCTCCCAATATCATTGCTGTTGGAAGCTATTTCATGTTGGAAAAATAAAACCTTCACACAGTTAGTTTCTATATTCAGTAAAACCCCGCTAATACGAACCCCGGATATAGCGAACCTTCCCTTATAACGAACCTAAGGCGATTCCATTCCATTGGAAATACCATCGTTATAATGAACTTTGCGATTTTTAATATAACGAACTACCCCTATAACGAACCTATTTTAGGTCCCAAAATATTAAAATCTATTTAAAATACTATGCTTATAAAAAAACTTGAAATTGTAATTTTTAAAAAATTAAAACAACAAAATTTTGAGCATGTTTCAGCTCGCAGATCGCAATTTCAAAACAATAAATTTAGCAGTGTTGTTTGTTTTCATTTACATTCTATTTTTGTTGTATGTTGTGTAAATTTTTACACATTATACTTTTTATTAAATAGAATATCTTTGCAACCATCAAATTTGAAATAGAAAAATGCAAATGGCTTCCAAAATAAAGAAAACAAAGGCATTCTAAAAACAAAAACGTTATTACTTTTAAAAAAAAGCCAATTTCAAAACTTTTTAAAGTGAAACAACACAGGCAAAATTTCAGAACATGTTAAAATAAGAAAATATAACTTTTCTATTATAAGAGATAAAATAGAAGGCCATTAAAATTGTTTACAAAGAGGAATCAACCTCAACTTTTGGCGCGATCATACATGTTAGAGCTAAAAAAAAAAGTCCAAATAAACGGGCCCGTGATGCAACAAAATTTATTTTTTTATGCAAAGAACTATGGCAATTTTAAAGCCAGCAATGGTTTGCATGACAGGTTAAAAAAAAAAGGAAATCTAGACTTAAGAAGAATATGTGGAAACATGAAATGGAAGAAAAACACTTATTAACTTTATTTGAAAGGTGCAATGCTTGAAGAGTGCTTTGAAACAACAAGGTATTAGAGCCATTTTTCCAAGTAGACATTGTATTATATAATGTGATAAAGATGTTTTAAAATAATTTTATATCTTTGAATATATATTTAATAAAACTTTGCCTAGGATTTGTCTTGATTTTGGAAAGAACCTATCATCAAATAATTTCTTTTATTATTCAGTATTAATATAAGGAAATTGGTCAATTAAGGGAATTAAAACAAAGTGACCACTATTAAGAGGCAGCCTCTTCCTGTGGTATGGCTGTCCTTTAATTATATGGTCTAAAAATTTTGAAAAGTAAAAAAAAAAAAAGATAGCCAAACCGTGGCTACAGTGAACCAAAAGCTCTGTCCCATTAGGTTCACTATAGAGGGGTTTTACTGTAATATTTAATTATGGCTTGTTGGAGATATATGCTGGTAAATTAGGGCCTAGATGTCATCTTCATTTTTGTGGGTGGTTCTTTTTAATCTTATGGGCTTGCTGGTTCCCCTCCAAAGCTGCTGCTGTTGTTAAAAAGAAATACTGAGCAATGTGAAAAGTAAAAAGAGGAGGATGATCTTGATAAATTCTGGGCTGTTGTGTGCCGACCATAAAGTCCAAGAGGCTTCCTGACAAACCAAGAAATGGGAAGTTACCGTGTGTAAATACCTTAACACAAATGCCTATAAGAGAATATGAAATACTAAACATAAAGGTAACCTTGTAAAATAAGTTTTTATTGAGAAGGATGACAGAGGATCACTGAAACATCAAACTGCTGTATTAACAAAGGTTTGAAGTAAAAACTTGGGCTCTGCTGGCTGCTATAAACAATTATTGGGCTGATGTCATTCTCAAGGAAGGTAAATCTCAGTACAACCTCAACACCACATTTGTTATAACATTGTCTCCACTATTACAGCATGCGAGGTTGTTACAGTGAGTTTCAACTAAAGGCCCTGTGACAGCTTCGTCTGCTGGCCACCCTCAGAACATTCTCTAAGAGATGGGATAAATAAACCCAGAATTAAAAAAAAAAAAAAATGTTTATTATCCTCTTATTCATTTTCTACAAATTGTTTCCTAAAAAGGTCCTCCTGCTTTTTAATCTGGACATCCATTTGTTTGCGCTTGGGTACATGACGCAGGGCATACGCCATGTCCCGAGTAGAACGAAGATCTAGCATTATGTCCATCATTTGGTTCAAGGTTAAAGCCTTACGTGCTCCGGAGCCCCAGCGGATATAATTCTCAAGTGGCAGTTTGGCTCGCCGGATTCTTTCTCTCTTTGCTTTGGCCAAGGTGACAGGCCGGGAACCAACCTTGTCCACAAACGCTCCAATCACATACACAGCGTCAGGCTCATATTCATGTAGGGCATGCTCGGCATTGGGGCTGAGGTAGATGACCTTCTCACGGGGGTAGAGGTCCAGGTAGGACTTGGGTGTAGTTGTGATGAGGCAGTTGTTCTCATGTAAGTTGCTCATCCCCAGCTCCAGCCTCTTCAACACCTGGTTTTCTGGCTTTGTGTTGCAGAGCATCATGTGGAATGGATGAGGGTGCTCTTGGTTTGTTGCATGGGCTAAAAGCAGTTGGTCACAAGTGTGCTGCCACTCTCGTTTCACCATGTCATCGGCCAGCCCCATATCAAACACAATTGGTTGTCCAAAAATGTGAGATTTAGAGATAACAAAATTATGAAATGCATTCATAGCAGGATTTCTGATGAATTGAAATAGTGTGCTACCATTAAGCCCATAATCGAGATACGTTCTTTTTTCTTTTGGTGTAGACATTCTTTCTAATTTTTTTTTCTCTTTTTTCAATTTAGCATTTTTTATTGACATCTCTGTCTTGAAAAGATAATTTAGATATTTACTTCTTTCATCTGCAGTACTTAGATTGAAAAGATCTATAAATCTGCTTTCAGAAATATAGTCTGGTACACCTTTCCCTAATTGTTTTGCCGATTGTAATTCGAGAAGGCAGAGCTTGATACTTTTTTCTTTATTTTTATCCGTTGCTAAATGTTTAAATTGGGAAAATGGAATAGTAGTTTCAATTCCAATTGAAAATTTTATTGGATCCTTTTTACCTACTTTTATACAATAAGGTCGTACATATTGAATTATTTCCTTTTTTTCAAAAGAATGTTTGGATAGTTTATATCTTAATTGTTGCCTTAAAATGGTTTTAATACTCAACATATCAAATTTGTTATCGTAATAGTTTTGGAAATGGAAAAAAACACGCTTTTGAATGAGAAAATAAACTATTGAAAAAAAAAACAATAACAAATTAAACATGTGTTTGGTCACTTTTAAATTTATCTCTGAAAATAAAAATTATTTGAAATTTTTATTTTTTTTATTTTCAAATGCTTTGTTATTGCTATAAAATACACTGATACATACATTTTTTTAAATGTTATTCCTATCAAATAAACAAAACATTTTCTAGGTTAACTTCTGGTGCTGTTTAACGTGGTTTTAATTTTTTTTTTTTATTAGCTCAATGTTGTGGGCAAGTTATGGGCATAAAGCATTTTACCCGAATTTTATTCATATGTTGGACTAAAATGGATGATATTAAAATTATTACTATATATTGGGTTGTAAAGAAAGTTCGTTAGGTTTTATTTAGACAAAAAATATTGATTATAACAATTAATTAATCAATTATGCATTCTCCTTTATTATTTACGGCCTCCTCCCAACGTTTGACTAGTTTGTTGATGCCGTTCCGCCAAAAATCACCCGGTCTGGTGTCGAGGAAGTTGTTGAGCCAGGTTTTGAGGTCCTCTTCATCACCTAAGGTAGTGCCTCTCATATGGTTTGACATGGAGCGGAAAAGGTGGTAATCGGTAATCGGCGGGTGCTGTAGAACTTCCCATTCGAGCTCTTGAAGGGTGGTTTTGACGACTTGTGCAACATGCGGCCTAGCGTTGCGTGAAGAATGATTTGACCTTGTCGATTGGCTCTTTTCTGTTGAATATTCTCATTCACGCGATGCAATTGGACAATTTAAAGGTCCTTGTTGACCGTGGCATTCTTTTCTAGCACTTCCCAGTACAGCACACCTTCGTAGTCCCAAAAAACGCAGATCATAGCCTTTTGTGGGTGAAGATCTTCCTTTATTCTTAGCTTTTGTGTATCTCCTGGAACCACCCACTCTTTTCTTTGCTTTGTGGTGTGTCGATTTATTAGTCCAGCGATGGCTCAGAAAGTCTCTCAAAGTTAGTGTTTTAGTGGAATTTCTTATTAGCTACATTTATATGGGAAGACAAAAAGGACAACACCCTAGAATGCACATCTGGTCCTCTCTGGATTCCACCGCTGTGCCGCCCTGGCGCAGCTGTCGTCATCTCTCTTGATTTATGACGCCGCTTGTTTATTTTTCTTGACGGCGCGGTGTGGCATCCAGCAGGCCCCCACAGTACTCCCCTTCCAGTGGCGAAGTCACAATTTGTGCACAAAGTGGTTAATTACAATATATATACATCATCATATAGGCAAGAAAATAAAAATGAGAAATATAGTCTATTGCTCCTTAAATCTCACGGGTTTCTTGATTATTCTCCCCGATCTTGTCCTAGTCAGGTCTGGTGCTGATCCTGTTCCTTGGAATTCTGTGTACTTCTCCACATCTGGTGGGTCAGGATTCTGTTGGGACGATGTAGAAGGCAGCGCTCCCGACACGATGGGTCTTGTTGCAGTAGGGTGTTCTGAAATCACATTGTCAGAATCTGCCAGTAAGTAAGCATGTCGCAATCGATCAATCGATATGGTCACATTTCTTCCTTTCACTTTGAGTGTGAAATACTTGTCTGTTCTATCCAGGACTGGGAAGGGTCCCTCATATGGTGGCTCCAGAGGTTTCTTCACTCGATCTGTCCTGATAAATACATGTGAACATGTTTTCAGATCTTTATGAACAAATACTTTAGTCTTCGAATGATGTTTTTCATTTAAGGGTTTGAGCAATTCCATTTGCTTTTGAAGCTGTTGAACAAATTCTTCAGCATGCAGGTGATGTTTAAAATCATCAAAGAATTCGCCAGGCAGTCTGATGGTTTTGCCATATACCATCTGAGACAAAGAATGGTTGGTATCTTTGTTGATAGCAGCACGCAAGCCTAGGAGAACTGTTGGCAGCGTTTCTGTCCACTTAATATTATTGTGGGCACGAATGGCAGTTTTAATGGTTCTGTGAAGCTTTTCGAACTTCCCGTTACACTGAGGGTGGTACTCCGTGGAATGGCGAAGTTTGATACCACACAGCGTTGTTAAATCTTTGAAAAGCTGAGAAGTAAACTGCTTTCCTTGGTCTGATATCACTGTATGCGGTGCTCCAAATCTAACAATCCAGTTTTCGTAGAACGCTCTCGCTACCGTTTCAGACTTCATATCTGGTAGCATAACAACTTCCATCCAGCTGGTGTACCTGTCGATACAGGTCAGACAGTATATGTTACCATTCGATGGAGGTAAAGGACCAATTAGATCTATGTGGATAACACTAAATCTTTCATCCACTTCTTGATATTTGCCTATTTCTGATTTTGTGTGTATCGACACCTTGCACTTTTGGCAGTTGACACAAGCTTGAGCCCATTTCCTTATGTCTTTATTCATATTAGGCCATATAAATCTTGATGTTAATTGTTTAGTAGTGGCTTTGATGCCTGGGTGTGAGAGTTCGTGGAAGTTCCTAAAAACCATCATTCGGAATTTAATTGGAATGAATGGTCTAATATTATTGGTAGACACGTCACACCATAACAAATTGCCTGATTGTAGTGGGCATTGCTTAAATTTTAGAGAGGTATTCTTTGATAGCAGGTTTTGTAGTTCTGAATCACCAGTTTGTTCTTTGGTGATCTCTTCATAGTCGATAGTTGTGATAGCATCAACTCTGGACAGAGCATCGGCGACTATGTTGTCAGTACCTTTTATGTACTTGATGTCAGTAGTGAATTGGGAGATGTATTGTAGATGTCGTAATTGTCTAGGAGAAGCTTTCTCATTTTTTTTTGTTTGAATGCGTAAATTAAAGGTTTGTGATCAGTCAAAATTGTAAATTCACGTGCCTCAAGCAGGTGCTTGAAGAATTTGATAGACAAATATATTGCGAGAAGCTCTCTATCATATGTACTATAATTACATTGAGCAGGATTTAATTTTTTAGAGAAAAATGCTATTGGTTTCCATGTATTATTGTCAAGCTGTTGGAGAACTGATCCAACTGCCAGATCTGAAGCATCTGTACAGAGTGAGATAGGCAGTGCAATCCCGTGTTTTTGTCTGTCACAAATAATCGGAGATTGCGACAATCCTGAATGCCGGCGGAAGAGCTTGTCGCTACTCTGTCCGCCGGTTGGAGTTTTGGAGTTTTCCGACTCTTTCCAACTGCACGGAGACCTGCATTTATTTTGCAAACAATTAGATCCAAAGCGAAAATGGTAATAGCAATACCTTCTTCTTGGATCAAAGGATCTTTGAGAATTACTTCTCGGCCTTGACTGAGTCCTATTTTTGGATCGAGATCTAGATCTATCCAGCCTCAATTCGGACACCTGCCGTTCAAGATCTTCCAATCTGAGTGAATTGGCTGACCTCTTGTAGGAATATAATGCTTAGCGCTATGTTTTGCTTCTACAAAATCTGATGGTGGCCTACATAGGTTAGAATATTTGGTTAGGATAGCGCTGACCTTGGATGATGAATTTAGAGTGCTAATATTTCCCATGTCTGAGATTGACTGAATGACGCCTCTTATGGAAAGATTAGTTATCCCATCAATTAGGCGTTTATTTTTTATATCAATTACCAATCCAAAGTTGTGCAAAAAATCGGCTCCTATTATTGCTCTGTTAGTATTGGCGATTACAAAAGGCCATTGGAATTGACGTCGAAGTCCGATATCCAAATTTCTAACCTTTGTTCCATAGGTAACAATTTCTGTACCATTGGCTGCATATAATTTATAATCAGAGCTAGGCATCCTATTTTTATCCTTCGGAGGTATTATGGATATATCCGCACCACTGTCCACCAAAAAGCGCAATCCCGTGTTTTTGTCTGTCACAAATAATCGGAGATTGCGACAATCCTGAATGCCGGCGGAAGAGCTTGTCGCTACTCTGTCCGCCGGTGGGAGTTTTCCGACTCTTTCCAACTGCACGGAGACCTGCATTTTTTTTGTAAGCAATTAGATCCAAAGCGAAAATGGTAATAGCAATACCTTCCTCTTGGATCGAAAGATCTTTGAGAATTACTTCTCGGCCTTAACTGAGTCCTATTTTTGAAGCGAGATCTAGATCTATCCAGTCTCAATTCGGACACCTGCCGTTCAAGATTGTTATAAATGTGAAATTTATAGAGTCGCTGTTTCATCCCAAGTCGACCTTCGGCACATGTACACTGCGGCGGCGCCACCTGATACCATGTGTGACGTCACTACCTACCCCTCCTTCCTTCCTGCCTGCTGCTGGCTCATTACAACTATCATTCTATCCCTCTTTCGATTTTTTCTAAACTTGTATAACCAATAAATCAATTGGCACTCTGCTTTAACGAGTCATTCGTTAATATTTCCAATAGGTTATGGGTCCTGACTACGCCCCAAATTTGAAGAAGCAAACCTAAAGTGAAACTGCTAAGCCTAACTCGTGCTAAATATGACGCACCTTGAGAATCAAGTCCGCCAGTTCAAAGGCGAAAACTTCTCCCTTTGGAAATTTCAGTTACGACTACTATTAGAGCAAAATCAACTTTTGGATATCGTGGACTGCAAAGAAATCAAACCAGAGGTAAGTGACGCTACCTCTGCTATACAGGATGCATGGCACGCAAAAGATATCAAAGCCTGAATGCTTATATCACAGGCACTTGAATTAAGATTTCTAGAACCTTTGATGTCCTGTAAAACTGCCGCTCAAATGTGGACAAGGCTCATGTCCATCCACGAACAGAGATCAGAGATCGCAATTGGCATGTTGTGGCAACAATTTTTTGACGCCCGAATGTCGTCATCAGAGGATGTCAGCAGCTATATCGCCAAGATTGAAAATCTTAGTGCAAGAATTCAGGATGCAGGAGGAACGATTACAGATGACCAGAAAGTGGCAAAGATAATAAACTCTCTTCCTTCGAGCATGCGGTATTTCATCCCAGCATGGGAGTCTCAAGCGCCGATTACGCAGACTCTAGAGAACTTATCAGCACGTCTTCTGATTGAAGAATGTAGAAACCAGCAGGCCGATTCCTCGCAAGGTACAGCATTCTACCAACAGACTAAACCAAGAATCAAAGAAGATAACATAAAGACGACTGATTCAGGAAAGATATCAGAACTAAAGAAAAAGACTGAATGCCATTATTGTCACAAGATTGGTCATTGGTCACGGGAATGTCGGAAACGGATTGCCGACCAGCAGAAGAAAAACGAGAAGCGGAAGAACCAAGCAGGAGATTGTGATCATAAAGGTTTCAACGCTGATACCATCCTAAAGTGGAATGATTGCGACATATGGTGGGCAGATAGCGGAGCTAGCTGCAGCATGACCTTCCGACGTGAATGGTTCAAGTCCTTCACTCCGATCCACAACGATCATAGAATATACCTTGGAGACAACACTTCCGTCCTTGCAGAAGGTACAGGTGACATTGAAATCCTTGCCATGGTGAATGGAGAATGGATTACAACATCAATCAGGAATGTGCTCTACTCTTCGAAGCTCAAGAAAAATTTGTTCAGCCTGGGAGTGTGCACTGAAAAGGGATACCGAGTAGACATCGACAAGGATGAGCTGCGCATCTACTCAAGAAAAGATCTGAAAGCAGTTGGACAACGCCAAGATGGGCTCTACAAGATGATGTTCCGAGTTACTTCATCTTCACAAGGATTTTCTGCAAAGATCAACAACCTCCAACTGTGGCACGAAAGACTAGCACACATCTCACTCACCACTATTCGAGAAATGGCCAAGAAAGGATTGATCAACTGTTTGCAACCCGAGGACATAAAAGAAGACGATTTCTTCTGTCAAGGCTGCCAAGAAGGAAAAGCTCACAGAAAGCCTAGTCATTTGTCTGAAACAAAGGAGTACAATCCTGGTGAGTTCATTCTAAGTGATATCTGCGGCCCTATGCCAACACAATCAATAGGAGGATCACTTTATTTCATTTTATTCAAAGATTATTCCAGTGGCTTTCGCCATATAGATTTCATTAGACACAAATCCGATATTTTACACAAATTTGAAAACTTTGCTAGATTCAGTTATAATCAAACAGGCAATAAAATTAAAGTGATTAGAACCGATAATGCACTAGAATATACCAGTGAAGATTTCACAAATACTTGCAGAAAGTTCGGAATAGTGCATGAATTGTCAGCTCCATATGTTCACGAACAGATAGGGCGCGTAGAACGAGACAATAGAACTATTGTCGAAGCAGCTCGATCGATGCTGTGCGCACGAAATCTTCCCGAAGAACTTTGGGCAGAAGCTTGCAATACTGCAACCTTCATTCTAAACCGAACATTCACTAAACAAGCTCCCAATACCACACCCTATGAACTCTTTTTCGGAAGAAAAGTTAGTTTATATAATCTAAAGATTTTCGGCTGTGAAGCATGGTTGCATACGCCTAAAGAACGTAGAAGGAAATGAGATAAGAAATCACAAAAGATGATTTTCTTAGGGTACGATAAAACATGCACTAACTTTCGACTCTGGAACCCTTCTACTAGAAAGATTTCTATCTCTAAAGATGTTACTTTTAACGAGACAAAACTCCAAGATTACGAACTAGAGGGAGAAAATCTCATCCCAATAGACATTGACCTTGATCCGCCGGCACCAACGACCGAGGATGAATCACCTACAGCGCTACGGTTTCCCACGCCGCCGGGATTCCACCCGATGATAACTCGATCTAAAAAGAAAGCAGATTCTTGTAACTACCATTTTGTCGATGAGCCTTCAACCTATAAAGATGCTATGGAAAGTCCAAATGCCGAAAAATGGTTGGATGCAATGAAAGAAGAAATAAAAGCGTTAGAATCTAATAACACATGGTCACTCGAAACCCTACCAGACGGATATAAGCCAATAGGAAGTAAATGGGTTTATAAGCTAAAATCCCATCCCAACTCTACGGCACCTAAATTTAAGGCTAGACTTGTAGCTAAGGGTTACACACAAAGGAAGAACGTAGACTATTTCGACACCTTCAGTCCTGTTGTCAGATATGATTCACTTCAAGTGTTACTAGCAAACGCGGCATCAGAAAGAATGTTCTTAAAACAATTTGACGTAAAGACTGCATTTTTATATGGTGACCTAGACGAAGTCATATACTTAGAACAACCAGAAGGTTTCTCTCAAGGAGACAATTTTGTTTGTAAACTACAAAAGAGTCTATATGGACTGAAACAATCGTCCAGAAATTGGAATAGGAAGTTTAAATCCTTCTTAGAGAAACACAATTTTTTTCAATCTAATGCAGATCAATGTGTTTTCACCGGAACTATTAACGACACTCAAATGATCCTTGCTCTTTACGTCGATGATGGACTTCTCATGTCTCGGAACAAGGACGATATCGATTCTATCGTCCAGGAACTATCTCACGAGTTCAATATAACGTCTAGAGATGCAGATTATTTCGTAGGACTTCAGATTGAACAATCAGAGGATAGATCGAAGATCTATATCCACCAATCTTCATACATAAACAAGATTTTAGATAAATTCAACATGATTGATTGCAAACCCGCAGCAGTACTCATGGACCCGAATACAGTCCTAACTAAAGCTGATTGCCCAGACTTAGATAAAAATGGAAATTCACCAAAATTTCCTTACAGAGAAGCCGTAGGCTCACTAATGTTTGCCTCTTCTGTTTCTAGACCGGACATAGCTTTTGCAACATCACAGTTAAGTAAATACCTTGACAACCCAGGACAGACACACTGGACAGCAATTAAAAATGTATTTCGCTACTTGAAAGCAACACCACAATTAGGAATATTGTACGCTAGCCATCAAGAGTTAACAGGTTACTCAGATAGCGATTATGCTAGGGACATTGATTCAAGGAAAAGTACTACAGGTTACATCTTCATGTTAAACCATGGTGCTGTTTCATGGTCAAGCCAAAAGCAATCGACAGTTGCCCTCTCGACAACAGAAAGTGAATATATTGCTGCCTGTGCTGCTACTAAAGAAATGGTCTGGCTACGCAGACTTCTTAAGGATATCGGGATTAAGATGGACAGACCCACAGTACTCAACATGGATAATCAAGCAGCCATAAAGCTAGTGCAGAATCCCGAGTTCCATAAGAGAACGAAGCACATTGATGTACGATATCACTACATTCCTACTAAACAGGAAGATGGTGAGCTGATCACAAGATATGTCAGCACTCTTTAGCAGACGGCTGACCTCCTGACGAAACCTTTGGGACCGAAACACTTCAGGCGGCTCCTAGAAAACTTTAACGTTATAAATTTCAAGAGGGAGTGTTAGAAATGTGAAATTTATAGAGTCGCTGTTTCATCCCAAGTCGACCTTCGGCACATGTACACTGCGGCGGCGCCACCTGATACCATGTGTGACGTCACTACCTACCCCTCCTTCCTTCCTGCCTGCTGCTGGCTCATTACAACTGTCATTCTATCCCTCTTTTGATTTTCTCTAAACTTGTATAACCAATAAATCAATTGGCACTCTGCTTTAACGAGTCATTCGTTAATATTTCCAATAAAGATCTTCCAATTTGGCGATCAAGCGATCTGTTGATGAAGAAGGCACTTCCGCATCATATATTTCTTTGGAAGAGTTTATTTCATTTATTTTATCGGCCATTATGGCCAATTTGCTAATGTCCTCATCGCTTACAATAAGTATATTCTTTATGGATGTGGGCAGTTCATAGAGCCATAAAGTTTTTTATTAAATTGTCAGAGATATCTGGGGTAGCGAGGGATCTGAGCTTTTGTAGTAACTGGCTCGGCTTCATGTCTCCGAGCTCTATACCAGAAATTAACTTTTTAATTCTCAACCCTTCACTTTCTCTGAACAATTCAAGTAGTCGTGATTTACATTCAGAGTACTTGTTGTCGTTTTTGCTATTAATTATGTCCCAAATGTTTTCTATATATTTAGGTTCTAATTGGGAGATCAAATAATTAAATTTAGTGTCTTCCTGAATAATTCCACCTATTTTGAACTGTGCTTCTACCTGGAAGAACCATATTTCAGGTTTTTCAACCCAGAAAGGCGGTATTTTAACACTAACCTTGCATATTTCTGAGGTATCGCTAGGCTTATTTTCTGTTTGCATTTTACGTAAATTTAAATTCGACACAACAGCTTAGAGATAAAGTTAAAAATAAAAATATTGAGATAAAATAATAAGGAAGATATAATAAAAACATCTTAGTCTTGAGATGATATCCCGATATCCTGGATGATGCTTCTTTTCAAGCTTGAATCACTTTTTGCATTTCTTTATCTCTTGAAATCTTCGTATGCTTTTTCTTTTCAATCATGTCGGGCTCACCAATGTGGTGTGTCAATTTATTAGTCCAGCGATGGCTCAGAAAGTCTCTCAAAGTTAGTGTTTTATTGGAATTTCTTATTAGCTACATTTATATGGGAAGACAAAAAGGACAACACCCTAGAATGCACATCTGGTCTTCTCTGGATTCCACCGCTTTGCCGCCCTGGCGCAGCGGTCGTCATCTCTCTTGATTTATGGCGCCGCTTGTTTATTTTTCTTGACGGCGCGGTGCGGCATCCAGCAGGCCCCCACAGCTTCAAATTCACATATAGACACCATTTTTCATCTCCCATAACGATTCACTATAAAAAATGTTGTTTATGTCCTTGTTGATTGATGGCGTGCGAGATGTTGAGCAGCGATTTGAAGGCGATTTTCTTTGTTGGTTTCATTAAGCTCAAGAAGCACCCAAGCTTCGAGTTTTTAAGAAAAACCTATTGATTGGAGATGGTTACAGCACTACATTTCATTTTTTCAGCCAACTCACCAGTTGTTTGGCGACCATCTTCCTTCAACAGGACCTTTAGATGTTCCTCATCGAATTATGAAGGTCGTCCGCTTCGAGGCGTGTCTTCAAGGTCCAAGTTGCCGTTTTTGAACTTTGCAAACCATTTTTGTGCTGCTCACTCCCCTATGACACCTTTTCCATACACTTTGCATATTTCCCGAGCTGCTTCAGCTGCTTTTTGACCTCGATGAAAAGCGAAGAAAAGCAGATGTCGAAAATGTTGATTTTTGCCTCCGGGATATTCCATTTTCAAGCCTGGAAAAAGAACAAAAAATTAAGTTTTCAAAAAAAAAACAAATCATACAGGTTTGTAGAGAAAAACAAGTACTATTTAAAGAATATAAACACTTTAGCGTATAACAACAAAAACCGTTATAAAACAAAGGGATACAAAGACCAAACGAATTTTCTTTACAACCCAATAAATAAATAATTCAAAGATAGTGCACACACACACACACAAATGTAGAAACAATATTATACCCACATATATTCACATGTATATATTTTTCTTCAATAACTATGTCCTTAGATAGACTTACTTTTCATGAAAATTTCATTTAAAAATCCAATTTCTTTCTCATTCTTTTTTCTCAAATTTCTCTGGAAAATTGTTTTATATATAGACTTTGCAATTTTAAAAAACAACATTTTACACTTTATTACAAAATTGTTCATTTATATGTAAGTAATTTATAATTGTTTTGACCAATGAAAAATTTGTTTTAATGTGATCTACAATAATTTGTAAATCAAATTCACTGTGCAATAAATTGATAAAGAGGGAGCAATCTCTCGAAATATTTTGAGAAAAAAATTGCTTGTTTTTTTTTCTTTACAGATCCAGGTACGCTCTTTTATATAATATAATTTGTAAGTTTATATTTAGTTTATTAGTAATACTATATAATACTATAGAAAATATGGAGGTAAATTATCATGGGAGTTGTAGCCAACCACCAAACAGAAAGCGTTCCTACTGTGAGAAAGGTGGATCCCTCCCATCTGCTAAGCACATGTTCAAGTTCAACAGCATGGACTGTTACGTAGCGGTTGTGGTTTTGTCAATAAAAATAACATAATAATCTTTTTATGTTACATGGACAACCTTAACAACTTTGCGTGTCGTAATTTCGAATCCATCCTTGTGGACTTCATCCTCAACACTTCCAATAAAAGACATGGTCACCAAAGCCCTGCTACTCGATTTTGCAAAGAGAGCAGAGCTTCATCTGGAAGACTCCTTCAAAGGCGCGAGCCTAATTCGAGCCCAATCTACAGTAAGTATCAAAATATTCCTACCCTATATGCCTCAGTTGCTGCAAAGGAGTCAAAGCTTGTCCTGCCAAAAAGAAAAAGCCTCCTTCATTAACCTGGCCCTATCCTTTGAGTTCAAGTCTTAATAAAATCAATAGACCCCCAAGGCCAACCCAGGAAAATCTTCAAGGTAGTCCAAAAGAATGAGCCATCACTGATGTCTTCCAAAGATGTGATAGCTTTCATTTAAATAAGCGACAAGAAGGTCTTCACAACAGAACATCTCAAGGAACAAAACTGCTCGCTACCAAACTATCCACACTTCCTAAAATACTAAGTTACTATGAAGGCTCTAAGATCATCCCAAGATTCTGCCTGTTCAGGATAGACAAAGACGTTGATGAGGAAATTTGCGAAGTTAATAGGCTCCAACCACTTAGTACAAACACTTCCCAGACAAACAATAATTTAAGGTTGTCCATCGCTCCAGGAACGCAACGCAGAGGACATAAACTGTGTTCGTCGAGGTGGACAACAAAGTTGCAGAAACTTTGGGCCAACATGGTCATAATCCCTAGCTGGGATAATGCACAAGTACGCGCGCAGCCAATCATTGAAGCAGTGTTTTTGATGCTGCGGCTTCAGACACGCTCAGCGGCTATCACTGCGGAGCATGAAGAGAATCAGAGTCAATGACTCAATTAACCCCAGTGCGCGCAGAATATTTGCAAGTTATGTTTTTTTATATATATATATAACAGGGTATATATATTGTGAACTCCCTGAGAACAAAAGAGTCTGAAATCGAGACATAATATATATATATAATCATAATACATAACATTTGTTAAAACAATAATAGAATGGCAAGCACCACTAGGTAAGAAACTGAGTAATTCAGAGTCAATATATATATATATAAATGAATGTATGTGTGTGCGTGTCTGTCCTTTATGCCTGACCAAACCACTCATTGGAACGCCATAAAACTTTGGGAAGTTATTTAGTATAGTACTGGGAAGGTTTCTGAAAAATAATTTCTTGAATATCTTGAATATCCTTAGAGTTATTTGCAGATTTGTAGATTTAACTCGCAAGCAGCGCCCCCATTGCACGATGATAACAAGTTTTTTTTCTATAAGTTTTATTATCACTAAGTTTATTATCTTAAAGATTATTTATCAAAAGTAAGATTATCTCAGGATGACACAGCAATTTATTTGAGACAATAATAATGATACAATTCCAAGGCAAAGATACTATTCCTTTAACTTCCAATTACCGAGGGAACCAATTAATATTGATTTTATTCAACTTATCGAGTATTTTTCAAGGGATGGGGAAAAATGTTCACTAGATAAAACGATGATTTTGTAATGTAGAAAATTAGGAAAGACAAAATTCAGGATGACACGGCACACAGGGACCGGAAAAAATGTTCACTTTATCGAGAGATTCAAATTTACGAGTTTCAAATTATCAAAATATATCTTTTTTAAATAAGTTTATAGAGAATTGTTTTAACAAATGTTCGTTAGACAAACCTTTACTCAGGTAAATTTGCAAAATAATTTGTTTATTGTCTAAAACTTTAGTCTTTAAATAGCTTGTGTGTGAATCTATAGATTCAGCTACCTACATGCAAAATTTTCCAATTAGGCAAACTTATGTACTTATGACCCTGTTTTTTTACTAGGCCAAGCTGGGTGGATTCATTAGTATTAAAAATAAATTTCAAAATATTTTCTCATAAGAAATTAGTGTTGGGAATCTCTTATGGTTCAGACAATGAAACAACAAATAACAAGTTTACTTACAGCTGAAATGGTTTTAAAGAATTGGGCAATTTTATCTTTTAGGAAAATATTTTAAATTTATCATTTTCAAAGAGAGAGAGAAAAGAACATTTAACAATTTACAATACAATTACTAATTTTGTAAAACAAAACAAAACACTCCTTTGTTCTCGTTTTTATATTACAGCGTTGTCAGTCTAAAAGTATTTCAATATCATTGATTTACTATTCTTCTTTTTTTCCAACAATTAGGACGCAATTTAATTAAAAAGCAAGAACAAATTAAAATTTGAAATGATGAAAATAATATAAAAATATTTTTAAAAAATAAAAATTAGTTGATTTCTGTTCCACTAGATGGCGCACTGCCATCTAAAGAGCACATGTGCTCCTGGTTAGGATATGCCTTCTTTATTTTTAAATACAGTGAAGCAAAATATAAATTACAAAATTAATAATATTTTGCTACTTAGCTCCTTCCCTATGGAAGTTATGACCCACAGCCTGCAATCTTGTTGCTATTGACATGGACTTGAATGTTTCTGTCAAGGATTCCCTCGGAGAGTTGGAAGTTTATCCTTAGTACCTTTTCGCCTATTTATTGCGGTGTGAAAAGCAAAATTTCTATAGGGACATCGTATTTTTCAAAGGGAAGTATTGGTTTTGACATTGCAGTGAAATCCTCGACTTAATCGCGGAAAAATGAAGACCACTGCATCCAAGATCTCAAAGGTCTGCTCGTGCTTGACAAGCTTCAGTTTGTCTTCCCTAAAATGCCCAGTACATCTCCACCAAAATATCAAGTATTAAAACAGACCAACTTTAGGATGACACGGCCATTTATTTATGGCAAGAACAAATCAAAATTTATAAAATACCAGAGAAGCAATGAGGGAAGTTTACAGAGTAGCAAAATATAAATTTAAAAATACTAATATTTTCACAAAATAAACATTTTGATACAACATATGAGAAATACACATAATATTCGCATACATAATATCTTCTAACTTCAACAAAATAAAAACATTAATGCTGTTTAAGATTAGCTCTCGTTCAAGACCTGTTCATTTAGTGACATAACATTGTAGTGATATTCTTTTAGTCTAAGCTCAAGCCCTTCCGAGATTATATATATATAATTAAATATAACTTTCTAATATATATTCCAACTTTTTAAAAAACTATTTAAGTTTTTTAAAAAAATCATAGGCCTAGAACTCTGTTTTTAAAAGGTATATACAAACAAATGTTGCGCTTGTGTTAACGTAAACAATCCCATGTGTTTGTGTCCGTAATGTTAATACATTTAAAACAAGGTATTAATAAACCAGCCTTTTAGGCACATTGAATTATGAAAACCATCAGTTTTGTGACACGATTTCGAAGTCAAGTCTTTGGATTTCTTAAAAAACAAAATTCGCTAAAAAGTTTTATTATTATAAATAGATATTCACACGAAGCGCATGCTTCATCAAATATTAAATTAGATCTTTCAAAATTTAACCATTTAATCAAGAATAAAGAAGATGAAATAAAACTTAAGCTTATACAACTAGAAATTGAAAATTTAAGACAATTAGGGATGCCTGTGCCCACTACAATCAAAGAAATAAAATTTAAAGAACTTCTTGAATTATCTGACAAATTCTCTCGAGAAGTATATTATAGATATCTTTTTAAAACTGAAATGGCCATATTGAAGCAAAAAACGGCAAAAGAATTCAGAAAAACTGAGAAAAAGCCAAAAATAGTGAGTGATCATATTCAATATGGCCTAAAAGGTAATACTCTATTTTTTTATATGCGTGAAAAAAATATGAGAAGCTTCTTAAATTATAATGTTGCCAGTGCAATGACTTATGAACAAGCATTGGTTTTTGATCTATCTTTCCACCAAGAGTTGGAGACCAGGGAGATACAATCGACAATTGAACAGTTAGAAATGTCTTATTCTTGCAACAGGAGTCACTCACATCCCTTCCACATCTACTTCTGCGGGGCCACCCCGGACAACAAGTTGGTACAGAGGCTCAGGTTAGATCCAAACTGCCTTATAACTATAACTGAAAAGAGTTATTTAGATCTCTTCCCTCGCAACCAATTGGTGTATTTATCATCCAATGCAAAGGAAGATCTTGAGGAGGTTGATCCCCATACAGTTTATATTCTAGGGGCACTTGTGGACCCAGTGAGGAAAGTGAAGCCGTTGACTTTCACCCGGGCCAAGCAGGAGGAGCTGCGGAGCCTGCGGTTACCACTGGACCGCTACCTGCGGTGGGGCGATGGACCGGGGAAGGAGCTCACACTGAACCAGGTGACCAGCATCCTGCTTGACTACCGGACCACCAGGAACTGGCCCATTGCCCTCAGTCATGTCCCTCAGCGCAAACTTGCCGACTTTCAGGAGCAGAAGAAAGCCCAGCTCCTTAACTTCTTGTAATATAGTTTTTTATTAAAAGTTTCCAACAAAAATGCATCAGGTAATTTGTAAGTCACTTGTATTTTTTTGATACCACACACTTTTAAAATATACATGGGTGTATTTTAAAAATGGAAATTATTATGTGAAACTTTTGTTGGTGATGTACAATTTAAATCATAGATAAGGCACAATTTGGATTATAAACACAAGGTAATAAGACCAAATCTAATGATAAGGTACAATTTGGATTATAGGTTATAAACACAAGGTAATAAGACCAAATCTAATGATAAGGTACAATTTGGATTATAGGTTATAAACACAAAGTAAAAAGACCAAATAAATAAATAGTGTGTAAAAAATAGGTGTCAAGCAGATATCTTCTGCGACCTTTGGAATCTGAAATTTCCCTTTAATTCCAATGTTCAACTGACCTGCAATGAGTGTTCATCCATCACAGATGTCAAGAACCCATTTTCCACCAGTTTTACCTGGTTCCCAGAACACTTCTGGTAAAACAGTGACATTGATTAGAATAGAGGGCCATTTTACACACTATTTATTTGGTCTTATTACCTTGTGTTTATAAATCATAGATAGGAACTCAAGGTAACAAGACCAAAAAGGCACAATTTGGATTATAAACACAAGGTAATAAGACCAAATAAAATGTATTTACAGTAAAAGCTCATGAATCTGAAATCCCAACTGAGGTTACAATATGTATTAGAAACTAGAGCTACAAGACCTACGTCACACCTTATTAATTTGTTTGGATTGGGTCTTCTTGCACCAACAAGTTGGTTGTGAGGGTTGAAGTGAGGTTGTACTGTATTAAGGCTTGTCATCTTGAAATCTTAGTTCTTTGGCTGTGTAAAGGTTTAAAGTATTTGTGGAAAAATATTATTTTATAAACTTATTGCTGATTTTGATATTTATTTGTTGCTACACAGTAAACCTTCCTGATAAATAAATTGACATGTCATCCTGAGTTTGTCTTTCCTACCTGACATTTTGGCTGAGATGGCTGACCTGAGTTTGTCTTTCCTACATGACATTTTGGCTGAGATGGCTGACCTGAGTTTGTCTTTCCTACCTGACATTTTGGCCGAGATAGAGACAAGATGGCTGACCTGAGTTTGTCTTTCCTACGTGACATTTTGGCTGAGATGGCTGACCTGAGTTTGTCTTTCCTACCTGACATTTTGGCTGAGATGGCTGACCTGAGTTTGTCTTTCCTACATGACATTTTGGCTGAGATGGCTGACCTGAGTTTGTCTTTCCTACATGACATTTTGGCTGAGATGGCTGACCTGAGTTTGTCTTTCCTACATGACATTTTGGCTGAGATGGCTGACCTGAGTTTGTCTTTCCTACCTGACATTTTGGCTGAGATGGCTGACCTGAGTTTGTCTTTCCTACCTGACATTTTGGCCGAGATAGAGACAAGATGGCTGACCTGAGTTTGTCTTTCCTACATGACATTTTGGCTGAGATGGCTGACCTGAGTTTGTCTTTCCTACCTGACATTTTGGTTGAGATGGCTGACCTGAGTTTGTCTTTCCTACATGACATTTTGGCTGAGATAGAGACAAGATGGCTGACCTGAGTTTGTCTTTCCTACGTGACATTTTGGCTGAGATAGAGACAAGATGGCTGACCTGAGTTTGTCTTTCCTACCTGACATTTTGGCTGAGATGGCTGACCTGAGTTTGTCTTTCCTACCTGACATTTTGGCTGAGATGGCTGACCTGAGTTTGTCTTTCCTACGTGACATTTTGGCTGAGATAGAGACAAGATGCTGACCTGAGTTTGTCTTTCCTACGTGACATTTTGGCTGAGATAGAGACAAGATGGCTGACCTGAGTTTGTCTTTCCTACCTGACATTTTGGCTGAGATGGCTGACCTGAGTTTATCTTTCCTACGTGACATTTTGGCTGAGACAAGATGGCTGACCTGAGTTTGTCTTTCCTACGTGACATTTTGGCTGAGACAAGATGGCTGACCTGAGTTTGTCTTTCCTACCTGACATTTTGGCTGAGATAGAGACAAGATGGCTGACCTCATGGGTGCTACATTTTTCTGCAACTGACTCCAAGATTCCACTGCCATGTCAAAGCTAAGACTTCCTTCCAAGAAGACAATGTTTCTATAGACGATATGATGACAGGGTCACTCTTCATGCTGCAAGAAAATGGATGCTGAGCTACTAGGGACAAACTTCTAGGGGATCTCTGTCAGAAACACGTCAGGTCAGTAGCAGCCAGATCTGTGGGCCACAGTAGGGAAGGGACTATGTAGCAGAATATTTACCGTGATTGCATGTGTGCCGGCAGAATTTCAACTAAACTAATGCAATGCAAATGATTCAAATAAACATTACAAGATTTTCACACAATTGAAACATATTAAAGCTTATAAAAATGTTTAAAAAACTAGTAAATATAATTTAACCAGTTATTGATCCAGCTTTGTACGGGTGTTCCTGAGGTGAATAATTGCCAAGCAAATCTGCAAGATATTTCCTGTTTGAACACTGGGTGTAATAAATTTGAGATCAGCTTAGGCAGAGCATTTTAAAACAAAGTTGATTTTACCCCATTCTTCCCCGGGACTTCAGTACAAATGGAACCCACCCAACCAATGCTGCTAGATTCACCGCAGCACCAAGTTCTCATTTCTGCAAACATCAGTATGTTCCAATGCTTAAACAAAGAACTTGGTGGCATTGACAGTAGCTGACACGTGGAGACAGACATGTTCACCGTTTGTCTGATCATTCAGACCACTGTGGTTGACAATGTTCAGCCAGATGTAGCAATATTTCTTCAACTGGAGGTGGTCTCTCATTGGAGGTTTCCTTGTCCACACATTTCTTGACGGCACATAACAGCCAGAGTGTAGATTGAAATAATGAATAACATCATGTACTGGCAACATTCCACCCTATGGTCTTCTTGTACCATTCCACCCTATGGTTTTCTTGTACCATTCCACCCTATGGTCTACCATTCCACCCTATGGTCTTGTACCATTCCACCCTATGGTCTTCTTGTACCATTCCACCCTATGGTCTTCTTGTACCATTCTACCCTATGGTCTTGTACCATTCCACCCTATGGTCTTCTTGTACCATTCCACCCTATGGTCTTCTTGTACCATTCTACCCTATGGTCTTGTACCATTCCACCCTATGGTCTTCTTGTACCATTCCACCCTATGGTCTTCTTGTACCATTCCACCCTATGGTCTTGTACCATTCCACCCTATGGTCTACCATTCCACCCTATGGTCTTCTTGTACCATTTCACCCTGTTCTCTTCATAGTTTGTTGTTCCAGACAATTCTATTAGATCATCAAACCAACATATTGGTCTTCTGTGGACCACAGCTTATATTCCAAGTTTACCCTATGTAAACCCATGTAAGAATGGAGTAGAGAACTTTATTTAAAGAATGAGGGCAATAATAGCATTAGCCCCTCATTCATGTCACCAATGATTCTATCTAAAAACAAAATACATCTTTCACATCTAACTCAATGTGTATCTTTAATACAAAAATGGATTAGTGAAGAGATAGGCAGGTAGCACAACAAAACCTTGCTGTAGCCGAGGAATTGGAAACTTTTGGTTCACTATATTATCACATTAGAATTGGAGATTATTTTTGGTTCTTCAAAAGGGAAGGTTTGCTATATCCCTGGGTTGTTTTAGCAAGGTTTTACTGTAAAGTTATAGGACACTTGGGCTCTGTAAATATTGTTGTCTTTTAGAGAGAGTTTCAACTGTATCTAGGCTTTGATAAGGCAAAATTTGGATTATAGATTATAAACCCAAGGTAATAAGACCAAATCCAATAAATATTAGGGGGCAAAATTTCTCATTCAGTGCTTTTGTCTGAAGATGGTAACAACGCTGTTACTGAAACGTCACACACTATTTATTTATTTGGATTTGGTCTTATTACCTTGTGTTTAGTATATAGGCTTTAAAAATTCTTCAATACTTGTTTGCCTTGAGAAAAATTTAATGGCATTTTCTAAGTTGATTTTTAAAATTTCACCAGATTCACACAAAATTGATGAAAATTAACATCTTGTGAAGCGTGGGAGCTCATCTTCACTTGCTGTCTTGTTACTGCAGGAAACAGACTGTAAACAAATTCTTGGAGGGAGTTATCCTCTTTACCATTCTTTCACTATCAGGAGACGTTACAGAAACTGGGCAACACATCCTGCTGCTTTCTTGGAACTATTTTGGATTGTCTTCTGTGATGTTCTCCCACAGCTGTGAGATAATGAAGAGCATTCTGACTGGCTTTGCTGCTTCCAGAGTTTGCCAATATAACTTACAAACTATGATTTGCCTTGTTGTTTAGCAATTTTTATTCCTTGCAGAATTCACAATGGAAAAATCAATGTTGGTAAATATCCGGGCACTTATAGCATGCACTGGGCGATTAACACAATTTTCCTTCAATTTCCCATTTCAAGATCAGTGGACTTAAGCTCAGAAGCATTGATCATAGAAATTCTATGTTAAATATCGGATCACAGGTTTGGTTCTAGACTTGGGATGTCATAACCATGTTGTTGTTATAAAGGAGGCTTTGGTAACATGATGAAAAAAGACGACAGGATTCTTAAAACCAAAAGAAGAAAAATGCTAAATCAAATATTTAATAATATTTTTTTTGCTTATCCCTAGTACACGTGGTACAGGCCATGATAATCATGGTGGGTAGTTAGCGACTGCTTTTACTGTAAGTGCACCACATGTGAAAAGAAGTTTTTCTGTATTTAATTAGTAATCCCTATATATATAAACGTCAGTGTGTGTATGTATGTATGTATGTGGGTATCTATGTAGGCTATACACGTCCACAATACGTAACTAATCTGACTGAAATTTTAACAGTATATAGAGTAGAATCTGGAAAAACTTATAGTGAAAATTTCAGGTCTCTATCCCGAATATTCTTCGAGTTATTTGCAAATTGAGTTGCAAATTTGCCTTTTCGCTCGCAAGCAGCGCCTCTAGCGGTGAAGATGGGAGGTAATATCAGCTGACCTAATGTACATGTAAAACGTGTTTTGACAGGACACAGAGAAAAATCTGGAAAATATATTTATCGGATTTTTAGCCAATAAAAAATAAAATTGACAGGTTCTGGGCAAAAATAGTTGTTTTTTTTTAGTCAGAAAATGATGATGACAATATTGCTGTATCACGTTTGATTATCAGATACAAAATTATATCGGGAAAAATTCCAAAAAGCTGAGACCACGGGTGAAGCCAGTTCATTTTCAGTGTGCAGGAACAAAATTCTAACATAAAAACATTCATTCGAGCAGAAGACACAAAGCCAGATCATCTCTTTATAAAAATATCGCTTCTCTGACACAAAGTTTGGAGCGGGATGTTTTACAAGAGTGACATCCACGGCGCCAATTTATAATTGTAACGAATAGTATTTGAATAAAAACATTTAATCGGGTAAAACCTTAAATACAGTATATAATTACAATTACAATTATTTTATTTCCAAAGCGCTATATCCTGCAAGGGATACTTGCGTCAACCAAGGAGAAAAGTTTATTTACATAAGTTAAAATACATAATAGTATTTAATAACATAAAAGTATAAGATAGAAGGCCTAAAATCAAACTCTAATAAGTATACACACACACAAAGATTAAATTTTGAAAATAAAATAGAGAGTATATCTTAAAGGTGGTGGCTCTAACATGAGCAAACTTCTACGGATTTCTTGGCAGCTCCTGGTTGTTTCTTCTAATTATCTGAAGCTGGGTTTTGTCAGTTGTGCTTGACCAGGTGGAGTTTCAACTTCCAGTACAAGAGCTTTTGACTTGTTTCCTACATGGCTAACTTGTGAACTGTCATGTTCAAGTATGGGAATACTTCATTCAGCACAATTTGGATTATAGACATGAGAAAATAAGACCTAATCCAAATAATTCATAAGTGTGTGACGTTTCGGCAACAGCATTGTCACACACTATTAAATTATTTGGATTAGGTCTTATTTTCTTGTGTTCATACATGACAATCATGAATTATCCAACTGAATCTGCACTGAAAGATGCTAAATGGCACTTAATAAGGCCTGTCCTAGACTTAGAGAACAATCAGCTCAAGTGTAGAAGTACCACAACATGTTACAGCATGGTCCAGTTGATAGAGAAAGGACTCAAGAAGAGTTCTCAGGTACTGTAGCAATGTGACAGAAGTACCACAACATGTTACAGCATGGTCCAGTTGATAGAGAAAGGACTCAAGAAGAGTTCTCAGGTACTGTAGCAATGTGACAGAAGTACCACAACATGTTACAGCATGGTCCAGTTGATAGAGAAAGGACTCAAGAAGAGTTCTCAGGTACTGTAGCAATGTGACAGAAGTACCACAACATGTTACAGCATGGTCCAGTTGATAGAGAAAGGACTCAAGAAGAGTTCTCAGGTACTGTAGCAATGTGACAGAAGAGAGAAGAGAATTATAAAATGAAAAGATTTTTTTTGCTTATCCCTAGTACATGTGGTACAGGCCATGATAATCATGGTGGGTAGAAGTTCCCTAGTACATGTGGTACAGGCCATGATAATCATGGTGGGTAGAAGTTCCCTAGTACATGTGGTACAGGCCATGATAATCATGGTGGGTAGAAGTTCCCTAGTACATGTGGTACAGGCCATGATAATCATGGTGGGTAGAAGTTCCCTAGTACATGTGGTACAGGCCATGATAATCATGGTGGGTAGAAGTTCCCTAGTACATGTGGTACAGGCCATGATAATCATGGTGGGTAGAAGTTCCCTAGTACATGTGGTACAGGCCATGATAATCATGGTGGGTAGAAGTTCCCTAGTACATGTGGTACAGGCCATGATAATCATGGTGGGTAGAAGTTCCCTAGTACATGTGGTACAGGCCATGATAATCATGGTGGGTAGAAGTTCCCTAGTACATGTGGTACAGGCCATGATAATCATGGTGGGTAGAAGTTCCCTAGTACATGTGGTACAGGCCATGATAATCATGGTGGGTAGAAGTTCCCTAGTACATGTGGTACAGGCCATGATAATCATGGTGGGTAGAAGTTCCCTAGTACATGTGGTACAGGCCATGATAATCATGGTGGGTAGAAGTTCCCTAGTACATGTGGTACAGGCCATGATAATCATGGTGGGTAGAAGTTCCCTAGTACATGTGGTACAGGCCATGATAATCATGGTGGGTAGAAGTTCCCTAGTACATGTGGTACAGGCCATGATAATCATGGTGGGTAGAAGTTCCCTAGTACATGTGGTACAGGCCATGATAATCATGGTGGGTAGAAGTTCCCTAGTACATGTGGTACAGGCCATGATAATCATGGTGGGTAGAAGTTCCCTAGTACATGTGGTACAGGCCATGATAATCATGGTGGGTAGAAGTTCCCTAGTACATGTGGTACAGGCCATGATAATCATGGTGGGTAGAAGTTCCCTAGTACATGTGGTACAGGCCATGATAATCATGGTGGGTAGAAGTTCCCTAGTACATGTGGTACAGGCCATGATAATCATGGTGGGTAGAAGTTCCCTAGTACATGTGGTACAGGCCATGATAATCATGGTGGGTAGAAGTTCCCTAGTACATGTGGTACAGGCCATGATAATCATGGTGGGTAGAAGTTCCCTAGTACATGTGGTACAGGCCATGATAATCATGGTGGGTAGAAGTTCCCTAGTACATGTGGTACAGGCCATGATAATCATGGTGGGTAGAAGTTCCCTAGTACATGTGGTACAGGCCATGATAATCATGGTGGGTAGAAGTTCCCTAGTACATGTGGTACAGGCCATGATAATCATGGTGGGTAGAAGTTCCCTAGTACATGTGGTACAGGCCATGATAATCATGGTGGGTAGAAGTTCCCTAGTACATGTGGTACAGGCCATGATAATCATGGTGGGTAGAAGTTCCCTAGTACATGTGGTACAGGCCATGATAATCATGGTGGGTAGAAGTTCCCTAGTACATGTGGTACAGGCCATGATAATCATGGTGGGTAGAAGTTCCCTAGTACATGTGGTACAGGCCATGATAATCATGGTGGGTAGAAGTTCCCTAGTACATGTGGTACAGGCCATGATAATCATGGTGGGTAGAAGTTCCCTAGTACATGTGGTACAGGCCATGATAATCATGGTGGGTAGAAGTTCCCTAGTACATGTGGTACAGGCCATGATAATCATGGTGGGTAGAAGTTCCCTAGTACATGTGGTACAGGCCATGATAATCATGGTGGGTAGAAGTTCCCTAGTACATGTGGTACAGGCCATGATAATCATGGTGGGTAGAAGTAGGCGACTGCTTTTATGTAAGTGCACCACATGTCTACACATGTGAAAAGCAGTTCGACTTTGCACTTACAAATGTGCCAGAGCCCCATTTGGTTACTTGCACTCGCTGGTGGGGTTGAACTTTTGCAAGAATCGGGGGACCATTGGAGCATAAATGAAAAGATAACTGGCACTTTATATTTAACTTGCCGCAAAATGGTGGTCAATGGTCAAATACAATTAATACCCATCATCTCTGTGGTGCTGTTTCTCTCTGATAAACCTAAAAAAAAATAAAAGAATAACAAAATTTAAAATGATAAGGCACAATATAGATTATAGAACATACAAGGTAATAAGACCAAATAAATAAATAGTGTGTGACGTTTCGGTAACAGTGTTGTTATTATTTTATTATTGAAGATGGTAACAACGATTATCGAAACGTCACACCCCATCTATTTATCAGGATTTGGCCTTATTACCTTGTGTTTGAAATAATTTCAATGGTCACATGGACCATCGGCTACTTGACTCACAACAATTTCTTGGAGCCTTTTGTTTATTTTCAAAATTTATTTGCTTTTTCTTACCATTGCATTTATTTTCAATTATATTTGAATATTTGTAATTTTTCCTTTGTTCACAAATGAATTAATACAATTTTATTCATCACTTAAATGTAATCATGAAACATTCTGTAAAAATTAAATTAGAAAAAAGTCCCAAAAATTTACATTAATAATCAAAATATATTACAACAGTACTTTATAAAATTATTTTAATTATATATTTGGATATCTTGGAGAGAGAAAAACGTCCACTAGCTGTGAAAGCTGTGATGAAATCATCTAACTTGAATTCAACACTTATATTCAACCGAAAGCTCCAATTCCTTGGGGTGTTGAATTAAAGAGGTTGGAGTGTAATTCAGTTAGAAATTCACTCAGGCAAAACCTGGATGTTGCCAGGGTCATCCTCTAGTGTATATATATGGGACTAGAAAGAAGCTATAATGTTTATGTGCAGAGTGTGGAATATCTTATACATATATATACAGTAGCATAAATCATCATGATACCAGAATAGCAACTTGAAATGATAAGGCACAATGATTCAGTACTTTTGTCTGAAGATGGTAACAATGTTACCGAAACGTCACACACTATTTATTTATTTGGATTTGGTGTTATTACCTTGTGTTTAGCAACTTGAAACTTCCCATTATATTATTTTTATAATAATGAGATCATAATGGCAAGGAGGAGAACCAGCAAGTTGACACAGCCGAGATTTCACACATTGCTCCCTGATGTTGTTCCACTTGTGCAATGTCCATGAGATCCCCCAAGGTCCTGCTTGAAACATTTTGGGTTCAAACTTACAGGAGTTGATTGTTGTGCCCCTCTACTGTGTCTCCAGGTCTTGTAAAATTCAAATATCCTTTATGAGATCTCCCTCACTCTAGTGGCTACCTTGAATCTTATTTGACTATGTGTAGTTGGGTTTGGCACAAGTCAGTCCTAGAGTGGGTCTCAATAAACCTACTGGATATTCCACATTTGGTCCACTCAACAACTTTGGTTCAGTTTGACATTAGACCAGCTTTTATAATCATTGTGGACTACCCATTATTACCAATAGCAAGGAATTTGTGTAAAAAAAATGTACCATAAGGTAGAGTCAAATGTAATTTAGGAAAGGGAAGTATATTAAAGATGAGAAAGGATGAGACACAGAAATCAAACCAATATAGAAAACTTTATTTACCTGCATATTATTTTCTTTAATTGTCGGGTAAAGTGACAGAGTGGAAATCCAACTACTGTGTGGTAATCCCCATTGATCTGTTTAACAAGTGCTCCACCAATTCCTTGGATTCCATAACCTCCAGCCTTGTCAAGAGGTTCTCCTGTTTCAACATAATCTAGTATATCTTCATCATTTAATTCATCCATTGTAACTTCTGTACTTTCATCAAAAGAAATCACTTCATCACTCACATCTCCCCTATTGAAAATACTCTTTTGGGGAATTAGAATTGCAACACCCGTATGAACTGTGTGTGTTTTACCACTTAATTGGGTTAGCATCTCATAAGCCTTTTCTTTACTTCCAGGCTTTCCATATATTTTGTTATCCAATGTGACTATAGTATCTGCACCAATTATTAGATCTGCACCAGCAGTAATTTTTTGAGATACATCAATGACCTTTGCCTGAGCTAATTCCCTTACATATTCTTTAAGGGATGAAAAACTTTTTGGATCCAAGCTTTCTTCGTTAAATGTTGACGGAATAACATCGCACATTAAACCTATTTTATTTAGTAGTTCCTTTCTTCGCGGTGACCCACTGGCTAAAATTATTTTTGCATTTGCAATCTTTTTCAAAAGCATTTTGATATTTTAAAAATTGTATAGATTTATATAAATAGTCCCCTATGAATATATCCAATAAAAACGTTTGATATAATGGTTAATAAACACTGTAAAATTAGAAATAAACTTGTATCAAATGCCGGCAGTTATATTATAAGGTAAACAAAATATATCGCTACGTTTGCTTTTTTTTTTTTTTTTTTTTTAATCATTGAAAAAAAAAAATAGCGTAATGAAATTTGTGCTTTCATTGAAAACACACAATTTATTTATATAATGAATTATCATATCTGGAGAGAAAATTTTGTAAGGGCTGTTTTGTTAAAATAAAAAAATATTCAATAAGCGTTTGACTCGTTGTTCAGAGCAAACAAATGTTCAACAGATTGGGTTAACTCAGTAAATTTGCTAAACAATAGAAGAAAAGTATTATAGATATCTCTCTGTTGGAAAAAACAGTTTTTTTTTTCTTACGAAAAATATTCTAATATAGGATTATTTTACTACCTTTTCAAATGTTCTTTTAGGGAGCGGAGAGAGAATTTTTAAGGAAAAGTAACATGAATTCATCAAAGTTGTCTTTTCTTATCCTCACCCATTTATAAAATTATTATAATAAATTGATGTATTTCATTATTCAAAATTCAAATAAAATGATGGAAAAATACTAGATAATTAAAATAGAAAATACCCCTTTTAAAAAGGCGTTTATTAAAAAATTCACTGAAACGGAAAATATATAAATATTTTAGCTTCTATCATTGAGAGCATTTAGCTTTATATTGTCATAGAGAATAATTAATCAAATAATAATAAAGAAATTGAATAAAAGTTATATTCTTCATTTAATAAATTCAATTTGCTACAATGTGAATCTTCTTGCTTGTTAATAGATTTGATTATAAATAACGACTTCTGTACGCTCCAGGAACCTGGGTTACTTAAATAAAAATCTATATATATAAAAATGAATGTATGTGTGTGTGTCTGTTTGTTTGTTTGTTTGTCCTTTATGCCTGACCAAACCACTCATTGGATCGCCATGAAACTTTGGGAAGTTATTTAGTATAGTACTGGGATGGTTTCTAGCAAATAAAATTTTTGAAATAACTTTTCGCCTAGAAATAATCAAGATAAATATTCTAATTTATCTGTTATAATTCAACAATCTGCTCTAAATATTATCATGATGATACGATGATTTTGTAATGTAGAAAATTAGGAAAGACAAAATTCAGGATGACACGGCAATTTATTTGAGACAAGAATAATGATACAATTCAAAGGCAAGATACTATTCCTTTAACTTCCAATTACCGAGGGAACCAATTAATATTGATTTTATTCAACTTATCGAGTATTTTTCAAGGGACCGGAAAAAATGTTCACTTTATCGAGAGATTCGTTAGACAAACTTTTACTCGGGTAAAACGGGTATAAAACAGGCAGAACATCTTTCTCCTACAAGAACTTCCAGTAAGCTTCTATTAACCCACTTTAGGTTTTCAAATCTTCTCCAACTCAAGCCCTTATAAACCTTTGTTGCACAGAGCAATTTGCATCCCATTCCTCTAATCACTGGGACACCGCCATCACCTCTATTGTCATCGAACTGGATCAGAGAGTAGTGACAGTTTGCTCAGCCTACTGGCATGGTCATAGGTCTGAAGATTTCCTTCCTCAGTTGGAAGAACTTATAAACAGGACTTTATTTCCTATGATCCTGGGTATGGATGCCAATGCCCACTCTCCCACCATCCCATCGGTGCTAAGTTGAACACCTGTGGAGTATAGCTTGAAGTCGCCTACTGCAACACTACATTTTCTGGGTCATCCTGTGCACTTTATATGGTCAAATGGGCATCTTTCATCATCCATTGATGTTGCATTGTCATCCAGCCATCAATATTAGCGATACATGCTTCTTGGAGCTTGCTTGAGGAATTAGTATTCACCGATGGTTTTGACAATCAGATATGGTCACCACTGAGGAAGCTACCACATGGGTTGAATCCTCAGGCAAGAAAGACTGTTTCAAATAACACGCGGATTTTCCTGGGAAATCTCTTAAAGATTTATTAAAAAATACATGGCCCACCTGTGCTGTGTGAGAGCTTAAATTGTCTTGTTCCATATGTAAATACCTGTTTTCTTTCCTCTTTTCGCTCTCCACTTCTCCCATCCATATTTCCAAAATTTTTTTTTTCTTTTTTTGATTTTTTTTATTCTTCTTATTTTTTATTCTTTCTTATAATCTGTATATATTTACCAAATGTATATAATCTTTCTCCATTTTTTATTTCCCACTTTCATAGGTTTCTCCGTTTTGTAACCCCAAGGAGAATCCTCTGTAAGACCTGTGTGTCTTAATAAAGGCTTTTGTGTGTGTGTGTGTGACTGTTTCAAATAGTTCCACAACTCATATCTCCACTAAGTTACTGCCCTCCTAAATATGGCTTCTACACCAGAAGACATCGACAAGACAGTTCTCCTACTTACTTCAATTCTACAGGCAGCCTGTGAGTCCTCCATGCGCAGACATTCCAAAACTTCTAGACCATCTAAACCATGGTGGACCCCGAGCAGAGCTGGCTCAGAAAGCTTGTAGGAACCCTCCGCCGAAGCAGCCAGAAAATCCAGAGCCTTATTAGTAACTTTTTCGATGGATTATATCGATAGTGTCACGACAGGCTCAAATAAGCTATCCAGTAAGCTAAACGTTACTTTTAGATAAACCTCTGCGAGGAGGTTTCAAAGGCGGCGTGGAGTGTCAATCACAGTTTTATCGCCCGAGGACGCAGCTCCTCAAGAGGCTCGTCTCTTCTCAAACATGATGATGGCTCTCCTTCTCCCTAAGAGACCTGCCTCGCTGTGCTGAATCACTTTATCCCTTAGGACACCAGACCTCATCTTTCGAAGTTGACTCATGCAATGTTTCCAACTAACCCTATTACATCATGGGAGGTCACGAGAGTCATACAGCACTGTGGTAGAAGATAAGCTCCAGGACCAAACGGCCTCAGTTCCCTTTTCATAGATCTTGGAGGCTCTTATCTACACTCCCTGCAAGTTGGTATATTCACAAAGTGCCTTTACACTAGGTCACTTCCCTCATCAATGGAAAGAAAGCCGCCTCATACTCCTGCCAAAAACGTACAATTCTGCCAGAAGTCATTATAAACCAATCACTCTTCTGAACACCAAGGCCAAGATTTTTGAACGATGTATCCTCGCCAGAATGCAATGGCTCGCCGATCGCCGTGGATGGCTCTTGGACACCAATTTGGATTTATTCACCAATTTGGATTTTTCAGGCAGATCAGCAGAAGGAGCCCTCGCCAAAATTACCCAGTTTATCATTGAAAGTCAGCCCCCTGTAGAAGAGCGTTGGCCATCAGCTTAGACATTAGCAAAACATTTGACACTGTTGTCTAGAGACCGCCATCATACGAGGTCTTGAACGCCTGGCTTGTCCCCATTCACTGATTTGTCTAGTGCAAAGTTTTTTGGAAGACAGGAAGGTGTCTTTCTCCGCGTAAGCCAGCAACCGCCTTCACATTCTATCAACTTGGCACCCCCAAGGTTCTATACTAAGCCCATTTCTGTGGAATGTCATCGCCTGACCAAAGCTACTTTCTGGATCAAATCGCTTCATGGAGCACTGAGAACATACTCGAGCTGAACCTCAGAATGACGCAAGCCTGTATTTTCCAGTGGCGAAGAGTCTGCCCCAACCCCAACCCTGGAATCAAAATTCTTGGCCAACCCATCCCTTTTAGAAAGACTATAACCATCTTGGGGGTGGAACTCGACCAGACACGAGGATTCGTTTCTTACTTATCCAAACTCATTCGCAGGTGTGAGCAATTGTTCCAAGATTGACTAACTCAATCCATAGGAAAGTCATTATTTCCCATTCTGCTGGCATAAAAATTCTTCAGTTGGTGCCTTCCCGGCCTTTCTAAAAAGAGTTTCAGCTTGGGTTGTCGCGCTTCCTGTCAGCTCTGGAGAATTCACTACACATTTGTAAAGCATATTGTTACATTGTACTCAGACGCTATTCATGTACTTTGTCTACTCAGTATGCCACCAAGATACACATGTGAGTTAGAAGGGGTTGAAGGTAAAGTTAGTGATTTATTATGTCTCACTTAACAGAAGCAATACAACAGTGGAATTTGCCTTCAACCTCCCCTTCAGAAGAATCCTTGGCGCCGTTGATGTCTTCTTGTGAAGCGTTCCGCTCCACACTATACAGTGCAGCTTGGACTACACAGCCTTGTAGGTCGCTCCAATGTCAGTCTCTCCTGACACTGCCTTTCAGGATGATCCACACGCCCTGGAGGTAACTCTCCGCCGTCTTCTTCTTGCCGCAGATCTTGTTGTCACCAGACTGTCTTCTCCCCCAGACTGCGATGTCCTCTCGGCGCACAAACCTCCTTCAGGCCGACCGCTATCTCGGCTCTTTCCTTCACGACTACCAGCTGGAATGTCTGTCTGCCGCTCCCTCCTCTAGAATCTGTCAATAAACACTTCCTTGTGGAGGGGGGCTCCTGCATACCTTCTTTACTGACTTTGCCCACATCTTCTTTTCATCTTACTTGCAGTACTGCTTCAATATATTCAGAGGGGGCCCTTTTACGCCAACCATACTAGTCATATCCCTGACAGGCAGGCCCCCTCCCACCCTTGACATCATCATACAGGCCGGCTGGTTTTCCTAAAGGAGATCAAGAGGAGGGGGAATATATAAATTTATACCATATATATAATAGCATGGATATCTATATGGCCTAGTATATTAAGAACTAGATACAAAGGTAAACATTCTTATAGATATATGAATATAAATAAATGCATGATGGTATATTTTTTCAAAAACAGATTACTCACTTATAACAGGATAAATTGATAAATTTTTATTAACTGTCAATTTTTTATTGTAATTTCAAAGAGGTTTTTATATAGAGATCTGAAAAATCAAGTCGCAGGAGGATTCGTACACCACATAAAATCTAATTAACAATGCAGGTGCACACATTTTCAGGCCTCAGGGTGGCTGGGAATTAACCAATTTCTATATTTCCGTGGCGACCACACTTTGCTTCAGCGAGCGCGAACTGGAACAAAGCTCCACAACACACACGGGCAGTGGACGGCCTCGGCAACCGCGAGCGTCAACCTGACTACGCATGCGCGAGCATCGGAGACACTCTGGCGACTCGGCGGTAAACAAGAAGGCTTGATCCCAAAGGCCGTTACTTCTTTTTCTCTTTATATATTTCTGGCTTTAAATAAATTAATTCTATTTATGACCCGAAATCCCTCGCCGAAGCGCAAGCAGTAGACCAGGAGCTACAAGCTTTCTTGACATTGGAAAACCGCAGCTCACTACAACTGGAAAAAGTACAAATCCCAGAAAAGAACATTTCCCTGTACTGTGACGTTTCCACAGCAAAACCCAGACCATTCGTACCCGCATCCTGTCGCCGCATAATTTTTTCTGCCTACCACAACTTGTCTCACCCCGGAGTACAAGCTACTACAAGGATGGTCACCGCCCTGGCCGGCCGTCAAGAAGGATTGCGCACTTTGGACTCGCGCCTGCCACCGCTGCCATTAGAAACAACTAGACACACAAGAACGCCCCTTCAGTCGTTTAGTCCCCCAGACGGAAGGTTCAGTCATGTTCACATTGACCTGGTCGGACCACTACCACCGAGTGAAAACTATCAAAACTATCGGTACATATTCACCTGCGTCGACCGATTCACTAGGTGGCCAGAAGCCCTACCCATACAGGACATCACCGCCAAAACAGTAGCAAATGCCTTCCTATCGGTCTGGATATCTCGTTTTGGCGTGCCAGCAAAAGTGACTACAGACCAAGGCAGGCAGTTTGAATCAGCACTTTTCAGTGAGTTGACACGGCTTCTGGGAATCAACAGAATAAGGACATCACCCTACCACCCATCAGCAAACGGCCTGGTAGAAAGATTCTACAGACAGCTGAAAGACTCCCTTCGCTGTCACAATTCCACGAGCTGGTCCTTGAAACTTCCCCTGGTGCTCCTAGGGATTCGTTCATCGCTAAGGGAAGATCTCAACACCACAACCGCTGAACTGGTCTATGGGAAGCCCCTACCCCTTCCAGGAACATTTTCGAGGACCCCCCCCCCCCCTCTGCAAGCTCGCCTACCGAACCGTGGCTGGAGGACTTCAAGCGCGCCATGGCATCTCTGAAACCTGCACTAAGCAGGCCACATGGGAACCGCCACGTTTACGTGCCCAAACCACTCGAAACATGTTCCCATGTCTATCTATGTCGGGACCTGATATTGCCACCGCTAGCTCCCCCATACGACAGTCCATATGAAGTCCTTTTTAGGAAACCCAAAATTTACAAACTGAAAATTAAAAAGAGATCGACGTGGGTGTCAATCGACCGCCTCAAGCCTGCTTTCACATCAGAAGGACCATGTTTTTCCCAAGACCCGAACTTGGCAAGCCAATAAGATTGCATAGGATCGCTGGAAAGATCCTACTGGAGGGGGAGTAGTGTGTCGACCACACTTTGCTTCAGCGAGCGCGAACTGGGACAAAGCTCCACTACACACACGGGCAGTGGACGGCCTCGGCCTCAGCCTGATTACGCATGCGCGAGCATCGGAGACACTCTGGCGACTCGGCGGTAAACAGGAAGGCTTGATCCCAACGGCCGTTACTTCTTTTCTCTTTATATATTTCTGGCTTTAAATAAATTAATTTTACTTATAATTTTATCAGCGGCCTTTCCACAAGCCACACCAACATATCACGCAACCATCCCACATTTCCATTTCAGATTTCTAAGTGCTCTGGAACGACTATATGTTTTAAACTCTCAATTAGACATTTTAAATTTATATTCAGACATTTTAAATTTTAATTCAAACGCTTTCATATTTATTTAGACATTTTTAATTTTAATTTGGACATTTAAAATTTTATTTTTTCAAAATCATTTTGTGTAATTGTTATAGCAGAAAATATGACTGATGTTCAATAACTTAGAAGCTTTTGTAATAGTTTCTTCTTGTAAGCATACCAACTTGATCAAAGTTTCCTGTTTTTATTTTTTTATTGATTTATATGAGTCTCTATCCACTTCAAAATTTATAGAAATCAGACGTTCCTATTTTAATAATATATTTAGTGTTGTCAGAGTTGTTTCAAAGGGTTTTTAAAAATTAACATTTTATTTTTTAAAAGGTTCATGTGCCTATAAATTAAAATGTCTAAAGAAAAATGAAAGTGTCTAAATAAAAATAAAAAATGTCTATATATAATTTTAAATGTTTAATTAAAGGTCATAAACCTATTTATTGTAGATAAAATATAATAAATACTTTGCTACAATATGAATACATGTTTTATATAGATTCATATTCTACCACAGCATTAAAAGAGTTTTTTTTTGTGTGTGAAAGTGTCAATATAACTGTGGTGAGAATATCAAAAGGCTCACTTAATTTTATTTTGTATCTAAATGTGAATATTTGTCCGAACTAAACAATATCTAGCATAATAAGAGCTATGTCAACAGAACCGGTGGAAAAAGACAATAAAAAAGCGTCAAATAGCTTAGGTATTCCAGAAGCAATATTTGTAGTAAGTTATTGTTTTCGAAGCATTCTTGACAATTGGAAAAAATGCAATGTGTAAAATCATTTATGAAAAATTTTGTTTTCTTTTTTAAACCACCACAAAATTAACCTTTGTATATTCCTTTGAAAAAAATACTTTTGAAATCAATTACGAAAAGGGATAAATATTTGGGTTAAAATTATAAGCCTTTTAGAATCACATGGCCTCATATATGAGAAATATGAGAACATTTGATTAATCAAGTTAAATATTTTTTCTTCCATGCGGATTTATTTCTAAAAAAAAATTGTTTTTAAATGTGATATTTCAAGTAGTTTTTATTAAACATTTATAAAACACGTAAATATGTGTGCATACAGATATTTCAAGAAACAAGATATATTGCCATGTTTTTATCCCTCAAATCCTCTTTCTATCCCTAGAATCCTGCCAATGTAAAATGCTCATATCTGATTGAAATGGAATTGTTTGTCTGTTAGAATAATGTCAACCCAAAATTTCCTGGGCAAAATTAGAGCAGAACTGCCAAATTGTAAGATTCATCTTACACATAAAATCTAAAATATAAAAAATCTTGTCAATCTGCTCTTCCATTTGATTAAATAGAGAAAGAATATTTTTTAAATTTTGATTGCACTGGAATTTTTGACAATATAAAAATTTGTAAAACGACATTTGAAAATTATCCCGCATGTGTTTCTTTTCAATGAAAAATCAAAACCCATTTTAAGGAGAACGATTATTTCCAACCTTATGAATAAGGTATGAAAGGATGAACCGTGAAGAGTAATGATAAACTGAAAAATAAAAGTGTCCAGAGATGAGAATCGAACCCACAGTGTGTAATTATTTTAAAGTTTAGGTCTATATATTAACCTTTTTAGTATTGACCTAGTAATTGACAACATAATTTTCAAGTCACACACCCCATAATAAACCCCAAATATGCGCAGCATGTAATCTGTGACTCCAGTCTGCCAAATGTGATCAATTAGAAGTAAAAGGTGTCTTCAGGGGATATTTCAACCAAGTGTAAACAGTGTCATCGTGTAAATTTTTCACCCCACTTTTCAAATGTTGCATTACATAATTAAATAAAAATATTAAAGTAAAATAATGCCAAATTTTGAGGCACAATTTTTTTATCTACAAAAATAAACACACTGTATTACATAATAAAAAATAAGTTATAAAGTTAAATATTGTAATTTTTTATTTCAAAACAACACAAGGTAATAAGTTCAAATAAATGAAGTGTGCGACGTTTCGGTAACAACATTGTTACCAAATTTTCACACACCATTTATTTATTTGGATTTGGCCTTGTTACCATATGTTTATAATCTATAATCCAAATTGTACCTTATCATCTCAAAACAACATAACCTAAACTAACCTAATTCAATAAAACCAACCCAATTTTAAACTAAACTGACCCATAAACAAAAGGTAATAAGACCAAATAAATAAACACCATTGTTACCATCTTCATGATTGATCGTAACAAAGCTGTTACCAAAAAGTCACACTATCCATTTATTTTGATTTGGTCTTATTACCTTTTGTTTATAATCCAAATTGTGCCTTGTCATAAACTGACCCATTCTCAAACTACCACTCTAATCAATACACATGGCATTAGATTTTTCTAAACTTTTAATAATCATATCTTATGGGGAATGTCAATAAAACTAATGTACATTTTTTTTAATAAAGCAAAAAAAAAAAATTTAAGTCTTATCAAGAGAAAATATATATGAGCTACTAAATGCAAACCTTTCAACACGGAAGTTTATTTGTAAATGAAATACAAACTTTATTTGTCCATTAAATTTCATATTATTAAACTTTTAAAATATTTTCATTTATTTAGGTAATATGCAATGTTTGAAACTTGGTGTTAACATTTTTCCCAATGACAATAATTGTTTACACTTGGCCAAAGATCTCCCAATTCCCGAGTCTACCTATTGGACAGCATTGCTATGGTGGCCAGACCAGGTCGTTCTGAGCCAAGATGGCCGCAATGCTGTTTACTTCTTGTTATAAGCCAAGCTGTGTCTCAATCCTTCTCTATCAATATTTATATGTACCTCTCTTAAATACCCATTTCTAAGGAAGCCTCTGTGACTTTGATGGTACAGTCTACGCCACACTGACGTGGGCCAACAGCCTGAAATGCGTACATGGTTGACTTCTCTTGAGTTATCAAGAAATTGGGTTGGCCAATGTCATGGCCAATTGCCATGGTTCTGCGAACTCTTCCATCAAATGTTCACAATATTTTTCATAGTTGATTAGCCTTAGCCATTTTTCCATGTCCTGGGTGTATATGATGTATGAGTAGCCACTTCTAGGCCCCAGAAGAATATTTTCTCCAACATTTTGCAGTTTTCCTGAGAAAGTTGCCCAATAGTTGTCAGCAACATCCAATACCTTCCATATTCGAAGTGTTAGGTTAGGTCTATAATGAATTTATTCTGAACCACGTCCAGTGTTCCTGGTGACAAGCTGTATGGAATGAAGAAGCAAGCAGGAACACACGCTTGTCCTTTCAACAGAGTATGTTTTTTTTTCTGAAGGCACGAGCTTGCGAGCTTGCCCCACTGAAAGTCGTATTTTTTCAGTTCCTGTAGCATTACTTATTGTAATGGTCCCAATTAAGTAACTCCACATTCTAGAAAGTTCTTCAATAAGGGTCAAATTTGTATAGAATCTATCCGTGAAATTTTTAAAACGTCTAGCTGTTGAAGATGTACCCCTGACTCTTCAAAATCATATTTCGGCAGCTTAGGAACATTATCAGCATTAGAATTGGAAAGAACACTTTCTGTGGATGAAAAATCATCCAAAACAGGAGATTCAGAGCGAGTCGACGAAGTAGAAGCTATGTTGGAAAAAAAATGAAAATGCAGCAACAAATTGAGGTGAGAGGGAATGGAGGATTCAGCAAGATGCTCACGTGATTTACAGGAAACGTGACATTCCCACCCCTTGTTTACACTGACAGTGGCTTGTAAACGGGTATGGGTTAAGACACCTCATTATTTATACCGGTGACTAGTGGCCGCTTAAATTTAGCCTAAATTGTCCAGGAGTAAACAAACAATATTGTTGAAATTTGATTTTAAAAAATGGTTCAATTATTGATGGTGACGAATTATCATTTAGTTGAATCAAAAATTTTTATTTGATAGGCTTGAGGTCGGGACATGAAAACAGTCGAATTATTGCAAGTGCCAAATTAATGAAGTTCTATTTTATAGTCTTATTTCAGAACATCACGGCCAGCTAGATACACTGCATTGTTGAGTGAGTGTACACTTCTATATGATCTGGAAATATATAAAAAAAATCACCACCAAATTAAAAAAAAAAGATATTTGTTCATTCCTGACAACCCAGAAGTTTTAAATTTTGTAGAAATGCATTGTTAGCTGGATTGAGGGCGTGTACAAAATTTCAGACTTCTATGTGTGAAATTTGTATAAATATTGTAAAAATGGTCATTTTTGGCAATGAAAGCTTTCCTTTGTAGAGAGAGGGCCTCTCCTGGATGTTCTACTGTATATGTGACGCAGGGACAACAACGTGGTTATAACAACAGTCCTGTGAGATGTTTTTACTTTCACCAACCTTGATTGAAGCTTAGGAATAAAATCTAGTCAATACAAGTTTCTTGGATTTGTTTCTTTGCCCGAGGTGAGTTAGTTGCTGTGTGGCGCAGGATGATGTGGACCAGTTCATGAAGCTGGAGGACAACCAAGATGTGGAGACGGTGCTGCGCAAGTTGGATGAGCAGCACAGCAAGTACAAGCTGCTGGAGATGAACCTGCTCCACAAGAAGAAGAGGCTCAAGAGTCAGGTGCCGGATGCCAAGGTGTCCCTGGAGCTGCTGGAACTGATCCGACAGAGACAGGAGACGGGGGAGAGCCTGCGGACCCAGTTTGTGGTGTCGGAGCAGGTGCTGGGCCACGCGGAGGTGGGGCCCACGCAGCAGGTGCTGCTCTGGCTGGGGGCCAACGTCATGCTGGAGTACGGCCTGGAGGAAGCCAGGCAGCTGCTGGCCGGGAACCTGGAAGTGGCCTCCACCACCCTGACCCAGCTGGAACTGGATCTGGACTTCCTGCGGGACCAGCTGACCATCACTGAAGTCAGTATCCTTTGTTTGGTTGGTTGCCAACATACCCGTGGTTACAGCAAGATGGATAACTTTGTTGTTAATTCTTAACTAACTCCCAAGTCCCTGTAGTTATAACAATATCCTGGGTGATGTTTTTATAACAAGGTTCCATATCTACTGGTTGCCCCCATAATCAACTACTACAGGGACAATTGCCACGATTATATCATCCCATTCCACTGACTGTTGGCAACTCTTGTGTTCCACATCATTTATAAAATTGTGAGATATTCACATTCCAGGTAAGCACCATTCAACAGCTTTGTCATTATCATACTTTGATGATGAACAATGTGGGAGTCACAAAACCTATCATCTGGCTGCACTTAGTGAGTGATGTGTCCTTGACTCCCCCCCCAGACATGGCCCGGGTGTACAACTGGGACGTGAAGCGCAGACAGGCCCTCAAGGAGAAGAAACTTGTGGTGGGGTGAAGCCACTGTACTCCTGCCATAAAATTCTATATTTTAATTCTTCTAAATTTGCATAGAGAAGAACCCCTGATAATAAACAATTGTAAAACCTTTTGTTTGTTTTGCTTCTTTGACAAATAATTAGAAATTCAATTGCCACCTATCATTAAAATTTGTAATATATAAATATATATTGTAATTTAAACAATGTGATATGTAAGTAATAAAGTATGACGTCTTTTCTAGTCGTCTCAAAGTGACACCAGCTTGCCACTGGACACCCGGGGGATCCAGAGAGGGACAAAAAAGGGGCGTTGGTCCGGATGTTGACAGTTAGTTAGGTTACAGTGGATATTTTCGGAGGGCCCGCTCAGTACTAAGTTAGATGCTATCTCACGACGGCCCTCGTGGCCGCCGTTTTGGCTCCTCTCCACCTCCGCGGCTTCATGCAGGATGCCGAGCTTTCCTCAGTTAATCCTCAACTTTCCCCTGGTCCTGGTGCCACGTGAGACGTACTAGGAGAGCGTCTTTTGATCCCAAACTTTGTCCTTACTGTCCTGTGCGGACTTCCCACTCTGCACGCCTTGCGACTCAACCCCGACTGCTTCCAACTCGCTTGTTGGCTTACCCGGGTTTACGACATATATATTTTGGCACTGTTTCTTATGATAAATATTTCCAAAAATACCTCTACAGGCCTTACTACATTGATAAAACTACAAGACCTAATCCAAATAAATTAATAGTGTGTGACATTTCAGTAACAATGCTGTTACCAAAATGTTACACACTATTAATTTATTTGGAGTAATTCTTTTATTTTCTTGTAGTTCTAATCTATAATCCAAATTGTGCTTTATCATACAATAATAAAAGTTATTAAATGAGAGGGCTTAGTTCATCAGTGGTGAACCCTCTCAGCAGTGTTGCCAAATTTTCCAGACCACTCTACTGTTGTATTGGATTGTTTCTCTATATACATACCCTGTTTTAACTAAGGAAGGCAGCTATGGGGTGTTTATGGACATTAGCTCGATCCACCAATCAGAGATGGTCCTCTTCATAGGTGAGATAGTCCTCCCAGTCTTATATGGTAGCAGACACATTTCAGATTTAACATAGGAGGTCGAGAGACACCAGCGCTGTAAGCCCAAGGAAATTGTTCATGTGGTGAGGATGAAGCACTTCTGTGACCTGGACTAATTTGTGGGTCAAATCTTGTAATAACATGGTGACATTTAATCATCATTATCTGATCTTAGTAATTCCTCTCTTGTGAACTCTTTCAAATGTTATCCTCGATAATACGTTCTACAACAATGGCCAACAATAGTGGTACATCCATGGTCGGTCAGTAATCTTAAGTCTAATTTCGTAGTCTTAAGTCTAATATAAACTCCCGCTTTTGCCGGTCCCAAGCCCGGAGAAAAAGGAGGAGGGGGAGCAGTAACAAGCTCGCTAAAAAACCTGGGCTCAGCTGGCCCGGCTGATAGTACCCTGTAAGGGCTCCTGATCCAGGGATACAGGATGAGCAGCGTTTGTACGCGTATGTTAGGAGCGGCTGCACATGGCGTCTGTTCCTCATGTCAGAGGCGGCCATTTCTTTTGGAGCTAAGTCGGCCTGCCACTGAGTAGTGCTCCCAGTCTTAATGACAAAGGCAGACGCATTTTACTTTACCCAATCATGATGGTTGTCAACTTTACAAGCTTGATACCTTAGTGTGATTGAGTGGAGATAAAAAAGAAGAAGAAGTCTAATTTCATTCTTGGTTCTCTCTAGAATATAAGTTTGTGCGGTGTTACTTTTGTTGATGACTATTCTGATGAGTTATACGCAAATGTTTCTGCTTTTACGAACTTTGGTCATTCCATGTTGTTGTTCCTGAGGTATTTCTTGATGCTGCTTTTTATGATTCCCTTTTTCTCATAAACCATTCATATGTAGATGAGCCACCCAGGCCATTGCATGCTTTATACCATTCACTCATGAAAAATCCTTGCAGGTTTTTTAATTGAAAGTTTTCCCTTGGTCCTAGATGTTGTAACAAAAACATTTACTAGTAATTACATGCCATTTCTGCTTTCATATCTTTAACAGGAATCATCCTACTTATATTTACTAAAGTATTCCACGCGTTAAGATGTGCTCATATCCTGATGATGGTTTTTTAACGTCCTCTTGAAAATTGATGCCTACTCGTTCCCTCCCTAGTGGTGCCACTGGTTTTACTCTCAGGGGGATTTGAAAGTTTGTCATACCTTACATGATCCTTTTTGTCCTCAAGACCTTTCCAAAAGAAACGGGGTGAATAGTTGTAGCCACTCCCATGTGAGCGACTGGGGTCTGTTGTGTGCTGTTTTTAATATCTCAGAAACGCCTGGGTGTTATGATTAACCACTGGTAAATCGGGGTTATGCCAGACCCCATTCTTCTTTTTTTATTCATCCCTCATTTTTTCACTCCTTATCCGTGATATGTTTGCAAAATTTATCATTAATTTTTGGGGGGTCGGTGGAAGGCTGGTTAAACCGTTTGGTTTACGACCACTACGACCCGGGTTCGATCCCCGCATTGGACACTTTTCTGTTTAAAAAAAAAAAAAAATTTTTTAAATGCTCCAATGGCCCCCCGATTCTTGCAAAAGTCCAACCCCACCAGCGAGTGCAAGTAACCAAACGGGGCTCTGGCACATTTGTAAGTGCAAAGTCGAACTGCTTTCACATGTGTAGACATGTGGTGCGCTTACAGTAAAAAAAAGCAGTCGCTAACTACCCACCATGATTATCATGGCCTGTACCACGTGTACTAGGGATAAGCAAAAAAAAAAAAAAATCATTAATTTTTAATGTTTTGTAGATCTGCATACCTGGTCGTTAAAATCCTCTTACTCTTTTGCCTCTGTTTTGAAGAATGGGTTACACGATAATGCATCTGGGGGACTATTTCAAAATCGTATTTCTTGAGTTCCAAACCCCATCTGGCTAGTCTTGAGCATGGGTCACTTATGCTCGCTAGCCAAGTGATGATCATGGATTTCCTACCAAAAATATATGGTCTTAATTTTTGTAATGACCACATTATTGCTAGACACTCCAATATGCCGTAATTGCGCTTTCATGTTTCGACATTGTCCTTGATAAGTAATGTACTGGGGGAAGAAGCCCATCCTTTTCTGGCTGCATTAATACTTCGCCTAGACCTATTATTGATGCATCGGTATATATTTCTATCCAGGCTTCTGGATTAAAATGCACCAGTATCAGGACATCCTTGGAGCAGTGGCCACCTAGACCTTTCGGTCCATAAACCGGCATGCGATAGCATACCCATTGCTGTATCTAGGTCACCCAACTAAAAAGGAATGATGCATTCTCCATGCACCGAGCGGCCATTGTTTGACCCCTCGCGCCTGCCATTATGGTCTGGCTCCATGGGGTCGACCAATCAAACCCACAGGCTTCTCCGAGAGTTCATGGCAAGGTTGCTGACCGAGCCCTCCCGTTCGGACTTAGTTTAACCCGTCCTACGCTCCAATAGGACTCCCCCCCCCCTTTGGCCCTCGAACCCTTTGTTCACAGTACTCCCTGAATCTGCCGACGAATCAAGGACCTCTGAGGTTTACGCGGGGAACCGACGCGAAGGCGGGAGGGTGGTACTACTGTGTGCACCCCTTGGTTTTCCATGCCGCGAACGGCAAGGACGCTCCCAATGGCGCACACACAGAGCGAAGACCCTAGAGTTTCAGGACACGTGCGCCTCGCGTCAGCCAACCAAGGGCAGATGGCCAGCTTACAGCTTCACTGGCCATCAGCCAGTAGCACCCCGACGCGGATGAACACGCAGAGTCACCTCTCCACTCCCCTATCCTCAAGGGTGAGTGAGGGGTGGGCATTCTTCTTTCCCCACGGTAAAGGACAGTGCTTCCTTTAGTGTCTCTAAAGTGTTTTATTTTCTCGGCGCCACAATCACAAATTTCTTATCTTTTCCCATTAAACACGCCAGCGGTTTACAAATCTTTACGAAATTTTTGATAAAACATCTGTAGAATCTAGCGAGACCTAGAAATGAGCGTATTTGCTTACCTTTTTTTTTTTGTAATGGGGAAGTTCCTAACACCTTCGATCTTATCAGTCGCTGGTTCTACCCCATTTTCTGAAACCACGTGGCATAAATTAGGGAGTCTCTCGTGCGCGAAACGACACTTAGACGATTTCAGTGATAGTTTTGCTTCCTGAAAGCATTGGAGTACATTTCCTAGCCGTTCATTCCTGTATATCGTGGCCATATAGAATGATGTCATCTAGATAAACCTTGGATTCTGACAACTTAAGTTCGGCTAGTAACATGTTCATGATTCTTTCAAAATTTCCTGGTGTGCCAGTAAGTCCAAACGGTAGTATTAAATTTGTATAATCTGTTCCCGTTGTGATTGGTTTACTCTCTTTGTCCAACGAACATTTCCAATATCCACTAACAAAGTCAGATAGGGGAAGTATGTCATCCCTGCTAATGGATCCAGTCGTTAATATCAGGTAGAGGATATGAGAACCTCTCTGTTATGTCGTTTACTTTTCTGTAATCGACGCAAAATCTGTTTTGAGCCATCTGATTTCTTTTCCGATACAACTGGACTAGCACAGGTGATGTGGGATTTCTATATATGCCTTTGTCAGACATTTCCTTAACCTGGCCCTCGATGATTTTGTGTTCCTTGGGCTACAATACACTTTTTGTCCTCGTGTCTGGTTTTAACATGATACCTTGTATCCGCTACCTTGTCCCATTCCTCTGAGAACAACTTGCGGTTTACTTGTGTAGAAATAGAATCGAGAGCATTTCATATATGGTTTTAATATAATAGAAGAAGCCCACTATAAACATAATTATGCCCTGCTTTGGGCGTCATTGTTTAAATCGTGATGATTTTATACTTTTTACTATTTCCAGATCTCTACATGTCCAAATATTAGGGCGCCAGTGGCTGCAGAAAAGCAGACCACAAATTTATTCATCTATGGCACATGTAGAGACCTAAAGCTGTGCCGGCTAGCAATTATGTTGATGGGGAAATTAACCAATCAATCTTTTTGGTTAGACAAATTTTTATTTAGACTAATAAAATCTTTCAATGTACAACATTTTTTTATTATATTAATTAATGAAATCACGCACATATATAAGATTAAAAAAAATATATATAAAAAAACTGTAGATAAGGTTAAAAGGGAGGAGTTTTAAAACTATATATATATTTTTTTTCACAAAAGGCCTATTATGCCAAAGCCAGATATCCCCGACCTACCTCTTCATCCCAGCCATGTCCACCATTCAAAAAGGGGCAGGCAAAGGCCGCAGCCAGCGGCCTCCGCTCTCCGCAACTCCAATCCTTTTTTTGCTTCTCAGAAAAAAATCTAATTTTTGTTAAGAAAAAAAAAAGTAAAAATCCGAATGTCAATATCAAAATTGTCAATCTTCAAGAATGTAAATATCCCGCTTCCTTGTCCCAGTGTTGCTGAACTCACCCCCCAAGGCTATCATCCCTCTTCTCTCTATGAAAATAAAAAAATAAAAAAGGCGTATTAAAAAAAATTATAAAAATAAATTAAATATAAAAAATTATTAAAGAAATATTCACAAAAAAAAAATAAAATAAAAATACGAAAATATTGAATTAAAAAAAATAATTAATATTGTAGGATCTGGGCATCTTGGGGTCAGCTTGGGAAAGGTTCAGGGCTCGTGGTGGAGCTGGTGCTCTGCATGAAGATGGTGGAGTCAGGTCAAGCACCATAGGTCGGTGGCTTGACTACAGGGAAGGGGCGTCTGAGTCCATCTTGGACTGGCTTGTGGTCAAGTCAGCCACCATCAGACATGTGGCTCGACCACCAGGAAGGGGTGTCTGAGTCCATCTCAGACTAGCTTGATGTTGGTGGGGCCAGGTCATCCACCATAGGTCAGGTGGCTTGACTACAGGAAGGGGATCTCGGTCTCTGGCTCAGTGCTGCCAAGGCTAAAGGTGGCTTCAGGCTCCATCTCGACACCTCGCAATCACCAGAGGTTTGTGGCTTAGATGGACATAGGTGGGATATGGTTAGGTTAGGTGGGGTTCTGGGTTACTTTGGCATATTATGGTCACGAGGTGTCCCAACAATCCTCCCTGCCAAAAAATTAATTTTACAAAATAAAAAGGAAAATTAATTTCCAACACCGAGTGAGGAAACTTAATAAAATAAAAAAAATTACATAAAAGAAAATATTTACTACAAAAATAGTATATCTATACTCAAATATTAATTAATCACTCAAATCCACCCTGGGTGCTAAGGTGAAGTGATGAATGTGCATTAAAAAAAAAAAAAACTAAAAATTCTAAAATCATAAATCTACAAATTTAAAAAATATTATGGTATACACGTATGCAAATGCAATTCATTTTCTTTTTCAAATAATAACAATTATCCAATATATGCATTTTTCATAATGTAACAGCCAAAAAAAAAAAGTCCTAAAATACATAAAGGTATCAGGGGGGAAAAGACAAATTTCAAATCTAATGCGCTTCTTTCTACTAATATTTAATAGGGTAATTCAAATCAGTAATTTAAAACACTTTGATCCCACACACAACTCATTCTGTTAAAACCAATTGAATCTTTGATTAAAAATTGAACTGAAACCTTTTACATGGTTAGACTAGTTGTCTACCTAAATTATTCGGTACATTGACCTCGCATGGCCATACATAACTGAAAACATCCTTTGTTAAAAAAAAAAAATCCTGCTTCACAAAATATTAAACCAAACCTATAGCTTACCCTTAAGGTATATATACCTCCTTTTTTTTTTTTTTATGACCTTAAAACACACACAAAAATTACCCTACTTTTTTATAATAAACCTTAAAAAAAAAAAATTCTTTCGAACCGGTATTCAAGGTTCAAGACCAAATCTATAATCACAAACTGACACTCAGATACTTGTTAGTTTACATGGGATTATGCCATTTGTCCTCTAGCTGCCCAAAGCTAGAGCTTCTCACACCTTCGGGGCTTTCAGGCGGAGGACAAAGACCTTCACATGGTCTCAATACAACTGCTGCTCCCAGAGCAGTTAGAAGAAAAATTCATGGGACTCTCTCCCTTGACATCCAGTGTGTGCTCCCAGAGCACATGACAAAAGACATTTCCCACAACCATGCGAGTGCTTTCTTCACAGAAAGAGAAACTTAGCTGGAGAGCCTATATCTCATCCAGGATAAAAAAAAATCCAGTTAAAAAAAATAGATAAGTTTGAACCTAACATATATAAACAAAGAAAAAAAAAATTGAAATCAAATTTATACCTCCACATGAAGTGAAGAAACTCTGCCTAAGCAGACATATCAGATTGTCAGTGAGTTTACAAATCCCTGATGGTAGATCAAACTATTAAGGTCCTAACACATTTTATATAAAGTTACAAGATCCTATCCTACCAATATTTTAATTTGTCCAGGTCTAACATACTGCTGGCTTGAAGTTTGATATCTCATTCACTACCCTTCATTCATACAAAATAAAAAATAAAAACATTTGCGGGTGCATTCAAACTAAACTTGAAATCAAAAGCACTGCCTGAACATTAAACAAACAAAACAACTATTCAAAAACTAAATTCAGGGAGATAAGCACAAGTGCTCTATACCAAAGAAAATCTAGTTATGGTCCACCTCCATAAACTCACAAAAGAAAATAAACTTGTACTAATTACCACCAATTTGGTCATTCTGTACCCAAAATAGTAATCTAACATTAAAAAAAAAAAAAGTGTGCAAGGTTCATAAAAAAAATAGAAATCCTATCTTCAAATATTCATCTAATCCTATCTATTTAACCTAAAAAAAATATTATCATTTACTGTAAAAGCTATCTAGAGGGCCTGTATCCCATCCGTCCTGTATTTACAATAAGCGACAAAGAGAAAACAACAACAAAAAAGGAAAAATCCTCAAATTGACCATATTATAAATCCTAGAATCCTATTAAAAAAAAACCACAACACTGACTATCCAACTAATTCAACATTGCTCACAGTGATGGATACCAAGAGAGCCCAAATCTCGTCTTTTAGGTGCTTCACTGTCCGAGACACAAAATCTTAACTCCTAGTTGAAGAAATGGATATCTCTTTAATCATAAAAGTAGGTCTTAAATCTATACTAAAATAAAAGTTTATAAAATTACTAAAAAAACAAAGGCTGAGTTTGAAAAAAAAAGGATGCACAAATGCTCTTACATTTTGATAAATTTACACACAAAAAAAAAAAGTTCAAAAAATCTAGAAATTACCCTAAAAAAAAAGATATATAAACTTTTGCTCTAAATTTAACTTGTTCATACCATATAAATATTTCCTTTATACTATGAAAAGCTTAATCATGTAGGTCAGCATGTACCCCTAGGGCAGACCATAGACATGCTATGCGATACATTGGCAACCTTTTTTTTTTTGGGATGCCTAGTTGGGATTGCAGTTGTGAGGACCACAACCTGAGCAGAAATGACAAGTCTTTTCTCTCCTCACCCTAGTTGACCTGCGTAGCTCAGAAGGTTTTTGGACCTCCACCCTAGTGGTAGCCTCCTGTCCTTGGTTTCTTTCTGTGCGACTGTTCAAATATGGTGGGTGGTAGTGGTTAACCCAGGCAGGTGTCAGTAATACTGGTTCATCAGTGTCATCTTCAGGTCCTTCTTGTGGTCCTTTCAAAATAGCTATGGGTTGGTGATATAGTTTGATCCTGTCTATGTGGTATTTGTCCCTAGCTTTAGTTGTCATGTCCTCAAGCAGATATACTGTCAACCCAGCTCTTCTTATTACCTTGTATGGTCCTGCGAATCGAGGTTGAAATTTATGGACTCCTTTTATATGGTACTTCCTTTCTACCAAGACAAGTTCTCCAGGTTCAAACTCTCTTAATTTGTGATAATGAAAATTTCTCAATGCTCCTTCCCTTTCCTTAGCATATGCCTGTCTAACTGCAGTGTGTACTTCTTCAAGGTCTTTTTTGAAATGTTTATCGTACTCCCTCGCCCAGAAATGGATGTTATCTTCTGGGATGGGAAAGTCCATATCACTTCCCAATAACTCTGGGAGCCGCATCTCATAGCCATACAGAAGTTTGGCTGGTGAGTATCCTGTGGAAGCATGTAGTGTTGACCTTATAGACATGGCTACCAGTGGGAGAAGTTCATCCCAAGATGAGCCGGACGCACACTTCCTTAATGACTCTATTACCGTACGATTGAGCCTCTCCGCAGCTCCATTGCTCTGAGGTCACCATGCAGTTGTGTGAACTGCTTCCACTCCCAAAGTATAACAACAACTCTTAAACACCCTGCTCATAAATACTGTTCCTCGGTCAGAGAGTATGGTTTTGGGAACTCCATAGTGGGATATTACATCGCTGATCAAGATACGGGCTACCGTCTCCGACTTTTGGTTGGGTGTGGCTACAAGGATGGGAAATTTAGTAAAAAGGTCTATTATTGTTAGGATACTGGAGTTTCCTGATGGGGTCTGTTCAAGTGGTCCTATGAAATCTATGGCTAAATGTTCAAAAGGGTGATTAGGCCAAAAGTGGGGCGTATTAGCAGATTTGATGACACCCGGGTTGGCATATTGGCAGGAGTTGCAATGCTGTATATATTTTTTTACATCCTGTGTCATGTTGTGCCAGAAATAACTTTCTCTGAGCCTTACAAGAGTTTTGCGGACTCCAAAATGTCCTGAAGATGGTAGGTCATGGTGATACCTTATTACCTCTGACCTTTTTCTTAAGGGAATCACCAGTAGCCAAGTGCCCTTTTTGCCAAGGACACGAAGATTGCCTTCTCTATCTAATTGGTAGAATTTTTTTTTTAATTCAGTCATAGGGTTATTAGCATTTAACTTCTCAATTATAGGCATCCAATGTGGCTCATTTTTTAACTCTGAACATAGGTCTGTAGATAGGGGCATGAACACAGAATCAGGGCAGGTCATCGCAGCTACTATCCCATCGGGTCCCCCTGGTTTCTCTTCCTCATGGGGAAACCTGCTTAGAAAGTCTGCTACAACATTATCTCTACCTGCCACATGGTGGTAGGTAACATTAAAGTCCTGTATAAATTCAGCCCAGCGGGATAGCCTAAGGTTTTTATAATCTGCTCCCTTGTTATACATTATGGGTTTGTGATCAGTATGGATATCAATTTTACTTCCTATCAGTAGATGTTTGAAATGCTGTAAAGAAAGTACTATTGCAAAGGTTTCTTTCTCGATTGTAGAATATCTGAGTTCTGGTCCATGGAGCTTCTTACTGAAATATGCAATTGGCTTACTTGCTCCATCTTCTTCTTGGCACAAGCAAGCCCCCACAGCTATACCACTAGCATCTGTATATAACAGATAAGGCTTATTCGGGTCAGGGTGAACAAGGATAGGAGAACTTGTTAATCGGGCTATGACTTGGTCAAAAGCCTCTTGATGAACACTTTCCCACAGGAATTTACGTCCATTCTTCAACAGATCATTCAAGGGAGCTAATAAGTCACCTGCTTGAGGGATAAAACGCCTATAATAATTTACTAGCCCAAGGAAACTTCTCACCCCCTTAATATTCTTAGGTCTGGGAACACTCTGAAGTGCTAAAATATTATTTGTGGCTGGCTTTATTCCATTTTGATCAATAATGTGTCCCAGGTATTCCACAGATTGTTGGAAAAAGTGGCTCTTTCCTCGTTTAGCCTTGAGGCGGAATTTGCTCAGGCATTCAAATACATCAACAAGGTCCAGTATATGTTGCTCGTAAGAATCACTATATACTATGACATCATCTATGTATAGGCGGACACATTTATATAGTAGGTCTCCAAAAACTATATTCATAGCAAGTTGAAAAACCTGTGCAGAGTTCTTTGCACCTTGGGTCAAACGAGTGAAGTGATACCTACCCCATGGTAAGGAAAAGGCAAAGAATTCCCTGTCCTCTTCTGGTAAGTGAATCTGAAAGAAACCTGATGTGAGGTCTATTGTGCTAAATATCTTTGCCCCAGTAAATGCTCTGAGGTTCTCCTCAATGCGTGGAATGGGGAACGGAAAACCTCTGTGGCCTCATTTACCCTACGGAGATCTAATGTGATGCGGACACTGCCATCTGACTTTACCACTGGGAAGAGTGGTGAATTCCATAGGGAAGTGCTTCTTTCCACTATGCCACCTTTTGTAAGCTTATCTACCAGATCTTTGACCTGAGGGAGGAGATTGTTTGGTATCGGATATTGGGCTCGATATACCGGCTTGTCTGTCTTCATAGTGAGCTTGGGGGCAATGATAGTAGATCCGCCTCCCATGTCCTCTATTTCATTGCAAAAGCAATGAGGGAATGCACTCAAAATATCTTTTTCTGTCTTTATCTCAGAGATAGGTATGGCTGGTAACATTATATCTGAAGGCTCCGCTATTAAAGAAGTCCTGAATGCTGCATTTCTGAGTTCCTTTGAGTCTCCCATCAGGTCGGAAGTTATTTCTCCACTGTGGCTGAAATTCAGCTCTAGTTGCCTAATACCAGAGATCCCAACTATGCCGGCAATGCCTAGTGGTAGTCTGCATATCTGGAAGGGTAACATGTGCCACCCCAAGTCTGTCCCAGGTAGCAATGGTCTAACTTCCAAAATGCATCCTCCTCTTGAGGAGATGTCTGTTCCACATATTGCCTCTACCTTCTTAGGAGGTTCAGTAATGTCTGACAACTTAATATTATATATATGGCCGTTTATTATATTGAGTTGTGATCCAGTGCCAAAAAGGAACAGTTCTTGGTTATATGAAAGTTTATATACATCTATCCCCTTGATAGAGAGTTTGATTGTAGGAAGTTCTGAAGTCCACCTTAACTGCACCCTAGGTAAGGTGGCCACTAGTTTCCCTGGCAGTCCCGGGCAAAGTGCCCTGGCTTGTTGCATTGGTAGCATTTGAGAGGTCCTCGGGGTCTTTGACTGGTCCCTGTTGGCTCATTTATGTTGCTGGCAACCTGCGTTCTTATTCGCCCTTTAGGCCGCTCTCTGTTGGGTGGCATATTTGCTCTTTGGGCTTGTGCATCATTATCTCGGATCTCTCTGGGTGGGAATGATGGCCTCATATTTCTTCCTGGGTTGTAAAAATTCTTGGTGACAGGTCTGGGGTTGTGGTTGGACCTGCCTTCCAAATGTTGGATTTGTTTTTTTAGTTTGTTAATTTCTTCTAATAAATCTTCTGTATCCTTGCCATGGCTCCCCTTTGTGGAACTTTCAAATGGATCCTGCCTTCCAAGGACCTGCATCATTGTCTCAGCCCTGTTGGCCTTTTCAACGAGTTCCCCCCATGGCAGGTCTTGGTGGTCCCATAAATGTTGACCAAGTGGGTGGTAGAGTCCGAAGATGAAAATGCGCCTCCTTTCATCTTCCCCAATGTTCAGGGAGCCTGATGCCACCTTGTCAGCAAGAAATTGTACTCTGTCAGCAAAATCACGTGCAGACTCTGTAGGATTCTGTCTAGCACCGAAGAGTTCTGACCTGGATCTGACTGGATCTTCATCTATACGGAACCGCCTGGCCAGTCTTTCTTTCAGTAGACTGTAAGTTAGCTCTTCATTCCTCTGCAGTCTAGAGAAGTCCTTTGCTGGACCTTTAAGATGGTTACGGAGCAAAATGACCTTTTTCCTCTCTTCAAGATTTTCAAGATCATACAGGCTTTCAAAGTCCTTGATAAAAGAGTTGAATGATGACGACCTACTCCATCATATTTTTCCAAACCATATAATGCTGCAGGCATATAATGGGAGGCTTGTTCATTTCCTGAATGGGGTGCCTCCATGTCTTCCAAGAAATATTTATTTTTCTTATTATTATTTATTTTCCTCCTCTTCTCTTCCCCCCCCCCCCCCCCCCCCCATTTTTTTTTCTTTGGAAGAAAGTAAGTCTTCTTTCTCAAAGTCCGCGAAAGTGGATAGAAATGAACGTTGCACTCAATGCTATTGAATCACGTGTTCATTATCAGCCAATCGTGAGCAAGAATAGGGAGAAATTCTGAGTGTTATCATTTCTTAGCGCCAAAATTTATATTTGGTCCCAGCACATCTGGTGACTCCAGATGTTGTTTTTCTGCACAGAGTCCTAAATTTAAACTAAGCTGCCAATCATGGCTCGAATTTCGTCTAGGCCTAGCTTTGTTCTTTGTTACATATGTTACATTCTTTAAAATTATAAACACAGCATTAAATATACCAATCGACGAAGCTATAATATTGTAAATAAAAATAACGGTTGTTATTTACCTAACTCCCATATATAATAATACCATAAATAGTATAAAGTATTAAATATAAATGTTTATTAAAACACAAAAATTAAACTTAAACTCAACAAAACAATAGATTTGAAAGCAGCATTAGATTTGTTTACTTACTACAGAGTGGATATTGGATAATTTTTATCACTTTATATAATTCAAAACACAAACTTGCTTGTAAAAATAAAATTACAAGTTATATATATAAATATCTACCTAAAAATAATTATTCTGTGTACATTGAAAAATTTTATTAGTCTCATTTCCCTGGGTATTGATTCTTATTAATCTCAGGATCGCGATCTACTTAGCCCTAATGGCGTTTCACTATGTATATAATTTAGAATATAATAGAAGAAAATTATATACATAATTCGAGCCCCGCGGCGGGCGACATTGTAGAAATAGAATCGAGAGCATTTCATATATGGTTTTAATATAATAGAAGAAGCCCACTATAAACATAATTATGCCCTGCTTTGGGCGTAATTGTTTAAATCGTGATGATTTTATACTTTTTACTATTTCCAGATCTCTACATGTCCAAATATTAGGGCGCCAGTGGCTGCAGAAAAGCAGACCACAAATTTATTCATCTATGGCACACGTAGAGACCTAAAGCTGTGCCGGCTAGCAATTATGTTGATGGGGAAATTAACCAATCAATCTTTTTGGTTAGACAAATTTTTATTTAGACTAATAAAATCTTTCAATGTACAACATTTTTTTATTATATTAATTAATGAAATCACGCACATATATAAGATTAAAAAATATATATATAAAAAAACTGTAGATAAGGTTAAAAGGGAGGAGTTTTAAAACTATATATATATTTTTTTTCACAAAAGGCCTATTATGCCAAAGCCAGATATCCCCGACCTACCTCTTCATCCCAGCCATGTCCACCATTCAAAAAGGGGCAGGCAAAGGCCGCAGCCAGCGGCCTCCGCAACTCCAAGCCTTTTTTTGCTTCTCAGAAAAAAATCAAATTTTTGTTAAGAAAAAAATATATAAAAATCCGAATGTCAATATCAAAATTGTCAATCTTCAAGGATGTAAATATCCCGCTTCCTTGTCCCAGTGTTGCTGAACTCACCCCCCAAGGCTATCATCCCTCTTCTCTCTATGAAAATAAAAAAATGAAAAAGGCGTCTTAAAAAAAATATAAAAATAAATTAAATATAAAAAAATATTAAAGAAATATTCACAAAAAAAAAAAAAAAAAACGAAAATATTGAATTAAAAAAAAATAATTAATATTGTAGGATCTGGGCATCTTGGGGTCAGCTTGGGAAAGGTTCAGGGCTCGTGGTGGAGCTGGTGCTCTGCATGAAGATGGTGGAGTCAGGTCAAGCACCATAGGTCGGTGGCTTGACTACAGGGAAGGGGCGTCTGAGTCCATCTTGGACTGGCTTGTGGTCAAGTCAGCCACCATCAGACATGTGGCTCGATCACCAGGAAGGGGTGTCTGAGTCCATCTGAGACTAGCTTGATGTTGGTGGGGCCAGGTCATCCACCACAGGTCAGGTGGCTTGACTACAGGAAGGGGATCTCGGTCTCTGGCTCAGTGCTGCCAAGGCTAAAGGTGGCTTCAGGCTCCATCTCGACACCTCGCAATCACCAGAGGTTTGTGGCTTAGATGGACATATGTGGGATATGGTTAGGTTAGGTGGGGTTCTGGGTTACTTTGGCATATTATGGTCACGAGGTGTCCCAACAATCCTCCCTGCCAAAAAATTAATTTTACAAAATAAAAAGGAAAATTAATTTCCAACACCGAGTGAGGAAACTTAATAAAATAAAAAAAATTACATAAAAGAAAATATTTACTACAAAAATAATATATCTATACTCAAATATTAATTAATCACTCAAATCCACCCTGGGTGCTAAGGTGAAGTGATGAATGTGCATTAAAAAAAACTCAAAAATTCTAAAATCATAAATCTACAAATTTAAAAAATATTATGGTATACACGTATGCAAATGCAATTCATTTTCTTTTTTAAATAATAACAATTATCCAATATATGCATTTTTCATAATGTAACAGCCAAAAAAAAAAAGTCCTAAAATACATAAAGGTATCAGGGGGGAAAAGACAAATTTCAAATCTAATGCGCTTCTTTCTACTAATATTTAATAGGGTAATTCAAATCAGTAATTTAAAACACTTTGATCCCACACACAACTCATTCTGTTAAAACCAATTGAATCTTTGATTAAAAATTGAACTGAAACCTTTTACATGGTTAGACTAGTTGTCTACCTAAATTATTCGGTACATTGACCTCGCATGGCCATACATAACTGAAAACATCCTTTGTTAAAAAAAATCCTGCTTCACAAAATATTAAACCAAACCTATAGCTTAACCTTAAGGTATATATACCTCCTTTTTTTTTTAATGACCTTAAAACACACACAAAAATTACCCTACTCTTTTATAATAAACCTTAAAAAAAAAAATTCTTTCGAACCGGTATTCAAGGTTCAAGACCAAATCTATAATCACAAACTGACACTCAGATACTTGTTAGTTTACATGGGATTATGCCATTTGTCCTCTAGCTGCCCAAAGCTAGAGCTTCTCACACCTTCGGGGCTTTCAGGCGGAGGACAAAGACCTTCACATGGTCTCAATACAACTGCTGCTCCCAGAGCAGTCAGAAGAAAAATTCATGGGACTCTCTCCCTTGACATCCAGTGTGTGCTCCCAGAGCACATGACAAAAGACATTTCCCACAACCATGCGAGTGATTTCTTCACAGAAAGAGAAACTTAGCTGGAGAGCCTATATCTCATCCAGGGTCAAAAAAAATCCAGTTAAAAAAAATAGATAAGTTTGAACCTAACATATATAAACAAAGAAAGAAAAAATTGAAATCAAATTTATACCTCCACATGAAGTGAAGAAACTCTGCCTAAGCAGACATATCAGATTGTCAGTGAGTTTACAAATCCTTGATGGTAGATCAAACTATTAAGGTCCTAACACATTTTATATAAAGTTACAAGATCCTATCCTACCAATATTTTAATTTGTCCAGGTCTAACATACTGCTGGCTTGAAGTTTGATATCTCATTCACTACCCTTCATTCATACAAAAAAAAAACAAACATTTGCGGGTGCATTCAAACTAAACTTGAAATCAAAAGCATTGCCTGAACATTAAACAAACAAAACAACTATTCAAAAACTAAATTCAGGGAGATAAGCACAAGTGCTCTATACCAAAGAAAATCTAGTTATGGGCCACCTCCATAAACTCACAAAAGAAAATAAACTTGTACTAATTACCACCAATTTGGTCATTCGGTACCCAAAATAGTAATCTAACATAAAAAAAAAAAGTGTGCAAGGTTCATAAAAAAAATAGAAATCCTATCTTCAAATATTCATCTAATCCTATCTATTTAACCTAAAAAAATATTATCATTTACTGTAAAAGCTATCTAGAGGGCCTGTATCCCATCCGTCCTGTATTTACAATAAGCGACAAAGAGAAAACAACAACAAAAAAAAAGGAAAAATCCTCACAAATTGACCATATTATAAATCCTAGAATCCTATTTAAAAAAACCACAACACTGACTATCCAACTAATTCAACATTGCTTCATAAAGATTGCCCACAGTGATGGATACCAAGAGAGCCTAAATCTCGTCTTTTAGGTGCTTCACTGTCCGAGACACAAAATCTTAACTCCTAGTTGAAGAAATGGATATCTCTTTAATCATAAAAGTAGGTCTTAAATCTATACTAAAATAAAAGTTTATAAAATTACTAAAAAAACAAAGGCTGAGTTTGAAAAAAAAAGGATGCACAAATGCTCTTACATTTTGATAAATTTACACACAAAAAAAAAAAGTTCAAAAAAATCTAGAAATTACCCTAAAAAAATGATATATAAACTTTTGCTCTAAATTTAACTTGTTCATACCATATAAATATTTCCTTTATACTATGAAAAGCTTAATCATGTAGGTCAGCATGTACCCCTAGGGCAGACCATAGACATGCTATGCGATACATTGGCTACCTTTTTTTTTTGGGATGCCTAGTTGGGATTGCAGTTGTGAGGACCACAACCTGAGCAGAAATGACAAGTCTTTTCTCTCCTCACCCTAGTTGACCTGCGTAGCTCAGAAGGTTCTTGGACCTCCACCCTAGTGGTAGCCTCCTGTCCTTGGTTTCTTTCTGTGCGACTGTTCAAATATGGTGGGTGGTAGTGGTTAACCCAGGCAGGTGTCAGTAATACTGGTTCATCAGTACTCGCCACACATCACTCACTGTCTGAAATAGCGCAGGACAAGTCATCGAGGGCCCAGCCTTGCGGGACTTGGCGTAGCCTCTTTTAAAGAGCGCTTCTCACGCCAGCATGTTCTCCAGAAGATATTGAAGAATTCCTGCGAGGTACCATATTAACCATCAACTTAAAAGAAGGCAATCCCTTAAGGTGCGCTGAGATTTCCCAAACTGAAATGTGTGCTGCCATCCGCCGCTTGCCCATAGAAAAATCGGCTTGACGGGACAAGTTGTCCTGCAAATCTGGGGATTTGAAGACTTTTCACGCCAGCACTTCAAAGGATCTTCGAGGCTTCCCAGATTTGAGGACTTCGACCTATAACTCTTCCTCCAACTGTGTGAAGTGATCCAGGACCCCAAGGGTCGACAGCCTGGAGAAGATGACCAGGTAGTTAATAAGCCTGAACCTCACCACAATAACTTTCATCAACCAAGATGAGTACCCAGAACTCCACCAAATAAACTCCAAGACTTCAGGCATGCAATTGTCTTTTGCTCTTTGTTTTAAGAATTATATATATTTTTATATTTATAATTTCTTTAAAAAAATAAACACATATATATTCACCTGATCCCATTACAATTTCATTTTTGTACTATTTTAATAAATCAAGAAAAGCAAACAATGAACGCGTTTCGGGCTGTTGGCCCTCGTCAGCGTGGTGCAGGCTGAACCTCTATGATTAAAAATCATTTGGTCCCAGAGGCTTCTTGACAAATCAAGAAATGGGTATTTAAGGCTAAATAGCGTAAATACGCTTAACATGTGAAAAATAACGATTTATCAAGAAATTGGGTTGGCCAAATATTAAAGAACAGGTTAAATCAACGTTTACTTGATTTCTGTTCCACTAGATAGTGTTCTGCCATCTAAAAAACGCTCATGTTAGCGGTTAGAATATGCCTAATTTGTTTTTAATATCAACACCTGACCTTTTTTATTATTTTATTATTTTTCCACAAAATAAAATGTTGCAAAAATGTTGCTCAATATTATATTGAAATAATAAAATACATATATATTCCATAAATTCATTTTTATATATTGCATTAATAATAAAGTTAGAAATCATATTGATTATCAGAAATTTTAGTTGTCCTTTTTTAAAATAACTCTAATTTAGAATTATATAAATTTGATTATAAGAAAAAATTGCAATATACTATTATAAAATGATCGCAAAACCTTTCGCAATATGTTTGTTTATTATATAAAAAAAAAAAAGGCGGAGTTTTTATAATAAACAAACTTCTTGCGAAAGGTTGTATATTTTATAATATATTCATTTATTTTAAAATACAAAATTGAAAAATAAAGAAGCTAAATAATTTTTCTGATATTATCAATCACACATAATTTTAACCACTACGTAACTCAGTTGGATATGTGGATCTATCATCACATAAACACACAGCCGCAACAAACCCGGATGTTTTCATATTGTTTTTATTTTCATTTTAAATTGGCACTTTTCAAATATGGATATAATACATTCCAAGCTCGCACAAGCAGTACACGTTTTTTGGACTGAAAATAATATATTAATTGGAGTCCTTGCAACAACATGGATTTTTTTCTTATGGGAATTATACCTTGCATACCGTCAGGTTAGTAAAACTTTAAAATGCTAACACTAAATATATGTATTGAGCTGTTTTCATAAGGCTAAGTGTATTCGGAATATGATATCTCTATCGATGACTCGTTATTTAAACATACTACCATTTTTTAAATTCAGATGTGGCATTTTTAACCTTTTTGGCTATTGTTGTAATAATAATCTGAAGTGTGTAAATTAACGCAGTTTGGAAGGACCGCTAATATTCACAGATTTGTTTCATATACATAGATTTTTCCCACTAGAACATATGTAAGTTATGCTAACAGATGGATTTCTTACTTTAAACAGTTCAAGTTCTGCAAGTAGTTTAACAATATAGAAGAGGATGCTATTTTTCTATGCAACATAACTTTATAAATTGTTGGGACAGAAGGAGATTTTGGTCCAAATGTAAACAAAGAGTCATCATGTATTATTTTCACACATTTTTGCTTTACAAAATTGAATAAAAGCATGTTCTATGTGGCTCACAGTGAAGTGTGCAGCACCGGATCTACTCCTCCGCCACCTCTCTGCCCCCGGAGCTGGTGGGGGTGATGGACCCCAAGGCCTTTGCCAAAGCCAGGCTCTACCAGCTGGACAAGAGCACTTTCAACTTCATCTCCATGACCTGGGACCAGATCTTGAGCACGGTAACTTTCAAACTTCCATTCTCAAAAATTAGCTGCGGAAATTCTGCATATAAAAGCTTTGAAAGAATCCATCCAAAGTTGTGTTACCCACAATGGATTGAAAAACAAAACCTCACACAATTAGCCCAGTTGTCAGAGAGCTCTCTGTTGGTTGGAATCTATAAGTAGCTCACTACTGAGGAACTACAAGAGCTATTCATTTTCCCTGTTTGATTTATTTACAAGTTGATTCTATCCCTAGAGTACTTGTTCAGTTAACCCTAAGGCAATTACAAGATCATCTTCAAGTCCCTAACACAGCAGCCCAAACAGAAGTAATCTGACCCAACATTTCATGGAATTCTGTGTTGACACTGGTGTCAACTTTATTCCTGGGGAACTCTATCCTCTTCTCTCTTTTCAAAGTCTTTGTCCACATGTTCTATTTGGAAATAACCAAGAGTTTGTGGGGCTACCATCCTGTGGCTACCAAATTTATTTCAGAAGCAAACTTCCTAACCTCCCTTTTTCTAAACTGGTACAAAATTTGTAATCATTATCTTTGGCAATATGTTTCTCCTGAAGTATATTTATCAAATATATATATACAGTAAAACCCCTCTATAGTGAACCCCAATGGGACAGAGCTTTTGGTTCACTATAGCCACGGTTTGGCCATTTTTTTTTACTTTTCAAAATTTTTAGACCGTATAATTAAAGGACAGCCATACACACTGGAAGAGGCTTCCTCTTAATAGTGGTCACTTTGTTTTAATTCCCTTAATTGACCAATTTCCTTACAATAATACTGAATAATAATAGAAATCATTAGATGATAGGTTCTTCTTATCATTAACATACATGTACCTCTATGTCTAATTTAAAAATCAAGACAAATCCTAGGCAAAGTTTTATTAAATATATATTCAAAGATATAAAATGATTTTAAAACATCATTATCACATTATATAATACAAATTTTTACTTGAGAAAATGGCTCTAATACTTTGTTGTTTCAAAGCATTCTTCCAAGCATTGCACCATTCAAATAATGATTGTAGCCAACCAATAGGAGAGCGCCATTCCAAAAAAAAAAAGCAAACGGTGACAGAGATGAAAACTGAAGAATTAAGAACGCATGACGCTCGTATATAGAATTGGATTGTATATACCCAGCATTTACTGGGGAAGTCAGATGGAACCTATGTAGAGGTGTGTTATTACAGGAAATTTCATTGAGCAATGCTTTGCCATAAATATTGTTTCATATTAAAGCTATTATTAGCAAATTATGCAATTACAAATTTGATAAAATTTGTAATAATTATTTTTGGCATTATGTTATTATGAAATACTAGCCGAATGGCCCGGGCAACGCCCGGGTTTTACCCAATTAAATGTTTTTATTCAAATACTATTCATTACAATTATAAATTGGCGCCGTGGATGTCACTCTTGTGAAACGTCCCGCTCCAAACTTTGTGTCTGAGAAGCGATATTTTTATAGAGAGATGATCTGGCTTTGTGTCTTCTGCTCGAATGAATGTTTTTCTGTTAGAATTTTGTTCCTGCATACTAAAAATCAACTGGCTTTATCCGTTGTCTCTGCTTTTTGGAATTTTTCCCGTTATAATTTTGTATCTGATAATCAAACATGATACAGAAATATTGTCATCATCATTTTCTGACTATAAAACAACTATTTTTGCCCAGAACCTGTCAATTTAAATTTTTCTTGGCTAAAAATCCGATAAATATATCTTCCAGATTTTTCTCTATGTTCTGTTAAAACACGCTTTACATGTACATTAGGTCAGCTGATATTACCTCCCATCTTCACCGCTAGAGGCATTGCTTGCGAGCGAAAGGGCAAATTCGCAACGCAATTTGCAAATAACTCGAAGAATATTCGGGATAGAGACCTGAAAATTTCACTATAAGTTTTTCCAGATTCTACTCTATATACTGTTAAAATTTCAGTCAGATTAGTTACGTATTGTGGATGTGTATAGCCGACATAGGAACAAACATACATACATACATACACTGACTTTTATATTTATAGGGATTTATCAATCAATAAACAATATTTGTGGAATACCATTGCTCGATACAATTTCTTGTATTTATATGCATGTACCTCTACAGACCTATAAGCTTATGTCCATATGTTCCCTAAGCTGCACCCTTGGTTTGATCAAAATCTTTTTTTAAGATAGTGTCTGTACTAATTAAAATTTGACAATTATTTTCTTATACAGGCCTTATATATATACAGTAAAACCCTGCTAAGACGAACCATGGATATAACGAACCTTCCCTTATAACGAACCCATCGAAAATCCCAATTCCATTCCATTAAAATTACCATCGTTATAACGAACTTTTCACTTTTCAAACTAGCGAACTATCGCTATAACGAACCTAATTTTGGTCCCAAAATATTAAATTCTATCAAAAATACCATGCTTATAACGAACTTTTAATTTTAATTCTAAAATTCCAAAATTATAATTTTCGAAACTAATTAAAATTTTGTGTGAGCTCTAGCTCACAGATCGCAATTCAAAACAAACAAAATTCTATTTTTATACTGCGCACTTTTATAAATTTTTCATGCCTTATTGAAAACTAAATTTCTTAACTCTACATTAGGAAAATTCCTTAAAACATGATTTAAATTATTAAAACCAGTTTTAAAAGATAATGGAAGTGCCAAAGAAAAAGTCGCTCGTACCAAGATATCACTTGAAAAGAAATTAACCATCATAAAAGCTATTGAGAGTGGTACATCGCAAGCGGAACTTCGGAAGAAAATGAAAATGAGCAAAAGTAGCATTTCTACGATATGGGGCAAAAAAGAAGACTATAAAAAAAAATGCTACAAAGAGGAATCAATCCCAACTATTGCCGCTATCGTCAGTGTCATTATCCACTTTTAGAAGCCTTGTATAGTGGTTAGTACAAGCTAGGCTTCATTTAAAAAAAAATGAAGATTTCTTTGCTAGATATGAAACCAAATTTTTGAAGAATATGTTAAAGCAGAAAAAAATAACAGACTTCTTCAAGTAAGCCTTTGTATCCTATATTGTAATATAATATTTATTTATATAAAATATATTTTTATACCTTTTAAAATATTATTAATAAAGTTTTTATTTAATTTTTATATATAAGGTATACTTTTCTTGGATTTTTTTGACATATGGGGGGCAGGTTGCATTTATACTAATCAAATTATCAGAGGAACTGATCAAAAAGGCAATATTTTCACATGATTTTGTTTTTATTTTAATATACAGTTTTAATATATAGAAATAGGTTAATTTTTAGGGGGGAAAAAAGCAGCCAATATTAAGAGGTAGCCTTTTTTTTTTTTTTTGCGCATGCCCTTTAATTATATCCTCAAAAAAAATTTGAATACCCAAACCGTGGCTATAGTGAACTGTGGCTATAGTGAACCAAAAGTCCCGTCCCAATGGGGTTCACTATAGAAGGGGTTTTACTGTATATATATATTTATTTATTAAACTTATTTTTTAAATGATAAAGCTTATCAGTGGTGAATCCTATCAGGGGTTTCACAAAATTAATCTCTTGGTTTGGAGATTAAAAATCCCTGATAGGATTCACCACTGATGAGCTTTTTATCATTTAAAAAATAAGTTTAATAAATAAATATATTTAATTAAAAAGGCATATATTGGATTAAAATATCATTTATTTTACCAATATACCAGTTGGCCGAACACCAACTTTTATCAAGGTATTATAACATTTTAAAGTTGTGTCAACAACAAACTCAGCGGCACATAACGTCAACAGCATTAAGTTTTTAAAATATTTTGCTATATTCAATGGGGAGAAAAAATTGATATATATATTTATAGAAGCATAGGGCGCCTCTCCCATCAAAATAAACGTCTATTGACCGTCGCTGCAACTAGCAGCCTCAGGTCGGTGACAAAGCCACAACACCAGCTTTGGCAAACGAGGTCCATTAGCCCGAAACCATGGTCTCTAGGTGGACGCTTCTCAGTTTGCCAAAGTTGGTGTTGTGGCTTTGTCACCGACCTGAGGCCGCTAGTTGCGGCGACGGTCAATAGATGGCGTCAGGTTTTGACGGGAGAGGTGCCCTATGCTTCTATGGAACAATTTCCTCCCGGCAAATTTTCCATTTATATATATTTATATTATGGAGAAATAAATTTAGTAAAATATAGGGGTGAATATTTAGAAAATTAACAATAACGCCTATTTTATATTTTAAATTATTTGTACTATGTGTAAAAAGATTTTTTTATAAAAATAAAAATAACAAAATATATATAAAAGAAATGTTAAACTAAAATTTTTACTGAAAACACAAAGCGCAAAAAATGTTTGAAAAGTTGATTAAAATAAAATATTAAAATAAATTTAAATGTAAAATTGTGAAATTTGAAATAAAATATAAGTGAAAATGGGAAAATATTTTTTAAAAATGATATCACACAAATAAAACATTGAACTATCAATATATATACAGTATAACCTCGTTAATTCGACCATATTCTGATGTCCCAACCTCCGGCCTATCAAATAACAAACTGTAATTCGACAGTATCGATAATACGACACTTCTGATAGTTCGGCCATTTTAAAATTCGAATTTCGACAGATGAATGTTTTTTTACATACAACTTTACCGCAAAAATGATATTACGGCGGGGACGATCGGCGGGCGGCGATAGAATCGCGCAGCGCACTTTTGGTTTCAGTTTAAGGTTCACTTTGCAGTCCTGTTGCGCAATGTCGCGAGTGTTATTGTTTTGTTTGTTTTTTTTTACGCGGGAATTAGGCTTCGTGCGCTAATTAATATTATTTTCTTTTTAATTTTCAGCATTGAATATTTTAGTTATTTTAAAATTTACAAATAATTTCCTTTTAAATAAATAAATCTTCATAAAATATGTAGCCACAATGATTATGATAACATTTTATTCCAATATTCCATTTCTGTGTTATTATAAAAGATTTAAACACAAAATCAATAACACCTGCAGCAACAGTAGATGCCTTTAATACAATAAAAACACTTTGTTATTTAAAACACATTCCAGAGGAAGAAAGACATGCATGTTTTTTTAAAATAGACCATCTGGAATACATCCTGAATAGGATTTCCGTGCAAAAACAGACATCGATGATTAGCTAATCATCTAACCTTAATTCAACACTTCCTTTAATTCAACCGAAAGCTCTGATCCCTTGGGGTGTTGAATTAAAGAGGTTCGACTGTAATAACATAATACACATATATAAAATAAGCGTGTGATTGTATTTGAAATAAACTTAAACGATGTTACATAAATTTAAAGAAAGATATATAAAGGAAAAATGCATTTTGGGCATTAAAACATTTTTACGTGCTTCTAAATGTGTACCTCTCCCTATAAAATTATTTAAAATATAGACCTAAGTTATCGGGAATTTGAAGTAATAAATATATATATATATATACAGTAAAACCCCGCTATAACGAACCCTGGATATAACGAACCTTCCCTTATAACGAACCCACGCCGATTCCCAATTCCATTCCATTGAAAATACCATCGTTATAACGAACTTTGCGATTTTTAGAATAACGAACTACCCCTATAACGAACCTATTTCGGGTCCCAAAATGATAAAATCTATTAAAAATACTATGCTTATAACGAACTTAGAATTGTAATTAAAAAAAAAAATTAAAAAACAAAATTTTGAGCATGTTTAAAGCTCGCGGATCGCGATTTCAAAACAATAAATTTAGCGGCATTGTTTGTTTGATTTTTGCACTTTATTTTTGCTGTATGTTGTATAAATTTTTACACATTATACTTTTTATTAATTAGAATATATTTGCATCCATTAAATTTGAAATATAAAAATTGCAAATGGCTTCCAAAATGAAGAAAACAAAGGCATTTTAAAAACAAAAGCATTATTTCATAAAAAAAAAAAAAAGGCCATTTTCAGAACTTTTCAAAGTGAAACAACATAGGCAAAATGTTAAGAACATATTAAAATAAGAGAATATAACTTTTCTATTATAAATTATATTATAATTCTATTATAAAGTTATTAAAAATTGTTACAAAGAGGAATCAACTTCAACTTTTGCCGCGATTGCGATCGTACGTTTTAGGGCTTAAAAAAAAAAAGTCCAAATAAACGGTCCCGTGATGAAACAAAAATTATTTTTATGCCATTAACTATGGTGATTTTAAAGTCAGCAATGTTTTGCATGGCAGGTTAAAAAAAAAAAAACGAAATCTAGACCTAGAATAATATGGGGAAACATGAAATGGAAGAAAAACACTAACTTTATTTGAATGGTGCAATGCTTGGAAGAATGCTTTGAAACAACAAGGTATTAGAGCCATTTTTTCAAGTAAAAATTGTATTATATAATGTGATAATGATGTTTTAAAATCATTTCATATCTTTGAATATATATTTAATAATTATTTGCCTAGGATTTGTCTTGATTTTTAACTTAGACATAGAGGTACATGTATATTAATCATAAGAAGAACCTATTATCTAATGATTTCTATTATTATTCAGTATTAATATAAGGAAATTAGTCAATTAAGGGAATTAAAATAAAGTGACCACTATTAAGAGGCAGCCTCTTCTTGTGTGTATGGCTGTTTTTTAATTATACAGTCTAAAATTTTTGAAAAGTAAAAAAAAAATAGCCAAACCGTGGCTATAGTGAACCGTGGCTATAGTGAACCAAAAGCTCTGTCCCATTGGGGTTCACTATAGAGGGGTTTTACTGTATAAGGCTTGTATAAGAAAATAATTGTCAATTTTTAATTAGTATAGACACTATCTTAAAAAAGATTTTGATCAATGTATTTACTTTATTAATAATTCAAGGATTAAATTATGGAGCAGGATATTATGGGATTCTGTATTTTGTGTACTCCCGGTACTTCTGGATGTCCTTCATGTCAGTTTTTACAGAGAAACCTTCCTGGTGTTGAACTTGTTGTGGACATACTTGTGGCAGTTTGTACTGCTTTACATAGTATTCCTTTGACTTCTCCCCAATAATGCTCGATTGGATGGCACTCTGGTATGTTAGGTAGATTCAACTCCTTTGAAACATGCATGACATTTTCCTTTTCAAGGAACTTCAATGTATCACGGGCGTAGTGGGATGGTGCAAGGCCGGCCAGAATAACGTGGGGACATCATGCTTTCTAATAAATGGCAAAAGTCTTCAGACACATTCTCTAATATAAATTTCCTTGTTCCCTTTGGTAATGTAAATCTGACTCTTTATCACTGCACTCACAAATTGCTTAACAATCAAGATATTTATCATTGAATTTTCCAAATTCAACCATAGTTTCTGATTCAGGGAGGATGTCAGTTGAAATGTAGAACTGGGGTCTTGAGAGGTCAATCTTGCAGTAGGTTTCATTGTCAATGATCAAATGTATTTTTTCCCTCTCCTTAGAAAGCTCTATGACTTTCTAACAAAAGGTTCCAAGAGTTTCTGAAAAGCAGAAAGCAAACATTAAAACAAGAGCCTGAAAACTCTACGACTTTGTCTCTATGACTTGTTTCTTGTGGGTTTTCATACCTTCATGTTGCATTGTGTTCTCTTCTTTTTTCTTATCTCCACTCAATCATATTAGGGTATCAAGTTGTGACCCTTGATGGTGTCTGTTTGACAACCACCATGACTGGGTGAAGTAGAATGCATCTGCCTTTGTCATTAAGACTGGAAGCACTACTCAGTGGCAGGCCGACTTAGCTCCAAAAGAAATGGACGCCTCTGACATGAGGAACAGACGCCATGTGCAGCTGCTCCTAACATGGAGTACAAACGCTGCTCATCCTGTATCCCAAGATTAGGAGCACTTACAGGGTACTATCAGCCAGGCCAGCTGAACCCAGGTTTTTTAGTGAGCTTGTTACTGCTCCCACTCCTCCTTTTTCATCCGGGCTTGGGACCAGCAAAGGCGGAGTTTACACACTTGTGTTCTGAATCATTCCAATGTTCTACATTTTTGGCAATATCTCTGATCAACCTGCTTTGGTTTTTATAGATTGCCTCAATGATTTTTGCATGCAGAGCAGGATCACTGGGACCACTTCCCTGTCCAGGCTTTATTTCAAGAGAGGAAGTCTCAAAATAGTTTTTTTTTAGAATCAAAGAAACTGATCTACGAGACATATTTAGGTCTTTTGTGATCAATGCTGTTGGACGTTGTGGATTCTCGAGCCATTTGGAAATTACATTTTGACGATGTTCTTTTTGATTCATTATTGTGATTGATAACATTATTATTTTAACACACTTCAAGTTCCAGGTTCTCCAACAGTGACCACGAGGCAACTTGCTTGTGATATTCCCAACATTTAGTTAAATAGGTGGCAGCTGTTTCCTTACATAGGCCTAATATTTATTTATTTGATAAATACTTCATGAGAAACATATTGGCAAAAATAATGATTGCAAATTCTATTGATAAATGGCAATTGAATTTATATAATTGTAAACTAGTACAAACCGGAAATTCCCAAAAATTACTGGGCATTTCTAAAATATCATTTAATGATTTGCTATAAGCCCTCGTTGTGCAAAACTTTCAAATAGTCAAATTACAAACTAATTTCATGTTTTCCAAGTGTCCAAAAGGTGATGGATGTTTCAGCTGGTCCTCTGCTACATGGTCCACCATTGGCTCTGGGAGGCCTCGCGCCAGGCGCTGGGCATCGTGGGGGTCCACAGTCCTAATGAGGTAGGAGCACACCTGCGCAGTTGTTGCGTGGGTAACTCTGGTGTTTAGATCACACAGACCTCCATGTTTATCCTGGTGTTTAGATCACACAGACCTCCATGTTTATCCTGGTGTTTAGATCAAACAGACCTCCATGTTTATCCTGGTGTTTAGATCAAACAGACCTCCATGTTTATCCTGGTGTTTAGATCACACAGACCTCCATGTTTATCCCGGTGTTTAGATCACACAGACCTCCATGTTTATCCTGGTGTTTAGATCTCACAGACCTCCATGTTTATCCCGGTGTTTAGATCACACAGACCTCCATGTTTATCCCGGTGTTTAGATCACACAGACCTCCATGTTTATCCTGGTGTTTAGATCAAACAGACCTCCATGTTTATCCTGGTGTTTAGATCATACAGACCTCCATGTTTATCCTGGTGTTTAGATCAAACAGACCTCCATGTTTATCCTGGTGTTTAGATCAAACAGACCTCCATGTTTATCCTGGTGTTTAGATCAAACAGACCTCCATGTTTATCCTGGTGTTTAGATCTCACAGACCTCCATGTTTATCCCGGTGTTTAGATCACACAGACCTCCATGTTTATCCCGGTGTTTAGATCACACAGACCTCCATGTTTATCCTGGTGTTTAGATCTCACAGACCTCCATGTTTATCCCGGTGTTTAGATCACACAGACCTCCATGTTTATCCTGGTGTTTAGATCAAACAGACCTCCATGTTTATCCTGGTGTTTAGATCAAACAGACCTCCATGTTTATCCTGGTGTTTAGATCAAACAGACCTCCATGTTTATCCTGGTGTTTAGATCAAACAGACCTCCATGTTTATCCTGGTGTTTAGATCATACAGACCTCCATGTTTATCCTGGTGTTTAGATCTCACAGACCTCCATGTTTATCCCGGTGTTTAGATCACACAGACCTCCATGTTTATCCTGGTGTTTAGATCTCACAGACCTCCATGTTTATCCCGGTGTTTAGATCACACAGACCTCCATGTTTATCGTGGTGTTTAGATCTCACAGACCTCCATGTTTATCCTGGTGTTTAGATCACACAGACCTCCATGTTTATCCTGGTGTTTAGATCACACAGACCTCCATGTTTATCCTGGTGTTTAGATCTCACAGACCTCCATGTTTATCCCGGTGTTTAGATCACACAGACCTCCATGTTTATCCTGGTGTTTAGATCAAACAGACCTCCATGTTTATCCTGGTGTTTAGATCACACAGACCTCCATGTTTATCCTGGTGTTTAGATCAAACAGACCTCCATGTTTATCCCGGTGTTTAGATCAAACAGACCTCCATGTTTATCCTGGTGTTTAGATCATACAGACCTCCATGTTTATCCCGGTGTTTAGATCAAACAGACCTCAATGTTTATCCCGGTGTTTAGATCACACAGACCTCCATGTTTATCCCGGTGTTTAGATCAAACAGACCTCCATGTTTATCCTGGTGTTTAGATCATACAGACCTCCATGTTTATCCTGGTGTTTAGATCAAACAGACCTCCATGTTTATCCTGGTGTTTAGATCAAACAGACCTCCATGTTTATCCTGGTGTTTAGATCAAACAGACCTCCATGTTTATCCTGGTGTTTAGATCAAACAGACCTCCATGTTTATCCTGGTGTTTAGATCAAACAGACCTCCATGTTTATCCTGGTGTTTAGATCAAACAGACCTCCATGTTTATCCTGGTGTTTAGATCAAACAGACCTCCATGTTTATCCTGGTGTTTAGATCAAACAGACCTCCATGTTTATCCTGGTGTTTAGATCAAACAGACCTCCATGTTTATCCTGGTGTTTAGATCATACAGACCTCCATGTTTATCCTGGTGTTTAGATCAAACAGACCTCCATGTTTATCCTGGTGTTTAGATCAAACAGACCTCCATGTTTATCCTGGTGTTTAGATCAAACAGACCTCCATGTTTATCCTGGTGTTTAGATCAAACAGACCTCCATGTTTATCCTGGTGTTTAGATCAAACAGACCTCCATGTTTATCCTGGTGTTTAGATCAAACAGACCTCCATGTTTATCCTGGTGTTTAGATCAAACAGACCTCCATGTTTATCCTGGTGTTTAGATCATACAGACCTCCATGTTTATCCTGGTGTTTAGATCTCACAGACCTCCATGTTTATCCCGGTGTTTAGATCACACAGACCTCCATGTTTATCCCGGTGTTTAGATCACACAGACCTCCATGTTTATCCCGGTGTTTAGATCACACAGACCTCCATGTTTATCCTGGTCGGATCCCTGCTGAGTTCCCTCATCTCCCTGCCCCTCTCCATCTACAGTACCTTCGTCATCGAGGCCCGTCACGGCTTCAACAAGCAGGTGGGTGCTCCGCAGTAGTGTTAGCTACAGCCATGGCCTCTATGTCCTTGCTGCTCTTTAAAATAGTCATTAGCTCTTGGACACAATCTCTATTTTGGATTTGGCCAAGAGAGTTCATTTAAAACAAAAAAGTTTATGTTCAAAAATAAACTCTCATGATAAAATCCCAAATATGCCATTTTATTGGTCCTATGGATTGTACTATGGCTTCCTCTCAACATGCCTGAGGAATCTATAGGAAATTCATTAATGATAACATGCTTGTCAGCTATTTTTCTCTTGGTATCTTCCAACATCTCGACCAGGCTAATTGTCTACCTTTCCCAAAGCCTCTAGAATCTTTGACCAGCCTGGTCACAGTAAAACTGCTGAGTCCGGAATTCCCTTATAATGATAAGGCACAATTTGGATTATAAACACATATGTGTGGGGGAAAAATTAAAAAGGTCAGGTGTAGATATTATAAATAAAGAAGGCATATCCTGACCACGAGCACATGTGCTTTTTAGATGGCAGAGCGCCATCTAGTGGAACAAAAATAAACTAAACGTTGATTTAGCCTGTTCCCTGATATTTGGCCAACCCATTTTCTTTATAAATTAAGAAAAGCCATCACGCCAATTAGCCAAATATCAGGGAACAGGCTAAATCAATGTTTAGTTGATTTCTGTTCCACTAGATGGCGCTCTGCCATCTAAAAATCACATGTGCTCCTGGTCAGGATATGCCTACTTTATTTTTAGTATATATATATAAATCTTAGCTATAGTGACCCAAAGGTTTGGTCCCATTAGGGTTCACTGTATGTGAAACAGTATTAGAAACTACCAATAAAAATGGTTGATCCAAGATAAGCGTGTCATCATTAAAAAGGCAGGTATGTAAATATGATGTTTTATTTAACCAAAGGGAGAGTTCAGTTTGCGACATGTGCTTGTAGCTCCAATAAAGGAACGGTGAAGATAGAACAAGGTGTGTGTGTGGACAGACCCCTGGGTTCTACGCCGTGGACAAGTTGAAGAAGTTTGTGGTGACCCAGGCCCTGATGAACCCCATCCTGTGTGGGGTGGTGTACATCATCATGGTGGGCGGGGACTACTTCTTCTTCTACCTCTGGCTCTTCTGTGTCCTCGTCATGCTGGTGAGTGCCCTCTTCTAGAACTTTTCTATTTCCTCACTTATATTCTGTGATGTTGAATACAAATTGAAAGAGAGGCATGGCTCAACAGTGGCGAACCCTCCCAGCGATTTTGCCATTTTACTTTTATCTACTGTTGTATTTGACTGAATTTCTTATATCTGGCATTTGCTATTGGATACAGTAAAAGGATGTTTTGAAAGGACTCTGCTCTAACTACAAGACTCATCTGTTGAGTAAACCTGATCCACCCCAGGAGTGGTGGTAACTGGACCCAGCAAGGAAATCCCACCCACCTGGTTAGCCAGTAACTGGACCCCAGACATCCCACCTCCTGGGATCTGATGTCTCTGCTGTTGCTGCATTTTTGTAGAGAGGTTTTGCTCCAGTCCCAGTAAACAGTTTTATAAATATTGAAGGGTAAAAGCCTGGAATGTAAGGAACCAGGGCAAGTTACATATAGTTGAGGAAGAAATGAAATGAGTAATTTAGACATTCTAGGCATGGGTGAACTGAAATGGACTGGAAACTTGTAGTGTGAGGCCATTACTTGTGACATGGTGTGTTGGTCCAGGTCCTGATGACAGTCTATCCCGACTACATCGCTCCACTGTTCGACAAGTTCACCCCGCTGCCCGAGGGTCAGCTCAAGGAGGAGATAGAGAAGATGGCCGCCAGCATCAGCTTCCCTCTCACCAAGGTCTACATTGTTGAAGGTCTCTGCCAACTTCCTCTGGTTTTGTTCAATCCCTCCACACAAGATCTCATTGGACTTGTGCTGCATTTCTCACAGTCATAGAGCAGAACAACCTAGAGCTCTCAAGTGGGTTTGTTCTAAGCCTGTCAAGGCCCACTTTGCTAACAAATGGCTTCCGATTCCCATGGCTTCAATCTGTGTGGTATAAATGTCGCCATCACTTCTACATTCCCTGAATACAGAGTTTGGTCCCCAGCTGGATGACACTCCAGTGTGTTGTCGCCAGGGTCCAAGAGGTCGACCCACAGCAACGCCTATTTCTACGGCTTCTACAAGAACAAGAGGATTGTGCTGTTCGACACCCTCCTGGCAGCCCCGGAGGAGAAGGACCAGTCCAATCAAGAAGAGAAGTCTGAAGAGGGAAAGCCAAAGGTGTGTAGCTTCACATCTTGGGCTTCATACAGGACCACACGTTTCTTCTCATTTACATGAACACAGTTGGCTCACATTGTTTGGTTATTTGTTGAGGATCTATCCAGCCTGCAGAATTCTCAATATAAAGGGACATACTCAATAACACTAAAGAAAGAACAAAAGTCTCGATATATTCAGAGTTATTGTTGTTTCTTATCCCCTTGTTCAAAGATTACATAAATTCCATGAGTTCTCTTCGAGCTTATATTCAAAGTAAATTCCTTTGTGCATTATACATCATAAATTCTATAGTCCAAAGTTTTGTCTCAATTTTTCTAACCATGGTTATAACAGCACCATAACGGCCTAAAATCTTGGTTCCAAGTGATGGTGATATGGCGAAGTTTGATCACTCCAGGTGTCGCTGTCAGACCCGATATTCCTAGACACAATCCACTGGGGAAAATTTTTTGTTGGCCTGTAAAGTTCCTCACGTCTAAGAAATTGAAATGTGCACAGAGCATTTCAGCATTTGCACCCATTATCTATTGAGTGCACGGAGTACAAGGCTTGAACACTGGTTGGAGAAATTTTGAATCTTGTTTGGACAGTGGCCTGCTGTGCTCCTCACTCAGAGGCCTCTCCTGTCCCAGCAGTCAACCTGACAAAGTCAATGGATCATTAGACACTTGGTGATTTTACACAATTTCATCTTCAGACAATTCACATGATCACTCTTTTATTTGTAGTCACATGTCACCTCAATCCTGTCTCGCATCTTGGCCATTGTTGGCTTGTTGTGGCCCTGAGCTTATCTCCTAGCCATTGTTGGCTTGTGGCCCTGATTATCTTCTAGCTCATTGTTGACTTGTTGTGGCCCTGAGCTTATCTCCTAGCCATTGTTGGCTTGTTGTGGCCCTGATTATCTTCTAGCTCATTGTTGGCTTGTTGTGGCCCTGAGCTTATCTCCTAGCCATTGTTGGCTTGTGGCCCTGATTATCTTCTAGCTCATTGTTGACTTGTTGTGGCCCTGAGCTTATCTCCTAGCCATTGTTGGCTTGTTGTGGCCCTGATTATCTTCTAGCTCATTGTTGGCTTGTTGTGGCCCTGATTATCTCCTAGCCATTGTTGGCTTGTTGTGGCCCTGATTATCTTCTAGCTCATTGTTGGCTTGTTGTGGCCCTGATTATCTCCTAGCCATTGTTGGCTTGTTGTGGCCCTGATTATCTTCTAGCTCATTGTTGGCTTGTTGTGGCCCTGATTATCTCCTAGCCATTGTTGGCTTGTTGTGGCCCTGATTATCTTCTAGCTCATTGTTGGCTTGTTGTGGCCCTGAGCTTATTTCCTAGCCATTGTTGGCTTGTTGTGACCCTGAGCTTATCTCCTAGCCATTGTTGGCTTGTTGTGACCCTGAGCTTATCTCCTTGCACATTGTTGGCTTGTTGTGGCCCTGACTATCTCCTAGCACATTGTTGGCTTGTTGTGACACTAGGCCCCTAACCCAACTACCTGACCCATGTTATTTCACTGTGATGTACAGAACCTGGGTTGCACCAACAACGAGGTGCTGGCTGTCCTGGGCCATGAGCTAGGCCACTGGAAGCTCAACCACGCCGTCAAGAACATCATCATCTCCCAGGTAGGCCGCTGCCCAACTCTCCCTGCTTCAGCAACAGTGGGTGTTGTGACCAGAGCAACCTCCTGCTGGTGTTTGCCCTGTTCTCCCTCCTCTACCAGGACCAGGTCCTGTACCGCACCTTCGGCTTCACCCGCTCCAAGCCCATCTTGATTGGGCTCTGCATCATCATCCAGCACATCTTCGAGATCTACAACCAGGTAGCTGACAATTCTCCTCATCTTTGAAAACCTGCTTTCCCTTGTATCAATCTTGAGTAAAATTAATCAGGCCACCAGGGAAAAGATTCAACTTGAGCTATTTTTTTTCAAAAACGTTTTTATTCTCTAAGGCACCCTTCTACGGGAGAAAACTTGGTAAAATTCCCTGGAGGTTACTTTTACTCAACAGTTTCTCATTCTGTACTTTTGTCTGATGATGGTAACAACAGGTCACACATTACCTTGTATAATTGTGTCAGGAATTTAAGAAATATTTACAATGCTACAAAGTTATCAAGTACTTTTGTCTGATGATGGTAACAACAGGTCACACATTATTTATTTAGATCATTACCTTGTATAATCTAAATTGTGTCTAATCAGGAATTTAAGAAATATTTACAATGCTACAAAGTTATCAAGTACTTTTGTCTGATGATGGTAACAACAGGTCACACATTATTTATTTAGATCATTACCTTGTATAATCTAAATTGTGTCTAATCAGGAATTTAAGAAATATTTACAATGCTACAAAGTTATCAAGTACTTTTGTCCAATGATGGTCACAGCACTGTTGACCAAGAAACATGCCGAACATTTCAATAATTTGAATTAAGTTTTGTTACCTTCTGCCATGTCACCTACCCACACTACAGCTGGACCAAACAACAAGATGCTTGTTCTTTATATTGGAGGCTCGCAACAACCTTGTGTGTGGATTCTTACTTGCAATAATGGGACTTGTTTTGTAGCAATTGTAACTGTTGTTGTGTGTAGATGTGGGGCAACAATAGTAGTGTGTGGATTCTTACTTGCAATAATGGGGCCTGTTTTGTAGCAATTGTAACTGTTGTTGTGTGTAGATGTGGGGCAACCATTGTTGTGAGTGGATTCTTACTTGCAATAATGGGACTTGTTTTGTAGCAATTGTAACAATTGTTGTGTGTAGATGTGGGGCAACCATTGTTGTGAGTGGATTCTTACTTGCAATAATGGGGCCTGTTTTTTGTAGCAATTGTAACAATTGTTGTGTGTAGATGTGGGGCAACCATTGTTGTGAGTGGATTCTTACTTGCAATAATGGGGCCTGTTTTGTAGCAATTGTAACTGTTGTTGTGTAGATGTGGGGCAACCATTGTTGTGAGTGGATTCTTACTTGCAATAATGGGACTTGTTTTGTAGCAATTGTAACTGTTGTTGTGAGTGGATTCTTACTTGCAATAATGGGGCCTGTTTTGTAGCAATTGTAACTGTTGTTGTGTGTAGATGTGGGGCAACCATTGTTGTGAGTGGATTCTTACTTGCAATAATGGGGCCTGTTTTGTAGCAATTGTAACTGTTGTTGTGTGTAGATGTGGGGCAACCATTGTTGTGAGTGGATTCTTACTTGCAATAATGGGGCCTGTTTTTTGTAGCAATTGTAACAATTGTTGTGTGTAGATGTGGGGCAACCATTGTTGTGAGTGGATTCTTACTTGCAATAATGGGGCCTGTTTTTTGTAGCAATTGTAACAATTGTTGTGTGTAGATGTGGGGCAACCATTGTTGTGAGTGGATTCTTACTTGCAATAATGGGGCCTGTTTTGTAGCAATTGTAACTGTTGTTGTGTAGATGTGGGGCAACCATTGTTGTGAGTGGATTCTTACTTGCAATAATGGGGCCTGTTTTTTGTAGCAATTGTAACAATTGTTGTGTGTAGATGTGGGGCAACCATTGTTGTGAGTGGATTCTTACTTGCAATAATGGGGCCTGTTTTGTAGCAATTGTAACTGTTGTTGTGTAGATGTGGGGCAACCATTGTTGTGAGTGGATTCTTACTTGCAATAATGGGGCCTGTTTTTTGTAGCAATTGTAACAATTGTTGTGTGTAGATGTGGGGCAACCATTGTTGTGAGTGGATTCTTACTTGCAATAATGGGGCCTGTTTTGTAGCAATTGTAACTGTTGTTGTGTAGATGTGGGGCAACCATTGTTGTGAGTGGATTCTTACTTGCAATAATGGGACTTGTTTTGTAGCAATTGTAACTGTTGTTGTGAGTGGATTCTTACTTGCAATAATGGGGCCTGTTTTGTAGCAATTGTAACTGTTGTTGTGTGTAGATGTGGGGCAACCATTGTTGTGAGTGGATTCTTACTTGCAATAATGGGGCCTGTTTTGTAGCAATTGTAACTGTTGTTGTGTGTAGATGTGGGGCAACCATTGTTGTGAGTGGATTCTTACTTGTAATAATGGGGCCTGTTTTGTAGCAATTGTAATTGTTGTGTAGATGTGGGGCAACAATAGTAGTGTGTGGATTCTTACTTGCAATAATGGGGCCTGTTTTGTAGCAATTGTAATTGTTGTGTAGATGTGGGGCAACCATTGTTGTGAGTGGATTCTTACTTGCAATAATGGGACTTGTTTTGTAGCAATTGTAACTGTTGTTATGTGTAGATGTGGGGCAACCATTGTTGTGAGTGGATTCTTACTTGCAATAATGGGGCCTGTTTTTTGTTCCAATTGTAACAATTGTTGTGTGTAGATGTGGGGCAACCATTGTTGTGAGTGGATTCTTACTTGCAATAATGGGGCCTGTTTTGTAGCAATTGTAATTGTTGTGTAGATGTGGGGCAACAATAGTAGTGTGTGGATTCTTACTTGCAATAATGGGGCCTGTTTTGTAGCAATTGTAATTGTTGTGTAGATGTGGGGCAACCATTGTTGTGAGTGGATTCTTACTTGCAATAATGGGACTTGTTTTGTAGCAATTGTAACTGTTGTTATGTGTAGATGTGGGGCAACCATTGTTGTGAGTGGATTCTTACTTGCAATAATGGGGCCTGTTTTGTAGCAATTGTAATTGTTGTGTAGATGTGGGGCAACAATAGTAGTGTGTGGATTCTTACTTGCAATAATGGGGCCTGTTTTGTAGCAATTGTAATTGTTGTGTAGATGTGGGGCAACCATTGTTGTGAGTGGATTCTTACTTGCAATAATGGGACTTGTTTTGTAGCAATTGTAACTGTTGTTATGTGTAGATGTGGGGCAACCATTGTTGTGAGTGGATTCTTACTTGCAATAATGGGGCCTGTTTTTTTGTAGCAATTGTAACAATTGTTGTGTGTAGATGTGGGGCAACCATTGTTGTGAGTGGATTCTTACTTGCAATAATGGGGCCTGTTTTTTGTAGCAATTGTAACAATTGTTGTGTGTAGATGTGGGGCAACCATTGTTGTGAGTGGATTCTTACTTGCAATAATGGGGCCTGTTTTGTAGCAATTGTAATTGTTGTGTAGATGTGGGGCAACCATTGTTGTGAGTGGATTCTTACTTGCAATAATGGGGCCTGTTTTGTAGCAATTGTAATTGTTGTGTAGATGTGGGGCAACAATAGTAGTGTGTGGATTCTTACTTGCAATAATGGGGCCTGTTTTGTAGCAATTGTAATTGTTGTGTAGATGTGGGGCAACCATTGTTGTGAGTGGATTCTTACTTGCAATAATGGGACTTGTTTTGTAGCAATTGTAACTGTTGTTATGTGTAGATGTGGGGCAACCATTGTTGTGAGTGGATTCTTACTTGCAATAATGGGGCCTGTTTTTTTGTAGCAATTGTAACAATTGTTGTGTGTAGATGTGGGGCAACCATTGTTGTGAGTGGATTCTTACTTGCAATAATGGGGCCTGTTTTTTGTAGCAATTGTAACAATTGTTGTGTGTAGATGTGGGGCAACCATTGTTGTGGGTGGATTCTTACTTGCAATAATGGGGCCTGTTTTGTAGCAATTGTAACAATTGTTGTGTGTAGATGTGGGGCAACAATAGTAATGTGTGGATGTAGTTGAAACAATCTTGTGTATGAACTCTTGCTTGCAATAATGGAACTTGTTTTGTTGCAAATGCAACAATTGTTATGTGTAGATGTGGTGCCACATCAATAAGTTGTGTGTTCACAGCTGCTGAGTTTCCTCATGGGTGTACTGAGCCGTCACTTTGAATTTGAAGCTGATCGCTTCGCCAAGAACATGCACAAGGCCGCAGACCTGCGCAGTGCCTTGATCAAACTGAACGAAGACAATCTGAGCTTCCCCATCTACGACTGGCTCTACTCAGCCTGGCACCACTCCCATCCTCCTCTGCTGTCCCGGCTGCAGGCGCTGGGCAAGGTGGAGTAGGGCAGCCCTCACTGAGCCATCTGTCTTCCACTGGGACTTTAAACAAAAGTATTTCTCTAAACTCATCTTTTCTATAGACCATGATCTAAAATGTTTACAATAATTCTCCAACTTGCAACAGCTCCGGCACATGTTGCTCCACCGCCATGTTTGCTAGAAGTCCTAATGTTGTGGCCGCTCTCTGCCAGGCTCCTCTATATTCTTCCAGTTCATTCCACATCTCCCTCCATTGTTATTTTAAATATATAATTGTGTTTTTGTTGACCAAAGAAATAAACTTTGGTTTAAATTTTAGTAGAGACTTTTATTTAGTCAAGAAAATTGAAATAAAATTGTTTCAGGAAACTCTTCTATGCAATCCATCCATTGCTCAGCAAAAAAAAAAATGAATAAAAAAAACTTGCCCACACACTGAATCTACAAAACCTTTTGTTCCCTCAGTGTCCCCCCAGCTATGCAACTCTTCCTTCCTCTTGTACTATAGAGCGCTAAGAGAGTTCCTAATTTATGTGTGGTGGGTTGTTGTTTTATAAATGCACACACACATATATATATATGACACACATATTTTAATATAAACATGTTTCACATAACCATGTAATGCCTTGCTTTTCTTCCACAAAGAAAATAAACTCTCAACATTGAAGTTGCAGCTTTCTTTCATGTCCATACCACACTCAGCAACCTTCCTGCTATTTCAGAGTGGTGTTTCACAAATGTTCAACATATTATTGTTTTGTTAGAGATTTGGTAACACATAAATGGTTCCAATCATGCTGGTGTAGGTGGAACATCATTTAGGGCATTCAGGTCCGAAGACTTTTTCCTTTCTAACAAACATCTCAATTAGTCCTTTCAGAGGGGGTTGGTGGAAGGATGGTCTAAACCGTTGGTTTTCGACCGCTACGACCCGGGTTCGATTCCCGCATTGGGCATTTTTTTGTTTAAAAAAAAAAATGCTCCAATGGCCCCCAATTCTTACAAAAGTCCAACCCAACCAGCGATTGCAAGTAACGAAACGGGGCTATGGCACATTTGTAAGTGCAAAGTCGAACTGCTTTTCACATGTGTAGACATGTGGTTAACTTACAGTAAAAGCAGTCGCCTACTTCTACCCACCATGATTATCATGACCTGTAACACGTGTACTAGGGATAAGCAAAAAAAACAATGGTTGCCTGTAAAGTCGGTTTTACGGGCGAAGATTTTACGTGACAACGGTAGAATATTTATTGATATGAATATAATTAAATTGCACAATAGGAACAAGGAATTGAATGAAAATAAGAATTGCACAAATTTTAACTATAGAAATATATTTTGTTTACTAAAACATTGTACATGTAAACTTAAACTTAACTAATTCCTATTTGAGTGATTTTGTTGAGGATAGGACGATGATAGGAGAAATATGAAATGAAAGGAAGTGTTTCTGCTGTAATGTGTCTTGCGAAAGTCAAGTCGATAGTTGTTCCTTTTAACGTAGTTGACTTAGAAACGTTTGATACGCAATCAAGATTATACGTATTTTTCATGAATTTAAGAAACGAGTTGTCAGGCTTTACGTTTTTGTTAAAATCACCGCACAGAAGAATCGGTATACTAGAATCAACTTGCACGAACGGTGGCACGTACTGGCTGTTGTGAATGTACGGACAGAGTCCTTGCCATAGTAACATTCCAATATCCTGCATACTAGCTCCTGGATGAATATATACAGCACCGAGTATAAACTTGAAGCTAGTATTAGCGGCGAAGCAAGTAACTTCAGTCATGCACATGTCACCCTTGGTTTTAATGACACGAGTTACGTCTGTAATCGCAACTTGGAACACTTCCGCCGTAGATGTCGATGATAATTTACGATAGATCGCCACTCCACCAGCTGCGTTGGTATTTGAAAATCAAAACACTTATTCAGATCGAAGGTTCAAATTTTTGCTAAATAAATTTGAAATTAAATAAAATTTGTAATTGTAAATGATGAAGTTGAAAATTAAAACATTTACTTAAATTAGATGTTAAAATTCTTGCTCAACACAGTTTAAATAAAGTTTTCTTATATCTGCCACTTTTTCTTAATATTTGTAATTTTAAAGAATCAATTCGAAAATCAAAACATTTATTCAGATCGAAGGTTCAAATTTTTGCTAAATAAATTTGAAACTATTTAAAATTTGTAAAATAATAATTAATTAATTAATTAATTTTAAACTAATAATTTACTTAACACTATCAACATTTATCAATAGTATGACATAACCTATAAACTCAGTTTCTCAACTTTTGTGTCAATCTAACAATTAATCAATCAATCATAGTTTACGATAATGAAATATCAGTGTACAATTATTTACCTTTATTGTTGTAGTTGTTGTAAATGACGAATCTAAGCACTCCACATTTTCACTACAGACACAGCTGACGATACTTTAACCACACGTGTGAACTTGTATTATGACGCTTTCTTGTTTTTCCAACGCCAAGAACGTTCGAGAAAGACAAAGACAGAGACAAGCATGCGCCGATTCAATGCGCCTAATTCTCTAGCGCTGCGCGCGCAGCACTCTCGTTCGATGACTCATCGTAACGTTACCGGGCGTTACACTTTTTCATAAGTGACTCCCAGCCGCAACCTAATTTAAGACGTCACGTCAAAAAAAAAAAGTCCTTTCAAACTGTTCCCACTAGTAAACCTGAATATCCTATTTAGATTTTGTCCATTTACTGTTATACTCAGTTTTCTCTTCCCCACATGTTGCATATGTCTTCCAATGTATATACTATACAAAATAGGTGATATGATACAACCTTGTCTAATGCCTATTTTCACTTCAAATTCTTTTCCTGCTCCGCCTTTTGTCTATTCTACATTTCTGTCTCCAATATGTATCAAGTCAATGTCTCTTATCTCTGTAGGTTTTAAAATTTTGATGTCTCACACGGTCAAACTCCACAAGCAAATGTATATAGGGCTGTTCATATCCAAGCATTTTCAATAAGTAGTCGCAGTTCTAGTTCCTTTTCACTGATGAATCCATTTTGTTGTCTCCTTGATAAGTTTCAGGCACATTCTATTACGGATGAATTAGAGAATGATGCCCGTGGTTTTATTGCCATAGTTGGCACCATTCTTCTGCACAAGGAAGAATCTAAATTTACAAAATTAAATCTTTGTCTCCATATAGTTGAATGAGTTCCTTGACAACTATATCATTCTAGCGCTTTGATGTATTTCTGCACATATTCTGGGAGCCATTCCCGGGGGAGCTAGCAGACCTCACACTTTAATTCAACTGAAAATTCTGATATTCCATGGGATGTTGAATTATAGATTGTAATAATATAAGAGTCATAAATCCAAAATAGAGAGAGGAACCTTGTTATACCAGCCTCCTTTATAAAAACAACTGTTATAACATCTTAAGTTTCAAGTGTTTAACTGTGGTTATAACAACTGTTACATGGAGGTTTGAGTGTATTTATTTTTATTCCAGAGAAGTAACAGCACAAGGTTTAAAAAAAAAACATTTAATTGGTGGTCCAGTGGAGTATTTATAATGGGATAAAAACAGATGAATATACAGAAAGATGACATATAAACAAATGAAAGGTAAAAAAATGCATACAATAAAAATGGTGGCATTTCAGTGGCCATATCATAAAAGTTTATCACAACGGGGAATATACAGATCACTTCTGTTCAGTCAAGAGATCGGAGAGCTGAGCCAGGGTGAGGGGCACTCCGTCCGCCTTCACTGAGCCACAGGTCTTGGCGCGGTGCGGCTGCAGCATCTCCATGATCCTCTCCTCCACCGTGGACCACACCACCATCCGGTGGACCACCGTCTGCCTGGAACCACCGTGATTCAGTATTATGACAATAGAACTGAAGTGGTTTGTGATTTGAAGGAATAATTAAGGATTTACAGGAAATACCTTGTATAGCCACAGTCCCAATAAATGTCTTGATATTTTATTTATCATACTTAGTTCACTCCTTCCAAATATGCATTTTTATAACAAACACCACCCTGAATGTGGGGAGTAAATGGGCCACCAGGGTAAGACGTCTAAAATTTTGTGTTGCCGCCAAATGTAAACATTTATTTGTGTTTGCCACATGATAAATTACACTCACGCTAAATAGGATTGTTAGATAACAAATTATTTAATCTGCTTCAAAATAACCCCTCCTACACCAAGCCTCAAAATATCCAGGATTTTAAAAGATGACCTATCAATGATTGGTTTTCCCAATTTAAAGCTGGTTGGACAAGCATCAAGGACCCACTGGCAGGACTTTTTCAAAATGAAACCACAAAAATCAAGTCATCGATAAAAGAAAACCCAAAAATAACTATCATAGAGACACAAGGTAATGGATCCAGATAAAAAGTGACATTTCAGTGTTGTTACCATCATCAGACAAAAGTACTGAATGATTTGATGGTAACAACGCTGTTACCAAAATATATGTCACACTATTTATAGATGGTCCTCTAATCAATAATCCAAATTGGTACCTTACCAAACTATCACTTCTGATAATTCTTTTAGAACATGACAAACTATAAAATACTAAATTTGTTCATCCCTTAATGAACTGTGTCCCTTTATTGGCGAAGAGTTGTCAACCTAATATCCAACTTTAGGTAAATGTGACCAAGGACTGCCAGTAACATACCTGGCCTGGCCAATCCTGTAGATGCGGCCCACAGCCTGCTGCTCACTGGCCAGGTTAATGAAAGGCTCGGCCAGGACCACGTGATTGGCCTCTGTGATGTTGAGGCCATTGGCTCCGTAACTGATGGGGAGAACCAAGGCCTGGATGTTGGACTCCGGGTCTTTAAACCTTAGAATTCCTTGCTGCAGCAAACAGTAGGCCATCAACTACTGGCAGTGGGAGAGAGAGAAATTGTTAACTCATACATGTGTTCTTTTAATTTTAGGAAAAAAATTATAATTGTAAGATGTCTTCAATTCAAGCACCTATCTTGGGGTAGAGTGGAAAGTGAAATTTAATCAGTTAGGAATTTAATGTTGAAGCTCCAAATAATTGTTGAGAGAAAATATTTGGGGCAGCAAAGTAGCTTTTGCTATTAAGGGAAGAGAGAGTAGAAAAATAATTTTGAAAACTACAAAATTTGCAGAATTTAACAATTAAATATGCAATATTGGAATTAATTGCATATTCCAGGTTTGACGGCAGTGATTGCTTTCTGACTTTAGTGCACACCATATTATAATTTAAATAGCCTATTGCATGCCTTCAATTAAATTTCAAGTAAATTTCAGTGAAATTGGTTCAGCTGTTTAGAAGTCAACTCTGTGAAAACTCTAGATAACTGTTTTCTATTAAATCTCTGCTTGTCAAACATCCATGGGAACAATGGCTCCTTTAAACAGGTTCATTTTAACCTTTTGGCATTTAAAACAAGAGAGGCCAACAAGGGATTGGGTATAAGAAATGAATGGGTATTAGAACTGAGGCAGTTTGCCTCCATTTAAGCCAACATCCATGTGCCTACCTGCTCAAACCACGACGTCACAGTGATGTTGTTCTCCCTGAGAGCAGCAGTGAGGACTTCCACCATCAGCTTCCACTGAGATACAGCCAAGTTGAAATAACAAGTCGGGGAAGTTACGACTGGACTTACATGGGTGAAGATGATGACCTTGGCCTGTGGGTCTTCATCCAAGATATTGTGGAGGCAGTGGATGATCCCTTCCACCTTGGTGGAGTGGCTGCCCTGTTGGTGGAGCACATTCAACTTTATAACATTGGGCCATCCTGGGTTTATCAATTTGAACAATTGTCAATCACTATTTGTCAAACTTCTACATCAACATTTTGTTTCAAAGTCCTATGAACACACGCACGCATATTTTTATTGGATGCAACTTAATTTCCTAAATGAACTGCTCAAACCTTTTATCCCAAACAACTGTTGTTGTTGTTGGTGTCCATCACTCGAGCTGATGGCAGGACTTTACCCCCCGCATTCCATGCTGAAACAATGGATACAGAATTTTCCTCAGAAATATAAGGAATTTTCTCTTTTTTAAAATTTTCCTTTTCAGCAGAAACCCACTGCGACCTCGGAGGAAAACATTGCACCCAGTTTTTTAGAATCTAACAATTACAATAGCTCAGGTAAACCCGAGCTGCGTCCAGCTAGCTTACCCTCATTCCAAGTAGATTTTCATCAAGTTTTGAGAGAATTAAAATTGCTAAAGAGTTTTGAAAAATATAAAATAAAGTTTCCTGCTTTCATTTTCCAGTTCACAATGGAGTGAGAGCTTAAAAACTTTCTCCTCATCTTTAATTCTCAGTTGATATAGCGCCATCAACAGTTTAAACTAATTCGAAGCTCTTTTCAATTTAAAAGCAATTTTGTGAGCACATCCTGTGGAGAACCTCCCAGTGGTTCCATCAATTGATGAGTTACTGAAGCAACAGAAACCCTGTCAGCTGTTTCTTTAAAACGTGAAATATATATTTTTTCCAACATGTGTGTAAGTCACCGCTCGATCAGTTCAAGTGTGACTTCTTAAAGGTCATTTTAATATCAACATTTGTTGGAATGTGTGGATTAATTGGGTCTTTCTTTACAATAATTCGATGCAATACCTTGAAATTTATTTGTATGTACCTCTACAGACCTATAAGCTTATGTCCATAGTTCACTAAACACCATTTAGCTGCCTTCCATAGAAAATGCAGGGTATATAACAAAACCAGTCCAATACAATAGTAGAGCGGTCTAGAGATTAATTTGGCGAAACCGCTGAGAGGGTTCACTACTGATGAGCCAAGCCCTCTCATTCATTAAATCATATCATTGCAGTAAGGTCTGTAGAGATTTAAAAAAAGAAATGCATTGCCAGTAAATTTATTTGTGTAAAATTTTATCAATTGTTGTTGTTAGTGTCCACTTTTGGTGACATATGGACAAATATTCTCCAATAATTTTCATTACAAACTTTTCTCATCATTGTGAAATATGATATAAAATTAATGATAAACAAAGCGGCATTTTTATATCAACATTGTTTGAATGATCCAGCCTCAAGGAACCTAGTGTAGGAACACACTAGCTGCTCTCTAAACAATTCTGTAAGGTCACAAGCCCAGGTGAAGAGGTCATCAAATGTGTCAGACACCCTCAATCGACTAAAACACAGCAATGAGAACAGGACCTTTGGGAGAGGCCACTGCTTATCATAAAACAGCTGGAGGAGCATGAACTCTCATGGAATTCGTGTAATCTTTGCACAAGGGGATAAGAAACAGCAATGAGAAGGATGGAGTCACCTTAATGGAATGCCGGCTCATGGGCTCCGAGGTCTCAGGGCAGGTGTTGATCTGCATGACTTCTGCAAAGGGACAGGCGTTCCTACAGAGAGGACATTTGAAGCTGGTGAAGAATCGGGGCTGGTTCTGGACAATGTACTGCAGACATTCGGTGCAGAAGCTGTGGCCGCACAGCAGCATGGACCACTGCACCCAATTACTGCACAGTCTGATACTGCAACTTCCCCAGTTGGTTTGTGGAAACTTGTGAGGATGTTTTTAAAAGATTTTTTTATTTAAAATCAGAGAAAATGTTGAGTAATTATGGTACTGATGGCTTTATGCTATATAGTGGGGAATATACATCAGGTAAATTGGGAATAACTTTGGCACAAGACAATTAGTACTTTAAATGTAAAAAACTTTTTGTCATTCAGTAGCGATATTCATGTAAAATGTAACAACAACAGTACATTGTGTGCAGTGATGAACAATATTCGAGAATCAAGCAGCCATCATCATCGCTCTGCGCCGGAAGAAATCTCAAAGAGATGGTGAACTTTCTTAAGTTGTCCAAAACCACTGTTCATTTCCACAGTTTGATGAGGTGACAATGAGGCTGCAAGGTTAAAGCACTCGCAGACAGACACACACACAGACAGACAGAGTGAGAGGCGAAGAATTTGTCAAAATGTCAAGGAGAAGATTGATGGAAACCCTGAGCCAAGGGAATGGATGTTGGCTCTATGACAATTGTCAGAACTATCCACGAGGACTTTGGTCTCAAGTCCTATTCCCCTCGGAAAGGCTGAGTGGAAATATGAAGGATAACAGAAAAGCAAATACTCCTCAACAACCTGAAACATGACTTTTGTGCCATGCACAGGAATGATCGCTGGATCTGTAAATACCCCTCAGAAGTACCTGTCAAGATGCACATTAAATTTCCTGCCTCTGTGATGGTCCTTGGCTTTATCAGCAGTGAAGGCGATGTCATGCCTCCCCATTTCTTTGAGAAGGGCCTTAGGAGGAATGCTAAAACCTATATTGATGTCCTTGAGACCATTGTGAAGCCTTGAATAGACAAAGTGGCCGCAGGAAGGAAGTATGACTTCTAACAAGATCTGGCGGTGGACTAACAAGGCAACAATCGTGGCTGTCCCCAGTTACTGGAGTTCTGATATTTGGCTCTCTAACTCTCCAGACTACAACCCCTCGACTACTATGTATTGTTGGGAGAGATGTCAACAAAGCTCCCCACTACACCATCCAGTCTGTCAAAAAAGCAGTTCACATGGCGATGACCCAAAATGACAGGGTCATTGTCACCAAGGCCTGTGCTTCATTCCGCACACGCCTTGAGACTGTTGTAGCTAATAATGAAAACCACACATTGAATAAATCAAAACTATATCCTTTTATCTACTACTACTGTGCAAAATTTCATTTCAATTTTTAAATTTTTACTTGCAAAAAATTTCAGTTAATATTCCATTGTGGTTATTCCTAATTTACCTGATAAACCCTGTACAGGAGTGGTGAACAATCAATGTTGGGAAGGGACATAAGAAACCAAGGTATCCATTGGTATATGTGGAAGGGACATAAGAAACCAAGGTATCCATTGGTATATGTGGAAGGGACATAAGAAACCAAGGTATCCATTGGTATATGTGGGAGGGACATAAGAAACCAAGGTATCCATTGGTATATGTGGGAGGGACATAAACCAAGGTATAGGTGGGAGGGACATAAGAAACCAAGGTATATGTGGGAGGGCCATAAGAAACCAAAATATCAACCATGGATACCCACCGCCATTCCCAGCTCCCTGAGGCAGATGGGACACTTTTCAGTGTTGAAGCCGCCTTTCTTCCCGTAATCAGCCTGTGCACACACATTAGATTTGGAGGAAGTTATTTCTTAATTGTTTGAAAGATCTGCCTCTCAGCAAGAAACATGGTTGTCTTCCTGTATGGGAGTCAAGCCAAGGTGTTGTGTAATGTTGCTGTAGTGTTGCGGCCATCTGTACGAGGTGAAATGTCCTCCCATCCATTGAATGAAGGTCTCCCAGGCAGACATGGTGCACATCTTGGTGTCAGGCCACAGTTTCCAACTCTCCATGTGAATGAAAGCTGAGTCCTGTCAATAAACTCTTCACCTCCCTTGATAATATAACAGCAACAACACATTCCATAACCTGACACAAGCTAAGAACATGATCCACTACTGAGGTACCTTCTTGAGGTTCTGCAGGTAGAAGAACTGCCCCAGCTTCTTCTTGAACTCCACCAGAGAGGAGGCTCGGTCCACACTGTGCTTCAACATCAGGGGCTCCAGCTGCCAGCATCACTCTCTTTAAAATACAACTTGTATGGTACATAGGTGCTAGAGTAACAAGACAGAAGCAGCAAACCTTTGTGATGTGTGTTTTGAGATCAAAAGTTTCATCTCAGTTGGCTCATTGAGTTTGAATTTATTCATCATTACTTGCTAAACTTTGCCTCATGTAAAACTGACTTTACTATATGTATATAGCCATTGATGTTTTCTTATGTAAGAGGGATACCTTTTAGGGGATTTTCCTTTCCCGGTTGTAAGACTACTCGCACAAGTTAGAATACTTTCAAGTTTTTTTAGAGAAAACCACACCAAGATGCTCTGCGGTGAGGACCCGACTTGTACCTTCTGTAATTCAAAACTAAAAAATGAAATCACTCACTATATTTTTGATTGCTCTGCTCTGAAAGAAGAAAGAAGAACCCTTATGCTCAAAACGGGGCAACTCTGTGCTTCACTTCCATCAATAATTGACAATTTGACCCAGAATAAGTATATTGCTACGGCGTTTTATGGTTTCCACAAGTCCATATCTCAGAAGAAGGCCAAGTGATACTCACTCCTCACTTTCTTACTGCTACTCTTTTTGTGTTGATTTCTTGCTTCCCTCTTTCTTCTTATTATTATTATTATTTTCCTTTTTTTTTTTTTTTTCTTTCTCTTTTTACTCTGTATATATCGTTATTTCCTTTGTCTCACTGCTTTGTTCTTATGCATACCTCTGGTGAATCCTGTATAGGGTCAGTGACCCTAAATAAAGGCTTTTTTGTTGTTGTTGTTGTTTTCTTATGTAAATACTACTATGTAAATATGTAGTTAATGTCTGAATTAAGAGTTTTAATACGTGAATGTATTGACCAACTGGGGTAATCAACGTATAATTGAAACAACGCAAGCTGATGAAATATATTTCTCCATCTGCTCATAAATACATCTCTCTATAAATAATTCAAAATTTCTTTATTAAAAGTGCGGCACATTAAATTTTTCCTCAGAATTCAAAGTAACAACTAAACGTTGAAAACCTTTTTTCTATTCCAAGCACACTGCGGTGTTTCCAATATCAACTTTGGCTTCACATGGACATCATCAAGGTTAGTGTCACAGGGTGCTCTAGATGAGAAGTGGTTTCAGATTGTTTTCTACCTTAACATTCCGTACATCTCCTTTTTAAATACCATGAGAAGGACAGCATTGTTTCCAAAGCCCTTACACTACAATGGTTAAAGATTGAAATTGAAACAAAAATAAACCAGAACTGGAGGATCCCACCTAAGCACAGTTGGTACAGTGGAGTGGACCCAGGAGGAGCTCTGAACATCAGAAATAGACAGCATCAAACAACACTAACAAGATTTAGAACAGGCCATCTCTAGCCATTGAAGATAGAAAATAATAACAAAATCTATCCCAAAATGTAGCTTGGCACCTGCAGCTCCAGAACACATTTTGGCTTGCATTAGATGCACTAAACAGGACCTTTGGGAGAGGCCGCTGCTTATCATAAAACAGCTCGAGGAGCATGGACTCATGGAATTCATGTGATCTTTACACAAGGGGGTAAGAAACAACAACATAATGTCACAATAATGTTTTACACATTTTTTGTGTAACTTGAGGCAATCCTGTGCACTCACCTCCTCAGGCTCGTAGATGTAGGTGCTCTTCTTGACAGACTCGGCCGTCTCTGTGGGCAGCCGTAGACGGAACCGGGTGGTGGCCATGTCCAGTTCGTCAATGGCTGACACGTAGTTGGTCACATGGCCCCAGTATTGCCTGAAAACCTGCCACAGCAAGGCTTGTTCCTGTGATGAGTCTTCCAGGGACCAGAGTCTAATTGATGGAAGAACCAAAGGGAGGTTTGTAAATAACTTGCTGATCTTTCTATCAAAACTGCCTTCAAAACTCCGCCCCACACATTCACTCAGAGGTTTCCTCCTCTAGTGGGTGTATATGCTAGTTGTATGGGAACAATATCATCACAACTTGATGCTGCTTGATGGAAATCTTCCTGACATGACAAAATTCCATCAGGACAAAATCCCAACTGTTCCATTTAAAATATAACTTGTTGCCTTTCTCAAGGTTTCTTACCCAATTATAATCTGCCTGAAATTATAAAAAGATAATTTTCACTGTGATTGAATGAAAGCAAATCAAATCTATGAGGGAACACAGTCCAATATAGAGAGCTTCACAATCAACTGGGGAGCTCCAGAGCCAACTACTGAGCCACAATCCTTTCAACAACTAAATAGGTGTTTTTATTAAGTTTGTTCATTAAATAAACACTTAGAGCTAAAGAAAATTCACTTATGTATAGTATTTTCAAAAGTCGGAAAAAATAAAATATCCTAAATTCATTCAATGGTTTCCTTTAAACCCAATTAAAATGCTACATATATATCAGATTAATTAAAAAAAAAAAAATCATTAAGAATATTTATGAAAATTTGTAAACCATTTTTTCACAGTGAATAACTTCCTGAATGGGATCTACTACAATGGTTTCCTCAGGACAGATCTGACACAGGATGGAAGCCAATGTTCAGATATAGAACCCGGCTGAGCAGGATTTCTGGCTGAACTTGGAGAGAAGAACAGCAATCTCTTGGTGAGCTACAAGGTTGGGAATAGTTGGGTTACTTTGTATCATGATGATTTGATTCACTTTTGTCATCACACATTAGCTAGCAGACGTGCTACTGAAGGATCTGAGATATACTGGAGCCACACACCCTGGCAGATTGACTGAAGTTCATGAGTGGACATCTTTGTTCACAAAGTAATTTTTTCTTCACCAAAATAATAATTTTTATCCAATAGCTGTTTTCTACTGAGCAGGCATCTCTCCTTGAAGGACACTTTGTAACTAGAGGTCTCTACTGCATCTCATGTTTACTGTTGAATGCCTATTCAATATGGTTGATGCTGGGGATCTTACTTTGAACTCTTTCTTGAGGGCATCAAAGAGCTTCATGTGGAGGGCACCTTCCTTCAGGAGAGACTCGGAAGCTGGAGCACAAATTACCCGTAGAAATTATCTCACCACAAGTGAAGGGTCCTTCCTACTTAGAGGTATATGGGGGAGTTTGGAATATGACAACATGGAGTTTCAAACAAGTCCTACCTTTGGCATTCTGGCCAAAAGAGAGGATGGCCTTGAGGGCGACCTCAGCCTCACTCTCGGACCACACTCCGGAGAAGGTGAGGTTATCATCCCCTTCTTCCTCATCGGAGCCGGCTATCTTCCTGGCGACATTCTTGGGCACATCGCGGTACAGACTTCCCTCGTAGGTGAAGGTGGCCTTGTAGATCTTACAGTAGAAGCACCTGATCCAGGCACAAGATGGATTGGTTAGATGAGAAAAATGATTAAAAAGGAGGAAAATAAATTTCAGCTATTGCCATTAAATAATTCGATTTATTTGAGTCAAAATAAAAATGGTGGGGGCGAACATCATGAATTTCAAACTAAATGAGATTTAATATTCAACAAACACAAGGTAATAAGACCAAATCCAAATAAAAAAATAGTGTGTGACCTTTCGGTAACAGCGTTGTTACCATCTTCAGACAAAAGTACTGAATGTGAGAATTTTACCACAGCATGCTTTTAAATAGTTCCTGGTATCAAGTGTGTAAATAAGATAACAGATAAGAAGATATTTATCGTCACACACTATTTTTTTATTTGGATTTGGTCTTATTACCTTGTGTTTATAATCTATAATCCTAATTGTGCCTTATCAATAATATTCAACAAGTTTTACAAAATATTTCCCATAACATATGGTTGGACTCATAAAGATCAAATTGTTCAATGGCGGAGGTTGAAATATTTATTTTTTTCCTTTTTAGAAAATTTTAAAAGATTTTATAAAATTAACAATTTTTATTATTTATTTAATTTTTAGTCATTAATCCAAATAAAATTTATAATTATTAATTTTAGGCAAAAGGTTTCTTATGATAGTTATTGTTCTCTACAGACCCCTTATACGGGGTGAGAGGGCTTGGCTCATCAGTGGTGAATCCCATCGGCAGTTTCACCAAACTAATCTCCAGACTGCTCTACTATTGTTGTTGTTGCTGGCGTCCAAAAGGTGAAGTTCGACTTTGGTCCGAAGTGGGTCAGTCTTTGTTTGGGTATTTGGATCCTGGGGGATCTAACAGGATATCATTTAAGATTGAAACATTTGACTTTTTATCTGTCCATGGCACTTAAGTAGTTTTCTCCATGCTCACATTTCAGAAGCTTCAATTCTTTTTCTTCTTTTCTAAGAGTCCAGCTCTCACATCCATAGGACATCACAGATTATGGTACTGGATGTTTCACTTGTATTCCGTGCATTTACTATGGAAGGCAGCCTAGGAGTAGTGAGGGAAACTATGGACATAGGCTTATAGGGAATTGAGAATAGTAAGACATAGAAAACCCACTTCTAAGCACTTTGTTGAGTTGGAATTCAGAAAAGAAATATTAAAAAAAAAAATTGCTGGAGGACACAAAGTGATTTAGTAGGATCACTGCAAGTGGCACCACTAGCTAGGACAGCTTACTTGGGAACTTTCTTCCCCTCCTCTGGGTGCAGGTGGCAGTCCGCAGCTGCAGAAACCTCTGCGCGTGTTGGCTCCCTGGCATAACTTCCCACCTGCTGCATCAGCTCCTTGCGCAAGCGCATCAAGTTCTCCAACTTGTTGTGCAGGATTTGAGACAGCCCTGAGATGGTGCGGAACCTGAGAGAACACACTCAAAGTTTGTCAAGTTGTTTCAAACATGTAGAAGTCTTTTGTCAATGAACTACAGACCTGGGAGACCGTGGGAATATTGCTCAGTGAACTACAGGCCTGGGAGTCAGTGGGAATATTGCCCAGTGAACTACAGACCTGGGAGTCAGTGGAATATTGCCCAGTGAACTACAGACCTGGGAGTCAGTGGGAATATTGCCCAGTGAACTACAGGCCTGGGAGACCGTGGGAATATTGCCCAGTGAACTACAGGCCTGGGAGTCAGTGGGAATATTGCCCAGTGAACTACAGACCTGGGAGTCAGTGGGAATATTGCCCAGTGAACTATAGACCTGGGAGTCAGTGGGAATATTGCCCAGTGAACTACAGGCCTGGGAGTCAGTGGGAATATTGCCCAGTGAACTACAGACCTGGGAGTAAGTGGGAATATTGCCCAGTGAACTACAGACCTGGGAGTCAGTGGGAATATTGCCCAGTGAACTACAGACCTGGGAGTCAGTGGGAATATTGCCCAGTGAACTACAGACCTGGGAGTCAGTGGGAATATTGCTCAGTGAACTATAGACCTGGGAGTAAGTGGGAATATTGCCCAGTGAACTACAGGCCTGGGAGTCAGTGGGAATATTGCCCAGTGAACTATAGACCTGGGAGTCAGTGGGAATATTGCCCAGTGAACTATAGACCTGGGAGTCAGTGGGAATATTGCCCAGTGAACTATAGACCTGGGAGTAAGTGGGAATATTGCCCAGTGAACTACAGGCCTGGGAGTCAGTGGGAATATTGCCCAGTGAACTACAGACCTGGGAGTCAGTGGGAATATTGCCCAGTGAACTACAGACCTGGGAGTCAGTGGGAATATTGCCCAGTGAACTACAGGCCTGGGAGTCAGTGGGAATATTGCCCAGTGAACTATAGACCTGGGAGTAAGTGGGAATATTGCCCAGTGAACTACAGACCTGGGAGTCAGTGGGAATATTGCCCAGTGAACTACAGACCTGGGAGTCAGTGGGAATATTGCTCAGTGAACTATAGACCTGGGAGTAAGTGGGAATATTGCTCAGTGAACTATAGACCTGGGAGTAAGTGGGAATATTGCCCAGTGAACTACAGACCTGGGAGTCAGTGGGAATATTGCCCAGTGAACTACAGACCTGGGAGTCAGTGGGAATATTGCTCAGTGAACTATAGACCTGGGAGTCAGTGGGAATATTGCCCAGTGAACTACAGACCTGGGAGTCAGTGGGAATATTGCCCAGTGAACTACAGACCTGGGAGTCAGTGGGAATATTGCCCAGTGAACTACAGACCTGGGAGTCAGTGGGAATATTGCCCAGTGAACTACAGGCCTGGGAGTCAGTGGGAATATTGCCCAGTGAACTATAGACCTGGGAGTAAGTGGGAATATTGCCCAGTGAACTACAGACCTGGGAGTCAGTGGGAATATTGCCCAGTGAACTATAGATCTGGGAGTCAGTGGGAATATTGCCCAGTGAACTACAGACCTGGGAGTCAGTGGGAATATTGCCCAGTGAACTATAGATCTGGGAGTCAGTGGGAATATTGCCCAGTGAACTACAGACCTGGGAGTAAGTGGGAATATTGCCCAGTGAACTACAGACCTGGGAGTAAGTGGGAATATTGCCCAGTGAACTACAGACCTGGGAGTCAGTGGGAATATTGCCCAGTGAACTATAGATCTGGGAGTCAGTGGGAATATTGCCCAGTGAACTATAGACCTGGGAGTCAGTGGGAATATTGCCCAGTGAACTATAGACCTGGGAGTCAGTGGGAATATTGCCCAGTGAACTATAGACCTGGGAGTCAGTGGGAATATTGCCCAGTGAACTATAGACCTGGGAGTCAGTGGGAATATTGCCCAGTGAACTATAGATCTGGGAGTCAGTGGAATATTGCCCAGTGAACTATAGACCTGGGAGTCAGTGGGAATATTGCCCAGTGAACTACAGGCCTGGGAGTCAGTGGGAATATTGCCCAGTGAACTACAGGCCTGGGAGTCAGTGGGAATATTGCCCAGTGAACTACAGGCCTGGGAGTCAGTGGGAATATTGCCCAGTGAACTACAGGCCTGGGAGTCAGTGGGAATATTGCCCAGTGAACTATAGACCTGGGAGTAAGTGGGAATATTGCCCAGTGAACTACAGACCTGGGAGTCAGTGGGAATATTGCCCAGTGAACTACAGGCCTGGGAATCAGTGGGAATATTGCTCAGTGAACTATAGACCTGGGAGTAAGTGGGAATATTGCCCAGTGAACTACAGACCTGGGAGTCAGTGGGAATATTGCCCAGTGAACTATAGATCTGGGAGTCAGTGGGAATATTGCCCAGTGAACTACAGGCCTGGGAGTCAGTGGGAATATTGCTCAGTGAACTATAGACCTGGGAGTAAGTGGGAATATTGCCCAGTGAACTACAGACCTGGGAGTCAGTGGGAATATTGCCCAGTGAACTATAGATCTGGGAGTCAGTGGGAATATTGCCCAGTGAACTACAGACCTGGGAGTCAGTGGGAATATTGCCCAGTGAACTATAGACCTGGGAGTAAGTGTGAATATTGCCCAGTGAACTACAGACCTGGGAGTCAGTGGGAATATTGCCCAGTGAACTACAGGCCTGGGAGTCAGTGGGAATATTGCCCAGTGAACTACAGACCTGGGAATCAGTGGAAATATTGCCCAGTGAACTACAGACCTGAGAATCAGTGGAAATATTGCCCAGTGAACTACAGACCTGGGAGTCAGTGGGAATATTGCCCAGTGAACTACAGACCTGGGAGTCAGTGGGAATATTGCTCAGTGAACTACAGACCTGGGAGTAAGTGGGAATATTGCCCAGTGAACTACAGACCTGGGAGTCAGTGGGAATATTGCTCAGTGAACTACAGACCTGGGAGTCAGTGGGAATATTGCTCAGTGAACTACAGACCTGGGAGTAAGTGGGAATATTGCCCAGTGAACTACAGACCTGGGAGTCAGTGGGAATATTGCTCAGTGAACTACAGACCTGGGAGTAAGTGGGAATATTGCTCAGTGAACTACAGACCTGGGAGTCAGTGGGAATATTGCTCAGTGAACTACAGACCTGGGAGTAAGTGGGAATATTGCCCAGTGAACTACAGGCCTGGGAGTCAGTGGGAATATTGCTCAGTGAACTGTAGACCCACTGTGAGTGTCCAGAAGAGATATATTTAAGGTGTTCAATAAACTCATACAATATACTTGAGAACAAAGGTCAGATGATGATAATGTTGTTTCACCCATAGTGGGTTGGTGTGATGATATTTGCACACTTACATGTGTGCCATAGTGGGTTGGTGTGATGCACACTCACATGTGTGCCATAGTGGGTTGGTGTGATGATATTTGCACACTTACATGTGTGCCATAGTGGGTTGGTGTGATGATATTTGCACACTTACATGTGTGCCATAGTGGGTTGGTGTGATGATATTTGCACACTTACATGTGTGCCATAGTGGGTTGGTGTGATGATATTTGCACACTCACATGTGTGCCATAGTGGGTTGGTGTGATGATATTTGCACACTTACATGTGTGCCATAGTGGGTTGGTGTGATGATATTTGCACACTCACATGTGTGCCATAGTGGGTTGGTGTGATGCACACTCACATGTGTGCCATAGTGGGTTGGTGTGATGATATTTGCACACTTACATGTGTGCCATAGTGGGTTGGTGTGATGCACACTCACATGTGTGCCATAGTGGGTTGGTGTGATGCACACTCACATGTGTGCCATAGTGGGTTGGTGTGATGATATTTGCACACTTACATGTGTGCCATAGTGGGTTGGTGTGATGCACACTCACATGTGTGCCATAGTGGGTTGGTGTGATGCACACTCACATGTGTGCCATAGTGGGTTGGTGTGATGCACACTCACATGTGTGCCATAGTGTTGCTCTCCACGCCCTTCCTGTTGATGAGTTCTTGCTTCACCTTGGCCACCAGCGCGGGCTCCAGCTCCTGGCAGTGGTCTAGCAGGTCCAGCCACCAGAGCTGCTGTCCCAGTGTCCCCATCAGCTCCTTCACCTTGGCCGTGGCCGGCTGCAGCTGAGCTTGGCAGCCAGAGATCTGCTCCTGGAACTTGGAGAGGTAGGCCGTGCGCAGCTCTCCCAGCCTCTCCTTGTACGTGTCGTCCCTCAGTGTGCGGCCCAGGGAGTCATCCCCTTGTCTCTCCTCCAGGACTTGCGTGAGGTTGTACATGGCGTGGATCTGCTGCAGCTTGTCTGTCTTCACATTCTCCTTGTGTTCCTCCGCCCCCTGCAGGGCCTCGCGGTATCTGCCCACAGCCTGAGGGAACTCTTCCCTCATTATGTGAACGGCAGCCATGCCTGCAACAAGGATGTCAACAACTTCCCTAGTTCTCATTTTGTGGGAAAAAATGACCCTTTAAAATGTGAACAGTTTGGGACCCTCCAGACATCTCTAGCTGCCCGTTACAAAGACAATTTACTTGCTGAGGTGGTGCTTCATGGCATTGAGGCTGCTCAACAGATCTTCAGAAACTGAATCAACTCCAATATTCAAGACTTCTATGTTAGTAAAATGTGGAAATATAGGTTTAAAAATGTATCCTTAGAAAGAACCAGTTTATGGGCAAATTGCTTATCTCTAGATAGAAGTGGTTCAGATCAGCTACCATTTTCCCGGAGTTACAGATCACTCACCAACCCCTTGGAAAGAGCCACTCTAGAAGTCAGCCCATCCAGTGGCAGCTCATTTTGCAAGCATAATCCATTTCAGAGACATGCTTGTAATTCAAAACACTTGTAATGCAAAGCAAAATTTCCATTTTAAATAAATGAAAGGCAGAAAATTCTTCCACACAATTCATAAATATTTATTTGTATATAATTAACTATTTGACATTATCGCACAATATTTATAAACTTTATACAATTATTTATTAAGAAAAAATTGAGATATATGCCATTATAAAGTGATCAAAAACCTTCCGCAATAAGTTTGTCGATGGGCAAATTATATCTGAGCATGGGACGGCAAAGTAGAGATATTCCAGAGCAATGGAAGGTTTATAACATTGTTGATATAAATAATAATGAAACTCTTTGCCCAAAGATCTAGTTTTCCTTTTTCAGATAAAATTAATTACCTGATTTACAGCAATATTTTTAAAAAAATATTGGGGAGCCTCACCATTGACGGTGGTACATGAGATAGAAATGTGTCAGCAGCATCCAAACAATGGGGAGTCTCACCATTGACGGTGGTACATGAGATAGAAATGTGTCAGCAGCATCCAAACAATGGGGAGCCTCACCATTGACGGTGGTACATGAGATAGAAATGTGTCAGCAGCATCCAAACAATGGGGAGCCTCACCATTGACGGTGGTACATGAGATAGAAATGTGTCAGCAGCATCCAAACAATGGGGAGCCTCACCATTGACGGTGGTACATGAGATAGAAATGTGTCAGCAGCATCCAAACAATGGGGAGCCTCACCATTGACGGTGGTACATGAGATAGAAATGTGTCAGCAGCATCCAAACAATGGGGAGCCTCACCATTGATGGCTGAGATGTAGTGTCGATGGGCTTCTTCACACTCCGTGGAGAACTTCTTGATGAGGGAGTCCAGCAGGTCCTTGATAGGATTGTTGCTGACACAGACACATAGAGTCCACAAGATCCTTGATAGGATTGTTGCTGACACAGACACATAGAGTCCAGCAGGTCCTTGATAGGATTGTTGCTGACACAGACACATAGAGTCCAGCAGGTCCTTGATAGAATTGTTGCTGACACAGACACATAGAGTCCAGCAGGTCCTTGATAGGATTGTTGCTGACACAGACACATAGAGTCCAGCAGGTCCTTGATAGGATTGTTGCTGACACAGACACATAGAGTCCAGCAGGTCCTTGATAGGATTGTTGCTGACACAGACACATAGATCCAGCAGGGATTGTTGCTGACACAGACACATAGATCCAGCAGGTCCTTGATAGGATTGTTGCTGACACAGACACATAGAGTCCAGCGGGTCCTTGATAGAATTGTTGCTGACACAGACACATAGAGTCCAGCAGGTCCTTGATAGGATTGTTGCTGACACAGACACATAGAGTCCAGCAGGTCCTTGATAGAATTGTTGCTGACACAGACACATAGAGACCAGCAGGTCCTTGATAGGATTGTTGCTGACACAGACACATAGAGTCCAGCAGGTCCTTGATAGGATTGTTGCTGACACAGACACATAGAGTCCACAAGATCCTTGATAGGATTGTTGCTGACACAGACACATAGAGTCCAGCAGGTCCTTGATAGGATTGTTGCTGACACAGACACATAGAGTCCAGCGGGTCCTTGATAGGATTGTTGCTGACACAGACACATAGAGTCCAGCAGGTCCTTGATAGGATTGTTGCTGACACAGACACATAGAGTCCAGCGGGTCCTTGATAGGATTGTTGCTGACACAGACACATAGAGTCCAGCGGGTCCTTGATAGGATTGTTGCTGACACAGACACATAGAGTCCAGCAGGTCCTTGATAGGATTGTTGCTGACACAGACACATAGAGTCCAGCGGGTCCTTGATAGGATTGTTGCTGACACAGACACATAGAGTCCAGCAGGTCCTTGATAGGATTGTTGCTGACACAGACACATAGAGTCCAGCAGGTCCTTGATAGGATTGTTGCTGACACAGACACATAGAGACCAGCTGGTCCTTGATAGGATTGTTGCTGACACAGACACATAGAGTCCAGCGGGTCCTTGATAGGATTGTTGCTGACACAGACACATAGAGTCCAGCGGGTCCTTGATAGGATTGTTGCTGACACAGACACATAGAGTCCAGCGGGTCCTTGATAGGATTGTTGCTGACACAGACACATAGAGTCCAGCGGGTCCTTGATAGGATTGTTGCTGACACAGACACATAGAGTCCAGCGGGTCCTTGATAGGATTGTTGCTGACACAGACACATAGAGTCCAGCGGGTCCTTGATAGGATTGTTGCTGACACAGACACATAGAGTCCAGCGGGTCCTTGATAGGATTGTTGCTGACACAGACACATAGAGTCCAGCAAGTCCTTGATAGGATTGTTGCTGACACAGACACATAGAGTCCAGCGGGTCCTTGATAGGATTGTTGCTGACACAGACACATAGAGTCCAGCGGGTCCTTGATAGGATTGTTGCTGACACAGACACATAGAGTCCAGCGGGTCCTTGATAGGATTGTTGCTGACACAGACACATAGAGTCCAGCAAGTCCTTGATAGGATTGTTGCTGACACAGACACATAGAGTCCAGCAGGTCCTTGATAGGATTGTTGCTGACACAGACACATAGAGTCCAGCAGGTCCTTGATAGGATTGTTGCTGACACAGACACATAGAGTCCAGCAAGTCCTTGATAGGATTGTTGCTGACACAGACACATAGAGACCAGCAGGTCCTTGATAGGATTGTTGCTGACACAGACACATAGAGTCCAGCAGGTCCTTGATAGGATTGTTGCTGACACAGACACATAGAGTCCAGCAGGTCCTTGATAGGATTGTTGCTGACACAGACACATAGAGTCCAGCGGGTCCTTGATAGGATTGTTGCTGACACAGACACATAGAGTCCAGCAGGTCCTTGATAGGATTGTTGCTGACACAGACACATAGAGTCCAGCAGGTCCTTGATAGGATTGTTGCTGACACAGACACATAGAGTCCAGCGGGTCCTTGATAGGATTGTTGCTGACACAGACACATAGAGACCAGCAGGTCCTTGATAGGATTGTTGCTGACACAGACACATAGAGTCCAGCGGGTCCTTGATAGGATTGTTGCTGACACAGACACATAGAGTCCAGCGGGTCCTTGATAGGATTGTTGCTGACACAGACACATAGAGTCCAGCAGGTCCTTGATAGGATTGTTGCTGACACAGACACATAGAGTCCAGCAGGTCCTTGATAGGATTGTTGCTGACACAGACACATAGAGTCCAGCAGGTCCTTGATAGGATTGTTGCTGACACAGACACATAGAGTCCAGCAGGTCCTTGATAGGATTGTTGCTGACACAGACACATAGATCCAGCAGGTCCTTGATAGGATTGTTGCTGACACAGACACATAGAGTCCAGCAGGTCCTTGATAGGATTGTTGCTGACACAGACACATAGAGACCAGCAGGTCCTTGATAGGATTGTTGCTGACACAGACACATAGAGTCCAGCGGGTCCTTGATAGGACTGTTGCTGACACAGACACATAGAGTCCAGCGGGTCCTTGATAGGATTGTTGCTGACACAGACACATAGAGTCCAGCAGGTCCTTGATAGGATTGTTGCTGACACATAGAGACCAGCAGGTCCTTGATAGGATTGTTGCTGACACAGAGAGTCCAGCAGGTCCTTGATAGGATTGTTGCTGACACAGACACATAGAGTCCAGCGGGTCCTTGATAGGATTGTTGCTGACACAGACACATAGAGTCCAGCGGGTCCTTGATAGGATTGTTGCTGACACAGACACATAGAGCCCAGCAGGTCCTTGATAGGATTGTTGCTGACACAGACACATAGAGACCAGCAGGTCCTTGATAGGATTGTTGCTGACACAGACACATAGAGTCCAGCGGGTCCTTGATAGGATTGTTGCTGACACAGACACATAGAGTCCAGCGGGTCCTTGATAGGATTGTTGCTGACACAGACACATAGAGTCCAGCAGGTCCTTGATAGGATTGTTGCTGACACAGACACATAGAGACCAGCAGGTCCTTGATAGGATTGTTGCTGACACAGACACATAGAGTCCAGCAGGTCCTTGATAGGATTGTTGCTGACACAGACACATAGAGTCCAGCAGGTCCTTGATAGGATTGTTGCTGACACAGACACATAGAGTCCAGCGGGTCCTTGATAGGATTGTTGCTGACACAGACACATAGAGTCCAGCAGGTCCTTGATAGGATTGTTGCTGACACAGACACATAGAGACCAGCAGGTCCTTGATAGGATTGTTGCTGACACAGACACATAGAGTCCAGCAGGTCCTTGATAGGATTGTTGCTGACACAGACACATAGAGTCCAGCAGGTCCTTGATAGGATTGTTGCTGACACAGACACATAGAGACCAGCAGGTCCTTGATAGGATTGTTGCTGACACAGAGAGTCCAGCAGGTCCTTGATAGGATTGTTGCTGACACAGACACATAGAGACCAGCAGGTCCTTGATAGGATTGTTGCTGACACAGACACATAGAGTCCAGCAGGTCCTTGATAGGATTGTTGCTGACACAGACACATAGAGTCCAGCGGGTCCTTGATAGGATTGTTGCTGACACAGACACATAGAGTCCAGCAGGTCCTTGATAGGATTGTTGCTGACACAGACACATAGAGTCCAGCAGGTCCTTGATAGGATTGTTGCTGACACAGACACATAGAGTCCAGCGGGTCCTTGATAGGATTGTTGCTGACACAGACACATAGAGACCAGCAGGTCCTTGATAGGATTGTTGCTGACACAGACACATAGAGACCAGCAGGTCCTTGATAGGATTGTTGCTGACACAGAGAGTCCAGCAGGTCCTTGATAGGATTGTTGCTGACACAGACACATAGAGTCCAGCGGGTCCTTGATAGGATTGTTGCTGACACAGACACATAGAGACCAGCAGGTCCTTGATAGGATTGTTGCTGACACAGACACATAGAGTCCAGCGGGTCCTTGATAGGATTGTTGCTGACACAGACACATAGAGTCCAGCAGGTCCTTGATAGGATTGTTGCTGACACAGACACATAGAGTCCAGCGGGTCCTTGATAGGACTGTTGCTGACACAGACACATAGAGTCCAGCGGGTCCTTGATAGGATTGTTGCTGACACAGACACATAGAGTCCAGCAGGTCCTTGATAGGATTGTTGCTGACACAGACACATAGAGACCAGCGGGTCCTTGATAGGATTGTTGCTGACACAGACACATAGAGTCCAGCGGGTCCTTGATAGGATTGTTGCTGACACAGACACATAGAGTCCAGCAGGTCCTTGATAGGATTGTTGCTGACACAGACACATAGAGTCCAGCGGGTCCTTGATAGGATTGTTGCTGACACAGACACATAGAGTCCAGCAGGTCCTTGATAGGATTGTTGCTGACACAGACACATAGATCCAGCAGGGATTGTTGCTGACACAGACACATAGAGTCCAGCGGGTCCTTGATAGGATTGTTGCTGACACAGACACATAGAGCCCAGCAGGTCCTTGATAGGATTGTTGCTGACACAGACACGTAGAGTCCAGCAGGTCCTTGATAGGATTGTTGCTGACACAGACACATAGAGTCCAGCGGGCCCTTGATAGGATTGTTGCTGACACAGACACATAGAGACCAGCAGGTCCTTGATAGGATTGTTGCTGACACAGACACATAGAGTCCAGCAGGTCCTTGATAGGATTGTTGCTGACACAGACACATAGAGACCAGCAGGTCCTTGATAGGATTGTTGCTGACACAGACACATAGAGTCCAGCGGGTCCTTGATAGGATTGTTGCTGACACAGACACATAGAGACCAGCAGGTCCTTGATAGGATTGTTGCTGACACAGACACATAGAGACCAGCAGGTCCTTGATAGGATTGTTGCTGACACAGACACATAGAGACCAGCAGGTCCTTGATAGGATTGTTGCTGACACAGACACATAGAGACCAGCAGGTCCTTGATAGGATTGTTGCTGACACAGACACATAGAGTCCAGCGGGTCCTTGATAGGATTGTTGCTGACACAGACACATAGAGTCCAGCGGGTCCTTGATAGGATTGTTGCTGACACAGACACATAGAGACCAGCAGGTCCTTGATAGGATTGTTGCTGACACAGACACATAGAGACCAGCAGGTCCTTGATAGGATTGTTGCTGACACAGACACATAGAGCCCAGCAGGTCCTTGATAGGACTGTTGCTGACACAGACACATAGAGTCCAGCGGGTCCTTGATAGGATTGTTGCTGACACAGACACGTAGAAAGATGTGACACACTGAACAAAATCTGGAATAATGGGTAAAATATAAGTAGACAGCACAGTGGCAATTTTTATAGCAATCACCCACTGTGTTTGGGATTTTAGTTGAATGAAGGAGGTTGTAGAGGCCATAACACACTGCCTCCCACTGCTGCATATTTCCTGCTTGGAAGCCATTATGGGCTCCAAGGCCACTCATTCAATAATATGATAAGCCCACCATCAAGTGTTTCAGATACTTTGATATTTTTGTTATTTAAATCTGCTGGTACAGTAAAACCTCCTCGAGAGGACACTCGTGCTAGAGGACACCTCTCTATAAAGGAGAGTTTTCATTTGAAAAATTATCATTTTTACTATTTAGGAACTCTCCGGTCAGAGGACACCTATCCCTAAAGGACATGTTAGTTCTGAGTGTAATGGCTGCTAATCATGGGGTCAGTTTAGAGTAGAGGAATGATTGACATTCAGAACTGGAAGAAGGATGGAAATGTCACATATTTTAGACAGGAAGGAGGATGGACCATGTCTGGGGACAAATAAAGAGGAGTTACCTGGAGGAAAGGTTGATCAGATGGCCTTTGTTGAAGCGAGGAATGCTGCAGGCCTCCCTGAGTCTCTTGAGGGGCAGCATGATCTGCCATATCCCAGGTCTCTCTTGGTTCATTCAAAACATGGAAGTTTCACTCACAGCATGGAACAGCTGAATAAATTGTACATTGGAGGTTTCAAGTAGAGAATTAAATAATAATAAATTAAATTGCAGACAACATGGAGAGAGATGCAAGGCACCTTGGAGATGGTGTGGTGGTCAAGGGAGCTGAGCGGCAGGCTGCCGGGCTGGGAGAGCATTGCCAACTGAGTCAGGAAGTCCCGGGCACAGAGCTTGTGCTGGTGATGGTAGAACTCCTTCTCCACCAATGAGAACCTCAGCCAGTGGATCTCCTCCCTCGGAGGGTTCAGTCCCAGCTGGGGTCACACACTGGGTCAGTTCACTGCAGACACTCTGTGATGTGTGCACGCTGCTGTTTGAGATCTCCTGTTATATTTGAAAATGATATTTTACATTTTGTAGGTTGAATTAATGTGCTGATATATCAATGATCTGTTGTCAGGATTCCAGATGAATTCTTTAACACTGAGGACAGTTGGTTCCAGAGTGGGCCGTATTAAGTTGTTTACAAAATTATTTTTTTCTAAATAAATAAAAAATCGTTTCAAAAATCTCAATTTTCATTTGAGTATAATCACTCTCTCTATGGGGAGATTGAAATAATAAATAAAAATGTAAAAATTATATGAAAGGGAATTTTATTTTTTAAATGTTGATCAATTTTTTATTGAGAGTTTGTACAAAATACTACTAAATCGTACAATTCACTCTCCACATAAGCTATTTATACATTTCTATAATATTTAAGATAAAAAGATAAAAGCTACTGCCAATAACTTCTCTTAGTATGAGAAACTATAAAGCCGTCTTCATACTGCACGAGGCGGTCGCACGCGACATTTTACATTGGGTCAGCTGACAGCCCACTGATTCAAGGTACCGGACAAGATCCTGGTGGAAGCAAATTGGTGTCCAATGGTTCCAAAGTGTTAATTCTAGTGGCAACTGGTTTCTCCTATGTGCACAGGATAATGAATATAGGGCATTATGTTGCTATTGTTGAAATGAAATTCCAACCTATTTTTAAAAAAGTTGAAACTCAAAAAATATTTTATAATTCAACTTTTTTTGGTACAATTTTTGTAAAATAATCAAGAGTTGGCCCCAGAAAGCACAAAGTACCATAAAATTACATCGCGGCTCCATATTTGAACAGAAGGCCCTCAGACAGCTCACCTGATCCTCCACGTCTCTCTTGGCCGTCCTCCAGAACAGGTGGCTCATCAGACTCCTGAGGGGCCGCATGTTGCCCAGGGTGTAGGGACGTAGGATCATGGCTTGCCACCAGGACATCCCGGAGTAGGGCTCGGCTCCGAGGAACAGGAGCAGTCCGTAGAAATCTACGACACCCTGTGGGATCACTCCGCTGCCAGACATTGTGTGGCTGAGGTATAAAGAGCCAGGACCTGGGATCGAATCCCACATTAGGCACTTTTTTATGAATAAAAATTGCTCCAATGGCCCCTGATTATTGAAACCCCACAAGAACAAGTAACCAAACAGGATTCTGGCATATTTTTAAGTGCAAAGGTCAAACTGCTTTCTAAATATGTAGACATTGGGTGAACTTACAGTGAAAACAGTCGCGGACTACTACCCACCATGATTATCATGACCTGTACAAAGTGTACTAGGGATGATTGAAGGTTTTACTATGTTATTACATTCACATAGGAAATATATAAATTTGTGATATTTATTCTCTAACCTGCCAAACAAGACTGACATTGGTGGAATTTTCCTTCAAACTGTGGATCAGTCGAGAGGAAAGGAACTATAATTAGTAAGATATAAATTAAATATTTTTAAATGTTTTGTCATTTTTGCCCTGAAATTTTTCTATTTTTTAAATTAAATATATTTATATTAAATTTTATAAACACTGTAGTCAATGTAAAGACAAATCATTATGATATTATATAACTTCATCCATAATTTAATTAAATCCATCAAAATATTTCTATTTCAAATATTTGACCAATGAATTAATGAATTTTGACTTAATTTTCTGCGCAGAGTTCTGTGGTAACTCACCGCTGATGTGGCGTTGGATGGGGGTCCCAGAGACACACCAGCGGTGGACGGAGTGGAGCCGCAGCGCCATCTCCGCGGTGTTGGTGGCGATGCTCTCCACCATCTGGGCTTCGTCCAGGCACAGCCGCCACCACTCCACGGCCAGCAGGGGGCAGGGCAGGCAGAGGAACCTCTTGGGGGTTCTCAGGCTGCGGCTCTTGGAATCTAACACCACAACCACACAGAATATAACACTACAACCACACAGAATATAACACCACAACCACAGAGAATCTAACACCACAACCACACAGAATATAACACCACAACCACACAGAATATAACACCACAACCACACAGAATATAACACCACAACCATACACAATATAACACCACAACCACACAGAATATAACACCACAACCACACAGAATATAACACCACAACCACACAGAATATAACACCACAACCACACAGAATATAACACCACAACCATACACAATATAACACCACAACCACAGAGAATATAACACTACAACCACACAGAATATAACACCACAGCCACACAGAATATAACACCACAACCACACAGAATATAACACTACAACCATACACAATATAACACCACAACCACAGAGAATCTAACACCACAACCACACAGAATATAACACCACAACCACACAGGGTATAACACCACAACCACACAGAATATAACACCACAACCACACAGAATATAACACCACAACCACACAGACCACAACCACACAGAATATAACACCACAACCACACAGACCACAACCACACAGAATATAACACCACAACCACACAGACCACAACCACACAGACCACAACCACACAGAATATAACACCACAACCACACAGACCACAACCGCACAGAATATAACACCACAACCACACAGACCACAACCACACAGAATATAACACCACAACCACACAGAATATAACACCACAACCACACAGAGTATAACACCACAACCACACAGAATATAACACCACAACCACACAGAATATAATGCCACAACCACACTGGATCTAACACCACAACCACACAGAATATAATGCCACAACCACACTGGATCTAACACCACAACCACACAGAATATAACACCACAACCACACAGAATATAACACCACAACCACACACAATATAACACCACAACCACACAGAATCTAACACCACAACCACACACAATATAACACCACAACCACACAGAATATAACACCACAACCACACAGAATATAACACCACAACCACACAGGGTATAACACCACAACCACACAGAATATAACACCACAACCACACAGAATATAACACCACAACCACACAGACCACAACCACACAGAATATAACACCACAACCACACAGACCACAACCACACAGAATATAACACCACAACCACACAGACCACAACCACACAGACCACAACCACACAGAATATAACACCACAACCACACAGACCACAACCACACAGACCACAACCACACAGAATATAACACCACAACCACACAGACCACAACCACACAGAATATAACACCACAACCACACAGAATATAACACCACAACCACACAGAGTATAACACCACAACCACACAGAATATAACACCACAACCACACAGAATATAATGCCACAACCACACTGGATCTAACACCACAACCACACAGAATATAACACCACAACCACACAGAATATAACACCACAACCACACACAATATAACACCACAACCACACAGAATCTAACACCACAACCACACACAATATAACACCACAACCACACAGAATATAACACCACAACCACACAGAATATAACACCACAACCACACAGAATATAACACCACAACCACACAGGGTATAACACCACAACCACACAGAATATAACACCACAACCACACAGAATATAACACCACAACCACACAGACCACAACCACACAGAATATAACACCACAACCACACAGACCACAACCACACAGACCACAACCACACAGAATATAACACCACAACCACACAGACCACAACCACACAGAATATAACACCACAACCACACAGACCACAACCACACAGAATATAACACCACAACCACACAGAATATAACACCACAACCACACAGAGTATAACACCACAACCACACAGAATATAACACCACAACCACACAGAATATAATGCCACAACCACACTGGATCTAACACCACAACCACACAGAATATAATGCCACAACCACACTGGATCTAACACCACAACCACACAGAATATAACACCACAACCACACAGAATATAACACCACAACCACACAGAATACAACACCACAACCACACAGAATATAACACCACAACTACACAGAATACAACACCACAACCACACAGAATATAACACCACAACCACACAGAATATAACACCACAACCATACACAATATAACACCACAACCACACAGAATATAACACCACAACCACACAGAATATAACACCACAACCACACAGAATATAACACCACAACCACACAGAATATAACACCACAACCACACAGAATACAACACCACAACCACACAGAATATAACACCACAACTACACAGAATACAACACCACAACCACACAGAATATAACACCACAACCACACAGAATATAACACCACAACCACACAGAATATAACACCACAACCACACAGAATATAACACCACAACCATACACAATATAACACCACAACCACACAGAATATAACACCACAACCACACAGAATATAACACCACAACCACACAGAATATAACACCACAACCACACAGAATATAACACCACAACCATACACAATATAACACCACAACCACACAGAATATAACACCACAACCACACAGAATATAACACCACAACCACACAGAATATAACACCACAACCACACAGAATATAACACCACAACCACACAGAATATAACACCACAACCACACAGAATATAACACCACAACTACACAGAATATAACGGCACAACCACACCGATTCTAACATGACACTGAATCCAACAACCCAACTATAGGAAATATGAAAGTTCCTCCTCAATGATATAACTATTGTGTTCCAAAATGCCGAAGGAACAGTCTGTCTCCAACTGTATAAGGGTTGGAGGTTCTCTAAAAATAAAAGGAATTGATTCTACAAAGATTTAATTGAAGAACTTACTTTTGGAGTGGCTGATATCTGCATAGTTGAACTCTGCTCTGAGGTCTTCATAGGTGGTGAGGATGAGGTCGTAGGTGATGAGGGAGGCAGGGGAGATGAAGTGATGGGAGCGGGGCTTCCTGCGGTAGATGAACATCCGGAAACCCGGGTAGGTGACGTGCTTCTGGACCTCAGACTCCCACTGCCTCAGGATCACGTCCGGCACCACGATGAGGGTTGTCTTGGACTTCAGCGGCTTGGTCTGCACCAGGGGGAACTATCAAGGATGGCTTAGCTAGACAAATGTTCCTCAGTGGATTGTCACCCAGAACCATCATCCTGGGTGAACTTGTTTCTATTGGTGTTTTTTGTATGTGAACATTAAACTTCTTTATGTGTGAGATATTTAAATCCTATTGGAGGCACACAACAGGTCTGATGAGAGGCTGGCTACCTATATGAACAGCCATGTATTTAGAACACACCAAGTACAATTCTGTCTTTGCTGGTCCCAGGCATGAATGAAAAAGGAGGAAAGAGAGCAGTAACAAGCTTTCTAAAAATCCTGGGCTCAGCTGGCCCAGATGATAGTACCCTGTAAGGGCTCTTGATCCAGGGATACAGGATGTACTCCATGTTAGGGGCAGCTGTACATGCTGTCTGTTTCACATGTCAGAGGCGGCAATTTCATATTGGAATCAAGTCAACCTGCTACTGAGTAGTGCTCCCAGTCTAAATGACAAAAGCAGACGCATTCTACTTTACCTAATCATTATGGATATCAAATCCCCTCGCTATGCTGCATCAGCTGTTGCATAGAATAATCAGGGCCGGAGTTTAGGCAGAGGGCTTCATTTAAAAATGCCTTACAGTCTCCCAATGCCAAATTGAATGTTCTACAGTGCAACATCAATGGAACTTCTACAAATAGGAGTAAGGTCAACTGGTGGATTCCAAAAGTGCTAATATCATTTGTCTACAAGAAACAAAGCTTAAGCCCAACCACCTTTTTAAGGTAAAGGGCTTCAAAATACTGAGAAAAGACAGACAGATGGAGGAGGAGGGCTCCTGACCCTCATCAAAGACCTTTATTTTGAAGAAATTGTCACTCCTTCAACAACCCACACTGAACTACAGGACTTCAAAATACACCGACCTAATCAAAGACCCCTAACAATTGTGAACATCTATCCCAGGCCCTGAACTGGACTAAAATGAACACCTACTTGACCCCAATATTTCTACCCTCCACATAGAACTTGCAATAAATTCACCTGTATCCCTCATCTCCCAGCCAATCCCCACCAACATGAAACTCAGCCAGAATTACTCAAAGCTCTTGGCCTCCAAACCATTGAAGAAAATAGCTCCCTCTTTGACATCACAATTTACACTGACGATAGCTAACTTGAAACTGGACTGTCTGCCAGTGGAATTGCTATTTACGAGGTGTGTTCAAAAAGTATCGCGACTTTTGTGTTTTTTCAAAAATTATTTATTTATTGATGAATACCTATTTTATCCCCTTCAAAGTAATCCCCATGAGATATTATACACTTGTGCCAACGGTTTTTCCAATCTTCGAAGCACTTCAAAAAATCATTTTTTAAAAATCTTTTTCAGCTCCTCCTTTGATGCAGTCTTTATCTCGTCAAGCGTAGCGTAACGTCGTCCTTTCATGGGCCTCTTCAGTTTAGGGAACAAGAAAAAGTCAAAGGGGGCCAGATCTGGGGAATACGGTGGCTGCGGCATCATTAGTGTGTTGTTTTTGGCCAAAAAGTCGCGCACAAGCAACGATGTGTGAGCAGGGGCGTGATCGTGGTGCAAAAGCCAATTTTTGTTCTTCCACAAATCCGGGCGTTTCTGGCGGATTGCTTTGCGCAAATTGCGCATAACTTGCAGGTAATATTCCTTATTGACCGTTCTACCCTGTGGCAAGAACTCATGATGCACCACGCCCCTGCAATCGAAGAAAACTGTCAGCAAAACTTTCACATTCGACCGAACTTGGCGCGCTTTTTTCGGTCTTGGTTCGTGCGGCAGCTTCCATTGAGATGATTGAGCTTTGGTTTCCACGTCATAACCATAAACACACGCTTCGTCACCAGTTATTAGCCTCTGGAGCAAATTTGGGTCGTCGCAGACAGAGTCCAACATCACAATAGCAATGTTCATGCAATGCTGTTTTTGGTCGCAATAGAGCAATTTTGGTACGAATTTCGCGGCGACCTGTCTCATGCCCAAATCATTGATAAAAATCGAATGGCACGAGCCAATCGATATGTTTAAGTCCTCAGCAACTTCTCTAACGGTGATTCGACGATTGGCCAATATCATTTTCTCCACTTCATTAATTTTTTGGTCTGTTGTTGAAGTGCTCGGGCGTCCGGCACGCTCTTCGTCGTTCACATCTTCTCGGCCTTCTGAGAACATTTTGTACCACCGATAAACGTTGCTTCGGTCCAAGGTAGCTTCTCCGTATGCCACAGTCAACATTCGGAATGCATCCGCGCACTTAATTTCGTTTTTCACACAAAATTTGATACAGGTTCTTTGATCCATTTTTTTAATAGGTAAAAATCGAAGACGATCCAAAACACCTGCAAGCAAAGCAGCTTTCAATAATTAAGTGAACATTCAAAATGGCCGAGCTTGTCGGCATAAGTGAGAGACATGAGTACCAACATAAAGCCACAAAAAGATCGAAATTCGAATATACGTAACCCGCGAAAATTCTAAAGTCGCGATACTTTTTGAACACACCTCGTATACAAAGATAAATTCCTCAAAAAATCTCCCTTTCCCACCTTAGACATCTTCAGTTTACAAATTAGAACTCTCTGCAATAGAAACTGCTCTAAAAAAACATCAACATCAATTCACCAAGCAAAATAATATCTACTAAGATTCAAGAGCAGCCATTTTTCCTGTTTCTCCAGCCAAAAACCTCTTCTCAAGAGCATTGCTAAATCTGTAAACTGACCTCTAGCAACAGCTCTGTCACAGCGCAATGGCTTCCAGCTCATGTTGGAATTTCTGGAAATCAACTGGCAGACTCTCTGGCAAAATCTGGAGCTTCTGGCCACCCTGAGGCTAGAAAATCTACCGCCCAACTAGACAAAAAAATACCTTCTCCGTACCATCAAGGCCCAACGCCAGTAAGAATGGAAATCTAATGCTGCACATGACTGGTACAGAGAAGGTGGGACAAGGTGCCATATGTACAAAGTGCAATTCTCAACCTGCAACCCCAAACGACATCATTGACTGTGTTTCATTGATGAGCTCTACTCATCCCGAGCAAACACCACTCAAGCTCTACAGGCTTGATGAGTGAAGATAAGAAAGTTCCAACAAGAGAGAGGTACCTTGTATTTGTCCACCCAGCAGGTGGGGCAGAGCAGCGACTCCTTCTTCACCACTCCGCTGTATATGATGCAATTAGCGTGGTGATAGTGATTGCACTCAATGCAGCATCTCTTCAACTTTTTTGTGCTGCTTCGAGAAAACTCATTGCCACAAAGGCACTCAAAATGGCATCCAATAGCTGTCTCGCTTACATTCTCTTCTAAATCTTGAGGTTTAATTTTTCTAACTTTCTTCTTGATCCTTTTTTTCTTTGATTTTTCAGAAAGAAAACATTCTTCACTTGAGGATAGGGAGTCAGGGGAGCTGTCAGAAGATTGGACGACTTTACTATTGGTTCTGGTTCTTGGCTCAAAGTCATCGTCCGAGTCACTAGATATAATAATGGAGGAGGATTTCCTGGCCGAGCCACCCCTGGTGTCAGGGGATTCTCTAATGGGCAACCTCTTCTTCTTGGTGCTGGACTTTCTTTTCAAACCACCGTCCTCATCATCACCCAAGAGATCCCTGTAATTGACCACTTTAGTCGCGGCTGACCGTTTCGGTCTAGTGGTTCCTGCTTGGTTGCCAGGTTTATTTTGCTTGTTCCGCTGAATCATTTCTTCAGTGGCCAATATCTTCCTGGGAGGCTCCTCATTCTCTGAACCCTCAGAGTCTCCAGTCCTTGGGAGACTTTCCTTATCCACCTCACTCAGAGGGAGGTCAGGTTCCAAGACTTCTTTCTTTTTGGGAACCTGGGAACACACATCAATGTGAGGGCCACCTAATTGGTAGAACTGGCAGTGACAATTGAGAGATTGACACCTCCATGTAAAGGACACTTTGGCTCTGAAACTAGGTGTCCTTTACAAGGAGGTAGTTCTACTGTATGTTTAACTGTATGTGCGTTTGCAGTAAAAGCCGTCGGTAACTTCTACCCACCATCTTGTCATGTAAGCCAGGTAGTAGGGATAATAACCTCATAGAAACCTGGTCCCAAGTAATGGTGTCTGTGCTAGCTACTAGGCAATAAAGGGCTAACCTTTGATCATTTTATCTTTCCAAAATTAATAACAATTTTATGTCTATGTGAGGTTTGATGGTGTAGTTTTGTATTTATATATGTAAATATTCTGAAACTACAAATCTATGACACCAAAAATGTATTTTGTAGTTGTGACAATTTCAATGAAAATATTAGTTCAGTTGAAATGTAGTTCGCAAGGTAAACATCTGTGTGGAACCCACCTCCAGCGCGGGGACCACGCTGCACTCCTCACTGGGCCGCGGGTGGTTCAGCATGCAGGCCAGCACCTCCACTGTCTTCCCCAGCCCCATCTCATCTGCCAGGATCCCTCCAGACACCTTCAGGTCTCCGGGGGGCAAGGAGCTCAGGAAACTGGAGCAGGGTTCAACTTTTTAAATCTCTGTCAGGTTTACAACTTTTTATACTTCAGTCAAATTTACAAGTTTTTGTACCTGTCCCTTTATTTTTAAATATTTCTTTCAACTCCTGTTACGACTTTTGTCAAGAAAATGACTAAAATCCTTGAATAAATCAACCATAGATTCTGATAACTTTGCTGTCTAGAACCGTCTATGTGAGTGGCTAGGTCAATTTTATTGGAGAGAAGGGCAATTTTATCAAAGGTCCAATACTCTGCCCTTTAAATACTATTTATTCAATACTAATAACTAAGTGTGGGTTTAGGGGCGCTATACTTGCTTTATTCACAAAGAAATTGTTTGTAAAATATACCAAGGACACGTGATTTTATTATCCCATTGTATAGTTATACAAGGAATTCATGGATTAAATTTACAATCTTGCTAGGGTTGGAATATAGGTCCTCCTCTACAAGGAGACATTCTCTCGCTATAGAACTGATGGAGAATTGGAAACCACACAATGAGGAAGCGACCAAGACCCGGGTTGTCAAGTTTGGAGCCTTCTTGTATGGAACCAACAGACTTTGGGACCTGCAGTGGCAAACCCCCTGTGCATTTTTGAGAATGAAAGAATTTAAAAGCACGAATTTTTCTTTTATACACAATACAAACTTCTACTGTCCTTACTGCGGAAGAGCATTGCTCGAAGCAAATATTTGAATGTAATTCTACTGTCCTATAAGCTTATGTCCATAGTTGTCTTGAAAACCATTTCTGAGATTCCATCCTTCAGTGCTGCGTATATAAGCAGAATCGTCCAATACAGTATTAGAGCTCTAAGAAGCGGTCTGGTAGATTAAATTGGCGAAACCGCTGGGAGGGTTCACCATTGATGAGCCAAGCCCTCCCAATATATTTTTCATCGCAGTAAGGACAGTAGATGTTTGTATTGTATATAAAAGAAACATTCGTGCTTTTAAATCCTTTCATTTTGAATATATAGATGGCGCGTTATTGCTTTGTGTTAATTTTTGAGAATGTTGACAGAAATACCACATAGAGAAAATTTTCAATAATTATTTTTATATTTTTGTGTAACTATAGAGCTTTGTTCTCAACGGGAACAAGATTATATGCGACATATTAATTCTCAAAACTTATTGTGAACATGTGGGTTTTAGGAGTGAAATATTTGCATGATTTTGGAATGTCAGTAACTGTTGCAAAGGGTTGGTGAATCATTCTATGAGAGGTGTTGAATAGAAAGATGGTCCAACAAGGGTGAAATTCAAACAGAGAGATAGCAGGATGGTCCAGCGAGGGTGAAATTAAAACAGAGAGATAGCAGGATGGTCCAGCGAGGGTGAAATTCAAACAGAGAGATAGCAGGATGGTCCACAGGAGGGTGAAATTAAAACAGAGAGATAGCAGGATGGTCCAGCGAGGGTGAAATTCAAACAGAGAGATAGCAGGATGGTCCACAGGAGGGTGAAATTCAAACAGAGATAGCAGGATGGTCCACAGGAGGGTGAAATTAAAACAGAGATAGCAGGATGGTCCAGCGAGGGTGAAATTAAAACAGAGAGATAGCAGGATGGTCCACAGGAGGGTGAAATTCAAACAGAGATAGCAGGATGGTCCAGCGAGGGTGAAATTAAAACAGAGAGATAGCAGGATGGTCCAGCGAGGGTGAAATTCAAACAGAGATAGCAGGATGGTCCACAGGAGGGTGAAATTAAAACAGAGAGATAGCAGGATGGTCCACAGGAGGGTGAAATTAAAACAGAGAGATAGCAGGATGGTCCAGCGAGGGTGAAATTCAAACAGAGATAGCAGGATGGTCCAGCGAGGGTGAAATTCAAACAGAGAGATAGCAGGTGGTCCACAGGAGGGTGAAATTCAAACAGAGAGATAGCAGGATGGTCCAGCGAGGGTGAAATTCAAACAGAGATAGCAGGATGGTCCACAGGAGGGTGAAATTAAACTCTTCTAACAGAGAGATAGCAGGATGGTCCAGCGAGGGTGAAATTCAAACAGAGAGATAGCAGGATGGTCCAGCGAGGGTGAAATTCAAACAGAGATAGCAGGATGGTCCACAGGAGGGTGAAATTCAAACAGAGATAGCAGGATGGTCCAGCGAGGGTGAAATTCAAACAGAGATAGCAGGATGGTCCACAGGAGGGTGAAATTCAAACAGAGATAGCAGGATGGTCCAGCGAGGGTGAAATTCAAACAGAGATAGCAGGATGGTCCACAGGAGGGTGAAATTCAAACAGAGATAGCAGGATGGTCCAGCGAGGGTGAAATTAAAACAGAGAGATAGCAGGATGGTCCACAGGAGGGTGAAATTCAAACAGAGATAGCAGGATGGTCCAGCGAGGGTGAAATTCAAACAGAGATAGCAGGATGGTCCAGCGAGGGTGAAATTCAAACAGAGATAGCAGGATGGTCCAGCGAGGGTGAAATTCAAACAGAGATAGCAGGATGGTCCAGCGAGGGTGAAATTAAAACAGAGAGATAGTAGGATGGTCCACAGGAGGGTGAAATTCAAACAGAGATAGCAGGATGGTCCAGCGAGGGTGAAATTCAAACAGAGATAGCAGGATGGTCCAGCGAGGGTGAAATTAAAACAGAGAGATAGTAGGATGGTCCACAGGAGGGTGAAATTCAAACAGAGATAGCAGGATGGTCCAGCGAGGGTGAAATTAAAACAGAGAGATAGCAGGATGGTCCACAGGAGGGTGAAATTCAAACAGAGATAGCAGGATGGTCCAGCGAGGGTGAAATTAAAACAGAAAGATAGCAGGATGGTCCAGCGAGGGTGAAATTCAAACAGAGATAGCAGGATGGTCCACAGGAGGGTGAAATTAAAACAGAGAGATAGCAGGATGGTACTTACATCCCGAGGTACTTGCAGTAATATAACTTGTTCCCATCTGGGGCCTCCAGAATTTCAAAAAGTGAGGATAAGTCGACTTGGCGATTTGGCCGGAGTTCTTGATTCAGCATCCAGCGCACAGCTTGCACCTGGTACGTCCTCAAAGTTGGCTTCAGGTAAGGGTGTTGAACATCGGTTGGCTGGCTGTTGGGAACCTCTTCCTTCAGGAGGTTCAGGATGCCTTCTACCCGGTCCTGGGAATTTGCCGCCATGCAGGTGGGCTCCTCCTGGCTGGAGTCCGAGAAGTGACACTCCTCTCCCGGAATTGTTTGGTGCTTCACTTCTCCATTGTTCTCAGCTGTGACCAGAGCTGAGTCCGAGAAGTTGAGACACTCCTCTCCTGGAATTGTTTGGTGCTTCACTTCTCCATTGTTCTCAGCTGTGACCAGAGCTGAGTCCGAGAAGTTGAGGCACTCCTCTCCCGGAATTGTTTGGTGCTTCACTTCTCCATTGTTCTCAGCTGTGACCAGAGCTGAGTCCGAGAAGTTGAGACACTCCTCTCCTGGAATTGTTTGGTGCTTCACTTCTCCATCAGCTGTGACCAGAGCTGAGTCCGAGAAGTGACACTCCTCTCCTGGAATTGTTTGGTGCTTCACTTCTCCATTGTTCTCAGCTGTGACCAGAGCTGAGTCCGAGAAGTGACACTCCTCTCCTGGAATTGTTTGGTGCTTCACTTCTCCATTGTTCTCAGCTGTGACCAGAGCTGAAGTTTTCTTTAAAACCTCGTTGTCTTCTTCATTATTTTCTATTTTGACTTCAAGAATAGATTCAACAGGAGACTCTTGGCTTTGAGCTCCATCTTGTGTTTCTTCTGATGTGGAGGATAAAAACTTGGCTCCAACAACAGGCACGCTGCTCTGAGAAGCCTCGCTGACGATGGCTTCAGGCTGGTTGGAGAGGAGGCTGTAGAGGTCGGCAATGTCCAGGCTGGGGGGGACATCAGGTTCCTCTGGAAAACAACATCAGCTCACATGGTGTGGATCCACACTCTTTGTGGGGAAACTGTCCAATTATGTGAGAACTCAAATATAAAACTCAATTATTGAGGAATATTCATAATGGTTTTGTAACAAACATTCATTATGTCAACTATTTTATTCTTCTAAGAAAACAAAATTGTCCTGAATATATACAATAACCTGCAATCAATTCACATAGTGGGGAATTTCTAAAACCAAAGCTTGTTAGATGAGCAGGATGTACTTTATATGAAAAAATGTATCACCAAAGGTGTCAGCAAGTCGAACTTTCCAGGGAAGGAAGATCTGATATCGTACAACCAAGCAAGCATTAAACTCCCCAAACTTGTGCAAATTTAAACTGAAGAGCCAAGGGTGTTGCAAATATTTTTGATAACACTGAAAATGTTTACATTTCAGACACAACTCAATATTTTCAACGCAGTCCAGGAGGATGTATTTAACCAGGACAAACTTGGAGCTCTCTCCACAAAATATGAGAAATGGAGAATAATTCTCAGCCAGCAAGGTGATAACAATGGTTGATAAGTTACAATGGAGTAGATAGATACAAGGTCAGATATTTAAATTCTTGAAGTAAACAGCCAAATACTTTCAAATAAAGAATGGAAAATGTTCTATAATGAGATAATATTCTGTGTGTATTGATTAGGTACAATTTGGATCATAGATTGAAAACATAGGTGATAAGACTAATTATTTGGTAATATTATTTTTGTGTGCGTCGATTGTAGAACAAAGAAAAATACGACAATTATAACTTGAAATAAACACTAAATGATAATAAAATTATTCCAGAAGACAATTTGAATAAGCTTTTTTCATTCAAAAGAAATGTGCTACAATCAAGAGTATAAAAGAAAGACTCGGGTTCCTACCTGAGTGAATGTACTACATTTATTTATTTATTTATTATTGTAGTGTTATTAAAAGTAGGAGGATTTTTTAATCAGAATACAAAGTCGGTGGACAAGTGGGTAACACCCTCGATTCCCGACAGTCATGAACCGGGATTGAATCCCGCGTTAAAATTTTGTTTAATATGTGAATAAACTTCACATATTATTCACTGTTTCAATTATCATGAACTAGGTTGTTCTTGTTGAGCGGTACCTAATAAAGTGATTTTGAACCAGATTTTTTAATCAATATTTGAAAATTATAATCCCTTACACTCTATATATAATAATTGACAATATGTAGTTATATCTATGTGTGAAAAACAAGATTTAAATGATCAAGTGTTGAGAACAAGATTTCCTGACTGCCCACATGAGCATTGTAGATGGCCATCTGGTGGGACAAAAATCAACTAAACGCTGATTTAGCTTGTTCCAAAAATATTTGGCCAACCCAATAATTCAACAGAGGTGTTGAAATAAAGAGCGTGTTGAACCATTTAAATTAAAGATCTTGTTGATCAGAGGTGTGAGAATCTCCTCCTGGCCGTAGTTTATAAAAGAAAATTAAAATCAAGTTTCTTTTTATTCAAATAAGCAAGCTTCGAGCAAAGTCGTTCTTCTATAGGCTCAAAAGCTTTCTTAGTTGTTTCAATAAAACCTTATTGTTAAGTTTATAAAATAACATTTAAATCCAATATAATGGCCTTAATTTAACATACTTTAATTCAACCTAAAAATTCTGATTCCTTTGGGTGTTGAATTGATGAAGTTAAACTGTATTTGTATGTGAAGATGGTATTTGTATTGATAAGGCACTTGTGTTTACCTTATGGTATTTGCATTTTTTAAAAAGTTGATTTTTTTAAAAAGAGCAGATTTGTGGAGAATGTACGACTCACCGAGTAGTTGGGTCCCAAAGAGAGAGTTGGCCAGGACTCTCTGATTGGAGGAGGACAGGGAGGAGGGGCAGGGGAACTTGTCGTAGACGGCGGCCGGCTGGAGGTAGATGTGGATGGTGGAGGCGGAGAGGACAGCGGTGAAGTGGGAGAGGGTCAGAGCGTGGAGTCCGGCGAACGGGAAGTGGCACCGGACTGGGGTGACAGTGAACTCCTGCTGGACACCCCGGGGTAGACACCTTAGTGTAGACCTTAGTGATTCAACAATTTATTCTTACAGTAATTCAAGTTTGTTTGTTTTTTTTTACTAGCCGAATGACCCGGGCAACGCCCAGGTTTTACCCGATTAAATGTTTTTATTCAAATACTATTCGTTACAATTATAAATTGGCGCCGTGGATGTCACTTTTGTGAAACGTCCCACTCCAAACTTTGTGTCTGAGAAGCGATATTTTTATAGAAAGATGATCTGGGTTTTGTTTTCTGCTCGAATGAATGTTTTTCTGTTAGAATTTTGTTCCTGCGTACAAAAATATGAACTGGTTTCACCCGTGGTCTCTGCTTTTTGGAATTTTTCCCGATATAATTTTGTATCTGATAATCAAACATAATACAGCAATATCGTCATCATCATTTTCTGACTAAAAAAACAACTATTTTTGCCCAGAACCTGTCAATTTTATTTTTTCTTGGCTAAAAATCCGATAAATATATTTTCCAGATTTTTCTCTATGTCCTGTCAAAACACGTTTTACATGTACATTAGGTCAGCTGATATTACCTCCCATCTTCACCGCTAGAGGCGCTGCTTGCGAGCGAAAAGGCAAATTTGCAACGCAATTTACAAATAACTCGAAGAATATTCGGGATAGAGACCTGAAATTTTCACTATAAGTTTTTCCAGATTCTACTATATATACTGTTAAAATTTCAGTCAGATTAGTTATGTATTGTGGACGTGTATAGCCGACATAGATACCCACATACATACATACACTGACTTTTATATACAGGGTGTACCAGGTAAATTGGGAATTTCAACAATGGTATTTTAACTGAAATTTTTTGCAAGTAAAAATTAAAATATCCGAATGAAATTTGACACAGTAGTAGATAAAAGGATATAGTTTTTATTTATTCAATGTAGTTTCCATTATTAGCTACAACAGTCTCGAGGCGAGTGCGGAATGAAGCACAGGCCTTGGCGACGATGACCTTGTCCATTTGGGTCATCACCGTGTGAACTGCTTTCTTGACAGACTGGATGGTGGTATGAGGAGCTTTGTTGACATCTCTCTCAACAACGCCCCATACATAGTAGTCGAGGGGATTGCAATCTGGAGAATTAGGGGGCCAAATATCAGGACCCCAGTGACTAGGGACGTTAAGTGTCAGCCACGATTGTGTCTTTTTTGCCTTATGGGCTGGAGCTGAGTCCTGTTGGAAGACATACTTCCTTCCTGCGGCCACCATGTCCATCCAAGGCTTCACAACGGTCTCCAGAACATTGATGTAGGTGTCAGCGTTCATCCTAAGGCCCTTCTCAAAGAAATGGGGAGGCATGACATCACCTTCACTGCTGATAACGCCAAGGACCATTACGGAGGCAGGAAATTTCGTGTGCATCACGACAGGTATCTCTGAGGGGTCTTTACAGATCCAGCGATCATTCCTGGGATTTACCTTTTGGTCCACGTCAAAGTTCTTTTCGTCAGAGAAGAACCTTAGCATGCCAAAAGAGTCGTGTTTCAGGTTGTTGAGGAGGGCAGCAGCCTTTCCTTTTCTGTTATTCTTCATATTCTCAGTCAGCAACTGACCTTTCCGAAGGGCATAAGACTTGAGACCAAGGTCCTCATGGATAGTTCTGACAATTGTCATAGAGCCAACGTCCATTTCCTTGGCTATGGCCCTCATGCTCTTCCCAGGGTTTCCATCAATCTTCTCTTTGACATTTTTGACAAATTCTTCGCCTCTTACCCTGTCCGATCGACGCGAGTGCTTTTTCCTTGTAGCTATCCCCTCTTTGTTACTGTCGGCCTCATCAAACTGCTTCTTGACACGATAAATAGTGGTTTTGGGCAACTTAAGAAAATCCACTATCTCTTTGGGGCTCCTTCCGGCGCGCAGAGCAACGATGATGGCAGCTCGATTTTCAAATTCTCGGTTACTCTTCATCACTACACTGCGCACACATGTACTGTTGCATTTTACATGAATATGGCTACGTAATGAAAAAAAAAACAAGTTTTTAATCTCAAGTAGTTTTTGTTTTATGGACTGTCAAAGTTAGTCCCAATTTACCTGGTACACCCTGTATATATAGGGATTAATAACAATAATTTAACACTAGCAGTTTCAAACTGTGACAGAAACAATTATTATATTTGTAGATTGGCAAAGTAAAACTACCTCACAAAGAGAAGTCACTTCTCCTGTTGAAATAAAGGCTTAAACTAAGTGATTGCTGCCCTATAAGACAAAGCAACAGCTGCCATATATGTTTCTCAGAGATCTTTTCTGTCGAACTTCATGGTTTTGGTGCGAGAGCCCAGTTCGGCAATGGTAGAAAAACTGAACCAATGGAAGTAAACTTGGTGTGATGCTAGGATTTAGCCATTGTTACTTTTGACTTTCAACTTTACCTACATTTGTATTATATTTTAAAACCTGCAACATTTGACATTTCTCCACCCTTTGGCTGAGATTGATGCGAGAAAATCATTTGTCTTAAAAAATATGTTGTATAATGGGTGGTAAAATGTGAGTACACTCACATGGCTGATACAACAGCTCACCTTGTTGCCATGGTGAGAGTAGAAGAAACACTTGGAGGGATCTGTGCTGACATAGAGGTGCAGTTTGTGGGGGAGGTTGACTTCTGCCATCTCCACAGCGAAGTGTCCCAGGAGCTGCAGCCCAGCCGGGGCCGTGTGGACAACTGGAAGGTGAAAACTTGCGTTCTTGAAAATGTTTTCATTTTTCTTCTTTTTGGGTTCCAGCATAGAAAGTGGTGTGAGAAAATCTAATAAGTTTAATTCTGCACATAAAATATTACAAAATTCATGATAAAGCAGAATTTGGATTAAAGATTAGAAACACAAGGTAATAAGACCAAATCCAAATAAATAAATAATATGTGACTGTTTAGTAACAACATTGTTACCGTCACACACTTTTCATTTATTTGGATTTTGTCTTATTACCTTGTGTTTCTATATAATACAAAATTCACATACAATTTCTGTGCACATTTTTAACATTAAAAAATATCTACCTTGTTGAACTTTTTTTCTGCTTGGAGCTTGCTTTGGTCGAACCATTGTGATTCTGCACACAGTGATTGAGTTTAGAGGAAAGGTTGAATGACAAGGAGGACCCTGAGTAACTACAGCACACCATGGCTGAGGTAGATGGGAAGAAGATTAGAGTACCCTGAGTAACTACAGCACACCATGGCTGAGGTAGATGGGAAGAAGATTAGAGTACCCTGAGTAACTACAGCACACCATGGCTGAGGTAGATGGGAAGAAGATTAGAGTACCCTGAGTAACTACAGCACACCATGGCTGAGGTAGATGGGAAGAAGATTAAAGTACCCTGAGTAACTACAGCACACCATGGCTGAGGTAGATGGGAAGAAGATTAGAGTACCCTGAGTAACTACAGCACACCATGGCTGAGGTAGATGGGAAGAAGATTAGAGTACCCTGAGTAACTACAGCACACCATGGCTGAGGTAGATGGGAAGAAGATTAGAGTACCCTGAGTAACTACAGCACACCATGGCTGAGGTAGATGGGAAGAAGATTAGAGTACCCTGAGTAACTACAGCACACCATGGCTGAGGTAGATGGGAAGAAGATTAAAGTACCCTGAGTAACTACAGCACACCATGGCTGAGGTAGATGGGAAGAAGATTAAAGTACCCTGAGTAACTACAGCACACCATGGCTGAGGTAGATGGGAACAAGATTAGAGTACCCTGAGTAACTACAGCACACCATGGCTGAGGTAGATGGGAAGAAGATTAGAGTACCCTGAGTAACTACAGCACACCATGGCTGAGGTAGATGGGAAGAAGATTAAAGTACCCTGAGTAACTACAGCACACCATGGCTGAGGTAGATGGGAAGAAGATTAGAGTACCCTGAGTAACTACAGCACACCATGGCTGAGGTAGATGGGAAGAAGATTAAAGTACCCTGAGTAACTACAGCACACCATGGCTGAGGTAAATGGGAAGAAGATTAAAGTACCCTGAGTAACTACAGCACACCATGGCTGAGGTAGATGGGAAGAAGATTAGAGTACCCTGAGTAACTACAGCACACCATGGCTGAGGTAGATGGGAAGAAGATTAGAGTACCCTAAGTAACTACAGCACACCATGGCTGAGGTAGATGGGAAGAAGATTAAAGTACCCTGAGTAACTACAGCACACCATGGCTGAGGTAAATGGGAAGAAGATTAAAGTACCCTGAGTAACTACAGCACACCATGGCTGAGGTAAATGGGAAGAAGATTAAAGTACCCTGAGTAACTACAGCACACCATGGCTGAGGTAGATGGGAAGAAGATTAAAGTACCCTGAGTAACTACAGCACACCATGGCTGAGGTAGATGGGAAGAAGATTAGAGTACCCTGAGTAACTACAGCACACCATGGCTGAGGTAGATGGGAAGAAGATTAAAGTACCCTGAGTAACTACAGCACACCATGGCTGAGGTAGATGGGAAGAAGATTAAAGTACCCTGAGTAACTACAGCACACCATGGCTGAGGTAGATGGGAAGAAGATTAAAGTACCCTGAGTAACTACAGCAAACCATGGCTGAGGTAGATGGGAAGAAGATTAAAGTACCCTGAGTAACTACAGCACACCATGGCTGAGGTAGATGGGAAGAAGATTAAAGTACCCTGAGTAACTACAGCACACCATGGCTGAGGTAAATGAGAAGAAGATTAAAGTACCCTGAGTAACTACAGCACACCATGGCTGAGGTAAATGGGAAGAAGATTAAAGTACCCTGAGTAACTACAGCACACCGTGGCTGAGGTAAATGGGAAGAAGATTAAAGTACCCTGAGTAACTACAGCACACCATGGCTGAGGTAGATGGGGAAAATATTAGAGTACCCTGAGTAACTACAGCACACCATGGTTGAGGTAAATGGGAAGAAGATTAAAGTACCCTGAGTAACTACAGCACACCATGGCTGAGGTAGATGGGAAGAAGATTAGAGTACCCTGAGTAACTACAGCACACCATGGCTGAGGTAGATGGGAAGAAGATTAGAGTACCCTGAGTAACTACAGCACACCATGGCTGAGGTAGATGGGAAGAAGATTAGAGTACCCTGAGTAACTACAGCACACCATGGCTGAGGTTTGAAGTTAGACTATGTATAAAAAACTTGAATGAGAGTATTCTTTAAAAAATTCCAATGTTTTAATATGAAGAATATGTAATCCAGGAAAATATAGAAGTCCTGACTTGTGTAAATTAACAATTGAAGGACATGTGGTGGTGTGGATAACTTTCCAATTGAATTTCTGAAGGCAACTGATGAGATGAACATTTCCTAAATGTGTTGACTCAGACGTCCTCTTGACTTTAAAAAAAGCCTACTACCCAAATGGCCCAGTAGAATACAACAATTTCTAAAAAATGATGTTTTTTCTCTTGCACATGTCAAAAGTTGTGATTGAAATGATATTAAACTCTTAATCAAGAACTTTAAAGAACAAATCTTGGACAATAGTGTTAGGCCAAGAGATGCAATGTTTGGGATGAGGACAATCACCCACAAAAATTACTGAAGAAAGGAAAAGTGAAAACCTCACTAATATGACACTTGTGTTGACTCACGTCCCCCCAGCCTATCAAATATCCATTGTTGATTTTGACCACCAATGATAATTTAACACCAGGGATAATTCAACAATTTATCAATTCAAATTTTGACAACATTCGGGAATTGTTGTTTAAATACAACTATCGCTAAAAATACATCACATCACCATTCGATGGCGGCCATAGTTGGTGCATGCATGCCGTAGCTGTGTGCTGCATCACGAGCACACATCACACAAATTCCTTCGCCGGTCACGCGCCTTTTGCATTTCTCTTGGATGATTGCGATGTCATTGGTTTGATAACCTTACCTAAACACCCGCAATGTAAACAATCAGTTGTTTGGGGAGTAATGTGTTTTTACAGAGGAGACATGTGTGACTCTTGAAGATTTATCAAGGCAATGAATAGGGTTCTCATCCAAAATCCATAAAGAATTTATTTAGAAGACAATGATTTTTATAAATAAAGTGTTTGTCCTTTAATATTTCTAAATTTATTTATAATTTCATTCTAATGTGTTTATTCACTTAGATTAGAATCACAAAGTAGGACCAAATAAATAAATAGTGTATGTTTTGGTAACAACGCTGTTACCGAAACCTCACACACTATTTATTTATTTAAATTTGGTATTATTATCTTGTTTATAATCCAAATTGTGCCTTATCAGTCACTTAGATTAAAATAATATTTGAATTTTTCCTTTGTTCAAAAATTATTCATGCAATTTAATACATCATTAAAAGTTGATCATGAAAAATTCTGAAAAATAAAGTTCCAATATAATTCACATTATTAATTGAAATATACAACAACAACAAAAGCCTTTATTGAGGACCTCTCGTCCTATAAAGGATTCGCCAGTTTACAGAGTAATTGAAGAGAACTAAGAATACAGAGATATATGTAGTAGGTATAGTATAGTATTTTCTACACTGTGACTATATACAACAGCAGCAACAAGCCTTTTACTGGAATCAAAGTCCCATACAGGATTCGTCATTCTAATCCTGACATAGATTATTTACATATAATTATTTACATCAATTAGATTATGTATATAGCCTCCTCTTCTCTTCGGCCGTCTTCCAAAATTTGAACAACGCAAAAGCTCCAGCTCTGTTTCTCACCACCTCATTCAACAGGAGCTCCAAAGAGAGTCCCTCAAGGCCTATTTCACTGAGGAACACTTCTCGTTAGTCTTTCAGCACCATACATGAGAGCAGATGGTGATGTAGCCCAGGCTCCATTCTTGTCCCGCAAATCTCGCATGTCCATCCGTCTGTTTTAAATATTCTGGGGCGATCATCAGCAAATTAATTGAAATATATTACAGCATTATTTTCTAAATTAATTATATATTTGGGATGTTATCCTAGAAAATGTCCAGCAGCAGGGAATGTTGTGGTCAAACTGCCTTTGTTCAGCTGATCCCTCGCAGAGTGTTGAATTAAACAGGTTATTAGGTTCCTTGACTTTGATGGAGATTGTAGATGGCTAGAAGATTCAGCAATAAATACAAGATATTGTATGATGTTTCAGTAACAGCATTGTTACCATCATCAGACAAAAGAAAAAAAATATATATGTCACATTCCATCGCAGTAAGGACAGTAGAAATTGTTTTATTTTAAAAAGAATATTACGCCTCTAAAATAGTTTTATAATTTGATGTCACATTCTGCTTATACATTATTAGTAGATGTAAATTTTACGCTGTTAGGAATTATGTAAATATTTGTAACTATCTAAAAGAGACGCGTGATTGAAATAAATTGAGTCAGAAGATTACAACATTTCTGTCTTCCTTTACGCAAACAATAAGTCTCTGCATATTGGCGTGTACGAAACCTTAGTAACGTTTCAGAAGCCGACAGGATCTGACCCGTGATGGGAAGGAAGAGAGCAAGCACCTCATCGAAGGAATACCCACTAGAAGAAAGAAGAAATCTAAATCTTCCTTTTGAACTGATCCCGAGATATGATCCTGATGATGGACTTAGCTACGCTAACTGGTCAAGTTTATTTGACCATCAGGCACAACAACAAGGTCTCTCATCAAAAGAATCCCTGTCCATGATGCCAATGTTATTCAAAGGTAAAGCTCTGGAAATGTATGCTTTAATTTGCAAGGATATATCCTCATTAGAGGAACTTCATGCTAGGATGAAATGTTTTTTTCATGAGCCTGAACATGGATTACATCGAAAATTCTGGCAGTTAAGAAAAGGACGAGAACAATCCGCAAAAGAATATTACTTTGCAAAGATGAAACTCGCTACCAAATTGGGACTGTCACAGGAATTGATCTTGGAGGGATTAACTTCTGGCATCGAGTCGGAGTTTGAGCGCTTATTGATCGCTGCCTCACCGACAAGTCTGGAACGCTGGCTTGAGATTACCGAGGCCATAGAGGTATCTCACTGCCGAACCACAAGTTCAGCCTCGGGAATGGAGTTGGGTTATCCTGCCCGACGACGACCGTCTACTTCCTGGCAGGGAGGACAGGGCTTTAGACCGCGGAACTGGAGAGAGGGAAGGAACGATCGTCCCGGGACCCACCTTCCGCCAACGAGGAGCCAAACCGCGAGCCTTGCCGCCGTTCAGGATCACGAGGGTGAGTCACCAGCCTCTATCAGGAGACCCGAACAAGGCGATTGACGCCTACCCAGTCTGCACGTATTGTTGAGGGATCGTGTAGACGGGGTGGATTTTAAGTTACTTTTTGTTTTAGGCTCTGGATCAGAAATAAATGTCCTTCCCAGGCATCTAGTGCCGGCGGAATTTATTACATTAATTAAGGAACCCAAACTTAAATCTTTAAAATCGGTTAGCCATTGTATCGCCATTGTTGGCGAGATTGAGTTAAATACTACCATAGGAGCTAAGTCGCTCAATCTTTTGTTTCATATAGTTCAAAGTGGAAGTCTTAATTTTGGCATTTTATCTGCCAAATACTTACCCTATTTTAAGGTGAAAATTGATTTTAATAATAGTTGCATTAAACAGAATAATAGAAAATTAGGCCAGTTTAATTACAGTTTTTCAGGCAGAGAATTAGAAGCCATACAGAGATTTTATAAAATTCAAAACTATTATGCTAAAATTAGTAGAACCAAATATTGCAATCATCATGTAAATTGTTTAAAGGTAAATAGAAAATGTCTTAGGATTAGAGATTTGTTATTCTATAGAAATGTTGAAAACTTGCTTGAAGATGATGTTTGTAATTTTGTTTGTTCCGTGCCAGACAGTGGAGCAGTTCCTTATGTGTTAAAATCTAAGCCAGTGTATCAACCAGATGCAAAATCTCTGCCACTGCCTGACACGAATGATTGTTTTTTACATGATAATATAGAACTTTTCACTATGGTAAAAATACTATTAGATAAATATGCAGAGATCTTTGGGGAAAACAAATTTAATATAAAACCATTGAACATCCAGCCTCCAAGACTGAGACTGAGTGACAAAAAGCCTGTCTGTGTTAGACCATATAGTCATAGCTTGAGAGATCGGGATTTGATAAAACAACAAATTGAGCAATTGTTAAAATACGGCTTAATCAAACCTGCTTCTTCCCCATACAGCGCACCTGTGACGCTCGCACCCAAGAAGGGCGAGGGAAGGGTTAGGCTTTGTATCGACTATAGACTCCTAAATAGGAAAATAATTTCGGATTCGTTCCCTATTCCATTAATGGAGGATATAGTTCAGAAGGTACAGGGCGCCAGAGTATTTTCATGCCTGGATATCTTGAGCGCTTACTGGACAATCCCTCTTCATCCAAAAGATCGGGAGATGACATGTTTCTCAACTTCTGAGGGCTCTTATGTCTGGTGTAGATTGCCGTTTGGATTAAAGACCGCCCCTGCAATATTTAATAGAAAGCTCTCTGCCATTCTGCAGAAATATAAACTTGATAATGTAACATCTTATTTTGATGATATTTTAGTATTTTCAGAAAACGAGGAATCCCATTTAAAACACCTCGGACAAATATTTGAGATTTAAAAAAAAAGAAGGCATACAGTTAAGGAGAGATAAATGTCTACTATTTATGAAAAGGATAACTTATCTCGGCTATGAAATTTCGGAGAACCAGATCTCGCCTTCGGGCGTTAATGTCGATGTTATCAAATCATTGCCCCCACCTCGTGATTTGCGATGTTTAAGATCCTTTTTGGGAAGCGTGACACATTACGCGGAATTTATAAAGAATTTTAACAACCTAAGAGCCCCTCTGAATGAGCTTCTCAAGAAAAACTCCCGGTTTATCTGGACGGAGGAATGTCAGAGAAGCTTTGAGGGTTTAAAGGAAGCGCTATGCTCCAAACCAATATTTCAACTTTTTAACCCTTCTTTGGCTACACATATTTATTGTGATGCTAGTACCTCGGGTATAGGAGCGGTGCTTAAACAGGAATATCCTGATGGCACGCAAAAGCCGTTCACCTATTTCAGTAGGGCTTTGCGAGGTGCCGAGTCTAAATATACAATAACAGAACTAGAACTGCTCGCTGTGGTCGAGACTTGTAAGCGCTACCACCCTTACATATCCGGCAGTCACGTCATAGTTCACACGGATCATAAGGCGCTGATATGGCTGAATAGCTTCAAACACACCAATGGGAGACTGTTCCGATGGTCTTTGAAGTTGTCCGAATATGACTTGGATTTTAATTATAACAAGGGTTGTGAAAATCACGAAGCCGATATGCTCTCCAGACTTCCATACTCTTATTTTTTGTCAGCTCAAGCCTTGAAACAAAACCAGGGTGATTTATCGATACCACCTTCAAAATTATACTCTATAGTGGATGGTATTACTTATATAAGACTTAATAACAAGGATAGGATAGTTGTTCCCCCGGAGCTCCAAGATGACCTGATTCGGAAAGCCCATGAATCTTTAGGACACCCAGGCATCAGTGCTATGATCAGAGCACTGTGTCCGTTCAATACTATTTTAAGGGGATGATAGGGAAGATAAAGAATTATGTTAAGAACTGCAAGGAGTGTCAAACAATAAAGAGTAGCACCCAGCCCTCCTATGGACTGATGGGATCATTGCCTAGGGCGGCAAAACCCTTCGATGTCGTGGCTTTGGATACGGTTTTGGGCCTAGGAGGTTATAATAGTGCTAAAAATTGTGTCCATACCGTTATCGACCATCATTCACAATATATCTGGGGTTATGCTTCCAAAGGCACATCCATCGCGACGTACATAAATATCATAAACCAATTATTAAATATAGGAAAACCTAGAATCTTAGTCACGGATAGACATCCCTCGTTTGTCTCGAAGAGATTCAATAAATTTCTTCAGGAGAAGGGTATAAAGCACGTGATGACCTCCCCGTCCCATCCAGAGTGTAATGGACTATTAGAACGGGCTAATGCAACGTTGATTGGAAGGTTAAAAATACAACATCAAGGTAACCCTAGGGCCCCTTGGCCAAAATTGTTACAAAAAATGCTTGAAGAATATAGAAACACACCCCACTCTACGACTACATTCCCTCCGATATACTTGCTGTACGGGACCCTCCCTTCATACATGTCTGATCTTACGAATCCGTATCCGCCAGTAGAAAAGGCCCGAACCATTGCCAATGAAAAAACCGAGGAATTACATAAAAGGTTAGTTAAAAGATACAATAGTTCTCATAGATTCCCGAATTTAAAAATTGGAGATAAAGTTTTGTATAGAATCCCTCATCAGGTAGGCCATGGCAAACTGTCACCAGTTTATTATCCAGACCCATACACCGTTCTTTCTACCCCATCCCCTCACATAGTCGAAATAAATAAACCATGCCAGCCTGAAAATAAGCCCAGCACAATAGTTAATGTATCTAAATTAAAATTATGGGACCCTATTTCAACCTCGAATGAAGGCATGCGGAATTATCCATTTCCCTTCCAAGATGTGGAGGATTTGAATGGATGTATTTAATCTGATCATGGCCAAACGTTAGAAAGGAGTTTTCACTCTCTGAGGGGGGCTGCTTAATATCGCAAAATGTTCCTTTTTGCGTCCATGTGGTTTTTCTACTTCAATGGTAGGGCTTGAATTCTCTCTACAAACATTGAAGGACTCAGCTAATAATGGACAGTACAGCCCTGTTACATATTGTTGTGTGTCAACAAGCAACCGACCGGAAATACACGTGACGTTGCAAAATTATCTTAAATTTTGTTTATTTTATTTATTTATCAGAGAAACGGCACCACAGAGATAACAGGCACAAGTTGTATTTGACCACGGACCACCGTTTTTGCGGAATGCTTACAAATACAACGTGCCAGTTATCGTTGGACCTTCGTGCTATTTATTTATTTATTTTTTTTCTTTTTATCCTTGCCCGGCGAACGAAAGATGTCTTGTACCAGATCTAACCCTCCCAACGGCTATACCGCAGAGAATCGGACCTCAACAACCCTCCAGAACCGGACCACAAGCCCAGCCCTGGAACGGGCCATGGTGACCATAGCCCACCAGGACAATGTACTGCAACCTACCAATAAATTGAGTTTTATATCCCCACTTCAGCCTCATCACATGGTGGAGAGCAGTGTCGGCCCAGCACCTCAAGCAGCGAACATAAATATCGGCTACGGAGAGACGCCGCCGTGTTTCAACCCGGAGGAGGAAGACATCGAGGACCACGTGGAGGAATTCAAGACGTGGCTGACGGCGAGCAAGGTACCGAAGGGAGACTGGACGAAGGCCCTAGTACGGCGGCTTCCACTTGACGGCCGCGAATTTATCAAGTGCAGGTTTGACCCTTCAGCCGCACTTGAAGACGTCTTGGAAGCACTGAAACTTTGCTACCCAAGGAACGACGGCCGGGCACGTAGTAGGGGTAACGAATTAAAGAAAACGAGACGGCCCCAGTCCACAGAAGATACGGGGAGATATTTGATGAACCTGATTACGGCCCACGCGACGGCAGGCGAGTTTTCGCCGTTTGATTCAAGCAAGGAGGCATTGTGGGCATTGGCTCCAAAAGACTGCCTACTACTGGCAGCCTCGTGGAGCACCACGCTGAACCCAGAAGAGGCCGACTTCCTACAGGCGGCGAAATTCCTCGACGAGGCGGATAAATTGAACAAGGAACGGACGGAGGCAGGTACAACGACGAGTTGGGAAACAACTACGAGGACGGCGGAAGAGTGGGAACAAAAACAAGGACGAAATCCAAGGACCGAAACGCCCATGGAAAAAGCAAGAAGATTTATGCTACAGGACGGGACGCCAAGATGCTTCACTTGTTACCAGACGGGGCACAAACACTGGGATTGCCCGAAAAGGAGGCCACGTGGTAAGTACAATTTTGCCTCTAATCCTGTGGTGGAAGTTTCAAACAGTGTAGAGAGCGTACCACGTGTATTTTCCGAGGTTACTGGTAACACCAATCGCATAATCTTCAGGGTAAAAGGACAACCGGGGGTTAACGAGAAACAGACATTAAATAAGGTACCAATAGAAAAATCCACTTTAGAAATAGGGGGTACAGCAATGGAAAAATTCCGTTGGACAGGTATGACAAATTTCTGTTTAATCACGCATATCAATGAGACACATGTAGGCAAACTGATTTTCGATTCAGGGGCAAATGTTAGCTGCATAGACGAAGGAATAGCCAACGCACTAGGATGTGCTAGAATGCCTTCAAAATTACTTATACGGGGAATAAGTGGGTCAGTAGTCTCGAACACGTGCACATACTTGGAGGTCAACATTGATGGTTTCGACATATGTGGCAGGTTCACCATAATTCCAGGAAACGGGGAAAAGATTATTTTCGGCGTCGATATTCTAACAAACTATCATTGCAAAATTATGTTTAGAGACGAATCGGTAGAATTGTATAGGCCAAAAATAGGCAGGGACGACCACGTGGTAGAACTAAACGAAGAACGGGAACTCGAGAGGTTAGGCACAATTACGAGCGATCGGAAAAACCCCAAACAAAAGTACTGCATACTAGACGACCTTGAAATTGCACCACGTTGTAAAACGAGGGTTAAGTTAAAAGGGCCAACAGTAATGGCGGGCATTTTAGAACCCCACCCCGACTGCGTAAGAAGAACGGGGCTACTAATACCATCAGTACACGTTTCCGAAACGGTATCCGAGATATTCATTGATGTCATAAATACTAGGAACGAGCCGGTGCGGTTGGTAGCAAACTCGTGCTTGTTACGATCCGGCGGGGAAATAGCGAATGTTTCTTTCCTAAGTGAACAGGTGGGATACAGTACGACGGCCACGTGCAAATACGAACCACAGAAGTTCGATATAAACCCGGAGCTATCGGACAGCGAAAAAATCGACATACTGGACGTATTGTACAGGTATCGGGAACTTTTCTCAGAAGAGTGGAATAAGGCGGCAGATATCGAACCGTACCACATTAAACTTAAAGCGAACACGGAACCAATTCGACAAAAAGCCTATCGCCGCAGTCCTAAGGAACGTGATATTATAGAGGAACAGGTTAAAGAAATGTGTGAAAAAGGAGTTATTAGGAAATCAACATCTCCATGGGCGAGCCCGGTCGTTTTGGTTAAAAAATCAGACGGATCCTATAGGTTTTGTGTGGACTATAGAAAAGTTAACAACGTAACCGAAAAATTCTCATATCCATTACCGGATATCACCGACTGCCTGGACCGTTTAGCGGGAATGAAGTATTTCTCTCACACGGATTTTGTTAGCGGTTATTGGCAGTGTCCACTGGACGAAACAAGCAAGCCAATTACAGCGTTCACGACAGGTAACGGGTTGTACGAGTTTCAAGTGTTACCCTTTGGTTTAACCGGGGCACCGGGTCATTTCGAAAGAATCATGGATACACTGTTAGCTGAATTGAAATGGTCCGAGTGTATGGTTTATCTAGATGACGTCATCGTGTACGGAAGAGACATACGTGAACACAACGTGCGGTTAACAAATGTTCTAGAATGTTTCCGCGGGGCAGGCTTATCCCTAAAACCATCAAAATGTAGATTCGCCTACCAAAAGTTACCAATTTTGGGACACGTGGTATCGGAAAACGGCGTAGAACCGGCTACTGATAAGATCGAGGCGGTTAAGGAATTTCCGATTCCGAAAAATGTCAAGCAAGTTCGTTCGTTTCTGGGACTTTGCGGCTATTATCGCCGTTTCATAAAAAACTTTTCAAAGATAAGCAAACCGCTGACGTGTTTAACGGAAAAAGATAAGAAATTCGTGATAGGTCCGGCCGAAATAGAAGCTTTCGAAACCTTAAAAAAAAAATTGACTGAGGAGCCAATTCTAGCACACTTCAACCCAGACGCTAGAATAGAAATACATACAGACGCATCAATCGTGGGATTAGGCGCGGTGCTAATGCAACCGGACAATGACGGGTTTTTGCACCCGATCCACTACTTGTCGAGAACGACATCGAAACACGAGAGTAAATATGGTATCTCAGAACTAGAGTGTTTAGCAATAGTCTGGGCTCTACAAAAGTTACGGCCGTACATCTTCGGGAGAGAATTCAAAGTCGTAACCGACCATAGCGCGTTAACGTGGCTAGCTAACGTACGTGACCCGTGCTCAAGACTTACTAGATGGGGGTTAAAACTCATGGAGCACGACTTTGAAATAGTCCACCGCGCAGGGAGGAAGAACGTTGCACCGGACGCACTCTCACGCAACCCGTTCCACAAAAACGATACGAACGTCGAAGACAACTTCAACGATTTAACGGCATGCACAGTACGGATCGACGAAAACGGACAAAAGGAAGACACGTTTTGCCGCGATATTACCGGGAAACTACCAGACGCTAAAACACGGGACGAATATAAAAAAATAAACGGGATCCTTTATAAAAAGAACCATGCAACACAAGGTAACCAATGGTTGGTCGTAGCACCAAAGCAAAGCGTATCCGAAATAATGAAAACAGCGCACGATATACCCGAGGCAGGACACATGGGGGTAGCAAAGACGGTCCACCGTATTGAGCAACGGTTCTACTGGAAAGGTCTGGAAGAAGACGTGCGGAAATACGTTCGGTCGTGCAAAGTGTGCCAGGCCTTCAAACCACAGAGGTTCAAACCCGCAGCCCCGCTAGAACCGTTACCACCAGCAACAGACATCTGGGAACGAGTGGGAATAGACCACCAAGGTCCTTTCAAAAAATCGGTAGAAGGCTACGAACACATTCTAACGATCGTAGACCATTTTAGTAAATACGCACTCGCAATCCCGGTAAAAGATACAAAGGCGGAAACCACGTGCAACGCACTCTCAGACAATCTGCTCTACGTTTTTGGTACTCCGAAATGCATAATATCCGATCAAGGCAAATCTTTCGATTCGAGTACTTTTAGAGACTTTACACGGTTGTACGGGATTAAACATATTATGGCTTCCGCGGCACACCCGCAAACAAACGGCTTATGCGAAAAACTCAACGGCATCATAAAAAACGGCATCAGAGTTTATCTCGAGGACGATCACGCCGAATGGCCGAGATTCGTAAAAACGGCGACTTTTGCGTATAACTCGTCCATTCAGTCGTCAACACAGGTGACACCGCATAAGTTGATATTTGGCGTAGAACCGAGGACGTCCCTAGACGTAGGACTACCAACCGTCGACGAGCCAGTAAAAACTTACGACGAATACGTGACCAACCGCATTTTAGAAAACGAGAGAATAAAGAAAATTGCCGACGAAAACTACCGAGACCGGACAATGATGACGAAGTGTCAGTATGACCTTGCGAACCGTGACCGCTTCCGGAAGTTTGAAGTGGGCGACCTGGTACTACTGGAGTCGTCTCGCAGGAAACCAGGGAAAACGGAGAAATTTCTGCCGAAATACGTAGGACCGTACGTAATAACGGATAGAATCAAGGAAACGACATATAGGTTACGACCACAGGACGGACGCAACGAAAATAGTAGGCGCCAGAGCACGTTAGCGCACGTGTCGAGACTTAAGGAATTTCTAGAAAGATAACGGCGACTCGAGGGACCGAGTCTAAGATAAGAGGGGGGGTGGTGTTGTGTGTCAACAAGCAACCGACCGGAAATACACGTGACGTTGCAAAATTATCTTAAATTTTATTTATTTTATTTATTTATCAGAGAAACGGCACCACAGAGATAACAGGCACAAGTTGTATTTGACCACGGACCACCGTTTTCGCGGAATGCTTACAAATACAACGTGCCAGTTATCGTTGGACCTTCGTGCTATTTATTTATTTTATTTTTTTCTTTTTATCCTTGCCCGGCGAACGAAAGATGTCTTGTACCAGATCTAACCCTCCCAACGGCTATACCGCAGAGAATCGGACCTCAACAACCCTCCAGAACCGGACCACAAGCCCAGCCCTGGAACGGGCCATGGTGACCATAGCCCACCAGGACAATGTACTGCAACCTACCAATAAATTGAGTTTTATATCCCCACTTCAGCCTCATCACAATGTTCTAAGTGACACGCCTGGGAAAAAAAAAAAATTTTTTTTAACAGGCCGGTCACCCCAGGGATCTCTAGTAAAATGGTCACTAAGCGATACAGTGAATTAGGTACGCACCTGGATACCCCAACTATCAGGTCCGACTGCCCTACTGCCATAGTGAGAATACTTTTATTATTATTGTTATTATTATTTTTTTTTCTCTGCAGAATGTTTTTTTTTTCTCTCTCTTCCTAACCTTCCAACCCCTCCCAACCTCCATTTGTGTAAATAAATCTGGAATTTTTTTTTAGTAGGGGGGTTTGTCACATTCTGCTTATAAATTATTAGTAGATGTAAATTTTACGCTGTTAGGAATTATGTAAATATTTGTAACTATATAAAAGAGGCGCGTGATTGAAATAAATTGAGTCAGAAGATTACAACATTTCTGTCTTCCTTTACGCAAACAATAAGTCTCGGCATATTGGCGTGTACGAAACCTTAGTAACGTTTCATATATTTATATAAAATTTAGATATTTTATTCTTTTGTCTGATGATGGTAACAATACTGTTACCAAATCGCCACACACTATTAAATTATTTGGATTAGGTCTTCTTGTATCTATAACTCAAATTGTGCTTTATCATTTGGCAATAAAGAAAACTCATCTTAGTAAATAAAACACAACTGCTGCATTTTAAGTTAGGGATGAACTTTCAAATGGGATAGCATCAACATTGACCACAACACTCTGTGGGCCGTGTTTGTTTATTGGTGGAAGATGGCTGCACAATTGTAACGGAGAAAAATATCCAGAAAAGGTGTTAAACAAAATCAGAAGTCTGGGAGACATTTATGGGGTGAGACCTGAACTTCCAACAACACCGGAGCTGAAGAATGTTGTTCAATCCTTTACTTGGAGGTAGACAGCGTCTGGGTACGACGTAACAATATTGCTCTTTTGTTCAATTTGCATATTTTTCTTCCCAATTAGACATTTCCAGACAGTGAATTGGACACAGTCAGGACCTGTGGAATATTAATTTGTTGAGTTACATATGTACATAGGGAAGTGCAACTATGAGATTCCAGCAGCAGACCTTGAGAAAACTATTCAATCTGTGTCTCGGGACAATTCAAACTTCACTCTTGGAAGTCCAAATTCAAAATGTCTTCTACATTTGTAAACTGAAGATGCAACCAATCACAAGTTTTGTGGCCTGGTACTACAGGTACTACAAGTAGTAATGGTACTACATGTCTACACTGCTAGTGAACTATCTACTGTCTAGCAGCAGCTGACCAGAAGTAGACATAATTGTGTGGCAGTGAGTCAAGTGAAATTCACTCATTTATAAACTTTGCTCCACATCATGACAACACACATGCAGTGTGTGTGTGACCATGCCTGATGGACTTATCCCAGGCAGACATGGTGTGGGTCATGATAATCATGGTGAGTCTGTTCATTGACAGCGCGCAGGAGAGAGAGCATGCACATACTTAAATAAACAAATATGTAATTTATGGGAGATTTTTGGCCAAATATGTAATTTGTAAACAGAGCGTCACCGTGCATAATTTTCACACCACTTTTTAAACATTGCCCATTACATAATTACATATATTAAAATATTTTAAATTTAAATAATACCATATTTTAATATGAAAATACAAATATAACCATCTGAAACTAATTCAACCTAACCTTGCTACACATGTGGCATCAGATTTTAAAATAAAATGTTGACATCAACTATTTTCTCTTTATAAAATCTGGTAACACTTAAATAGTCTATCCCAGGGGTCTGTAAACTGCGGCTCTTTGGATGTGAAGCTCTTTATATAGTTCCATATGTAAATATTATTTATGTAAGTACTATTTATTGTTGGCAAGAAAAAAATTTGTGGCTCTTTAAAAACTTGGAAATTTTGTAAATTGTTTTTTTTTGACTGTTCCGACTCAAAAGTTTGTGGACCCCTGGTCTAATTCAACACCCCAAACTTTTAGTTAAAGTAAGTTAGATGATTTCATCACAACATTCATTTCTAGTGGACATATGAGAACCCAATATTTAATTAAAACAATAATTTTATAAAATAGATTTTAATTAATAATGATACCATTGGGACTTTTTTTAAAGAATGTTTCATGATCAACTTTAGAGATGGATGTTTGTATCAATACATTTTTGAACAAAGGAAAAATTACAAATTTGATCTAGGTGGATAAATGGTATGGGAAGAAAATGAATAAATTTGGAAAACAAGAAAGGACTCAAGAGAGACACGGTGACAAGTTAGGCCTAAATACAAGAAATAATTTATTAGTGTGTCACCATCATCAGAAAAAATGAGAAAAAATAACACAGCAAATTGTACTGTTATCAATGTATTATAAATGTGCTTTATCATTAGGCCTAAATTGTTGACATCCTGACCTATAACACTTCAAGCACAATGCGCATACAATGGTCGCCTGCCAAAGTATTGTATTTTTAGAAATAAATTTCTATTTTAACAACAATTATCTAAATTATATAAAAGGGCGTACCTGGATCTGTAAAAGAAAAAAAAAAAAAAAAAAAAAAAAAAAACAATTTTTTTCTTAAAATATTTCGAGAGATTGCTCCCTCTTTATCAATTTAGATAAAGAGGGAGCAATCTCTCGAAATATTTTTAAAAAAAAATTGTTTTTTTTTTTTTTTTTCTTTTACAGATCCAGGTACGCCCTTTTATATAATCTTAATTAATGGATCGCCTTTTGACTCAAATTATCTAAATGTTGTCTAAATTTGATTTTAAAAATGATCAAATTGTTGATAGTGTCGAATTATGGTCAAATTTATTATTTGATAGGTCTGGGCATTAAAACAACAAGGTTATATTTTATGGCATATGTGATGGCATATTAATGAGCAATTTTTTTTAATTAATCTTACAAATATCCGATTGGAAACATTTAGAATTTGAAAATCAAATGCCATGTGTATTGATATGCTAGGTTGGGTTAGGCAAGATCACAGTTAGGTTAAATTTGGTTGTTTCATGTTTTTTAAATGGTATAGCTTCTCTCTTTAAAATATTCTTCATTACAGAATGCAATGTAGTGGTGTGGATCTTTGTTTACATCTTGGCCACCCTAATTTACATATATGGTCAAACACAGCTATGAACCACCTCAAATGTTTGTTTGTCTGTTTTTAAATAAATTTACTGAATCTATCTTCACAAAACAATTTTTAGTTGACTTTTTAAAACTCATGATAAGGCACAATTTGGATTATAGATTATAAAACAAGGTGTTGCAGATCCACTGTCTTTTTTTGTATGTATGTGTTTTGTATTCATTTTATTTGAAGATATATAGAGGGAGGCCTTCAAAAATGTAAGAAAGCCGTGTAAGAAGACGCCCCCCTCACCCCCCGCGGCGCGAGCGGCAGCGGTCACGCCCATGATGCAACTTCCGCCCTCCTTGCCCCCCCCCACTCTCTTTGTTCTACTTGTTGTCGACGCCTGCTCGCGTCTTGAGCTCCTAAAGCTCTAGCTCTCTCTTTTGAAGTAATACTTTTCCTGTAATTTTTTGTATCAATTATAAATAAATTTCCCTTCTTCACAGCAATCATTGAGTTGCTATAGTTTTAATTATTTATGCTGGTTACACCGTCCAGTGATACGAATTTCATTGTTCAAAGCTCGACATTTTTTGGCGTCCGCGACAGGACGGTGCAACAGCATATTTTGTAACTCAAAATGAATCGCCTCAAGAAAGGAAGAAGGCCTGTTCGTGGCCAAATCACAAAGCTCATCAACAGTGTTGAAACAGCCCTGAAGAAGCCAGTAGAAGAACTGGACAAGACAGACTTGAGGGTCTCAGCACTACAGCTTGAAGATTTATGTCGAGATCTTCATGAATGGGATGAGAAAGTAACCGAGGCCATGTTGGATGAAGAAGTGACTGAAGATGAACAGGACAAAGAATATGATGAACGTCTGAGGTACGACAGACTAATCAAAAGGATGAGAGAAGAGTTGGAGAAAGTACTGAATCCGAAGAAAGGTGTGTCGCCCCAGTCTGATGAAACCTCTTCGGATACGAGCAACAGTACAAGCCGGAGAAGGGTTCTGCTTCCCAAGAGAAAACTCCCAGTGTTTGGAGGTGATGTACGTGAATGGATAACCTTCTGGTCAAGGTTTGAAGACATCCACAACGACGAGGATCTCTCAGACTCGGATAAGTACCAATATCTTGTAGACTGCATGTTGGAAAATTCCGAAGCTCAGCAACTAGTTCTAAGTTATCCTGTCTCAGGAAAGAATTATGCTTCGGTAATCAAAGATCTTAAAGAAAGATTTGGGCGAGATAACATGCTAATAAAGGTCTATGTTCGAGATCTATTGTGGTTGGTCATCCGAAGTGCACAAGAGAGAAAGGTCAACTTTAAAGATCTTGTGACAAAGTTGAACTCTCAAATTAGGCATTTAAGTATGCTTGGTGTAACTACGGACAAATGTGCCGATATATTGTATCCGGTAGTTGAATCATGTCTACCGGAGGATGTCCTCATCTCATGGCAGCGCAGCAGTGAACCAGAAGACCTAGAAAGCTTGATGAAATTTCTTCGTCGTGAGGTCAATCAGACTAAGGATAGAGAAATGGCCTACAATAAGCATTCAGACTCCTTAGCTCAGCCTACACCAGGGAAGATAGAAACAAAGAAAAGAAGTTTCAATGCAAGGCGTGAAATTGCTACAACCTCTGGATTTATGCATTCCGACATCTCACCAACACTGCGTGAGAAATTTAAATGCATTTTCTGCGACAATGGTCATCCAAGTCAAGACTGTCGAAAAGGAATGAAAATGGGCATGGACCAGAAAAATGAGAAAATCAAGAGCTACAAGAGATGTTTTAAATGTCTGCTTCCAGGCCACAGAAGCAGGCAATGTAAAAAGAAAGTGCGCTGTGATTTCTGCAAGAGGGATGGGCATTATGCCATCATGTGTAGAGGTGTACATCATGCTGAAACTGAAACAAAGAGTCCACAACGACCACAGAATTCAACGCCAACTCCAGGTTCGAGTGATGTAGCTACGGTAAACGAGATGTCCAACTGTGTAAGCACCAAAGCATGCCTTGAGACATTATTAGTGAAAGTTTGGGGTCCTAAAGGTAGCAAAGTGGTACGGGCAGTAATTGATAGTGGATCATCCCAATCGTACATTTTGGAACACATTGTAAAGGATTTGGGTGTTCCTATCATGGGAGAAGAAGAGCTTGATCATGAAATATTTGGTGGGATCAGGTATACTGATCGACATCGGATCTACTGCCTGACTCTATCAAGTATTGAGAATGATAGATGCATTTCATGTCCGGCATCAGCCACTAATCAAATAGCCAGATGTATAAGAAAGCCTACGTTTGGTTCATGGGCTCGCGAACTTGCGTCAAAGAAGATACAGCTCTCAGCATTTAAAGCCGAAAGTGATGAGGTAGAGCTTCTCCTCGGTGCAGACATTAACCCAAAAATAGCTACAGCCAATATGATAAGATTATCGGATGATCTTATTGCTCGAGAAACATTGTTAGGTTGGGTAGTTCAAGGCAAAACGGAAGGAAAATTCCCAGATAAAAATCCTAACCAGGTTCATAACAGTATGCTGATCACATCTTTAATGACACAAGAAATAAAGGTTTCCGATTTATGGTCTCTGGAAAATATTGGAGTCATGGATGACGGGCAAGCAGAGTCAAAGAAAGAGTCAGATCAGGCTATTATGGATAAGTTTCGGACTGAAACAAAGCGATTGGAATCGGGTAGATACGAGGTGCACCTTCCATGGATAGAACCAGCCCAGAAGCTAAAAGAAAATAAAAGCCATGCCGAGAAAAGACTCCGGAAGATGACGGAGGATCTAAAGAAAAGAGGCTTTTATCACCATTACAACAAGATATTTGAAGAATGGGAGGAAAATGGGATCATTGAAAGAATCCATTCAGATCAAGATGATACATTAGAATACTTTCTACCACACAGAGCAGTAGTGAAATCTGGTAGCAGCACGACACCAGTACGACCAGTTTTTGATGCTTCCTGTAAGACAAAGGGTGGATGGTCTCTGAATGATTGTTTGGCGAAGGGACCCAACTTATTGGAGCTCATTCCGGATATCATGCTGAGATTTCGACTCAATAAAATCGGCGTAGTAGCAGACATAGAAAAGGCCTTCCTTCAAATATCAGTGGCAAAAGAAGACAGACAATTTTTGAGATTTCTATGGTGGGAGGACGGCAAGCAAGAGAATCTTCGGATTTATCAACACAAGAGAGTGGTGTTCGGAGTTACATCAAGTCCTTTCCTCCTAGCTGCTACATTGAAGTTACATTTGGAGCAATATGAAAGAGAAGTAATCCCATTGCTAAAATGTATGTACATGGACAACTGCGTCAATAGTGTTACTTCGTTAGAAGAGGCACAAGTCTTTCAACAGCAGTCTATTGACCTGCTCAGCCCAGCAGGATTCAATCTAAGAGAGTGGCAGATGGGTGGCCCCGGCATAGTTAACGGTGAGAATATTTCTGTGCTAGGTATGAAATGGGACACAGCTGATGACACTTTGACAATTTCGGATAAGCTAATGATGACTCCAACCTACAAGTCATTGGATCAAGAGAATGATGCCGAAATAGAAAATCAGACTCGTAAATTGACCAAGAGAATTATGCTATCGGAGGCCCATGCGGTGTTTGACCCTCTCGGATTGTTTTCTCCATTCACCATAGTGCCGAAGATCATCCTACAACAATGTTGGAAGTCTGAGTTGAAATGGGATCAGCCGGTCCCAGAGGACATTGTGAAGAAGTTTGTGGAATGGCAGAGTCAAATTCCCGAATTGTTGTCTGTCAGGATTCCAAGGTGGGTGATGAGAGATGGGTTTGAACAGCCATCACTGCATGTGTTCTGTGATGCGAGTCAAGATGCCTATGCAACCTGCATTTACTTAAGAACAATGAAAAATGAAGAAGTAAATGTACAACTCATCGCATCAAAGTCAAGAGTAGCTCCCAAAAAGAAACTTACTATTCCGAGATTAGAATTAATGTCATGCCTCATCGGATCCAGATTGACTAAGCAAGTCATGAAGATTATATCGGAATCAATTGCAATTTCAGAGAATAATATTTGGTTTTGGACGGACTCCTCAACTGCACTTCGTTGGATTCAAAATGAGAAACCGTGGGCAACATTTGTCAGAAACAGAGTCAACGAAATCTGTTCTATTTCGAAGAAAGAGAATTGGCATCATGTGTCAGGGGCAAACAATCCAGCTGACCTTCCATCACGTGGGAGCAGTGTAAAGAAATTGATAGAGCATAAATGGTGGGAGGGACCCTCTTTTCTCTGGGGAGAAGAAGCAAGCTGGAATCAATTTGATCCGATTTTTGATGAAGAAGAAATCAATAAGGAATTGAAGAAGACGGTAAACATCGCTGTCAACAGCACGAAAGATAATTTCATGGACAAACTTGAGAGGTATGGAGATTATCATCGTATAGTACGGATTGTCGCTTATTTACTGCGTTTTAAAAGGAAGACCGTCTCAGATCAATCGCGACCCAGACAACATGATAAGATGTCAAAAGAAATTTCTGTAGAAGAATTCGAAGAAGCTGAAAAGGTAGTATTAAGGCATATCCAACTAATAAGTTTTGGGAGAGATGACAAGCGAATAAACAAGCTCAATGCTTTTACAGATGAATATGGACTATATCGAATCAAGAGTCAACTGTATTTTGGAGAAGACGACTATGATACAAGATGCCCAATAGTTCTTCCAGGGGAAAACCAAGTAGTCAAGCTTTTGATTCGAAAAGAGCACGAGATGATGTCCCATGCCGGGATTCAAACAACTCAACAACTAGTGAGACGTCGTTTTTGGATTCTAAAAGGCAAGAGAACCATAAGAAGTATCATCTCTGCATGTGCTACGTGTCGTCGCTACAATTCCAAGAGAGTCCAGACTGAGAGCATTCCAATTCCAGCAACCAGGATTGGATCAACACCAGCATTTGGAGTGATCGGTGTGGATCTAGCTGGACCTTTGACTGAGTCCGGTGGAAAGAAAATATGGGTAGTGTTGTACACCTGTGCTGTGTACAGAGCTGTACATTTGGAGCTCACAAAAACAGTGTCTACTGAAGGATTTCTTGACACTTTTCGAAGATTTGTTGCAAGACGTGGTAGACCGAGCATTGTGTACTCTGACAACGGCCTCAATTTTGTCGGATGCAATAACTTATTCAAGAAAGTTAATTGGAATGATGTCCTACGTTATGCCACCGTACAACGTATTAAGTGGAATTTCAACCCCCCAACAGCAGCATTTTGGGGAGGATGGTGGGAACGCCTTGTGGGTCTCATGAAGCAACTGATCCGAAAAGTATTGGGAGACAAAACAGTCTCATATGAAGAACTACAGACTGTGATATGTGAAGTGGAGTCAGCAATGAATTCGAGACCTTTGACCGCGATCAGTGAAGAATCTGGCTTGGTACCAATAACACCTGCCAAATTCATGTGTGACAACGCATCATGCTTATTTGTACCTGAAGCGGACATTGTCGACTCTAAGTTCCTCAAAGAAAGTCATGGAAAAGTACAAAAGTTACGCGAGACAATTCGACAGAGATTTAGAAAAAAGTACTTAGGGTTTCTGCGACAAAATACTAGTAACAAGACAAAGTCAATTAAAGAAGGCGATGTTGTACTCATGGAGGTCGATAACAAAAAGCGAACAGAATGGCCAATCGGAGTTATTGAGAAGACCTACCCGGGAAAAGATGGCATCGTTAGAGTCGCTATGATAAAAACTAAGCGTGGGAATTTTTTGCGACCTGTTCAACGATTGTTCTTTCTTGAATCATGCGAAAACCATTCTAAAGAAGATTTCGGAAAAGGACGTGATCTAGAGAAAGAGAAGAAGATAAATCTTGACACACCAAGTATATCGCAACGGAGCATCCGAGGGAAAGATTCACCTGTTATCACAAGATCAGGAAGAGTTGTCAAGCCGCCTGACAGATATTGATCATAGTGAATCCAGAAGAATAATTACTCCATAATTATTGGTGGGAGTATGTTGCAGATCCACTGTCTTTTTTTGTATGTATGTGTTTTGTATTCATTTTATTTGAAGATATATAGAGGGAGGCCTTCAAAAATGTAAGAAAGCCGTGTAAGAAGACGCCCCCCTCACCCCCCGCGGCGCGAGCGGCAGCGGTCACGCCCATGATGCAACTTCCGCCCTCCTTGCCCCCCCCCCACTCTCTTTGTTCTACTTGTTGTCGACGCCTGCTCGCGTCTTGAGCTCCTAAAGCTCTAGCTCTCTCTTTTGAAGTAATACTTTTCCTGTAATTTTTTGTATCAATTATAAATAAATTTCCCTTCTTCACAGCAATCATTGAGTTGCTATAGTTTTAATTATTTATGCTGGTTACACCGTCCAGTGATACGAATTTCATTGTTCAAAGCTCGACACAAGGTAATAAGACCAAATCCAAATAAATAAATAGTGTGTGACATTTCGGTAACAGCGTTGTTACCATCTTCAGACAAAAGTACTGAATGAGAAATTTTACCACAGCATGTTTTACACACTTGATAACAGTAGCTATTTAAAACATGCTGTGGTAAAATTTCTCATTCAGTACTTTTGTCTGAAGATGGTAACAATGCTGTTACCGAAACGTCACACACTATTTATTTATTTGGATTTGGTCTTATTACCTTGTTTTTTAAAACTCTGCAACATTTTAGACCTATCTATATATTAGATTGTATTGCCACCAAAAGCCACAAAGTAGCCAGGCATGGTTGTCACAAATGTGGAAGAGAGGTAACAAGGATGACAACATGTGATGTAACCACACTGTTACCAAAATGTCGCATTTATTTGGAATAATGGAGGCAAAGTCTGGCTGTGCGGTGGATAGCCAACTAAGGACAGCATCGTGGGGAGTTGCCCATCTATAATACAATTGTACTTGATGATTTATAAAGGACGTGGGTTGGAACTGATGGAAGGAGACAGTCTGTGCTACAGGTGATGACATCTTTGGTAAATTTAGAAGCTCACCTAGTTTTTGGGCAACAGTGGCGGATAGTTTTGATGGGAGAGGTGGCTTTTATTTTTTATATCAATTTCCTAAAGGCAAAATTTCCCTCTTTATTTTGGCCATAGAATAGGCCTTTCTGGAAACTTAATGAGCGAGTCCTTTGTCTGATGAAATCAGTCCAAGTGAATGATAAAGGTTATACAATGATGGACATTCTGAACTTGCCAAAGCTGGGTTTCTGACAAACCTGAGTCTTCTAAATTGAAGAGTTTATGGATTGTGTTTGCCTGTATCATGAAGGGAGCAGCCTTACATCAATTTCCTTCAAGAAAAAAAATCCAACTCGAGTTATCTGGTGAGATACTTGGGGAAAATGACATCTGGTGGCATCCAACCTTCTCGAGTCCAAACATACTCAATTGTAGTGTTTGAGATTCTACTGACCATTTCAATAGATCATTAAGTTGTTAAAACAATTCATAGCACACACACACATACTCACACACTCACACACACAACACACACACACACACTCACACACAATGTGATATATTCTCTGCACAATATTTGGATTATAGCTGCAATAAAATGAGACTTAATCCAAATAAATTCAGTGTGTGACGTTTCAGTAACAACGTTGTTACCATCATCAGACAAATGAATAAATCCTTACATACATTTTTTATTACATACATTAAATCGAATACATTTATTCTTTTGTCTGATGATGGTAACAAGTTACTGAAACATCACACACTATTAATTTATTTGGATTAGGTCTTATTTTATTTTAGCTATAATCCAAATTGTGCTTTATCATTTTTGATAGACTTCAATGGACCTAAGAATTTATTCTTTTGTCTGATGATGGCAACAATGCTATATGTCACACACTATTAGGTCTTATTGAATAACACCTTATTTCTAAATTATTTTTTTCCTTCCTCCTAAGATACATATACATAGATACATATAGATACATATGAGTTCGCAAGTGATCTAAACAAAATTGAAACACACAGAAGTAAATACCGCTCTGGAGTTCCAATCGTGTTACTAGATGTGAATACCTCGGATTGGAAACGTACTCGCGATTCCAAAAATAACAGCAGACTAAAAAACCTCCAAAAATTTATGAAGGACCTTAACCTGATTGACGTCTACGAACATCTATATCCACAAAGTGAGGGATATACCTATGAATGCAACAGAAAAGGAAGCATCGCGAAATCCAGACTTGATCGTTCTTTTGTATCCCCCTCCCTAATTAACAACACAATTGATTGTCGCGTTAAGGAATACATAAATTCCGATCACGACATGCTTATTGTCTTGTGCGAAAACCACGCTTTTGAGCCTACAGAAAGAGGAGATTCCCCTCTCCAAATAGAAATATATTTAAAACTAAAATTTTTGAAGAACTCTTCACTTCTTTATTAATGGATTCCCGGGAGGCTTTGGCATCATTATCACATACCGCACATTGGAGGAATTTTAAAAGTATGTCCGTTGAAGCCGCATTGAGGGCACAGAAGTATACTTACGGCCGCAGGAAAGATAAAAATCGGAGACCAAGAATAACATCGATTTGTGATGAGAAGAAGAATCTTATTGTTAACCCAGATGATATTTATAACTACGTGCTGGACTTTTATCGAGAGAAATCTGTCTCTTTGAGTACCATTGAACTGAATGAACAAATCGACTATATAAAAGTCATCCCTACTCCGAACCCTGACTACGGAACGATGGAGATAAATACAATCTCTAAGAATGACATTATCTGCTCCATTAAAACCTTACACAATAGAAAAGCACCAGGAAGGGACAATTTGCCGACGGAGTTTTACAAGATATTTCATGAGGAAGCTGCTCTTCGGCTGGAACTTCTCTTTGCTGACATATTTGCCAAACAGATACTTCCTGAATATATGAGGATTGGAGATATTATCTTACTACCGAAGCGTGACAATCCAACAACTATTTCTGATTGGCGAACCATCACGCTGATGAACATAGATTATAAAATCCTGACATCTATCCTCCTGGCGAAATTAAAACCTTATGCTCCTAATTTAACACCTCGGAACCAGAAGTATGCTATTCCAGGAAGATCGATCTTCGAAATTATCCCAGAAGTCGAGAAACAAATTTTCGAATCGAATCTACATAACACTGCTTGCGCGATAATTACGATCGATTTATCTGACGCCTTTAACTCAATGAATAGGGACTTTTTAATCGAAACTCTTAATAGGATGAACTTGCCTAGAGATTTCGTGAAGTTTTCTGAAGGAAAATTTAGCCTCTATCAACATAAACAATAGAGCTTCTGAGCCCTTTAAAATCAACTGCGGAGTTAGGCAGGGATGTGGCCTCTCGGCATTACTTTTCTCAATAGCAACATCCTCGCTAATACATAATCTTAGAGCAAAGCTCCATTCTTCCACGTCGTTATTTGCCTACGCGGATGACTTTGTTTTTATTATCAAGGAAGAAGATGAGTTTAAAAAGATTCTACGATGCTTCAAAAATTTTGAAAGAGTATCCGCTATTAAGACAAATGTTAATAAAACAAAAGGTCTCTGGTGCGGAAGCTGGAAAACTAGAATGGACAAACCTTTTGGCATCCTTATGGGGAACGAGTATATCAAGATTTTAGGAATAACGTTTAAAAATAATTTAGCGCCATGCAAGCTTCATCTCGAAAAAATTAATTGGAATTATACAAACACGCTAATTTTAACCAAAGAAAAAATCAAGCATTTACCCCTCAAGAAAAAAGCACGCTACCTCAACGAATATTTTATACCCAAATATTTATACCATTTCAACGCAACGCTGCCGAGTGATACATATTTGACTACGCTTCAAAACCAACTCAACGATGCCTTATATTTAGATGAAACGTGGACGAATAATGATGTAAATTGTATGTCTGTGGGAGAAGGTGGTCTTGGTCTCCTAGACTTACGTTCTCAGAGAGACGTTTTCATCGTTAAGAGAATACAAAAGTCGATGCGAAACAAACCTACGGATGACCTTTTATTTTTATTTGATAAAAGAAATCAAACAGATTTTTACAATCTTATTAACTACGATCTTTACTACGTCGGCTCTCCGCGGTGCAAACAGGTTATTAGTGCCTGGGCGAGATTTGTAAATACTTGTCGTGTTGATCTTAAGAAGTTGTCGTTTAATGAATTTACCAATTTACCTAATTTCAAAAACTGCTTTATGCAAAATATCGACGTTAGAAACGCCGCCTTAATGAATGCTCGCGGTCTTCGAACTTTCAAAGATCTGATTGATTCAGATAATGGCATGAAACCTATCGAGGAGATAATCCCGCACCCTACCAGAAGCCTCATCATTGAATTTGGCAAGATTCGTGAATTCTACAACCAGATGACGGCTAACTACAAATTTAAAACGTGTAACAGTACTTCGACTCTGTCTTTACCTATCTCTATAGCCAGCTCTGGGAAGCCCTTCTCAACTATTAATAGCAGCTCTCTGAGAAAGGAAATTTACAATTATTACATAGACAATAAAGTAATTAAAGAACGCTTTAAAAAGTGGAACTTTCACCAAGAACCAATTTGGACGACAGACGAAACTTCTGTACTCGACACTTTGTCATGGCGACTAAAATTGAGAGCTGTCCCATACCCTAAGAGGGTAGGTAGAAGTGTGTGTACGGCATGCACCGGTTCACCTACTCTGGCACATCGCTATCTTGACTGTCCAGCCCTCACAAATTTTTTAAGATCGGTCACTCAACTATGCACCACCTTTAATAAGAACTTTCGGTTTACACCAGAATCTTTTATTTGCGACCGCGGCGATAAAACTTCTTTAAAGATTTTGAAAACAGCCAAATACACGATATACAAGTATTGGGTCGCGAAGGATTTCAACATGACATCGATGGTGAATTCCTGGCGAATCTGGAAAGGTTTTTTCAATTTGGAAAATTCAATAATCTTTGGAAGCCTGACATTGTGACCGCATCAAGAATTGTACCATAGCTCTCCTTACTCACATTGTCATCTTTTCTGCAATTGTTCCTTGACCCCTTTCTTCTTTGACCTGTAATTGAAGAGTAAATAAATAGTGTTTTACGTCTAGATACATATATACATACATAGATATATATACATAGATACATATATACATACATAGATATATATATACATAGATACATATATACATACATAGATATATATACAGTCGAACCTCTTTAATTCAACACCCCAAGGGATCAGAGCTTTCGGTTGAATTAAAGGAAGTGTTGAAATAAGGTTAGATGATTAGCTAATCATCTAACTCACGAAAATAATATTGAAAAAAAATTGCTTTGTAATATAAATTAATGATATTAATTGAAACCATTGTGTGTGTAATTTTTTGTATTATTTTTTTATTTTGATGATTAACTTTTAGTATCAAGGACAAAATGGCAGTAATACATATTTTTGAAACAAATAATTACAAATAAAATTTATTCTAATTGAAGAATATAGCAGTTGAAAGGAAATAAATATGGAAAATAAAAAGAAAATTTAAAAAAATATATTTTAAAATAATCATGAATATCTTTTTAAAAATTCCTTTAAAGATGTCTGCTTTTTCACTGAAATCCTATTCAGGATGTATTCCAGATGGTCTATTAAAAAAAAAAATGCATGTCTTTCTTCCTCTGGAATGTGTTTTAAATAACAAGGAGCTTTTATTGTATTAAAGGCATCCACTGCTACTGCAGGTGTTATTGATTTTGTGTTTAAATCTTTTATAATAACATGGAAATGAAATATTGAAATAAAATGTTATCATAATAATTGTGGCTACATTTTAAGATTTATTTATTTAAAAATAAATTATTTGTAAATTTTAAAATAACTAAAATATTTAAATGCTGAAAATTAAAAAGAAAATAATATTTTTAATTAGTGCACGAAGTCTAAATTCCCGCGTAAAAAAAAACAAAACAAAACAGTAACACTCGCGACATTGCGCGACGGCACTGCAAAGTGAAACTTAAACTAACAGAAACCAAAAGTGCGCAGGCGCGATCGTATCGGCGCCCGCCGATGCCGATCGTCGCCGCTGTAATACCGTTTAGCGGTAAAGTTGTATGTAAAAAAACATTCAACTGTCGAAATTCGAATTTTTAAATGGTCGAACTATCGGAACTGTCGTATTATCGATACTGTCGAATTACGGTTTGTTATTTGATAGGCCGGAGGTCGGGACATCAGAATATGGTCGAATTAAGGCAGAGTGTCGAATTTGCGTGTGTCGAATTAACGAGGTTATACTGTACATAGATACATATATACGTACATAGATATATATACATAGATACATATATACAGTAAAACCCCGCTATAACGAACCCTGGATATAACGAACCTTCCCTTATAACGAACCCACGCCGATTCCCAATTCCATTCCATTGAAAATACCATCGTTATAACGAACTTTGCGATTTTTAGAATAACGAACTATCCCTATAACGAACCTATTTTCGGTCCCAAAATAATAAAATCTATTAAAAATACTATGCTTATAACGAACTTAGAATTGTAATTAAAAAAAAAAATTAAAACAACAAAATTTTGAGCATTTTTCAGCTCGCGGATCGCGATTTCAAAACAATAAATTTAGCGGCATTGTTTGTTTTGATTTTTGCACTTTATTTTTGCTGTATGTTGTATAAATTTTTACACATTATACTTTTTATTAAATATAATATATTTGCATCCATTAAATTTGAAATATAAAAAATGCAAATGGCTTCCAAAATGAAGAAAACAAAGACATTTTAAAAACAAAAGTGTTATTTCTTTAAAAATAAAAAAGGCCATTTTCAGAACTTTTCAAAGTGAAACAACACAGGCAAAATGTTAAGAACATATTAAAATAAGAGAATATAACTTTTCTTTTATAAAAGATAAAATATAAAACAATTAAAAATTGTTACAAAGAGGAATCAACCCCAACTTTTGCCGCGATCGCGATCGTACGTTTTAGGGCTAAAAAAAAAAAAGTTCAAATAAACGGTCCCGTGATGAAACAAAAATTATTTTTATACCATTAACTATGGTGATTTTTAAAGTCAGCAATGTTTTGCATGACAGGTTAAAAAACGAAATCTAGACCTTGAAAATATGTGGAAACATGAAATGGAAGAAAAACACTAACTTTATTTGAATGGTGCAATGCTTGAAGAGTGCTTTGAAGCAACAAGGTGTTAGAGCCATTTTTTCAAGTAAACATTGTATTATATCAGTGATTCTCAACCAATGTGCCGCGGTAATTTTGTGTGCCGCGAAATTCTAAAAATGTGCCGCCGAATTTTAGTCATATGATTATGTTCACGTTTGTATTGGTTTTTCTTTTTTTCTTTTTCATTTTTTTACTTTTTAAAATAACGAAATTAGCAAATTGAATGTTAGAGATGTATATTACTTATATTTTGCATAGAAATATTGATACATAATTTGAATTTTCTTGCATTCAAGTTAGCAAAAGTGTGCCGCGAAATTCTAAAATTGTGCCGCCAAATTTTCAAATCTTTAAAATAATGCCGCAACAAAAAAAAGGTTGAGAATCACTGTATTATATAATGTGATAATGATGTTTTAAAATCATTTTATATCTTTGAATATATATTTAATAAAACTTTGCCTAGGATTTGTCATTATTTTTAAATTAGACATAAAGGTACATGTATGTTAATGATAAGAAGAACCTATCATCTAATGATTTCTATTATTATTCAGTATTAATGTAAGGAAATAGGTCAATTATGGGAATTAATACAAAGTGACCACTATTAAGAGGCAGTCTCTTCTTGTGTGTATGGCCGTCCTTTAATTATACGGTCTAAAAATTTTGAAAAGTAAAAAAAAATAGCCAAACCGTGGCTATAGTGAACCAAAAGCTCTGTCCCATTGGGGTTCACTATAGAGGGGTTTTACTGTATATACATAGATATATATACATAGATACATATATACATACATAGATATATATATATAGATACATATATACATACATAGATATATATACATAGCATATAAAAATGGACAAAACTTAAGGAAGTTTCATATTTTGGTATTGCCTGTCATCTTTTTTTTTTTTTTAAGGAGACAGAGTCATTTTGTTCTCACTTTTAACTAGTATCTTCAATAAAGGTCACTATAATATCTTTCAGAGTTATTGTCTGAATCCAGATATACATGCTAAAAGGTACAACTTCCTTAAGTTTTGTTCAAGATTGTATTCCATATTAAGGCAGAAAATTCCTACTAGAAAGTCCTACCTGATAACAACTTCCCTTTGAACAATTTTCCTTCCAAATATCTTCTTCTTTCTTATCTCCACTCGATCATATCAGGGTGTCAAGCTTGTAAAGCTTGAGACTTTTGATGGTGTCTGCCGGGGATGAAAAGAGTTCAATGGATAAGTCAATACAGCCAATAATGTGTTTTGGAGTTGCAGGTTGAGAATTGTACTTAGTACATAGTGGGAAAACCTTGCAACCATTCTGGAGTTCTATTGGGAGGACAGAACCGGTGCTTGTCCCTCCTGCTCTGTACCGGCCTTCCAAATATAAAATCAATAAGCACACAAGGTAAAAAACAAACACCCTTTATTGTTCCACATCTCTGTGTGCTAACAAGGAAATGTACCAACAAAGTCGTCAGAACAAGAGCCTCCACAGGGGATAGAACATGATGGGCAGGACCAAGTTGTCCACCTGAGTGGTGCAGGTCTCCACTACAGCACTGGCCCCGCAGCACAAGGCCATCTTACAGACCACCCACCAGGTGACTGGGCTCTTCAGGACGTAGGAATAAAAGACCAAGGCCACAACAAGCTGGGAGAGGGCATTGCAAGCAAAGCCTTCATAGGACTTCTTGGTCCCAGGAAACTGATGCCTGCCCAGCCTGGTGCCACCAATGGAGGCAGCACTGTCTCCGATCCCTATGGTCAGGATGCCCGCCAGGTGGCACAGCTCTGTCTTCTTATCCAAATTGAGCCAGAATGGGAAAGCACAACCAAAGAGCAGGTACAATGGGGTAAGAATAACAAGGCCGGTATCTTTCTCATCAGCAAAAATACTGTAGGTCTCAACCAGATGTTGTCCTAGTGGTGGGAAGTTGAGAATCCTCAAGGTTTCAATCCCTATAAACACTAGAAGCACCCCTCCAGTGGCTAGGGTCAACAACTCAGGGTCCAACACCCCAGCGAGAATGATGGCAGTTGTGACAAAATGGAAAACCTTCCTTATGGAGGTGGAGGAGTAGGCATGGCCCATGTTCTTCCAGGCAACATAGGCCACAGTCAGGCCAGTCAGCAGTGCCCACACGGCCATTAGGGTCATTCTTGATGGGGTGCTCACAAAGTTGATCAACCACAAAAATGGATTCTCGTTTAGAACCATTGTCCCAAGTGGAAGTAAAATTCCAAATCCATATACAAGACCTAGTAAATAAAACCATAAATAATGTCTAACATGTAATTTCATTGTAACAATAATGTAAACAATACTAAAACAGCCAAAAATTAAAACAAGTAAAACTCTAAAAGAAGCATTAGTTGGCAAAACTTCTAATATGGAATATTCAAGATATTTTAATAAATATGCAACAATGAAATGAAAGGAAATGGTAACAATGAAGGTTAGGCCTTGAGCCACAACAAATGCTTCTCCAATTGTAAAACTGTAAATTTGAAGCAAATTTAAAAGTGTCCATTTAAAAATTATCTGACTAGTTAAAGATATATATAAGGCATCTAAAACCCCTGTGTTGATTATCATAAATAAAAGAGATACAATTGTACAAACCAAGAGGCTCATGTTACTTGGATAACTCATCAAATAGTAAGTTGAAGAAAATAAGATGCATATTATCAAAGAGTTTGAAAATTGTTGCCACTGGTAGTCGCCAATTGATGCAGATATGATTAAAATTGGTACTAAAAATGTGCACCAAAGTCCATCACTTGTGCTCTTTCTTGTATGTGAACTTTGAACCAGTTGAATAAATTCATGTCTTGGCTTCATATGATGTATTAAAAAATATGATATTGTTATCATCGTATAGATTCCGAAGAAAAATATATTTGATGGCACATTTCCAAGTATTTCGTCAATTTTTTTCATATTTAAAATGTATACTTGAAAATCATGAAGAATATTTTCAATTATCAATAAGAACCATAAAATAACAAAGGCGAAGGCATTTAAAAGAAAATATATTTTTGGGTTTTTATACATGTTTTTGGAAGCATTTTAAAGCTCAGTTGTGAGCAAATACTCAAAATGGTGATAAGTAGACAACAAATAAAGGATAACGGATAAAATATTTACTACCGAAACTTACCGAATAGCTCGAAAGATGATAAAAATATTTATTTATTTACTTTTTTTTTTTTTTTTTTTCAAATGAGAATTATATTCCTTGTTTTTTTTTTTTTTTTTTTACATTCACTCCGGGCTACATCTTGCGAACAGAAACCGGAAGGATGTCCCTTGAATTAAACATTACGAAATTGATTCTAAAGCTCTGGATACGGATTTTAAAAATGGACAGGACAAGATTACCCTATGTTTGCTTGTCCCAGCTCTGGAAAGTTTCAATTGTGGGAAAAGCGGGAAACAACTTTATTCATAACTTGAATAGCATCATTGACTCTAGGGGTTTTTCTTTTCTTAAGAACTGTGAAGATTATATGGTTGTGCGAGGAGAAATCCCTAGAATTATTCAAACCACAGTAGACCAGCTACTCCAATTTGATCGAGCTAAGATACAATGCTCAATTCATTTTATTCGCTACCAATTTCTAAGTAGCTCCTTTATGACGGAGGACTACTTACTATCAAACCTCCCTTTGAAAATTAAACGATTTATAGCCCGTCAAAGGATTCTATGGCTACTTTTCCGCGAGGATATCACGGGATTTTGGAACAGCGACCCTTTAAATTGCTACTTCTGCAATGTTGGCATCCAAGACAATTTGGTCCACTATCTATTCCATTGCCCATTCCTACATGAAAAGAGACTGGAAATTCGCGAAATTTCGGAGCTAGCTCACTACAATGAACAATAAATATATAAAATCTTTAATGCTCTCCTGCTGGATAAAGCATTTGTTTATAAATATTTTAAATTTTTCAAGGCGATTGATAAAATGAGAGAAGAGGTGCTCAACTCCACAGACAATGGCTGATTGCTCCCCCTCTCCTCTGGATTGCTTTTCCTCCTTACTCATGTACATATATAACCTTCAGGGGAATCCCCTTGTAAGACAATAGTGTCTTAATAAAGGTTTTTTTTTTTTGTTGTTGTTGTTTTTTTACATTCACTAATTTGCAAAAATAATAATATTTTTTAAAAATAAATATTGGGTGGGAATAAAAAAAAAATTACGAAATATATTTATTTTACTAGAATATTACTCCGTTCTACAAAGGGTCTACAGAGAGTTCTAAGCCTTAATTATGTTTTATATTATGCTAAATCTAGGTAGTTGGCGTTCTGCGCTCCAGGGGAACCTGGGTTATAAATATCTCCCTATCTTATGCTAAATAATAAAGTATAAAACTTCAACATATCTCACATAAGAAGGAAAATTAAAAGAATAATTAAACTTTAAAATGTGTCGTTGTAAAAATCTAAATACTCCTACGCCGCAAATATTTTCCATTACATAATCAGGAGATTAAACGTCATATCCTTATAATGAAACGAAAGATGAGTTTTAATATTTAAAAAAATTATATAGAGCCTACTGTAATTCTACAGGTCTTTAGTCTTCTCTCTCAAAATTAATTCGAAATCTTTGTTCTTTTGATATTTTCTGCAATCTTGTACAGTTCTTTTCACTTTTTTTTTTCAACAATCTTTTATGGGGAATCTTGAAATTCTTTTTTTTTTTGCTTGATACTTTTCCATATTCATGCATCAACATCTTTACCTACTGCTATATATAGGTTTTTAACCTTTAATTAGACATTTTAAATTTATATTTGATATATAGCAAGCAATAAATATGTATATATATATGTTTCTATGAAAATGTTAATCTGCAAGACGCAGGTTATCATCATCCCTTTTTGATTTGTTTTTGTCACTTTTTGGCGTTTCGAAAATAAACAATAACAGGCTGTATCAGACTTACTAAGACAATAAAGATATGCTAAAAATAAATGTGTACGAAGATGTTGCATTTGGCGACGAGGATATAAGAGTAAGTACCCTCGAATTTTGAGGTAAATATTTTCAGAAAATATCTTTGATTTTGCATATAATTGAAAGTAAATTTTAAAAGAGACAAATTGCAAAGTTTTAGGATGCAAATTTAAGAAAGAGTGGAAAAAAATGGCTAGTTACCAATTTAAGGAATATAATGAGGAAACTGAAACTTTTGAAACGTTTTATGAACGATTGGAACAGTTTCTCATATTGGAGGAGGCAGGGGATGAGAAGAAAAAGGCTTATCTCCTAACCCTCATGGGAAGTAAAACATATGGTGTTTTGAAGAATTTGTGCAGTCCTATTCTACCTAAAGATAAAACTTTTGATAACCTAATAGATATCTTGAAAAGGCACTTCTCTCCAAAGCGCTCAATTGTAGTAGAGAGGTTCATTTTTTTTAAAAGAATGCAATTAAAGGAAGAAAGCATCTCGGATTACTTGGTGGAAATTAAGCGTTTGGCTTCCTCATGCAACTTTGGAAATTTTCTGGAGGATTCTTTACGTGATAAAATGGTTTGTGGATTATATAATGCCAAAATACAAAATAGAATTTTGTCGGAGGGCGACATTTCTTTAGCTAAAGTAATTGAGATAGCATTATCTATGGAAGCGGCCGAGAAAAATACAAAATTATTTCACTTGGAGCAGGGTGAAGATTGTGTAGATAAGTTGAGGATGGAACGCAAGGTTGAATCAAATTTCCAGAATGGCAAATGTAAACATTGTGGTAAACAGCATAAAGAACTATGTAGATTTAAGGAGGCGATATGCTTTAAGTGTAATAAAAAAGGACACATTGCCTCAATATGTTGGAGCAGTAGAAGAAATCTAAGGCAACATCAGAATCAGCCAGGAAATATACATCAGATAGGAGACCAAGAAGAGGAGGAAGAGTATGTCCAGAAAATTATAAGCGTGACGATACCTGAGTATAAAATTAATTTTGCCTCAAGTGACCCTCCCTATCTGATGGAGTTAAAAGTAGAAGGAAACTTTATTAAATTTGAAATGGATACGGGTAGTGGTCTAACACTGATATCAGAAAAGGATTTTAAAAATAGTCTTCAACACTTAATATTGGAAAAAGCGAGTATTATTGTAAGAACTTATGATGGTACCATGGTACCCATTCTGGGTAAAATCAATGTCAAAGTGGAGTGTCAAGATATTACTTACAAACTTAGAGCGTTGGTGGTGAAAGGAGAGAAGAGGGCTTTGATGGGAAGAGAATGGATAAATAGATTGAAATTGGGCTGTTTCGCGGTAAAACATATGCCTGTGGAAATTACCATTGAGGAAATTTTGAAGGAAAATCAAGCCCTATTTGTGGAGACAACTGAACCAATAAAAGGTTTCACATTTTCAGTAAACATGTGTGATGTGAATCCAATTTTCCATAAGGCTCGTCCGGTGCCTTTCGCCATTAGGCCAGCAGTTACTGAAGCATTAGACAAAATGGTGGCAAAGGGTTATCTATGTGAGGTGGCGAGCAGTAAATGGGCCACTCCAGTGGTTGTAGTGCCGAAGAAAAATAAAGAGATCAGAATTTGCTGCGACTTCAAGGTAACTCTAAATAAATATTTGGACACTGCGGCCTATCCCCTTCCCACACAGCAAGATTTATTCTCCACATTGGCCAAGGGAAAATACTTTTCTAAATTGGACTTGAGGAACGCTTATCTGCAATTAGAGGTGGACCCAGGCACCCGACCGTTACTAACGATAAATACTCATAAAGGGCTTTTCAGGTTTAAGAGAATGCCATTTGGATTGGCAAATGCGCCCAGTTATTTTCAATCTGTAATGGATAGGGTTTTGTCGGGTATAGGAGGCGTAATTTGTTATATTGATGATGTCCTTATAGCCACAGCATCAATTGAAGAACATCTGGCGTTGTTGAAGACTATATTTGCTCGCTTGGCGAAGTATAATATCAAACTAAAGAAAGAAAAATGCCTATTTTTGCAAAAAGAAATTGAATATTTAGGACATCTTGTCACGGAAGAGGGCATCAGACCTTTAGATCATAAGGTACAAGCAATACAGAAGGCCAAAACGCCTACGAATATCTCTGAATTAAGGTCATTTCTTGGTTTGGTAAACTTTTATGGGAAGTTCATACCCAATTTGCCAGAGCTTTTGAAGCCTCTTCATGAGCTTCTTCACAAAAAACGTCCTTGGGTTTGGACAAAGGAATGTGGAGAGGCCATTGACAAGTGCAAGAATAGCATTACCTCTGAGAGGGTGCTAGTCCCTTATGATGCGACTTTGCCATTGTGTTTGGCCACTGATGCATCGCAGATTGGAGTGGGCGCTGTGTTGTCACATATTATAGAAGGCCAGGAGAGACCGATTATGTTTGCCTCACGGACTTTATCGGTAGCAGAACAAAATTATTCTCAGATTGAGAGGGAGGCTCTAGCCATTATTTATGGAGTTACCAAGTTTCATCAATTTATTTATGGAAGAAAATTTATTCTTATTACAGACCATAAGCCATTGGTGACCATTTTGGGCTCAAGATCAGGAATCCCCACCTTATCTACTTCAAGATTGAAGCGTTGGGCGCTTATTTTGTCAGCTTATACTTACGATATTAAATTTCGAAGAACTCAAGACCATGGGAATGCAGATCTTCTGTCACGTTTTCCTGTGGGCTGTGAAGAAATTTCAAGATTAAATAATGTCTATGCTTTATCCTATGTGGAAGAATTGCCGATCACAGCAGAGGAAATTGCCACGGAAACTGAAAAAGACGAAGTGCTCTCATTGGCCAAATTTTATACTCAGCAAGGCTGGCCTGAAAAGGTGGCTGATCACCTCAGACCTTATTTTCAAAGGAAACTTGAGCTAACTGTAGATGGGGAGTGTTTGGTTTGGGGAATGAGAGTTGTCATTCCACCATCTCTCAGAATAAAAATGTTGAACTGTCTTCATGAGACTCATTCCGGTATGAACAAAATGAAGGCTGTAGCAAGATCACATTTTTGGTGGCCAAATCTAGATACCCAAATCGTGTTTTTGGTAAATAAGTGCAGAAGCTGTCAGCAATCCCAGGATGGGCCAAATAAAGGAAAATGGCAACCCTGGAAATGGTCAACCAGACCTTGGCAAAGAATTCACATTGATTTTGCAAATAAGGAAAACATTAATTTATTAATAGTAGTAGATAGTCATTCAAAGTGGATCGAAGCCATCCCAATGAGAGAGACCACCACACGCAAAACCATTGAGCAACTACGGCGACTTTTTTCTTCCTATGGTCTACCGGAGGAACTTGTATCTGATAATGGACCTCAGTTTACTGGTAGTGAAATGAAAGGTTTTCTGGAAGGAAATGGAATTAAACAAACATTGATCCCGGCGTACCACCCGCAAAGTAATGGCTTGGCTGATAGAGCGGTTAGAACAATTAAGACTGCCCTGGATAAAAATAAAAGGAAAATTGGGGATACCATTCAAGACACCTTATCAAAAGTTCTTCTGGCATATCGAAGCACCCCGCATGTGACAACGGGAAAGACTCCATCAGAGCTCTTTATTGGGCGTGCGCTTCGAACCAGAGTATCGTTGATACATCCCAGCTTGGCATCTAGAGTTAGGGACCAGCAAGCCAGGCTAATGAAGTATGATCGGCGAACCCATTTGGAAGAATTCCAGATAGATGATTTAGTGTGGTGTAAAAACTTTAGAGGTGGTGATAAATGGATCCCAGGAAAAATTGTGGGCAAGAAGGGAACTAGAGTCTACACCATTTTGATCCACGGACAGGTAAAGGCCTATCACAGGGATCAAATTAGAAAAAGGTGGAGGAATGGTGAGGAAGATGAGAGTGGAGATGGAGAGCGTCAACCCGAGCACTCAAGAGGAGCAGGTCCCAGTGCCATAATCTCGGAGGTTGTACGAGACAGAGGTTATATGGAGTCGCTGTCGCCAGGACTAACTAGCCAGCGGTCGGATCAAGATTCAGAGGTTCAGAGTGATACAGACGATGGAAAGTCATTGGAGCCTCTTCGCTCGCTGGACCCCGAGGCCTTGAAAGAGGAGGGTCCTGTCCTAAGGCGGAACCCACCTCGAGCGAGGAGACCGCCTGTGAGATTTCGTGTTTGAAGAGGGAAGATGGTGATATATAGCTAGCAATAAATATGTATATATATATATGTTTCTATGAAAATGTTAATCTGCAAGACGCAGGTTATCATCATCCCTTTTTGATTTGTTTTTGTCACTTTTTGGCGTTTCGAAAATAAACAATAACAGGCTGTATCAGACTTACTAAGACAATAAAGATATGCTAAAAATAAATGTGTACGAAGATGTTGCAATATTTAGACATTTTTCATTTTAATTTAGACACATGGACTTTTCATATATATTCCTTATTTAGGAGCATTTTGAAACAACTAAAAATATGAATTTACTTTTTATTATAAGAAAGAAGGGCTTGAAATAGCGATGTTTGACATAATTTTTAAATCAGGTGAATTATTAATAAACAATTCCGCAGCTTCTTTTCTTTTTGGCGTGTTTCATCTGATTTTATGTTGATCAACTCAATAGATGACTTTTTCAAAGTTATTTTTGATATATAGCTAGCAATAAATATGTATATATATATGTTTCTATGAAAATGTTAATCTGCAAGACGCAGGTTATCATCATCCCTTTTTGATTTGTTTTTGTCACTTTTTGGCGTTCCGAAAATAAACAATAAAAGGCTGTATCAGACTTTACTAAGACAATAAAGATTTGCTAAAAATAAATGTGTACGAAGATGTTGCATTTGGCGACGAGGATATAAGAGTAAGTACCCTCGAATTTTGAAGTAAATATTTTTAGAAAATATCTTTGATTTTGCATATAATTGAAAGTAAGTTTTAAAAGACACAAATTGCAAAGTTTTAGGATGCAAATTTAAGAAAGAGTGAAAAAAAATGGCTAGTTACCAATTTAAGGAATATAATGAGGAAACTGAAACTTTTGAAACGTTTTATGAACGATTGGAACAGTTTCTCATATTGGAGGAGGCAGGGGATGAGAAGAAAAAGGCTTATCTCCTAACCCTCATGGGAAGTAAAACATATGGTGTTTTGAAGAATTTTTGCAGTCCTATTCTACCTAAAGATAAAACTTTTGATAACCTAATAGATATCTTGAAAAGGCACTTCTCTCCAAAGCGCTCAATTGTAGTAGAGAGGTTCATTTTTTTAAAAGAATGCAATTAAAGGAAGAAAGCGTCTCGGATTACTTGGTGGAAAGCGTTTGGCTTCCTCATGCAACTTTGGAAATTTTCTGGAGGATTCTTTACGTGATAAAATGGTTTGTGGATTATATAATGCCAAAATACAAAATAGAATTTTGTCGGAGGGCGACATTTCTTTAGCTAAAGTAATTGAGATAGCATTATCTATGGAAGCGGCCGAGAAAAATACAAAATTATTTCACTTGGAGCAGGGTGAAGATTGTGTAGATAAGTTGAGGATGGAACGCAAGGTTGAATCAAATTTCCAGAATGGCAAATGTAAACATTGTGGTAAACAGCATAAAGAACTATGTAGATTTAAGGAGGCGATATGCTTTAAGTGTAATAAAAAAGGACACATTGCCTCAATATGTTGGAGCAGTAGAAGAAATCTAAGGCAACATCAGAATCAGCCTGGAAATATACATCAGATAGGAGACCAAGAAGAGGAGGAAGAGTATGTCCAGAAAATTATAAGCGTGACGATACCTGAGTATAAAATTAATTTTGCCTCAAGTGACCCTCCCTATCTGATGGAGTTAAAAGTAGAAGGAAACTTTATTAAATTTGAAATGGATACGGGTAGTGGTCTAACACTGATATCGGAAAAGGATTTTAAAAATAGTCTTCAACACTTGAAATTGGAAAAAGCGAGTATTATTGTAAGAACTTATGATGGTACCGTGGTACCCATTCTGGGTAAAATCAATGTCAAAGTGGAGTGTCAAGATATTACTTACAAACTTAGAGCGTTGGTGGTGAAAGGAGAAAAGAGGGCTTTGATGGGAAGCGAATGGATAAATAGATTGAAATTGGGCTGTTTCGCTGTAAAACATATGCCTGTGGAAATTACCATTGAGGAAATTTTGAAGGAAAATCAAGCCCTATTTGTGGAGACAACTGAACCAATAAAAGGTTTCACATTTTCAGTAAACATGTGTGATGTGAATCCATTTTTCCATAAGGCTCGTCCGGTGCCTTTCGCCATTAGGCCAGCAGTTACTGAAGCATTAGACAAAATGGTGGCTAAGGGTTATCTATGTGAGGTGGCGAGCAGTAAATGGGCCACTCCAGTGGTTGTAGTGCTGAAGAAAAATAAAGAGATCAGAATTTACTGCGACTTCAAGGTAACTCTAAATAAATATTTGGACACTGCGGCCTATCCCCTTCCCACACAGCAAGATTTATTCTCCACATTGGCCAAGGGAAAATACTTTTCTAAATTGGACTTGAGGAACGCTTATCTGCAATTAGAGGTGGACCCAGGCACCCGACCGTTACTAACGATAAATACTGTTAGGTTATTCAGTGATTGAATATATCATCATCACAAGTCAATGTTTTGGTTCATGTAAGATATGTAAGACCATATATTACTTAAAAGAAAAACTTAATAAAGTTACGTCTTCATGATTGGTTAGTGGTTCGTTGTTTTGTACAAGACACTAACAAATCAAACATGGTGCCAGAAAAGTGATTTGAAAACAAACGAAAAAAAAAAATATCGCGGTAAGTTCAATTTTACGTTAAGACTAATAAAATAATAAATAAGCCTTATCGTATATTAAATAGACAAAAGATATGTATTTACAAATACCGCCACCTGAACCAGTTAATTTCAGAGGAAATATAGAAGAAAACTGGAGATATTTCAAATCGCATTGGCGTAACTTTTCAATAGCAACAGGGTTGGACAATAAAGAAGACAAATTAAAAGTTGCAACCTTATTGTCTATTATAGGCAAAGAAGCTTATAATATATTTGAACATCTCGATCTTTCAGATGAACAAAGAAATAACTCAGATGAGATAATAAATGCATTGACTCAGCATTTTACACCAAAAATTAACATAATTTATGAAAGATCAATTTTCAACCAAACAAATCAAGAAACAAATGAAAGTATTGAACAATATATATGTAGATTAAGAAAATTGTCTTCCACATGCAATTATGGTGCAATGACTGAAGAAATGATCAGGGATAGGTTAGTTTTGGGAATAATTGACAAGCAAACCAAAAGACAGCTGATCAGTGATCCTCAACTAACATTGCAAAAAGCTATGGATGTGTGTAAGACTAATGAAAGCGCTAACAAACAAATTGAAAACTTAACTAAAAACACTCAAGAGGAGGTGAACAAATTGAATATAAGAAAGAAAACAGTCAATCAAAATAAAATGAAAAAGAACATTCCTTGTAGATATTGTGCAACATTCCATGAGCACAACAAACAAAAATGCCCTGCATGGAATCAAACCTGCAGAAAGTGTAACAAAAAGAATCATTGGGCAAAAGTTTGCAAATCCAGAATGAGAACAGTTCAAAGCCTTGAATCTCAAAACTCCAATGATGAACAAGAAGATTGTTATTCTTTAGAATACGTCTCAGAAATTTCTGCTAGAAAATTGATGACTAAATTAGAATTAGAATTGAATGGATACAAGGAAAGCATAATTTGTCAAATAGATACAGGAGCAACTGTCAATGTTTTAAATTTTGCAGATTTATGCAAAATCATGCAAGATGGCAATCCTTCTCTTAAACCAAGCTACATCAAACTAAGATGCTATGGAGGAGAAATATTAAAGCCAAGAGGACAAATCAAAATCAACTGTTCCCACCAAAGCAAGCAACATCCTATAGTGTTCCAAGTGATAGATCATTGGGAAAAACCTATTCTAAGTGCTGAAACTTGCCAGAAATTGAATTTAATAGAAATTAAAGCTGACTTATGCAAAATTGAATCCACATGGACAAAACAAAATAACCTTCTAGATAAATATAAAGACATATTTGAAGGCATTGGATGCTTACAAGGGGAATACAAACTAGAAACAGATCCTACAATCAAACCCATCAAGCAAGCACCTAGAAGAGTACCTATTACCTTAAGAAAAGAATTAAAAGAAAAATTGATTGACATGGAAAAGAAAAATATCATTGCCAAAGTTGATTATCCAACAGACTGGATTAGCAATCTAGTACTAGTAAAGTCAACCAAGAAGTTAAGAATATGCATTGATCCTCGAGAATTAAATGTCACCTTGAAAAGAGCTGAATACCCAATACCGACAATTGAGGAAATAATACCAAATCTTCAAAATGCCAAAATATTCACAGTAGTGGACACTAAAGATGGTTTTTGGAATGTGAAGCTCTCTGATGAATCATCGAACCTTACAACATTCTGGACTCCCTTTGGAAGATACAAATTTCTTCGAATGCCATTTGGATTAAAGACTGCTTCTGAAGAATACCAAAGAAGACTCTATGAAATCTTCCAAGGTCTTGAAGGAATTGAAATAATAGCTGATGACATTCTGATTTTGGGAAAAGGTGACTCATATGAAGAAGCACTGAAGGATCATGATAGAAATCTTGAAAATCTTTTCAAGACAGCCAGACAAGCTAATTTGAAATTCAACATCAATAAAGTCAAGCTCAGACTAAAAGAAGTAAAATATCTAGGACATATAATAACTCCACATGGATTAAAGCCAGATCCAGAAAAAGTTAAAGCCTTAAAAGAAATGCCTCATCCAGAAAGTATAACAGAACTCAAAAGTTTCCTTGGTTTTGCAACATACCTATGTAAATTCATGCCAAATATTTCAATGATTAGTGAACCTTTGAGAAAATTGACAATGAAAAATTCAACATGGTCATGGAGCAAGAATCATCAAGCTGCATTTGAACAAATCAAAGGTCTAGCCTCAAAAGCACCAATTTTAAGATATTTTGATGCGGACAAATCTATAGCTATACAATGTGATGCAAGTAAACATGGACTTGGAGCTACCCTACTACAAGAAAGCCAGCCAATAATTTTTGCATCTAGAAGTCTAAGCAAGACTGAGCAAAACTATGCTCAGATAGAAAAAGAATGTCTTGCAATTGTTTTTGCATGCGAAAGATTTCATCAGTACATTTTGGGCAAATGTCAAGTGATTGTGCAAACTGATCACAAGCCTCTTTTGTCAATATTTAAGAAATCTATTCTAAAAGCGCCACAAAGACTCCAAAGAATGCTTTTGAGACTGCAAAGATATAACTTAGAACTAGAACATGTCCAAGGATCTCAAATGCACTTGGCGGACATCTTTTCAAGAGCTTGCATCAAAGATGTAAGGAATGAAAATCTGAAATATGATGTGTATCCCATTGACATCATTTACAAAGAAATTGCCACAGTCAATGTTATGGAAACATTAAGTGTATGCAGTGACACTGTCCTAAGAATAAGAGAAGAAACATCATCTGATCCTATTCTGTGTGAAGTGAAGAAACTTATTCTAAATGGATGGCCACCAAATAAAAATCAAACTTCAATGCTAACCAGAGAATATTGGAATTTTAGAGAAGAATTAACAGTTCAAGATGGAATCATACTAAAGAATGATAGAATTGTAATTCGAAATAAATTAAGAAAAGAGATGATAATAAAACCCATCAAGGACATATTGGAATTAATTCAAGTATGCGAAGAGCAAGAGACAATATCTTTTGGCCAGGAATGAATGCACAGATAGGGCAAGAAATTTAAAATTGTTCTATTTGTCTATCAAATTCACAGAATCAAGTGAGAGAACCAATGAAATCTCACAAAATTCCAAATTATCCCTGGGAAAGAATATCTCTTGATATATTCGAAATCTTCAAACAGAATTACTTAATAATAGTGGATCATTACTCAGATTTTTTTGAAGTTGAATGCCTAGAAAATACAACATCTGAATACATAATTGAATGCTGCAAAAGACAATTCAGCAGATATGGAATTCCTCAAATTATAGTCTCAGACAATGGAAGGCAATTTACATCGACTGAATTCCAAAAATTCAGCAAAGAATGGCAATTTCAACATTCTACATCATCACCACTTCACAGTCAGGGAAATGGAAAAGCTGAAGCGGCAGTTAAAATAGCCAAAAACTTACTGAAGAAATCTAAACAAGAAAATAGTGATTTTTGGCAAAATTTGTTAAATTGGAGAAATACACCCACTATAGACATAGATTCAAGCCCAGTACAAAGAATCATGTCTAGAAGAACGAGAGCTATACTGCCAATTCACCCAAATTTACTTAAACCATCAATTCCAGAAAATATTCCAGATAAAATATCCATCAAAAGACAACAGGCAAAATACTACTATGATAGAAAATCTAAAAATTTACCAGACTTAGACATAGGACAAGAAGTGTATGTCAGAACACCCAATACCACCCCATCATGGTCCAAAGCTAACATCACAAATGAACACAACACAAGATCCTATGATGTGAATATTCATGGTAGGACCTACAGAAGAAATAGAACCTGGATTAAACCACAACAGGCTTCAGCAAATCAAAAATCTACAAACAATCAAGAAGAAGGAAGAAAAGAAAGCATTGATCAAGAACAAACTGTATCAAATTGCTTACCATCTACTTCATCAGCAGGAGGAGACAACATTGTGAAAAGAACCCGAATTGAAACTACCGAATGCAGAATCCAATCAAAGAGTGACAGCCCCACGGTAAGTGAACCTGAGAATGCTGCATCAGAGACTAGAACCAGATCAGGTCGACTGGTGAAAAAACCAAGTAGATTTAAAGACTAGTAAAAAAAGGGAAGATGTTAGGTTATTCAGTGATTGAATATATCATCATCACAAGTCAATGTTTTGGTTCATGTAAGATATGTAAGACCATATATTACTTAAAAGAAAAACTTAATAAAGTTACGTCTTCATGATTGGTTAGTGGTTCGTTGTTTTGTACAAGACACTAACAAATCAAACAAATACTCATAAAGGGCTTTTCAGGTTTAAGAGAATGCCATTTGGATTGGCAAATGCGCCCAGTTATTTTCAATCTGTAATGGATAGGGTTTTGTCGGGTATAGGAGGCGTAATTTGTTATATTGATGATGTCCTTATAGCCACAGCATCAATTGAAGAACATCTGGCGTTGTTGAAGACTATATTTGCTCGCTTGGCGAAGTATAATATCAAACTAAAGAAAGAAAAATGCCTATTTTTGCAAAAAGAAATTGAATATTTAGGACATCTTGTCACGGAAGAGGGCATCAGACCTTTAGATCATAAGGTACAAGCAATACAGAAGGCCAAAACGCCTACGAATATCTCTGAATTAAGGTCATTTCTTGGTTTGGTAAACTTTTATGGGAAGTTCATACCCAATTTGCCAGAGCTTTTGAAGCCTCTTCATGAGCTTCTTCACAAAAAACGTCCTTGGGTTTGGACAAAGGAATGTGGAGAGGCCATTGACAAGTGCAAGAATAGCATTACCTCTGAGAGGGTGCTAGTCCCTTATGATGCGACTTTGCCATTGTGTTTGGCCACTGATGCATCGCAGATTGGAGTGGGCGCTGTGTTGTCACATATTATAGAAGGCCAGGAGAGACCGATTATGTTTGCCTCACGGACTTTATCGGTAGCAGAACAAAATTATTCTCAGATTGAGAAGGAGGCTCTAGCCATTATTTATGGAGTTACCAAGTTTCATCAATTTATTTATGGAAGAAATTTATTCTTATTACAGACCATAAGCCATTGGTGACCATTTTGGGCTCAAGATCAGGAATCCCCACCTTATCTACTTCAAGATTGCAGCGTTGGGCGCTTATTTTGTCAGCTTATACTTACGATATTAAATTTCGAAGAACTCAAGACCATGGGAATGCAGATCTTCTGTCACGTTTTCCTGTGGGCTGTGAAGAAATACCAAGATTAAATAATGTCTA